>CM058229.1:88448841-89076341 GCA_030180135.1 Orychophragmus violaceus | reverse complement strand
GATACACCCAAGCAATGCCTTTATAGCCGCCAGTTACAGATCGACGTTTGACAAGGTCAAAGTGCACCAATCCATATGCTAGGAAGCATGATGAACTCAGGTCTAAGGACTATACTTTATAGTCGTAATGAGAACCTCTCATGACATTGATATAACTATCCTGTGTAGTTCTCATTAGCGGGTCACGTCCGATCATATGTTAACCAACATATATCTATGTGATTGACGTTGATACTCATATCAATGACTCCATGAAACTTAGTCATACGTCACCTCACATACTAGTCTTAACGGTTGTTAGTGTCCCACTTTAACAACCTACGACCAGGGACAAACATAATTTTATGTCATCTTTCACTTATAGGGTTTCATGATCAAGTTCTCAACTTGATGACCTATAAAATGAACATAGAATACTTTGGAACCATTATTTAATTATCCAACAATTAAATAATGCTGATGTCAGTTTTTCATAAACATGACCATAGCATGTCTATGTGAACATCATAACTAACATAACTCCCACTAGAATCAAGACCACATCTTCAGATATCTAATACTTACAGCAACAGTGTAAAACTCGTGCTTAGGTTGTGAGAGAGAGGCTGCGGTGTTCTTGCTTGGAACCATTCCAACAAACCACACCGCCATTTATTAATAAGCATTATTCTACGGCCCCCTGCTTGGAGCCCTTCCAACAGATATCACCGCTACACAGACAAAGAGACATAACCAGGTGGGAACCGGGAGTCGTCTTTGTCCGTCAAACTACTCTTAACATATTCGTCACTTCCTCAGTTGAACAAGAACCTATCCTTAGTGTTCCTCAAACACTTGGGGATATTCCTTACAACTGTCCAGTGACTTTTACCGGAACGTATTGGTATCTTCTCGTCATGCTTTATGGGTAAGCTGCATCTAGACGAGCGCAAAATATTGCATTCATGATGGATTCTATTGTAGAAGCATAAGGAATCACACTCATATATACTAGCTCAGCCAGTGTCCAAAACACTTCATCTCGCTAAGATTATTACCATAAGACCTTTGGCGTGAAGCCATTTTGGAATCATGCATATTGGAACTGTCCAATACCTTATCAATATGAGGATTCTGACACGATCCAATTAGCCTACCCAATCTATTTCAATAGATCCTTATTCCAAGAACTCACGTGGCTTCTCCCATGTCTGTCGTTGAAAATGACTTCCGACCCAAGTCACATGAGACTTAAGCGACAGAACGTCGTGTATGAGCGTAAGTATGTTATATACATACATTGTGAGAAATGCAACTACGCTCCCACTAGTCTACTTGTAAACGCACGGTTCCTATTCGTTCCTGATCAAGTCAAAACTTTTGACCGTTTTAACAGAACGTAGATTCCAACTCCAAGATGTTTGCTTCAATCCAGAAATGGATCGGTGAAGCTAACATGCATACCTAGCAAATTTTCGGAGTTGGGGATCACCATCGCTCCTTGAATTTCGCAAGCTCGTCACTTTTCAATGATCAACAGATCACGACAATTGGTTACGAGAAATCACTCCCGGGTTAGTGACGGATCCATTCGGATCTGCGAACTTCTGGCTCCACAGGTGTAGGTCCTACTGCTTTTTGTAGATCCAACTGCCGCTCTCCCTCAACAGGTTGAGCAGCCTCCTGTGTTTCTCGAATTTCTTCGAGTTGTACTTCTACTCCCACTGTTCTTCTTGGAAAGAAACTTTCTATCTAGAAAAACAGAGTTCCGAACAACAAAACTTTGTTCTCGGATTGGTTGCAAAAGTAATAAGCCTCGGTTTCCCTAGGACAACCAGCGAAGCAGCACTTATCAGATTTGGGATCAAGCTTGTCTGTTGACAACTGCTTTACATAAACCTTGCAATCCCAATTAATCAGGAAAACATACCTGGAAAACTCCCAGTCCACATCCAATGTGGTGTCTTTCAACTGATTCTGATAGAAAACTATTTGGCGTAAGTACAGACATTTTAGAGCGTATTTCTAAAAGGATAATGGAAGATTCGTGTGACTCATCTCTTAATCGGAGCATATCCAATAAGGTCCGATTTATTCTCTCGGAAACATCATTCATGCTTTCCAGGTGAAATGAGCTGTGAGACGACTTCACACTCACTCAGATGATCACTAAATTCTTGACTCAAGTATTCTCCTCCGCGATCTAATCGAGGATCATTAATACTTTTGTCATTTCGGTTCTATGCTTCATTCTGGAACTCCTTTGATCATTTCAAAAGATTCCGACTCGTGTCTCATCAAATGAACACAACCAAACTTACTGAAATCATCAATAAAGGTAATGAAGTACAAAAGATTTCCTCTGGCACTATTGCTCATCGGGCCACATACATCAGTATGTGCAAGGCCCAATAAGCCTCTGGCCCTTTCTCTTTAGCTCTGCTAAAGAAGCCATAGTCATTTGGCCCAGTAAGCAGAATTCATATCTCATATGATTTATAATCAAATGAGCCCAAAAGCCCATAACTTTGGAACTTCTGAATCCGCTTCACTCTTTGTGGTTGAAACGACCATGCCAAGAAAAATCGAGTTCGAGTCATCAGACTTAAACCGTTTGGTATTTATGTTATATACAGGCGTTCATTGGTTTAAGATATAAAACCCATTTCAAAAGGGGTGCTACCATAGAATATTTCATCAAGATCAAAAGAGCAAAACTTGTCTTTTATCAAAATGAAAAACATTCAAATTCTTACAAGAAAATGAGAGACATCTCTGCTTAAAGCAGGTACATAGCAGCAATTACTTAATTCTAAAACCAAGCTTGAAAGGCTCCTACAAGTGGAGAATCCCTACGGCTAAGGCAGCAACCATTGCTCCATTCCAGACTCGCAGTTCCACTTGTCTTTTCTTCAACGTTCTACTGTTGCTTAGGCCCTGCATATTTCAAAATATCAGTGCCACAACTATTATCCAATACCTTCGTAGAACTTGAAGTGATAACACAATACCTGAAGAAGAAGTCCCGTACATCTCCTTCATCTCTTGTGAATCTTCCAAGAATTTAATGCAATTTCTCTTCCAATGCCCAAACTCTTCACAGTAGCAGCATTTACCAACATCAGATGGGCCGGACTTGGGCTTATAAGAAGACATAGGTTTATCCTGATTCCAAATCTGGACGGCCTTGCCTCTACCCTTGTCTTTACAAGATTTCTCAAACCTTTTACCCATTATGATGTTCTGCTCAGCTGTCTTGAGCATGCCATGCAGCTCAGTCAACGTCTTCGTCAAGCCATTCTTGATATAGCTTTTGATAAACTTATCATAACTTGACGGCAGTGACTGCAGGATGATTTCAGTAGCCAACTCTAGCCTAACAGGACAATCCAGTTTTCCCAGGTTATCAATGTAACCCATCATTTTAATGACATGAGGACTCACTGGAGCATCCTTTGGTAGCTTGCACCCAATGAGAGACTTAACCATCTGGTATCTCTCAATTCGTGCTTGTTTCTGAAGCATCAGTTTCAGGCTGGTGATCATCTCTATTGGCGACTCCACGTTCTCGTATTGACTCTTCAAGTCCGAGTTCATGGTAGCCAACATCAGACCACACACATCTACCACATCAATATAATGCTTATTCCAAGCATCATATACTGCATGTGAGGCGTTGGTCCCAACTTCTCGGGGAGAGTTTTCTCAAGAACATAGTCCTTACTCTCCTGCTTGAGAACAATTCTCAAATTTTGATACCAATACAGGAAGTTGGATCCATTTAACTTGTCCTTCTCAAGGACGGATCGCAACGAGAAAGTAGTTTTAGACATAGGCTGAAATCAAAGAAAAGAAAATTTTAGTTATGAAGTTCAGGAAATGAGAAATCTTATCTAATAAGAAAACTCGCATTATATTCAAACTATGTTTCCTCTATGAATATAATGATTCAAGACCCATACTTCACCAAAATCTGAGTGGGCGACTTGCCATCACCCAAACTTTAGTTATCTAGGTAATCAAATCATTGCTAATTGTACCCAGTACAACTCTTGGTCGCAGATAAGCCAATCCATGTCTCATCCACTCTGACGTCTCTGGGCCCAGAACTTCTGATAGCCCAGTCAAGTAAACCAATCTTTTCAGTCTCGTGATCATTGACAGTCGCACTGCAAGTCTATCAATGATTACCTGCCTTACTCATGTAATTGTGGATACCAAGGACTCCAAGACTATCCAACAACAAAACGAGTCTTGACAGTAGACAAGATTGGGCAAGACATCAAGGTCACTTGATATTTAGTTGAGGAAACGGAACTCTAAAAAGTTAGTAAATCAATCTCTTTGGTCATGTAATTGTTGATGTCAAGCACTACAAGTCCATCAACACGATTACCTGCCTTACTCATGTAATTGTGGACACCAAGCTCTTGGCAAGACTATCACGACAACGAATGAGTCTTGACAGTTGTCCATATTGAAAACTAAGTTTTGATCTAATACACATCAAATGTGTATCCTTATGGGTTTAAAACATGTTAAACTTCTAATTTTAATTGAGTTTTTAATTATTCTAATAGAATAGGTTTAAGTCGAGTTTGGTTTTGCAAATTTAAGGCTCAATAACCAGATTTGTGAGCACTGTGTCGATCGACACAGACCATGTCTGTCGATCGACACCACCAAACAAACCGGACTTCAATAACCGGTTAATCCAATTAACCCGGTTCATTGAACCGGTCATGTCGATCGACACAACCATTGTGTGTTGGTCGATATAGACCTAAACCAGAGAAAATTTCGATAACCGGTCAATCCAATTGAACCAATTTAACCAGTTTTAACCAATCGCGATAACCAGTCCAATCCAATTGAACCGACTTATCCAATCAAACTGATCTCAACCCGTCAAACCGGTTTAAGCCAATTGCGATAACCGATCCAATCCAATTGAACCGGTTTTGATAACCGGCTTTGACCAATTCAATCCAATTGAACCAGTCGTGTCGCTTTGTGTTGATCGATACAACACTTTGTGTCGATCGTCACAATGCGATTTTTGGTCTGTGTCGATCGATGCAACACTTTAAAACGATCGACACAATGTGATTTTTCTGGTTGTGTCGATCGTTGCACGCCGAAAGCAACGATCGACGCTGAGCGATAACTCATAGTGCGATTCAACTAGAATCCTTAGGCTCTGATACCACTGATGGATTTTCTAGGCTGTTTCTAATCCAATTAGGCAAACCTAAGTCTCAATTCCATAGCCTAGAATCTAGGATTCATGCTTAGAGTTGAATCTACACCTGATCTCGTGTTTACCTGGAGATTTGCAGTGGAATGATGAACTGGTAAGTGAGATCAAGAGCGCCTCAGATGTGGCGCCTCAGATGCGGCGCCTCTACTGCAGTCCACACGCACACAAGCTGGAATCCGCCGGGATGCTAGTGTCGGGGATCGGATCTCCTGGGAATCCCTGTGTCTAGAGAGGTGGCTGCGGTTGTTCTGTCAAGAACTCGCTTACTCAAAGTCGTGCCTCATCTTGAATATATAGGCCTCTGAGTCGACCTAATTACCCAGTAATTAAACCGGGTCAATTTAAGTCATTAAATCGAAATATCAATTTCGGTTTCGCCTTGTGTCGATCGACACACCTCTTAAAACTCGAATTCAATGTGTATCCAATACACATTGACCATACCATTTGTCAATGATCAATCCCATACAAAGTGTATCCAGCTTGCTTAGGTGTGTGACCATGTAGGCCCACATAATACTAGTTATGAGTTACAACTCATAAGTCATAAGAGGCTTCTAGCAAAACATTATGACCGCCTAGTATCACATGAATTGTCCGATCTCAACAATACAACTATCTATCAGAGTTAGTACAATATGATTTTAGGACATAATCCCAACAAGAAGATCATAACATAATTATTCGGCAGATTTTGATTCCTATATATCCACTCGTGTGGTAGTTCTACCATATATATAGAAGAATTCTACGATATATATAAGATCCATCCGTATAGATATAATCATCTACATCCAGAAAGCCATATTCTTTGGAAGAAGCTTGTACAGTTTAGGAAGGGGCACTACAAGAAAACAAGCATTTTGCGACTACAAGTTGCGACTGAATTTATAGTCGCTAAATTTTGCGACTAAGTTGCGACTAAGTTGCGACTTATTTTGCGACTAATAGTCTATAGTCGCTATTTAGTCGCTAAATTGCGACCACAACTTATCCGTCGCTAAATGGTCGCTATTTAGCGACTAAATAGCAACTATATTTGCCGGGTCGCTAAACGGTTTTTTATTTAGTCGTAAAATAGTCGCAAATTAGTCGCAAAAATTTCTATATATACAAATTTCCTTAAACTGTATTCAAATATCTAATAACTAACACTCCAAATACTATAATATATATAAAATTTTGATTCAAAACTTATAAAAAGATTTTTATTCACAAATCTACTATTTTCAAACTTTAATTAACTTAAAACCTTAAATATGACCCTTTAAACCCTATACCCTCAACCATAATCAAACTCTAGCCTTAAACTCTTAATCATAAACTATAAAATCAAAATACAAATATAATATATATCCAAAATTAAGAATAATACATAAAACTAATACATGAAACCCTAAACTTTAAACAAACCCTAAAACTCTAAAGTATAACCAACACTCTAACTAATAAAATTTTAAATACCAATACTCATACAAAACTAATATTCAACACTTATAAAAAAAAAACATTTTTCAAAATTATTATTTTCAAACATTAACTTCAAACCCTAAACAAACCCTAAAACTCTAAAGTATAACCAACACTCTAACTAATAAGATTTTAAATACCAATACTCATACATAACTAATATTCAACACTTATAAAAGAAAAATATTTTCCAAAAGTATTATTTTCAAACATTAACTTCAAACCCTAAACAAACCCTAAAACTCTAAAGTATAACCAACACTCTAACTAATAAGATTTTAAATACCAATACTCATACAAAACTAATATTCAACACTTATAAAAGAAAAATATTTTTCAAAAGTATTATTTTCAAACATTAACTTCAAACCCTAAACAAACCCTAAAACTCTAAAGTATAACCAACGCTCTAACTAATAAGATTTTAAATACCAATACTCATACAAAACTAATATTCAACACTTATAAAAGAAAAATATTTTCCAAAAGTATTATTTTCAAACATTAACTTCAAACCCTAAACAAACCCTAAAACTCTAAAGTATAACCAACACTCTAACTAATAAGATTTTAAATACCAATACTCATACAAAACTAATATTCAACACTTATAAAAGAAAAATATTTTTCAAAAGTATTATTTTCAAACATTAACTTCAAACCCTAAACAAACCCTAAAACTCTAAAGTATAACCAACGCTCTAACTAATAAGATTTTAAATACCAATACTCATACAAAACTAATATTCAACACTTATAAAAGAAAAATATTTTCCAAAAGTATTATTTTCAAACATTAACTTCAAAACCCTAAACAAACCCTAAAACTCTAAAGTATAACCAACACTCTAACTAATAAGATTTTAAATACCAATACTCATACAAAACTAATATTCAACACTTATAAAAGAAAAATATTTTTCAAAAGTATTATTTTCAAACATTAACTTCAAACCCTAAACAAACCCTAAAACTCTAAAGTATAACCAACGCTCTAACTAATAAGATTTTAAAAACCCCAAAGTATTATTTTCAAACATTAAGCACCGAGACGCTCCATCGTTTGCGTCTCGGTGCTTGAAAAGCTCGCCTTGTCGGAGGCTCTTCCAGGTCGGGATTATCCAGATTGCGGTTTTAGCCGGCGGTTGCGATTCGTAAGGTAAGATTCTTGACACCGCAGAGATGTATATCAAACTTGGTCGGTGTTACCTGAGATGAACAAACAGAGGAAAATGTGTTCCGGTGTGTTTATGGATGGTAAGTTTTACGTGATTGGTTCGATTGGTGTTGGGGAAGCGAACGAGTCAAAGGTTTTGACTTGTGGGGAAGAGTTTGATTTGAAGACAAGGAATGGAGAGAGATCCCTGAGATGTCTGCTTCGAGGTCGAGCCAAGGGAACGTGATGTCTGCGGCTGGGATGGTATAAAACACAAGGCTTATTAGTTATGGTTAACATATAAAATTCAAGGAGATTGTTGTTCTGTTACTTATTGTAATAGTCTAGTTTCATGTTTCCTGCTAAGTTCTATGTTTTGATCTTTACAACTTCAATGGAATATTTCTTATTTTGAGTTTGTATTTTATGTTTTTGTTTTTTAGTTATTGTATATTTTTTTTAATTTTAATATATTTTTATTAATTTTTTTGTTTAATTTATTTGGTTTATAAATTAGTATATTAATTAATATTTACTTATTATATAATTAGTAAATATCAAAAATATTTTTTTATTATTATTATTAGTCGCTAGTTAGTCGCTAAAATAATCACATATCAGTCACAAAATAGTCGCTCATTAGTCGCTAAATTTAGCGACTCAGTAGCGACTAATTATAACTAAATATATATAGTCGCTAAATAGTCGCAAATTAGCGACTAATATAGCGACTAATAAAATTAGCGACGAAGGATTAGCGACTAACTACTTTAGTCGCTATTTAGTCGCAAAACACAGTTTTGCGACTAAATAGCGACTATTTCCGCAGTCGCTAAAAACCTGTTTTCTTGTAGTGGGGGTTTTATTGATCAAAAAGAAGAATTTACTTCAACCGATATGCACTTAGGATTGGCCATACATAATATAGAAATCACACTTGGAAAGGGTGGACAATTAGGTAGAGCAGCGGGTGTTGTAGCGAAACTGATTGCAAAAGAGGGGAAATCGGTCACATTAAAATTACCTTCTGGAGAGGTCCGTTTGATATCCAAAAACTGCTTAGCAACAGTCGGAAAAGTGGGAAATGTTGGGGTAAACCAGAAAAGTTTGGGTAGAGCCGGATCGAAATGTTAGCTAGGTAAACATCTTGTAGTAAGATGAGTAGTTATGAACCCTTGGACGAAGAACTAGAAAAAGAAAAAAATATAGTGAGACTTTGATTCTTCGTCGCCGTAGTAAATACGAGAGAAAATAGAATTTCTTTCTTCGTCTTAAAAAAAAGAGTTAATTAACTGTGACACGTTCACTAAAAAAAAATCTTTTTGTAGCAAAGCATTTATTAATAAAAATAGAGAAGCTTAATACAAAGGCGGAGAAAAAATCATAATAACTTGGTCTTGGGCATCTACTGTTATACCCACAATTATTGGCCATACTATCGCTATACATAATGGAAGAGAACACTTACATGTTTATATAATATGATCTTATGTTAGGACACAAATTGGGATAATTTTTCACCTACTATAAATTTTCGAGGACACGCGAAAAATGATAATAGATCTCGTCGTTAATTAAATGAATTCAAAAAAATAAATGAATATAGATTTTTTTCTTTTAGTGAGAGGTAAACCTTATGATAAAGAAGAAAAAGAAGAAATCATATACTTCCATATATTCTTTAGGGCAATATATACCTATGTCTGCCCATAAAGCACGGAGAGTAATTGATCAAATCCGTGGACGTTCTTACGAAGAAGCAATTATGATATTAGTACTTATGCCTTATCGAGGATGTTATCCCATTTTTAAATTAGTTTATTCTGCAGCAGCAAATGCTAGTCACAATAAGAGTTTCAAAGAAACCAATTTAGTCATTAGTAAAGCTGAAGTGAACCAAGGAAATACTATGAAAAAAATAAAACCTCAGGCACGAGGACGAAGTTACCCAATAAAAAGATCCATTTGTCATATAACTATCGTATTGGAAGATATATCCTTCTATCAACAATATGAAGAATATTTAATGTATTTAAAAAAACCTGGATGCAGCAATGAAAACATAAATCTAACATGTTATGATACATATAGTAGTGGAGGTCTATGGAACAAAAAATAAATCCACTTGGTTTCAGATTTGGTACAACCCAAAGTCATCATTCTCTTTGGTTTGCACAACCAAAAAAGTATTCTGAAGGTTTAGAAGAAGATACAAAAATATGAGATTGTATTAAAAATTATGTCAAAAAAATATAAGAATATCCTCTGGTATGGAGGGAATTGCATGTATCGAAATTCATTCAGATCATAATCTATATGGGATTTCCTAAATTATCAATTGAAGATAAACCCCGAAGAGTCGAAGAATTATAGATGAATGTTCAAAAAGAACTTAATTGTGTCAATAGAAAACTCAACATTGCTATTACCCGAATTTCCAATCCGTACGGGCATCCTAATATTCTTGCAGAATTTATAGCTGGTCAATTAAAAAATCGTGTTTCTTTTCGAAAAGCAATGAAAAAAGCTATTGAATTAATTGAACATGCGAATACAAAAGGAATTCAAGTACAAATTGAAGGACGTATCGACGGAAAAGAAATTGCACGTGTTGAATGGATCAGAGAAGGCAGAGTTCCTTTACAAACAATTGAAGCTAAAATTGATTATTGTTCCTATACAGTTTGAACTACTTATGGGATTTTAGGTATAAAAATTTGGATATTCGTAGACGAAGAATAATTTTTTTTTTTTGTCTTTACATTTTATCCAACGATAAAAAACAAAAACTATGTAGTATAACACTATACACTAATACAAATTTGCGGTTTTCTTTTTTATTTTTAAGAAAAAAATAAGCAATTCTATAAGGTTGAATAAAAATTTCCATCAAAACTCCTTTGATATAATTGCTATTATTAGTGTGTGACTCGTTGGTTTAGGATTCAATTCGATTAAAAGTATTATATGATTTGTGGTTATTTGTTTGTTAGATCTGAAATTATGCATGTTTAGATCTAGTTTTGGTGTTTGTTCATATATCTAAAATAAAGTTTATCGAAAATTTGGATTTAGTTTACTCATAAAGTTTGAGAGAATTTTTCATAAAGTTTCCTCAAGTCAAAAGAGAGCTCTAGAAAATGTTAAAGCTTCCTTTGCACCATCTAAAATAATTATTGTGGATGGCTATATTTATCATAAGCTTATGACAAAAATGGTTTGAAATATAAGCTTTTAATTATTTTTGACCTTTGGGGGTTTTTGATAAAAAAATTTAACTATTTTGGTCCTCTTCTGTTGTCATTGGATTCCACTAAATATTTATTTATTTTCACTTCGTAGTAAATTACGTTTAATGTAATACTTCTTTAAGTATATATTAAATTGACTTTAATATCAATGGGTAGAAAATGAATGACACTTTCAAAAACCTATTAGAAGAAGAAGGTTGAAACTTGAAAATGAAGCTACTGATGAACATACTTCCCGTTTTGGATGTAATTTAATTCTGGTAGTTATGTAAATTACTATAAATTTTATATATAATAAGAAACCAACTATCTCCATCTTAAGCCACTTGTCACTTTACTCTAGAAAAACAATTGGGTCTGAACAAAATTTTAATACAGAAGCCCACCTTTCACCTTTTTAATAAACCCAACTTCTTTTAATGCGATTGTTAACGGTAGCAGTGAAGCTCGTCGTCATATTTGGATTTACTTAGCTCTTGATTGTAAACATTTTGGTGACGACTGTGGTATCCTTCTCATAGATAAAACAAACCAAACTGAGTTGAGAGTGTGATTTTTTGAACTAATTTTGTACGTTATCTAAATATAAAGCATACATGAATATCAGATAATAAAAAAATTGGTTTAACCAACATATCAGAATAGTATTGGTTTAACAATTTGGTTATCTATTACAGTTTAGAATACATTCGGTTATATCAAAACTACATATACATAAACCACTTTAGTCAGTTTAATGAAGTTTTAATTTGTTAACAAAAGTTTGTTGTTTATTGAAATGGTATCCTGAGTTTTTCCCAAAAACTCTATTCACTCTCTTCGTCGATCATCTTCATTTATCTTCATTTTCTTCTGATTGATGAACAATGAAATTGTTTTTATGTGAACCAACATTTTTTCAAGAAACAAAAAATATTTAGCGTATGAGATTATATTAATCTTAAGAATAAAAAAACCCAGAGATTGTCTGATTAACTGTGAATCCAAGCATACCTAGAATTATGACAATTAGTCATTGGGAAAAATGTCAAATAAAGAACGAATTTTTCGGAAAACGCTAATAAAAGCTCGTAAAAAATCGTGGTATAAAAAAGCTCGAACTTTTGTTGACTTTTTCATAAATTTAAAAGTTTGCATTGACAATACCGAAATTAAGCCCGCAGTTAATTCCACTAACAAAATCGATTAACGGAGTTCCTTAAATTGATGGAGTTCTCTCCATCTCAAACACATGTTTTTACCACTAGGGCACCTTAACTCATTTAGTACTTATCAAAGCTAAATATATATATACTAGGGATAGTTCCACGCGTTGCATGGATTATAAATTAATATAAGCAAAAATAAAGCATTTTTATGTAAATATATAGTAAATATTTTAAATAAATTATTTATATTTAAAATAATTAAATCCTTTGGCTATTTTGTATATACATATATAGTTTTGACCAAGAGAATTAATTTCTAAAATAAAATAAAATACAATACTCTTAGTTTTAACATTTTAAATTATATCTTTTATGATTTTTAAACAAATTTAACTTTAGTTATATGAATTGTATTAAAGTTTTATTAGAAATTAATATAAGTAAAAATAAAGCATTTTTATGAAAATATTTAGTAAATATTTTTAAAATATTATTTATATTTAAAATAATTAATTATTTTGCTATTTTGTAAATACATGTATATTTTGTACTAAGAAAATTAATTTACTAAAATAAAATACAATATTATTAGTTTATCATTTTAAAATATTTATTTATATTATTTATGATTTTTAAACAATTTAACTTTAGTTATCTAAATTGTTTAAAAATTATATTTTGTTTTGTATGATTTTGTATTAAAGCTTGTAGTTTTGAGAAATATTACTTTATTATATATTTAAAATTACAATTTAGAAATAACTATTTTTATCATTAAATAAACGTATATTTTTACATTGGAAATGTTTAAAGTATCAAATGACTTTTTATAATAAAGATCACTTGTGTTGTAGTGTAACTATTTTATTTTATTTGATATTAGTGATAAAATTTGTAACAGAATATTAAAATATTAGTTTATTTGGTTATTTTAGATTATGTATTCATATTTAACAATCATTGTTTTATTTGAAATAAATAACAACAAATAAAATGGAAAGAGAAAAATAAAGGCAAGTGTAAATTCATAAAAAACACATTTCATCCTCTTAAAACTTGTGGTTTTTGAGAAACATTACTTTATTATATATTTAACATTAAAATTTAGAAACAAATATTTTTACATAAAATAAACATATATTTTATATATTAGAAATTATTTAAAGTATCATATCAATTTTTATAATAAAATTACTTGTGTTGTAGTGTAACTATTTTATTTTATATTAGTGATAAAGTTTGTAATTGAAAATTAAAATATTACTTTTATTTGGTTATTTTATCTTATACATTCATATTTAACCATTATTGTTTTGTTTTAAATAACTAACAACTAATAAAATGGAGAGAGAAAAATAAAAGCAAATGTAAATTTTTAGATGACACATGTCACCCTCTCAAAGCTTGTGGTTTTGAGAAACCTTACTTTATTATATAAGATATCCAAAAACTTTAACGTTTTATTAATTCTCTTCAGAAGCTTGCGTTTTTGCTTGCCATTGAATATCTCCCTATGTCGTCTCTGATACATTTACAGTTGTTTTGTCCTAGAATACATCCATGTCCTTAAATATGATTCTTTAAGGCATTCTTTCTGGACTTTCTAGTGGCAGTAGCTAGCTCAGAGACTATAAACGTTTGTGTCAAAATGTTATCGACCCTTTGCTTTTGGATTCACTCACAGAAGATCTGGCTTTATATTTCTATACAAAAAAAGCCAGAAGACATAAGATTACTCGGCAAAAGCTGAGTACAAGTGTCTGAAGATCAATGCTTTACAATGCATGATCAACAAATCGAAGTTTCTCTAGCAATAAGAATCTTCAGGAGTCAACAATCAAAGTTATCAGCTTGATGCTGAATGGCTAGAAATAGTAACAGTGCTTCTGTGAGTGAATCCAAACGCAAAGGTCGATAACATTGTGACACAAACGTTTACATTTTCTGAGCTAGCTACTGCCCTTAGAAAGTTCAGAAAGAATGCCTTAAAGAATCATATTTAAAGCCATGGATGTAGTCTAGGACAAAACAAAAGTAAATGTATCAGAGACAACAAAGGGAGATATTCAATGGCAAGCAAAAACGCAAGCTTCTGAAGAGAATTAATAAAACATTAAAGTTTTTGGATATATATATTTAGCTTTGTAAAGTAGTTAATGAGTTAAGGTGCCCTAGTTGTAAAAAGGTGTGTTTATGATGGAGAGAACTCGGGTTCAAGTCCCCATTTTGTTATTTTTTTCAATTTTAAAAGATACCAAAACGACGCCGTTTTCAATTTACCGAACTCCGTTAATTGATTTTGTTAGTGGAATTAACGGCGGGCTTAATTCGGTTTTGTCAACGCAAACTTTTAAGTTTACAAAAAGTCAACAAAAGTTCGAATTTTTTTTATACCACGATTTTTTTTACGAGCTTTTGTTGGCGTTTTTCGAAAAGTTCGTTGTTCTTTATTTGACATTTTTGAATTTTTCCCATTAGTCATTACATTTGCAACACTATCAATACAAGACAAATCTTATTACTCCCAACAATACCTTAAAAATCAGATGTAAAAAAACTTATAAAAATCAAAAACTTAGTATAAGAAAGCAATGATAAATATATGCTATACGTTGTATTTGTGTGTGCTGAAATATCCAGATCAAAGAAAAGACAATACTCTTTTCTTACGAAGTTTGTCCCTGGTTAGGTTTCTGATGCCGTTCGCTTTGGCTTTGCCTCTGAGTCACATACACAACCGCTCTATACATATCCGAACATGAATACGCAACCTCAGACATTGCCTGAAAAAGCTCAGGAAGACGAGTTCGAAGACTAGCCAGCGACTTCTCTCTAACTTGATGGCTTTGTCTTTGATAAGCTTCTTCTTCTTCTTCCAACCTCTTCTTAATTTGTTCTACATTGAATTGCCTCACAACCACCTCATCTTTATGATCGTTATCCTCTTCCGGATTCATATCCTCCGGTCCTCTCTTCTGCATGTATTTGTGGTACCAATCCTCAAACTGTCTGATTTTTCTTCCCAGTTCTTTTCTTGTCTCTTCACATCTGTCTCTGAGTTTCATCTCTTCTTCTTGCTGCTGCATTATCGTGCTTACAACCGCTGCGAAATTGATTATTGCGGTTCTTGCTATTTCGTCAGGGATCTTGTCTAAACGGTCGTACCAAGCGTGCAGGAGTTTTTGGATTGCGGGATTTGGAACTCGAGGTGGTGAAGATACTTTCTCCTTGAGTGTGCTTTCAATAGGGATGAGATTTAGCTTTAGCCATCCGCCGAGTGATTTTATGTATACTTTCTGATTATCTATCATCCTGCAAAACTGTGTATGCCATTCTTGAACCACAGCCAAGAGCTGGATCGTCCGTTCATGGTGATGATCGTTTGTTTCTTTCACTGCTTGTGAAACATCTAATGATTTCAAAACCTTTGAGATCTCAGCTTGTCTCTGATGATGCATTTGCATCATTTCCCACATCTTCCCCATCCTGCAACACAGTTTCCATACGATAAAAACTCAAAATCATATCATATAAATTATCATCAAAAACATATTTCATCAGCAACTTACGCCTCAACAAGGTGAACGAGCTTTACGTATAGTTGTTCATCCCGGAGACGATTGATCTCTGAAACAGTGGAGTCCATAGATTGCATGTCAACTATGTATCTTGTATGCAACTGACTAACTGCTGCTTTGGCTCTCTCTAATGAATCTGAGTGGCCACCTCGCTTCTTTACACGATTCAAATGAGCAACCTTTTTCTGGTACTCAATTTTCATGAGTTCACCGGCCTAATCCAACAAAAGTTTATTCCAAAATCAGACTTCTAATGCACACATATATCATCATCTTTGCTAATACACAAACTACCAAAAACAATCAAAATCCAGTTCACAAGCACAGTCTGATAAATTTACCTTGACTTCGTCGTAGAGCTTCTTTTCCCACGCTAGCAATTTGTCAAGAACAGTAGCATGAGTCTCGTTTTCTTCGGAATCGAAATCATCTTTCCCATCATCAGCATTAGGTAGTCCTCGAAAAGATCTATTCCAAGTAATTACACGCATCACTCTAGCAGAGTGATCAATGTGGCCTACAAAACAAACATATCATCTTGAACATTATAGCTAACAAGTCAATGATAGAATCATCTTGTGGAGGATAAGAATCAAGATACCTCGGTTATCTGCAAAATTAGAGTGGTAATGGAGCCTTGTGGCTTCAAGCATCTTGGAAACCTCATGAGCACTTTCAGAAGCTTTCAAGAAACTATCATCAAGCTCATTGAATACATTCGCCAAATTCGTTGTCACCGGAAACCTCCCTCCTCTCCTCTCTCCACCGATCGGCATACCTTTGCTCTTCTTCATCCCTCTGAAATTGGCAGCTTTTTCCAACTCCACACTCGGCTCCTCCACTCTCTTCGGCCTTTCCTCAACCGGTGGTTTCAGTTCAACCACTGGCTCATCATCATCTTCTTCCTCCTCCTCTTCTTCTTCTTCATCTTCCTCTGTGGATGGTGAGGCTGGTTGAGGAGGCGCAGGTTTCACCTGTGGTTGTGGCTGTGGAGGAGGAGGAGTGTCCTCTAAAGTGGTTCCAGGTATGTTGTCACTCGAGAAGAAATAATCGTAGACCAAGTGCTCTTGTTGTTGTTGTTGATGCTGACGTGGCGGTGGAATCGGTCTTGGATTCGCCGCCATGGATTGCGGAAGGGGAGGAGGAGGAGCTTCTTGGTGGTGACGGTGGTGATCATCAATCATAGTCCTACCTCTACTACTACCTCCACGGCTTTTCGATTTCCTAACCAAACGGTCATGATTCTCCAATTCAGAGTCATCTTCATCGTCGTCTAGGGTTCCTTCTTCCTCAATTATAGTCCCATTCAGTCCATTCCCAGACGGACCACCGGATCTACCGTTCATCTCCGGCATGGTAGCAGCTCGTTGGAGAGGAAGCGGTAGAGGAGGAGGAGGTGGTGGGAGAGTATCCGGCATAGGCTGAGGGATCGCGGAGGACGAAGAAGCGACGGAATTAGAAATCACGGCGGCGGAAGAAGGAGAATTAGGAGATACACCCGTCGGAAGGGAAGAAGTAGAACCGATTGCGGCGCCGGCGGATGAAGAAGAGTGACCGGATACTAGAAATTCGCCGTGAGCGTAATCGGAGAGAGCAGCTCCGGTGTTCTTAAGAGCCATGGCGTAAGCTGAGTGTGCGGCGGCGAAAGCGTTACGAGCCGTGACGGCATCTTTCATGAACTGTTTTCGCTCTTTGCAACGAGTAACGGCTTCTTCGTTCTCGATCTTGGATTGGGCACAACCCATCTTCTTCCTTCCTCTCTGCAACTCGAGCTTTCTCAGCAGTAATAATTTCAGATCGATCTAGTCACTGGAGAGAGATATGAGAGAGGAGACGAAACAAAGTTGAACTCGAGGAAGCTTTCGAGTTAAGTTTTTTTAGAATAATTTTAACATTGATACCAAAAAAAAAAGTTTTTAGAATAATTCTATTTATGATCCGACGTCGTTTCAGTTGTTAGAAAAGGCAATTTTTTGCTTTTCCTTTTTTCCCTTGAGATTTCCATTTATCGTTGGCCTACTCAAGGTAATGACGTGGACAAAGGTAAAGGTGACAAGCGAATATAACGTTTTTGCTTTTTTTTTAATTGTTTTCTTTTTGTCGCCTAATTATTCAGAATCTGATTACAAACGACAAGTTTTATTTTAAATAAACTAAACAGGGTTTAAATATCTAAATAAAGTTCACATGGATTCTATGGCAACTATGGAAAGCGAGAAATAGTCTTTGTTTTGAACAGGTTCGGCTATCTGCTGAGTTTATTTGGGCTAAAGCACGTGATGAAGCTGAAGTTTGGTTCAAGCTCCATAATTATCTGCTGCAGGATGCCAGTACCCGTGACACAATAACCAACCATGGTTGGACAAAGCCTCCCCAAGGTGTAGTAAAATGCAATGTAGGCTCCTTGTGGGGTGGTCAGCATCTCCATAGTGGAGCCGCATGGATTGTCCGTGATCACCTAGGTCTGCCTTTGTTTCACAGCAGAAGATCATTCTCATTCATTACCCATCCCCTGGGAAATGATCTCTTGGGTCTCCTTTGGGCTATTGAGTCTATGAGCAGTCTGCGTGTCAAAAGGGTAACCTTTGAAACATCGTCGGAAGAGCTCAGGCATGCTCTACTCAACCCCCAAGCTTACCCGGAGGTAAGACCTTCTATTGACCTCCTGTTGAACCTACTGCATCAGTTTGATTACTGGAGTTTGGATCATACATCGAAGGCGAAAAACAGAGTGGCCCTAGCCATTGCTACTAGTGCTACATGGGAAAGATTTTACCAATCTTATGTTGGCAGAGGAGGTCCGCGCTGGCTCGAACATCTTGTACAG
Source organism: Orychophragmus violaceus (assembly GCA_030180135.1). NCBI lineage: Eukaryota > Viridiplantae > Streptophyta > Magnoliopsida > Brassicales > Brassicaceae > Orychophragmus > Orychophragmus violaceus. The sequence goes on along the minus strand of CM058229.1, from coordinate 89,057,672 downwards.
GAAGATGCCCTAGCTGCCTGATCGGTTCTTTTTTCTCCCCAATGCTGCTTCCTCCTTTTCTGCATTGGGTATTACGACTAGCTGGAATCGATGGCTTCTTTGTCAAGCCTCTACCACCTTCTGACGGATGGTTTTTATCTTAACTTTCTTTTGAACGTTTCTTTATTTCAGGCATTTGGTTTATATGTATCTGTGATCTATTACTTCTCGTCAAGAAAGTTTCAAAGTGTTAAAAAAAATATCTAAATAAAGTGATTGTGAATTTCATGGAAGTTTTTTTTTTCTTATGTGTGTTAATTAAATTTCATGGAAAATCAGAAGAATTAAATAAACAAAGGTGGTTTATATTTATATTTTAGGGGAATATGTTTTTCATGGGACCCATGCACGAGAACAGTTTTTAGGTTCACTTTCTGTCGATTACGGCTTCGGCTTTGTTCGACGTATTCTACTTTTGTCAAGCACAAGAAGAAGGTTTATGCTTAATATATTTCAATCGACAAATTAGTACAAAAATTTCTCCATAATTTGCAAATTAAAAAGAAATTATGACTGTTGGATGTAATTAAAAAGAAGCTAATGAGCTCTGCTTTTATTACTCAACTAAAATTGAAAACAATTGTTTAGATTGATATAAAAAATCAAAACCAGTACTAAATAAACCGGGAATGGTTCGTCAAGTGGTTTTCAAAATACTCACAGTGGTAACTAAGATAGATCCATTTTTAGAATGATGGAACTATCTTATATCCTACTAATAAAGATGTTAACATGATTAACAATTATATGCTATATTTGCCATCATGTATTAATCTTTTTTATTTTTAGTTGTTTTTTGTTTGCATAATTTTATCATTTACTAAACACAAATAAAACTCAATGACAAAATACCTAAAAATATTTAATAATAATATAAAAAAATTTATGTGCTTGATATACAAAATACATAATTTAAAAATACTTTGAAAACAATATAAAATCTTCATAATCAAAAAACTTAAATAAATAAAATACTGTAAAATGTAACCGAATGATCTAGAACAAAAAGCAATTAGGAAAAAACTTAAATAAAAATCTAAATAATATTATGCGTTCAACCCAGGTCAAAATCTACCAGTACTGAATTAACCGGGAATGGTTCGTCAATTGGTTTTCAAAATACACACAGTGGTAACATTTGGTTTTGGATTCGTAGTTTCATCTTCACGACTGAGTTCTGGACTCCATCTACTAATCGTCTGCTCTTCCACTGTGTAATTCTCCAAACAAACAGGTAGATTCAAATCCTCTTTGTTAGAGTTACCAGTGACATGGAGAAATAACAACGTTTTCGCAACACTTCCGCTTAACCGAACAGCACAATGGATATCTGACCAAACTCTTAACCGGTCATTGACGTCACCAGACCGAACCAAAACAGAGTATTCAGAGTGGACAAGAGATGGATGGTGACGGTACGCCACAATCCACACCGTATGGTAACCCGGACTTCAAAACCCAGTTCTTCGACCGTAAATGTGAATAAGCTTTGAAAAGTGTGGGGAAGTTTGGTCTTTTAGATTTCATGTACATCCATGCTTCGTTCTCCAAGCAACGACCTTGAAGGGAGATTTTAATGCATTTGAGATTGTAGAACAAATAGAAAGCTTCTTCAAAGGATAACTGAATCCATTTCTTGACTTTTTCTGCGGATAGAACTAGTCTGCCAAAACAACAGCGGTCGAGTAGCTCAGCTTGCTCTGGCTCTACTGGTAGAAGCACGTTGCAACTCGTGAGGGAACCCGAGGAGTCTGATTTGGCTAGAGAGTGTTGGAGCTCTGAGATTGATTTTGAAATAGGTTCAGCAAGAGCTTTTGCTTCAGCATCTTTCCATTTCCATCTCGGTGCCATGGAATGAAAATTAAGAGAGCTAATCTTCGATGTAATTAAAATTATATCCCAAACATGAGCCGAACGAAGGAACGGAAATCGGTCGAAATCATCAAAACGAAATGTATTAAGAAATAAACAGTGAGTATTTTCCACAGAATAAACTGAACAAACAACGGGATTTCAAAACCCTAGAATCAGAGCAGCTAAAACCACAAATTCAACGAAAGTGAGCGACGAAGAGTAAATGGGAAGCAATTACAGAGAAGAACAGTACCAGAAAGAATAAAAACCTAAAGCGTGGGGATTCAAGTGGCCAGAGAGGAGGAGAAGCTGAAGAAGTGAAGAGGTTAACAGAAGAAAAAGTACATCGATACTTTTAGTTTTTCTTTTATTAATTATTGCACTAAAGGTCTTTGTTCTTTTTCTTCCCTTTCAAATAATACTTGTAAGTTGATTTTCCTTGCATTATTGATGAAATGCACTGTTCATTTGTCACTCACAAGCGATCAATGATCAATAAATATCTAATTTTTTCAAGTTATCCAAAAATAAAACCTAAGGTAACAATGACAATGAAATTAACATTTTAGGCTGGCTTCGAAAGAAATATATATGCAACAACGACAAAAATGAAACAAATGCCATATTAAAAAAAAAAAAAATTAAGATGAAATTAAAGTCTCTCTTAAAAAAACAAAACCATGTAATAATAATAAACTACCATTTCCCTCAACTCTCTTTCATCTAAATCCTCAAAAAAACATCTCTTAACATATTCAAAGAGAACAAAAAAAAACCTTTTTATTACAGATAGATTCAAAATACTTTCAATGAATATGGTTCAAGGCTGGTCGAATATTAGCCTTCTCAGAAAGAAAGTTGTGTCACCACTCCATTGTTGCTCCCATAAACTCTACTGACGTGGTGTAAGCACTGCAACAAAGAAACACAAAAGAAACCGTTAAACCCCCAGACTATGCGCGTTGTAAGAAAAAGGTGAAGCTTCTAAAAACCTAAGTTATTATGTTCCTAAAGGTTACTATGAATGAATTCAAACAAGGGAGAAAACAAAGATGTTAGAAAGGCGGCAATGCATTTATCTTTGGGGAATCAAATTAATCACCAGAAGACAAAAAAATTCAACATTGGCCTTGACCGAGACTCGCTATTAGGCTGATGGGTTTTCTTCATTATTCGTACCCCACTCTTCTTCAGCCTCACTTCCGTTAACAAGCACAGCTCCATCGCTAGAGTCACCATCAACAACTCCTTCCTCTTTGTGCTGCTCCTCATCATTCTTTTCTTCATTTCCATTTTCTTCTTCTGCTACCTGAGAAGTAAAATAAGAGCAGTTATTTGCTTAACCAATTAGGCAGGATAAATGAATGAGAAATGAAAAAGGGTTACCTCGTGATCAATATCTCCATTTTCAAATGATTCCTCCTCTTCCTCAACTTGCAAGTTTCTAAAGGCTTCCACAAGGGTCATGGAAGATCTATCAGCATGGCTAGGATAATTTTCTGCTGCTGTATAAACTCCCCTGTAAATGAACAACAGTTGATATAAGAGGAGGCTTATGCATCCATGCAAGGATGCACTCGGTACTAATGATACGCTGCTTGGTTACCTTGTCTCTGCAGCTTTTGCTTCGACGGAAAGAGCAACTTGCCAATCTTCAAAAAGATTGGAGTACTCCTCAGGATCAGCCAAAGATTCTGCTGCTTTTGAATTTATCTGTAGACAATGTGAAAATTGTCAACTCTATACCCTAACTTTTCCCTCCTTGACCACAAATCCACAATACATGAATACACTAAAAAATTAAAAAGAACCTTGCTGAGATCTTTCCTCCAAAGAGCTACGATCTCAGATACTTTGCTTGGTAGATATGATCTTGCCATCAGAGCAGCTTCTGGTATCCGGTTGCTAGGGAAAGAAAGTATTGTCACTCATATAACCAAAGGTGCATGGATTTTGATTTTCCAAACTCCCAAGTGAATATTACTAATGAATTACCTCTCGACCAATAAGTCCAAACAATCTTCCAATTTACCCAGCATGAATAGGCAAAGAAAGGCGACATTGTTCTTCCCTTGTTCTTTGGCAAGTGTTGCAAGTTTTGACACACCTTCAGCATCTCCCAGAGAAGAGTAGAGCAGTAACAAACCACTCAAATCCATCGCGTACTTCATGCACTCCTCTGCCAGTTGCAGCTGTCATGATTACATGAAAACGACAAAGAGTTAGTTGGAAATCCACACACCTGAGACAAAACATATATTTTTGCTACTTTAAGATCATATTGCTCTCTGCTCCTACTTTATCGAATAAAACATATAATGTGGATCAACTGATGTATCATTTACTCGAAAGGTTTTTTTTGTCTTTCTATTATCATTAGAAAAGATATACCTTCCCAGATGACATCGCTAACTCTCCTAATTGCTTCCACTTAGACTCGCTCTGAACTTCTACAGCGATTTCCTACAAGCATTTGATCGAAAACACGTTAATATATCGTCACTATAAAAGAAGTAAAAACACATCTTAATCATCACACATTATATCACACCTGCGCAATTTCAAGTCTACCCAGTTGTATGGCCAACTCAAATCTGTAGTCAGGATCTGTTGCAATTTCCAGAGCATCTTCAATCATTCCTCGTGACTCCAAGAAATGAGCAACACTGACAAGTGGAGAGTTATCCAAAATATATTAAGAGAAATATCCATAAAACAACCAATGATGTGTGTACAGCTATGAGCTTTGTTAAACATTAGATTGAGTAGAAGTAATCACAATATTCCTTCCTAAAGGAGCATAGGAGTAATTAAAGCATATCATTCCCAAAGACATCACGCAACAAGAGACTAAGTGCGACAAAGAACAAATGGCATATACACATAGAAGTTTAGATACTAATTGATAACAGTTACCTGTTATGCTGATCTTTAGGAATTGTAGGTAAGATTTCACTGGCTTTGTCTAGATCACCCCGCATCACAAGAGTCTTGTACTCAATCAGGCTTAGCAGCAAGGTGTATCCCATTACACTGCATCCCCCCAAAAAAACAGGAGAATAGACATCAGAAACTTCTAATCAGATCTGAAATAAACACACCAAATCTAGGCACTTACTTGAATTCTTTGTCTACCAAGAAGACCCGACTTTGACTTGCAAGATAGCCCAATAAATACATTGGCCGGTCCAAATGATACATAGTGGTTACCTAGTATCAAGATGTTAGCAACTATCATCAAAACAAATTAATAACAACAGTCGAATTAAAGTAGCCAAGAGATATGCATATTACCTCGCCTCCAACACAATAGTTAAGCTTCCAGGAAGAGTTGTTGTAAATGAAACAGTCACCAACCCATATACCTGTCCTAACACGTTCATCATTCTCATGGAGAACCTCAAAAGCATCCTCAACACCTTCTTCCTCAGTAGATCTTCCACTATCAAAATGCGAGGAAACTAGGTCGCGCTGTAAAACAAGAACACCGTAGTAAGCACTTGGATAGTGCAAGAATGGCACAGCGAAATTAACAGATTAAAAGTGTTTGTTGGACAGGATCCTCACGTTGTATTTCAAGATGTAGAATGACGTGTCACTAGCAATTGCTACTAAGTCACCACTGTCGGCCCAATAAAGATTCTGCAAACGTTACATGGGAACACTAAGAATTAGAGAAGAAACAAACGAGAAAAACCTCCAACTGAAAGGTAATGACATTAGCTTCCCCTATATCAAATATGTGTTGAAGTATATTTCTAACAACAAACTGCGCTAAGTTTTCTAGGATACCTTTACAGTGACGTCAATACGTTGAATAAGCCTACATTCAGCCCAATCATAAAAGCAGATGAAATCACTTGAACACATAGCTAACAGGGTTCCTCCAAAGATCTTCTCAGCTGAGAAAGTAGGGCGGATACTCCTCTTTTCCTGAAAACATCTTTTGTGAATGAGCAAGATGCGAAAATAGCGATCTCCTTGACAAGTAACAATGATAACCAAAGAAACATGCTCTACCAAAACGTTTTAGAGCAGGCAGAAGGCCTAAACGAACCTGGAAATTTTTGCTAAATGTCTTTATCTTTGACGAGCTTTCTCTAACCGCACACTCCCCCTCAGATGACCAAACGAATTCCAGTCCAGAACCAAATGACCTATTTCTCCAAGCCAAAGCCGTATAGATTATGTACTCCCCATCTCCACAGACGACGACAAACCTCCCATTCGGATTGTGCTTCAAGCTCTGAGAGTCGGAATATCCAGATATGAGACATAGATAAGTCAAAAGCAGATATATATATATATATATATATACGTCTTAGCGATGCCCACAACATCACAAAATCATTAGACCGAGTGCAGAATTTTTTTTGCCCATTATAATAACACTCACTTGTGGATATAGATCACAGGTCCCCAGCTCTTTAACAGCCAAGGGCAACCTCTCTCCATCAGTAACCTAAGGTAGAGAAGAAAAGCATAATGCACAACTAAACAAATACGTCATCTTATGGAACAGTATAAGAGATACAACTAGGCATATACCTCGTAATCTGCACCAATACTTTTGATATTCGCAGTTTGAATTTCATTATGCTTAGCCCATATGATTTTTCCAGTATTGTCCATGCTAGCAACAGGAATTTCTCGTCCCAGCTTAACCATGATGGTTCCTTCATCATATCCGATCACAACCCTGTGAAGTGGGAACAACAAGGTTTATGGTTCCACAGGACAATTAAACGGAGTACTAAAAACAAGTAGAGCTTTCAATATCTAAGAACACTTAATCTTTACAAATCCTCAAAGTTGGGGAGAAGAAAAAACAACCCCAAGGGTGCCGAAAATAAAACGCCAGTAGCAAAGGTTCAGTGAGTGGTGTTTTACTTTCAACTAAGAGAGAACATTTACTCCCGGATAAAAATTCTAACAAGTATCGGTTATTACTCAGAGGAGAAAGCAAAAATCCAAATACTTACCGGCGTGAACTTTTAATGTAACCAATGGCCCAAACTCTCTCGAGGCCATAATTTAATGTGTTCTCTAGCCTGCACGAGAAAACAGATATTAGGAAATTTGGATTACAGACGGAAGGACAGTATAAGAAATTGGTAATAGCAGAAAGGTGCACAAGAACGAAGCCCAACTGAAAATGGTTTAGGTAGGCATACAAGAAGCATTAAATTATTAAAAATTCCGACAAACAGATGGTTCATATTATAATACCTGTACGTAGTTGCATGCCAAATGCGAACGGTGCCATCTTCAGAACCTGTGATTATAATTGGAAGCTCTGGATGGAAACATACTGCAGATACATTGTGTGTGTGCCCGTCCAGGGTTTGGACACAACTTTTTGTTTGATAATCCCAGACCTGATTCCCGAAATTCAACTAGTAAATAACCAGAAAGCACATAATGTCCAGTAGAAATCTATCATCTAACAGAGCAGTGAACATAAAGCAGACCTTGGCAGTGTGATCATCAGAGCCGGTAATTAAATAGGGCTTGTCACCACCAGTGAAATAATCCACACAATTTACTCCTTTCTGATGAGCATCCAATGTAAAATTTGGGTCTGGAGAACCAAGATTCCAGATCTGAAGATGAACAAGCATGTAAAGATAGAATGAGCTAACACTTTTTAGAACCTAATCCGGAGTACGGCATAATCAAATTACAAGCTTAGACCAATTCATAACCTTTATGGTACGATCAAGTGATGCACTAGCAAAAGTGTTGGTGTCTTTTGGATTAAATGTGACTTGCATCACATAGTGTGAATGTCCCTCGAATATCTGAGTGCATGCCCAACCCTTTTCCCAGTCCCAAAGCTTTATGAGCATATCATCAGAAGATGACAGAACATATGGAAGGGTTGGATGAACAGCCACACATCTGATGTAGTCTGAATGAGCCTCAAACACTTTAACCTTGTCCATGGTATTGTAGTTGTATACACGGATATACATATCATCAGCTCCTGCCACAACCCATTGCTTTCTTGCAATAAACTTGGCTGACCGAACTGCAAAGTAACAATATAAGGAATCAGTATAGTTAACAAACTTAATACGACTACATCGTACATACAACAAGACAGCAGTAAAACTAAAACGTTGTAACTAAAGAAGCAAAGAGCGAAATATGAATACCTGGTAATTCGGTCACCTCGAAAGATTTTGCCATCACCTGAGGATTATCAAGCAAGATTCAAATTAGAATAAGTTCCATGAATCATACAAAAACAGCCGCAATTTCTAGGAAAACACTGCGAAACCTCATAGAATAGAAAAATAAAATAGTCTTTCAGTTGCACTTTAGGTCATTCCATTTTACAAATTGTTCATTGAAAAATATGTGCACATGAAAACAGATAAAGACAATAAAATGATTCAAACACCTGTGTCTGGTAGTTCCAAATACACAAGGTTCCAGAATACAAACTTGCTAAAATCCTGCAAAATAATGTGATATCAGGTTCCAGTTATGAGTAGCAGAAAATAAAGGCAATAAACTTTGAAACCAACGAAAAGGGTGAAACTCAACAAGATTAAGGATACCAAGTAGAAGAAAATTGTCTTTCAATCAATACAACTAAGATGCAGGAACAGCTCAATCAAAGCTTGAAAATTACCATGGTTCTGTAGGATGTAGATCCACGGATTTTACTCTTTCAGACCTTTGAGCTAGTTTTCTCTGATCCAATTAAAAAAATAACGCAAATCAAATTATAAACACAGCATAAATAAAACCAGAGCGAATGATCTAAAAGAAGTCCTCAAAATACATCATGCACAAAGTAAAACAGTACCTTGATCTCGAGTCTGAGAGGCTGTTTCAACAAAAAGACAGAAAACCAGTAGTCAGTACTAGACTACAAATAAGATCCTAATTTTTTTTTTAAATACACTCTAAGTTCTAACTACACATTCGTATATTAATAAACACTATAAACTATAAATTTTACAAGAATGTCTCCACCAGGATCAACAATGGAACTTCAATCATACAAATATATACAAAACAGCTAAAAGCCTAAAACCCAAAACACAGCGCAAACAAATTCTGCCCAAAAAAGAGAAATTCCAGATCTTCTTCAAATGAAAACGGTCATGATCCTTATTCAATTCTACAAACCAAAATGTCAAGAGACTACACTCGATTGCATGCCATCAGCAGTAACACAAGACGAAATCAGATTATATTGAATCGAAGCGAAACATGCGATCTGAGATTACACGTTCTCACTCAGATTACGCTTAAATCACAGAAGAAATAGAGGAAATCGAGATCGAATCATAGACAGATTCACTCGAGATCTGAAGAGAATCACAAGAAGAGGAGAGATTTCAGTACTCACCATATTTACAGATTAAGCGGGAGAAAGGCTGTGCCCTTCGGATCTCGTATTATCGCCTAAATCTGAAAATCGCAGATCGATGAACGAACGACGTTAGCTTGGTGTGATAACTAAAAAGAACAAATTAAAATCATAACAAGGAAGTTTTGATTAAGAATTAAGAACGAGTAAGTAGATATTCACGAAATTGCCACTGGAGGTTGGGCCTTCCTATCAAAGGCCTGTTATATAACTCATGAATCAGCTTAATCAAAACAAGAGCACATTTATAAAGCAGTACTATTATTTTTCTTTTTGTCAAAAGGTTTTTATATTAATAAATAAAATTTGTTTTTTTGTCACGAAAATAAAATTTTTTTTTTTTTCTTTTTAAGAGAAATCAAGAAATAAATAAGCAGCTCAAAAACAATTCAAAATAAACATGGTTAAATGAAATTACAAGCCCACAAATCTTCAGTACCGGCTCAGATCTTGCAGAAACTTTAGTCGCAATCCAGCCAGCCACCAACACCAGCACATCAACTGCGGCCACCACCGATACAATAGAAAACCACCGTCATTTGAAACCGAAGCAAAAAACCGTTAAGAATACCACCAATAATTGTGTATAGGACCGAAACAAACCAAGAGAAACTATCTAGAATATAAACCAGAAAATAACAGATAACGAGTTTCAAATGGAAGGTTTTCAGATCGGTCCCAAAAATCATCGCCACAAAGCCACCATGGAGATCTCTTTCACGTCGTGTGTCGCCCTCTAAACCTCATCTTTACTCAAACTCACCATTGGTTCATGCAACCTATAACACCTTCTCCACCGATTCTTTGTCATTCATGAACCCCCATTCCGCACCGTATGAAACAAGACTGAAACAAAGAGGGCAAGCGCCAATCGTCGAAAAGGAAACATCACCATATCTCACTTCGGCGAACTGGACCTGCTCAGAGCCACTTACACACCCTCTGATGTGCCTTTGCGACGCCAAAAAGACTTTTGGCTCGCAGTGGAAACCAGCATAAGAACAACAACTAACCATATAGCGAAGATCATGGATAAAGAAGAAAAAAATAGAAAGAGGCCTTTCACACTTCCAGTAAAATCACCGAAAATGGAAGGAGGTGGAGATGTTGAGGCTTTAGAGAGAAAGAATAGGAGAGATGAACAATTGGACTAAGTGGACTTTACCTCACTCTTGATGAAGTTGTTTATGATATCTCATCAATAGGGAAATCTCATTATGCTCAACCATACAGTTTTACAAAGATTCCATCTTTAATTAATATTGTTTTAGATAATATTTCTTGTAAATTTTGTAAGAAATTTACCCTAAAAATAAAAGGTTACAAAGATTCCCTCTAAAATGTTGCTTGAGAAGTAAAACATTAACATACCCAAAACCATATAATAATTAAGCAGGTCGTTCGACTCCCACTGGTCGTTTTTTTTTCTTTTTCGTTTCTTACTTTAGTTACAGATTTTTTATTATTATTATTTTACAAAAACTATTCTTTAGGGAAGAATTCATCTCTATACTTTCTAAATTTGGACTTACGAGAACTATTCTTTAGCCTTTCTTTCTACTTTAAGAAGGACTTAGTTTTGGAGGGTTTCAAAGCTAAACATTGTTGGGCCTAATATTTTAATGAACAACTAGATTTTGACCCGCACTTAGAAAGTGCGGGTTTAATTTTCTTTACAAATTTTACTTTTTATTCATTTTGTTAATAGTAGTTTAGATTTTTAATTATGTAATCTAATTTTGATTATAATTGTTTAACCAACATTATAAACAGTGAGTTAGCAATTTAGTTTTTTTTTTAAATGAATTATGTGTTATTTGGAGGAGATATATCGTAAGGATTAAGAGATTAAAATAACGATTTCGCATTATATATTTTAATCTGCGTTGTATCGTAAGATCATAGTTTGGAAAAAATATATATATGTGAAAACAACTATTGTAAAAGTTATATGGTATATGTTTAATTGTTATTTTATTTATCTAAAATATTATTTTATAAAATACATTTTGTAGTCGTATATATAATTTGCAAATTTGATGGAACTATCCGTTAAAAACTTCATTCAAACATAAAGCATAATTTGACGCTTCAAATATTTGAATAATATAAATATGAAATTATTTTATTATTTTATTAATTTTAAAATATATCAGCTGAAATTATTTACTATATGCGATTTTTTATAGAAAATTTATAATCAAGATTGGCTAATTAATTTTTCAACCCGTTTAATTAATTAAATATTTTTCAGTTTGATGGAAAAACCTGCTAAAAGTACAATCGTAAAAACATCAATCGTAATATGTGTATATATATATATATATATATTTGAAACAAAATAAAAAGATATTAAAATATATTTCAAATATTTGAATAATATAAGTATGAAATCATTTTAATATTTTATTAATTTTAAAATATATCAGCTGAAATTATTTACTATATGCGAATTTTTAGAAAATTTATAATTGAGATTGGCTAATTAATTTTTCAACCCGTTTAATTAATTAAATATTTTTCAGTTTGATGGAAAAACCTGCTAAAAAGTACAATCGTAAAAACATCAATCGTAATATGTGTATATATATATATTTGAAACAAAAAAAAAGATATTAAAATATATTTCAAATATTTGAATAATATAAGTATGAAATCATTTTAATATTTTATTAATTTTAAAATATATCAGCTGAAATTATTTACTATATGCGAATTTTTTTAAAAAAAATTTATAATCGAGATTGGCTAATTAATTTTTCAACCCGTTTAATTAATTAAATATTTTTCAGTTTGATGGAAAAACCTGCTAAAAAGTACAATCGTAAAAACATCAATCGTAATATGTATATATATATATATATATATATATATATATATATATATATATATATATATATATATATTTGAAACAAAATAAAAAGATATTAAAATATATTATAAATATATTTTGAATTAAATCATAAATTAAAGAATCTTAATTTATATATAATAGTTGATGTATAAATTATTCATTATATTTATCAATTAATTTGTTTTGATTTTAATTAATTAGGAAAGTGGGACCCATTAGATTTTGGTTGTTTGGCTACATGTTTAATAATTGTCTTGTTTGGAAACATGGATTGTAGAGATAATGTTATATTCCCTAATTACCCTTAATGAAGGTTACAAATCCTAATAATATCAAGGGCAAATTTCTGGAACAACATTTATGTACCATGGCCAAACTCCAATTTTTTAATAGTATTGATTTGGTTTATAAAATATTATAAGAGTTGAAAAGAAATGGGCTTAGGCCAATAAAAATTGGTAAAGCCTTTGTTGCTCTCCAAACTTAAGTGGGAACTTATTTTGTCCCACATTGGAAGCAAGAGAAGTTTTGGAGTCTTTCTATGTCCTATATATAGAAATTCACAGTGTTCAAGAAAGCGCTAGGCGCTAGTCGGGCGGTGACCCACCGCCTAGCGCCTAGAACGCCTAGTCGGGGCCTAGTCGGCGCCTAGGCGTTATGTATTTATAAAAGAAAACGATATATATTAGATATATTATATAATATATGTCATATAATTCACATATTCTTAGTCAAAAAAATAGATTAAAACTCAAAGTACATCGAAATAACAAAAAGAATATTAGCTAAATTTATCAGTACACGACATTTACTATCAAATCTGTTAAATTTACAATATTTTTTATTGATAACCATTAATTTATGAAGTAAGAACTTATAAATTTAGTTATATGTAATAAATTTTTAAAATTATACCGAAACAAACATGAAAATTAAAAATCAAATGATAATTGGTTAAAGATTGTGTGTAGCCGCCTAGGACCGCCTAGACCCGCCTAGGACCGCCTAGGACCGTTTAAATCCGCTTAATAACATAAACGCCTAATTCGAACGCCTAGGAGAAAATCGCCACGGTCAAGGACCGCCTAGCGCCTAGGCCCCGCCTAGGCGGCCGCCTAGACCGATTTTTAGAACACTGGAAATTCATCTCTCTCTCAAAAAAAACACACCACACCACATATCTTCTTAGATATATCTTTCTCAACTCAAAATCCAGCAATCTCTCTCGTCTTCTTTCTTATAGTAAGTCCGAGAGTATTCGTAGATTCTAAGTTCGCAGATTCTTTGATCGAGTGTCACGATCTTAGTCTCAAAGCGGTTGTATCCTGGGATTCATTATCTCATCAAACCGTTACACTACGGGAGATATTTTGAATTAAGGAAAGAGATCATCTCGCCTCCGCTTAGTCGTTTTTCTTAATCGTGTTTTCCATCGGTTTTTCCAAACAGTTTTTGTCTCCGTATTTTTACGGCCTACAGTCTTATTCAAAATAAATCCGCTTCATTCTTATCGCTTGAATCGGATTCAGAAACTGTAGAAAAACCTTTTTCACACGATTTCATAAAACGTTTTCAAACTGTGTTCGGCGAACGCTATATGCGATTCCGCTGATCGTTTGTTCAATAAAACGATTTTTCTCAGATTCGATAAACGATTTCCGCGAAAGCATTTTGGCGAGTTTGCGAAACGTTATATCATACGATCTAAACGATCAATAAGCGATTAATCGCTATTACAAGTCTGTTCCAAAAACTGACTTTGTTCTTCTGGTTTTTGTGAACAGATGTCTCTTTCCGGTGAAAACATCGTGGTCCCACCTGGTAACCAAGAGAATGATGCGTCCAGTGAGTCGACACCCAACACACATGGGAATGGTCTACCACTCGGTGTCCCAACGCCAACGGTGCCTACCGTACTGATCGCTCCAGACAAGTTTGATGGTTCCGACTTCAAACAATGGCAATCAAGGATGCATTTCTTCTTGAGCACCATGAATCTGGATAGGTATCTCACAGAGACCAAACCAGTGTTGCCGGCGGATAACACTGATAAGCGTGCCTTCCTAAGCGTTGAGGCATGGACCCTTGGTGATTTTCTGTGCAAAGGCTACATCACTAGCCGCCTGGTGAACGATTTGTACAAGGTTCACCACGAGATCAAAACTTCGAAAGATCTCTGGGAAACTTTGGAAAAGAAGTACAAATCGTACAACGTATGCTCCGGAAAATTTGCTACTGCAAGATTTCTCCGATTCACAATGGTGGATGAAAAACCCATCATGGAGCAAGTGCATGAACTTCTGATGCTTTGCCAAGAGATAGCGGATGAAGGAATGAAGATCTGTGAAACATTCACAGTGAATTGTTTCGTCGAGAAGCTTCCACCCAGTTGGAAAGACTTTAAAAACTATCTTGATCACAAGCAGAAATCGCTGACTTTGGCAAATCTGATTTCCAGGCTGCAAAATGAGTCTTTGAAGCGCAAGGGCAAGAAAGAAATGTCTGCCAAGGCTGAAATGTCTTCTTGCCACAATGCCAACATGGCTGAGTACAAAGGAAAATGCAAAGGAAAAATCATTCCGACCAAAGGTGCACCTAACAAGATGGCTCCTCAGTCATCCACTTCTTTTAAGAAGGAAGGTCCCGCAGGCAAGTTTGTTGGGAAATACACCTACTGCCACAAAAAGGGACACAAAGCTATCGAATGTCGCCACAAAGCTAAGGATCTCAAAGCTCAAGTCAACTTGACAGAAGAAGACTTGTGTGCGGTGGTCACTGAAGCAAACGTGGCTGAAGAAAATGCGGATAACCCCAAAATGTGGTGGTATGACACCGGTGCCACTACACACATCTGCATTGACAGGGGCATGTTTTCCACCTACCAGAAGAGCAAGACTGAAGCTCACCTTCTGATGGGAAATGTGTCATACTCCAAGATTGAAGGCACTGGCAAAGTGGTTTTGAAGATGACTTCAGGAAAAGAAGTTACTCTCAACAACGTGAAGCATGTGCCAGACATGAGGAAGAACTTGATCTCTGGAACTCTGCTCAACAAGCATGGATTTGCCATCAACTTTGAGTCTGACCAACTGATAATAAGGAAGAATGGGGTGTTTATTGGAAAGGGGTTTGTTAAGGATGGGCTTGTCAAAATGTGTGTAATGACAGTCCTCAAAAATGATGTAACCACTTCCAATGCAATTAATAAGAATCCAGCTTCTTACTTGGTTGAGTCTTTTAATATTTGGCATGAAAGATTAGGACATGTGAATTATAAGTCTATCCAAAGATTGATGAATTCGAATCTAATCCCAAAATCCAAAATAAACAAAGAAAAATGTGAGACATGTGTACAAGCAAAACTCACAAAAACACCATCCCCTCGTGTTGAAAGAACAACTGAACCTCTAGGCTTAATACACACAGATTTGTGCGACTTAAAGTTGGTACAAACTAGAGGAGGTAAAAAGTATTTCGTCACATTCATAGATGATTGTACAAAATACAGCTACGTATACTTGTTGCGTAGTAAAGATGAAGTCTTGGAGAAATTCAAAGAATATAAACTCGAAGTTGAAAATCAACTCGGTAAAACTATAAAAATAGTTCGAAGTGATAGAGGATGTGAATATGATGGACCATTTAATGCGTTTTGTCAAGAAAAAGGCATTATACATCAAAAAACCGCTCCCTACTCACCGGAATCTAACGGAGTTGCGGAACGAAAGAACCGAACTCTAAAAGAAATGATGAATGCAATGTTGCAGGAATCTGGGTTACCCCAGAACCTGTGGGGGAAGCGATACTTACCACAAATTATATCCTCAACAAAATACCGCACAAAGTAACTGGCAAAACGCCATATGAACTTTGGAAAGGTAAAGTACCTTCGTACAAATACCTAAAAGTGTGGGGGTGCCTAGCAAAAGTCGCAATACCACCTCCGAAAAAGGTCTCAGTCGGACCTAAGACGATTGATTGTATCTTCATTGGATATGCACACAATAGTAGTGCTTATCGGTTTCTGGTTCACAAATCAGACATACCAGATATCCATGTAAATACAATAATGGAATCAAGGAATGTGTCTTTCTTTGAACATATCTTTCCATGTAAAGATAAAAAACGAAATCGTGAAGAGAAAGAACCTAGCTCCTCTACAAACGAGGCTAGTACTTCTGGTGGTTCATTAAATGAAGTGGACGAAGAAGAAGAACCTAGACGAAGCAAAAGAGCTCGTAAGGAAAAATCTTTCGGTCCTGACTTCATGATGGTCTTTCTCCTAGAGAATGAACCAAGAACGTACACTGAAGCCATGTCTACACCAGACGCACCATCTTGGAAGGAAGCTGTCAATAGTGAGATCGACTCCTTTATGCAAAACCATACATGGGAAATAACCGATCTACCCGAAGTGTTTAAAGCACTAGGGTGTAAATGGATATTCAAAACAAAATTGAAAACAGATGGCTCAATTGATAAGTACAAGGGTAGACTTGTGGTACAAGGATTCCGAAAGAAAGAAGGTCTGGACTTCTTTGACACATATTCTCCTGTAACGAGAATAACTTCAATCAGAATGCTGATTGGAATCGCAGCCTTGAGAAATCTGGAAATACATCAAATGGATGTTAAAACAGCTTTTCTAAATGGTGATTTAGAAGAGGAAATATATATGAAACAACCCGAAGGATTTGTCGTCCTGGGACAAGAACACAAAGTTTGTAAACTTGTGAAATCATTGTATGGACTTAAGCAAGCTCCGAAACAATGGCATGAAAAATTTGACAACACAATGATGTCAAATGGATTCAGCATAAATGAATGTGATAAATGCATCTACATAAAGAATACTCCAAGTGGGTATATTTTATTGTGCTTATATGTAGATGACATGTTGATTATTGGCAGCAATAAAGACATGATCCAACAAACTAAAAACATGCTTAGTGGAAAGTTTGACATGAAAGACATGGGTCTAGCAGACGTCATTCTAGGAATAAAAATCACAAGAACTTCAGACGGAATCGTTCTGTCTCAAGAGCACTATGCTGCAAAGATACTTGAGCCACTACAAGAAATAGAACATGTTATATCATTTATTTTATTTGATAACATCACTTTTTGATTGATGCAAATGAATTTGCATCACTAATATAGATGACTCTGGAAGTGATGACTCTAATACTTATATCATTTAAAAACTGATTGATGCAACTATTCTCATCATTTTGTTTAAGTGACGTTAATTTTTATCACTTGTTATAAGTGATGTTAAAATTCGCATCAATCAAAATAAATGATAAAAACATTAGTTTCAATTCTAACAATTGATTTTAAGTATTTATATCGTTTGTATATCTGATATAAATCAATATATTAGATTAACCTGATTTTTTTTCTTTTTCCTAAACGTGGATTTTTTTAATCCAGATTAATCTTATTTTCTTTTGTAGAATAAATATCTACTAAAATATTTATTTTTGACAACTTAAACATTTTTTAAATAAAAAATATTTATATTAGTTGTCAGTAATGTAACTAATTGTCCTACATAGATGGAAGACATGATAGTCTAATATATAGAAAAAAGTTTGTGCTCCTTCCTCTTGTTCTAACCAATGTGGAATAAACTTAATTTACTATAGATTTGTATCATTTTGAGTGAACCGATGCTAAATAAATATCAATTATCATAATTGATGTTAAACCATATATGTTGTGTCATTTATTAGTGATACTAATTTTATATCTTTTAGTTAAGTGATACTAATAAAGTTGAGTAAATGTCTCATTTGGTCAACTGATATAAATTTAGATATTCGTGTTAGTTTTAAAAAAATGATGTAAGTTAATAATAATTTGTATCAGTTTTATTTTAAATGATGTTAATCATCTTAATATACTATCAATTATTGTAAATGATTTAAAATCATATATTTAACTTCAGTTTTCAATAAATGATTCTAACTATCATCAATTGTTTTTTTGACACTTTATAAGTGATGCTATAGACCTTATTTGTTGTAGTGAGCGATTCAAAAACTACTCAAACGGCACGGCAAAAACTCCAGTTGATTCTCAACTTCACTTGACCAAAAATTTAGGTGAAGTTGTGTCACAAGTAGAGTACGCACGCGTTATTGGGAGTCTTATGTACTTAACCAACTGTACTAGACCAGATTTGGCACATGCAGTAAACGTACTAAGTCGCTACACAAGTAATCCAGGTCACAAACACTGGAAAGCTATAACAAGAGTATTAAATTACTTAAGACATACGAAAAGTTATGCTCCACTATGGTAGAGAACCCGCAATTTTGGAAGGATACAGTGACGCAAACTGGATATTTGATTCCAAAAATTCGAAATCTACAAGTGGATATGTCTTTACCCTTGGAGGTGGAGCAGTATCATGGAAATCTTCCAAACAAACTCTACTGGCTAGATCAACCATGGAGTCTGGATTCATAGCACTAGACAAAGCTGCTGAAGAGGCTGAATGGCTTCGGAATTTCCTGGAAGATATTCCATTGTGGGAGAAACCAGTTCCGGCATTACGTGTACACTGCGATAGCCAATCGGCTATAGCCCGGGCACTGAATAATCTCTATAATGGTAAATCACGTCACATAAGAAGATGACATAAAACCATTAGACATCTGATCTCAAGTGGTGTAATCACAATAGATTATATCAAATCAGCTGACAACCTAGCGGATCCATTTACTAAAGGTTTGTCACGATATCAAGTTGTAAAATCATCGAAGGGAATGGGTTTAAAGCCTATAACTCAAGAGGATGTTTGATGGAAACCCCACCTACGTGACTGGAGATCCCAAGATGTCAGGTTCAAAGGGATAACTAAATTGAACATAATCTTATCAAGCACTGAAAGACTTCAAGTCTTTACTCAGTTCCCAAGATGATAACAGTGCTAACATACATAAGATTTGTGTGTATAAAAAGGATAAGCATAGCTTTTAATGATAAGTCCATAGCTTTGATATATCAGTGGAGTATTATAACTACTTCTTAAAACAAAGACTACTGGCAAATCACCTAAGTGAGTGTGAAATGGGGCCGTTTCTAGGAGAATGAAAAACAGGCTATATTCTCCAAGTTCACTCATGACTAACCAGGCAAGTTCAAGGCCAAAATGAACACAATAGAGAACTTAATTCTACGAGAAAATGAAACTGGGTTATACCTGTTGTCTCGGTTTACATAAAAATCCGGGTGGTTCAAGACATCATGTTCACCTCTTGGCCGAGTAAACCCGACAGATATTAACAATGAGTGGTTCAAAGCTGAAACATGCTACTATCTCAAACACAGTGATTTTTCGCTTATACTCTCGGAAGTCTGTCTAGTCTAGTCGAGTCATGTCTAGTCTAGTCGAGTATGTCCAGTCAGTCTAGTCGTCCAATGTTTAGAGTCATTTCTATTCATGTGGGGGATTGTTGGGCCTAATATTTTAATGAACAATTTGGTTTATAAAATATTATAAGAGTTGAAAAGAAATGGGCTTGGGCCAATAAAAATTGGTAAAGTCTTTGTTGCTCTCCAAACTTAAGTGGGAATTTATTTTGTCCCACATTGGAAGCAAGAGAAGTTTTGGAGTCTTTCTATGTCCTATATATAGAAATCCATCTCTCTCTCAAAAAAACACACCACACCACATATCTTCTTAGATATATCTTTCTCAACTCAAAATCCAGCAATCTCTCTCGTCTTTTTTCTTATAGTAAGTCCGAGAGTATTCGTAGATTCTAAGTTCGCAGATTCTTTGATCGAGTGTCACGATCTTAGTCTCAAAGCGGTTGTATCCTGGAATTCATTATCTCATCAAACCGTTACACTACGGGAGATATTTTGAATTAAGGAAAGAGATCATCTCGCCTCCGCTTAGTCGTTAGGCCTACAAACATAACACAACCTTTCTTGAACAGAACATAACAAAACTTTCCTGCTCTAATTTTTGATAACTTCTTTATTAATTTGGTCAACTGTTTTCTACATTTTTTGCATATTTCTTTGACAGTGAAGATGGTGATGGATAGAGAAGAAAGGAGGAGACGGATAATGGAAAGAGGATCAGATTGTTTAGCTATAATCACAGGCCAATTACATAATTTTGATCCTTCGTCGCCGTCCTCTTCTTCCTCATCTCACCAACGTACATACAGCAAATCATTCATGCCACAGGCTCAATCTGATCATCGTCTGATTCAAGAAAGTCCATCTCTTAAGTATCAATTAAAGGTACACAAATCATAATTATATTTGCTTTCTTTTAATGTTCTTCCAAGTTACATTTACATTTTACAGTAATATATATATATATATATATATATATATATTATTACCAAGTGAATTATAACATTTTTATTTTTTTAAATTTTATAATTAGTAAACTCAAAACCAAACATAAACAAAAATAAATAAATAACTTGACTGTGCATTTGACACATCGCAAGTTGTTAGGGTTCATAGAAAGTTAAAACAATTAGCTATGAATGTAGTTGTCTATGTGCTGTATAATTGTATTTTTAGATATCATCTTTTTTGCCAAAGTCCAAACATCCTCGAATTGGATCAACAATACCCAAATCATGTCAAGTGGGCTCTCTTAGACTGTTACCATGTTTAAAGTTCATGTAACTAAAACTTAGAAGTTAGAACTACTGGGATATGAATTAATTGATTCATGTCTTTTCTACATCATTTTATATTTCATCTTATTTTAGATGTTACACACGTGTTTATTTGTGTTTATAATTTATATTTTTAGTGCGTAGTAGTAAAACATCATTAAATGATTGCAGTTAATAGCTTAACTTTTTTTTTCTTTCCGAAGATTAACTTATTCATGGCTATTTTCTCTTATTTACACTCGTGATGAATGCAGAGGAAGTCAATGAAAGAGAAGAACCAAAACTCCCAATATTAAGAATTTTTGCTTAAGAATTAAGATTAAGAACGACTGACTGACTAAGAGATTTACGAATTTGCCACCAGAGGTTGGGCCTTCCTGTCAAAGGCCTGTTATAACTCATTAATCAGCTTAATCAAAAATATCCCGAAGGCCTGTAATCAAATCCTCGCAATCCACCACCAAAGCTCTTGTCGAACCCGTTCATCTCGATCAAGTATCGAACTCACCTGCTCAAAGCACTCAGGAAACAAGGGGAAGAGAGAGATATAACATCAGTGTCATGGTGAAGAAGCGGTGTGGAGCAGATCGATTAAACAGACATGAAGTCCGGAAGAAAGAAAAGCCGAGTCCAGCATCAAAATCGGAAGAAAACATGTCGATGATCCACCGTCTTATGATACACAAAAAAACATAAAAGGAGATCGCCGAAGATTTTGATGGACAAAAACCGCAGCAAACCAAAGATAAAAGTAACACAACCACCGGCGCAGACGTAGCTAACACCAGCAGTCAAAAAAGGAAACAAAGCATCTGCGAAAGTTTAGAGAGAGATTAGAGGTTTCTACAAAGAAATGGCTACTAAGTCACCACTGTCGGCCCAATAGAGATTCTGCAAACATTACATGGGGACGGTAAGAATTAGAGAAGAAACAAACAAGGAAAACCTCCAACTGAAAGGTAATGACATTAGCTTCCACTTATCAAATATTTCTTGAAGTAAATTTTGAATAACAAACTGAGCCAAGTTATCTAGGAAACGATCACAACCCTTATCAAATATTGTCCATGCTAGCAACAGGAATTTCTCGTCCCAGTTTAACCATGATGGTTCCTTCATCATATCCGATCACAACCCTGTGAAGTGAGAACAACAAGGTTTATGGTTCCACAGGAAAACAAGTAGAGCTTTCAATATCTAAGAACCCTTAATCTTTACAAATCCTCAAAGTTGGGGAGAAGAAAAAATAACCACAAAATAAATGAGTGTTGTTTTACTATCAACTAAGAGAGAACATTTACTCCTAGATAAAAATTCTGACAAGTATCAGTTATATTACTCAGAGGAGAAAGCAAAAATCCAAAGACTTACCGGCGTGAACTTTTAATGTAACCAATGGCCCAAACTCTCTCGAGACCATAATTTAACGTGTTCTCTAGTCTGCAAGAGAAAACAGACATTAGGAAACTTGGATTACAGACGGAAGGACAGTATAGGAAATTGATAATAGCAGAAAGGTGCACAAGAACGATGCCCAACAGAAAATGGTTTAGGTAAGCATACACGAAGCATTAAATTATTAAAATTTCCGACAAACAGATGGTTCATATTATAATACTGATACGTTTGAAGCTTCTCACCCTCCGATATTATACCAGTACAGGAGGAAGAAGATGGGCCTGGGGAAGTAAAAGGGCCATGCTATCTACTTTGGGCCCATTTTGGTGTTGGAACCTGTGGAGCCAGATATTAGGAGGAATAAGAAGGAAATGACGTGGAAGATCCGTACACGCAGCCAACAAGATCACGTGCTATGTTGGAGGCGGTTAGTGACGGGAGAGACTCTACTTAAGAGCAGGAGTAGTATAGGAATCTTTATCAAGGTTGATCACAAGTTTCAGGGAGGAGAGAGAGAGACTCCTTATTGTTCTCTCGGTTGTAAACTTTCGTTGATCAGTCTATAATATCTCTTTACTTTCAAAAAGTTCCTTGTTCTTACATTTTTGATACCCAAATCGTATCAAAGTGGTATCAGAGCAAGCTACGATCGAAGGGAAGATGCCGCCTAAACCACGCGATGCGGAGCTGGCCGAGCAAGTGAGCCAAGATGCTAACCGGATCACATCCTTGGAACAGAGCATGGCAAGGATGACGATCCTTGAGCAAGCCATGGTCACGATGCAGCAGCAAATGCAGCTGCAAACGTCCAAGATGAACGTATTGGATCGTTTGGAGCAACGCCTAAACGAAGAAGATGAAACCAAGAGGCGATTGTTCGAGAAAGAGAAGGGGAAGGGCCGTGCGAGGTCGGAAACCTCTTCCGGTGGCATGACTGACTCTGGTGGTGGTCCGTCCGGCGGGGAGAAGAGCCGGGTCGACCCAACCAAGTCGGGTAATGACACTGGGAAGGAGGAATCCGATGAAGGTCCATGGTCGAGACAGGAGAAGAGTCATACAGAGGATCAACAGACAGCTCGAAATCATCCCACATCACGACGTCTAGAGCGTCTGGAGATTCCGACGTTTGATGGGGAAAACGCAGAAAGTTGGGTGATCCGGGTGGAGCAGTACTTTGAGATCACCGATCTTACAGAAGATGAAAAACTCAAGGCCGTGCGGATGTGCTTCGACGGAGATGCGTTGATGTGGTATCGGTGGGAACGCGATAGAGACCCATTCCAAAACTGGGGCCAGATGAAGGAGCGGGTTCTTGAGCAATACTCATCGTCTAAGGATACAACGGCGGGAGAGAGGTTGTTGGTGCTCCGGCAAGAAGGCAATGTACGAGATTACTGCAGAGATTTTGTATCGCTGGCAGCCAACGCTCCAGAACTGACGGAAACCGTATTGGAAATGGCATTTATGATAGGCTTGCGACCCAAAATCAAGGCGGGGGTGAAGATGTTTGAGCCTAGAACCTTGAAGAAAATGATGGATGTAGCAAAAATGGTGGAGGAATGGTCTGGGCAAGACGAGTCAAACGAGGCGAGTCAGACGAGTGGGTCGACTCGGTCCAACAAGCCCATTTACGAGCCCAAACAGAATCCAAGTCGTTATGTAGCATCCAAGCCCAAAACAAGCTTAGTGGGTGAGAGCCAAACGACGACGTTCAGGGGAACAAATAACAGGAACCCTAACACTCATAATCGCTTGAAGCCGCCTTATCGGAGGTTGACACCGGCGGAGATTGCGCGGTGGAAATCCGAAGGTTTGTGCTTCAAATGCGACGAGAAGTACAACGCCAACCATCGCTGTCCACGGAAGGAGTTGACGGTGCTGGTGATTCATGAATATGGGAAGGAGGAGGAGTGTACTGAGGAACCGTGCGAAATAGAGGCGGAATGCCACGAGGTGGAGGCGGAAGTAGTGGAGCTTTCGATTAATTCGGTGGTCGGAATATCATCGCTGCGCACAATGAAGGTGCGAGGAAAGCTGAACGGTGTAGAGGTGATAGTGCTAATAGACAGTGGGGCGACCCACAACTTCATCTCTGATAAGCTAGTCCGTAAGCTGGGTCTGGAGGCGCGGACCACCACCAAATATGGGGTTTTAGTGGCCGGAGGAGTCTCGGTGAAAGGTAATGGAGTTATAACCGACGTGGAGCTGGAATTACAAGAGTGCACGATTCGAACCAGTTTTCTGCCGTTGGAGTTAGGCATTGCTGACATAATCTTAGGAGTACAATGGCTCGATACGCTAGGAGAAATGAGGGTGAATTGGAAACTGCAGAAGATGAAATTCCAATTAGAAGGAGAGTGGGTGACACTCCAAGGAGACTTTAGCTTACACACAGCTACTATATCACTAAAAGCTCTGTGGAAAGCTATTGCAAACGAAGGAGAAGGCATGGTGGTGGAGTATGGGGGGTTACTGGCGGAGGAAACAGAGGTAGCCATCGAGGTTCCGACGGTATTGAGTGGAGTATTGAGGAAGTATAACTCAGTCTTCTCGGAACCAAAAGGGTTACCCCCGTCGCGAGGGAAAGAACACGCTATTGTGTTAGAGGCAGGAGCAAGCCCTGTCAGTGTAAGGCCCTTCAGATATCCTCAGGTGCAGAAGGAGGAAATCGAGAAGCAAGTAGCGACAATGCTTGCTGCGGGCATAATTCAAGAGAGCTGCAGTCCATTTTCGAGCCCCGTGCTACTGGTGAAGAAGAAAGACGGCAGTTGGAGGTTCTGCGTGGACTATAGGGCTCTCAACCGAGTGACAGTGGCGGACAAATACCCAATCCCGATGATCGACCAACTCTTGGATGAGCTCCACGGTGCCCGAGTGTTCTCAAAGCTGGATCTCCGGTCGGGTTACCACCAGATCTTGGTTAAGTCCGAGGATGTGCCAAAGACTGCATTCCGTACCCACGACGGACACTACGAGTTCCGGGTCATGCCATTTGGGCTGTCAAACGCACCGGCGACTTTCCAGGCTCTGATGAATGATGTATTCCGGCCGTTGCTGAGGAAGACGGTGTTGGTGTTCTTCGACGACATTCTTGTCTACAGCCACACGGAGGAAGAGCACCGCCAACACTTGGAGGAAGTGTTGCAGCGTCTGGAACAACATAAGCTATACGCCAACTTGAAGAAGTGTAAGTTTGGTAGCAAACAGATAGAGTACTTGGGGCATATCATATCTGAGAATGGGGTAGCAGCGGATAATGAAAAGATACGGGCAATGGCGGAGTGGCCTGTTCCTCGTAATGTGAAAGAGCTGCGTGGGTTCCTTGGCTTGACGGGGTATTACCGTAAGTTTGTGAAGGGGTATGGCATTATTGCTCGACCATTAACATCCTTATTACGCAAGGACCAGTTTAAATGGGGAGAGGAGGCTCTGAAGGCGTTTGAGAGTTTGAAACAGGCGATGGTTACTGTACCGGTTCTAGCGATGCCGGATTTCAGCTTGGTCTTCGTAGTAGAGTCTGACGCTTCCGGGGCAGGGTTAGGAGCAGTCCTGATGCAACAACAAAGACCAGTGGCATACTACAGTCAAGGGCTGACAGAGAGACAAAGGTTGAAGTCTGTGTATGAACGTGAGCTCATGGCCATTGTATTGGCGATACAGAAATGGCGGCACTATCTATTGGGGAGGAGATTCTTGGTCAGGACGGATCAGAAAAGCCTGAAATTCCTTCTTGAGCAACGAGAGGTAAATCTGGAATATCAGAGGTGGCTTACGAAGCTGTTGGGGTTCGATTTCGAGATACATTACAAACCGGGACTGGAAAATAAAGCAGCGGATGCACTTTCAAGAAAAGGTACCTTAGCTGAATTGTTTGCTGTCTCACTACCAGTGACATTGCAGTTAGAAGAGATTTGTTCTGAGGTGGACAAGGATCCAGCTTTAGTGAAGTTGGTGGCTGAGTTGAAAGCAGATCCCATTGCCCATCCAGACTATACACTAGTCCAAGGAAGACTGTTGAGGAAGGGAAAGATGGTAGTACCAAAGTCATCACTTCTCATCAATGTTATAATGCGGGAGTTCCATGACGGAAAGATGGGAGGACACGGTGGGGTATTCAAAACGCAGAAGCGGATTGGAGAGATGTTCTTTTGGGAAGGAATGATGACTGACATTCGTCATTACGTAGCCTCTTGCCAGGTATGTCAAAGAAACAAATACTCTACATTGGCACCAGGCGGGTTAATGCAACCGTTACCAGTTCCGGAGCGTGTGTGGGAGGATGTCTCAATGGACTTCATTGAAGGATTGCCTCGCTCGGAGGGGTACACGGCTGTTATGGTTGTGGTGGACAGATTGTCCAAATATGCTCACTTCATCAGTCTCAAGCACCCATTTACGGCAACAGATATTGCTCTGATTTACGTGAAAGAAATCATCAGGCTTCACGGGTTTCCTCAAACCATTGTATCTGATAGGGACAGGGTGTTTACGAGCATGTTTTGGAAAGAGCTGTTCAGGTTGGCGGGAACACAGCTGTGTCTCAGTACTCCTTACCACCCACAGTCGGATGGGCAGACTGAAGTCACAAACAGGGGACTGGAGACTTACCTTCGTTGTTTTGCAAGCGACAAACCAAAGAAATGGGCACAGTTTCTGCCGTGGGCAGAGCTCAGCTACAACTCCTCTTTTCACTCTTCAATTCGGATGTCGCCCTTCCAAGCAGTTTATGGGAGGGAAGCTCCTACCTTGGTAAAGTTTGAAACCGGCTCTACTAAGAATGCTGAGTTAGAAGCTCAACTAGTCGAACGCGATGGTATGCTGGCCCTCTTGAAAGAGCATTTGTTGCGGGCTCAGCAGCTGATGAAGCAGAAGGCTGATAAACACAGGAAAGAGGTAGAGTTTCAGGTAGGGGACAATGTTTACCTGAAGTTGCGCCCTTATCGACAGCAGACACTTGCACGTCGGATAAATGAGAAGCTGGCTGCAAGGTTCTACGGGCCATATGAGATAGAAGCTCGTGTGGGAAGGGTTGCTTATCGTCTTAAACTTCCGGCAGAGGCTAAGATACATCACACGGTTCATGTATCACAGTTGAAAAGAGCCGTTGGAGATTCACTGGGCATTGTATCGATACCGGCCCAGCTGACCGCTGAAGGAGTCATAGTTGCGGAGCCGGAAGCCATTCTGGACTCCAGAACAAACGCATCTACTGGGCAGGAGGAGGTGCTAGTTAAGTGGCAAGGACTTCCTGACTTTGACTGTACCTGGGAATGGAAGAACACCATGAAGAAACAGTTTCCTTCTTTTGACCTTGAGGACAAGGTCAGTTTCGATGGAGCGGGAAATGATACGTTTGAAGCTTCTCACCCTCCGATATTATACCAGTACAGGAGGAAGAAGATGGGCCTGGGGAAGTAAAAGGGCCATGCTATCTACTTTGGGCCCATTTTGGTGTTGGAACCTGTGGAGCCAGATATTAGGAGGAATAAGAAGGAAATGACGTGGAAGATCCGTACACGCAGCCAACAAGATCACGTGCTATGTTGGAGGCGGTTAGTGACGGGAGAGACTCTACTTAAGAGCAGGAGTAGTATAGGAATCTTTATCAAGGTTGATTACAAGTTTCAGGGAGGAGAGAGAGAGACTCCTTATTGTTCTCTCGGTTGTAAACTTTCGTTGATCAGTCTATAATATCTCTTTACTTTCAAAAAGTTCCTTGTTCTTACATTTTTGATACCCAAATCGTATCAAATACCTGTACGTAGTTGCATGCCAAATGCGAACGGTGCCATCTTCAGAACCTGTGATTATAATTGGAAGCTCTGGATGGAAACATACTGCAGATACATTGTGCGTGTGCCCGTCCAGGATCTGGACACAACTTTTTGTTTGATAATCCCAGACCTAATCCCCGAAATTCAACTAGTAAGTAACCTGAAAGTACCTAATGTCCAGTAGAAATGTATCATCTAAAAGAGCAGTGAACATAAAGCAGACCTTGGCAGTGTGATCATCAGAGCCGGTAATTAAATAGGGCTTGTCACCACCAGTGAAATAATCCACACAATTCACTCCCTTCTGATGGGCATCCAATGTAAAATTTGGGTCTGGAGAACCAAGATTCCAGATCTGGATATGAACACAGAATGAGCTAACCCTTTTAAGAACCTAATCCGGACTAAGGCATAATCAAATTACAAGCATAGACCATTTCAGAACCTTTATGGTACGATCAAGTGATGCACTAGCAAAAGTGTTGGTGTCTTTTGGATTAAATGTGACTTGCATCACATAGTGCGAATGTCCCTCGAATATCTGAGTGCATGCCCAACCTTTTTCCCAGTCCCAAAGCTTTATGAGCATATCATCAGAAGATGAGAGAACATATGGAAGGGTTGGATGAACAGCCACACATCTGATGTAGTCTGAATGAGCCTCAAACACTTTAACCTTGTCCATGGTATTGTAATTTTATACACGGATATACATATCATCCGCTCCTGCCACAACCCATTGCTTTCGTGCAATAAACTTGGCTGACCGAACTGCAAAGTCATAAATATAAGAAATCAGTATAAGTAACAAACTAAATAAGACTATACAACAAGAAAGCAGTAAAACTAAAACGTTGTAACTAAAGAAGTAAGAGAACCTGGTAATTCGGTCACCTCGAAAGATTTTGCCATCACCTGAGGATTATCAAGCAAGATTCAGATTAGAATAAGTTCCACGAATCATACAAAAACAGCTGGAATTTCTACGAAAACACTACGAAATCTCATAGAATACAGCAAGAAAATAATCTTTCAGTTGCACTTTAAGTCATTCCATTTTACAAATTGTTCATTGAAAAATAAATGCATAAGAAAACAGATACCGACAATGAAATTATTCACACACCTGTGTCTGGTAGTTCCAAATACACAAGGTTCCAGAATACAAACTTGCTAAAATCCTGCAAAATAATGTGATATCATTATCAGGTTCCAGTCACGAGTAGCAGAAAATAATTGTAAGAAACTATAAAAGCAACGACAAGGGTGCAACTCAACAAAATTATGGATACCGAATACAATAGACTTTTCTTTCAATCACTACAACTAAGATGCAGTAAAAGCGCAATCAAAGCTTGAAAATTACCATGGTTCTGTAGGATGCAGATCCACAGATTTTACTCTCTCAGACCTTTGAGCTAATTTTCTCTGAACCAAATAAAAAAAACCAACGCAAATCAAATTATAAACACAGTACAAATAAAACCAGAGCGAATGATCTAAAAGAAGTCCTAAAAAAAAAACAAAATGCACAAAGTAAAACAGTACCTAGATCTCGAGTCTGAGAGGCTGCTTCAACAAAAAGACAGAAACCAGTAGTCAGTACTACAAATAAGATCATAAACTAAAAAAATACATTCTTTTCAAGTTCTAACTACACATTAGTAAACTAAAATCACTTCTAAACCACAAATTCTACCAAGTCTAAATAAATAAGATGGTAAATTCAAACAAAATTCCATTTGTAATTATAAACACTCTTAAGCTACAGATTTTACCAGAATCTCTCCTCCAGAATCAACAATGGAACTTCAACCAAACAAATATATACAAAAGAGCTAAAAGCCTAAACCCAATACATGGCGCAAATAATTTCTGCCCAATAAAGAAAATTCCAGATCTTCTTCAAATGAAACGATCATGATCCTTATTTAATTCCACAAACCAAAATGTCAAGAGAATACACTCGATTGCATGCCATCAGCAGCAACACAAGACGAAAAATATTCAAAATTAGATTATATTAAATCGAAGCGTAACATGCGATCTGAGATTACACGATTTCACTCAAATTACGCTTAAATCATAGAGAAATAGATGAAATCGAGATCGAATCACAGAATTTTACCAGAATCTCTCCACCATAATCAACAATGGAATTTCAACCCAACAAATATATACAAAACAGCTAAAAGCCTAAAACCCCAATACACATCGCAAACAATTTCTGCCCAAAAAGGAAAATTCCAGATCTCCTTCAACTGAAAATGGCGATGATCCTTATTCAGTTCCACAAACCAAAATGTCACACTCGATTGCATGCCATCAGCAGTAACAAAACACGAAATATTCACAATCAGATTATATGAACCGAAGCGAAACATGCGATCTGAGATTACACGTTCTCACTCAGATTACGCTTAAATCACAGAAGAAATAGATGAAGTCGAGATCGAATCATGGACAGATTCACTCGAGATCTGAAGAGAATGAAAAGTAGAGAAGCGATTTCACTACTCACCATATTTACAGATTAAGCGAGAGAAAGGCATTGCTCTTTGGATCTCGTATAAATCTGCAAGTCGGAGATCGAAGAACGAACGACGTTAGCGGATTATTGTCTCCAGAGACCCTCCGTACACGAAACAAATCCCATATACCCCTCTATTTATTAGAATATTTATTAACATTTATTTTTAATCGAAAACTTGTAAAGTTACCAAAAGACCTTATGATTTTCGTTGAATTACATGACAAACCAGCCGGTTTTCTCGACCAAACCGCAATCCAATTTTGAACCGTAATTAAACCAAGGAAATCAAAAAATCGGTGGTTCACCCGATTTACCCGGTCGGGTAACCCACAAATCGGATAATCCGCCCAACTCAAAGATATTTGAAATTACGATTTTAACCTTACTGAACACAAAGAGGGAAAACCCGGGAAAAATGTGACACCGAAGGGATTCGAACTCGGGTGGCTAAACTGATAAAAACAGACCAGAACCACTGAACTATCGTCTTATATTGTTAATTTACTCAAGCTATATTAATTATAAAGTGATTTGGGGAGAAGTGATCAATTCAAAACAAAAGGGTATCCCAAAAATTAAATCTAGTTTTGTGTAAATAAACCAAAACACTATTTTATTATGTTTTTAAACTTTCCGTTTTTATTTAAAATTTTAAAAATAACGCGGATATATTAATTTGTTAATCTGGTAAAACTATGAAAACTGGTAAAACTACGAAAAACGGGTAAAACTAAGTAAAACTATTGTCGTAAAACCGGTAAAACTGAGTAAAACTGTTTTCAGTATAGTCAGTTTTTCTGGAACTTTAAATTTGATTTTACAGTTGTACAGCTGATTATACTCAATTAATCTATGAAACTAATGCTTCTGCATATTAATATGATGGAAAATGATGGAGACACAGCCGAGAATTTTTTTTTTTTAAAAAAAGAGTACTACATAACCGGGAAATTGAAAACAAAAAAAACCAGAGTACGCGAAAAAAAATTAATTGAGATAAGGAACCAATTGATTCATGAAGAATAACTTCGTGCACCGTTTGTACATGAAGCATTCCGGACAAGTGATTTCCATATCCAGAAGATGGCAAGATGAAGGGGGCTTTCGTTTCCGCAATGTTTCACTATAAACCGGTATCTTATTTATAGTGATTCCATGAAGTATCCTCCTCAAGTTCTTCCAAACGCTGGCCACCAAATCCTCCTCATCTTCCCGCCAGTCACGGAAAGCAACATTATCATATGGACCTAGAGGATCGTCATGGAGGAAGCGCAGAACACCCCAGAGGTAAGCAGCTTCCAGAATCTCTTCCTTGCCCTCTCCCATGGCGGAATTGTGTATATATAACAATCCGGTTTCCACATCACCCTCATGGAAGTATGTGAGGATACCTGATGTAAAACCGGTAGAACTGAGTAAAACTATTGATGTAAACGTGAGTAAAACTGAGTAAAACTATTGATGTACCTTTCACGAAGGTTGCCGCGCAGTTGGAATTGATTACGCACGAGTCCAGAAAATCCATGTGCTCATACGCACTGAGAGGATTCTTCACCAGGGTTGATAGAGAGAGATAACGGAAGACTTCTTCACTCTTGCCGGTTTCGTTCATAATTTTGCATGTTTTTCGCAGGTTGAAGTAATCGGCCGGTGAATTTTTCTCGGCTTTCAGTAAGACATTGGTGAGGATCGATATCGGAAACTGTTGAAATCGGATCCCCCTCCTGTTGGCCATGGTAGACTTCTCTGTTTTTTCTCTAACTTCTCTCTGTTTGTTTTGTGTGGAAAACGGTTATGAGAGAGACAAAGAAGTTCTCTCTACTTATAGACTCATATGTTACGGGTTGCGTCCATAAGACGCAGACAGATATGTGACGGTTCGCAAGCTGGTAATAATGAGCATCTTTCTTGGGTTTGTCAAGCGACGGGTTGTCATCCGTGTCTCTGCATTAAACGGAGCATGCGATGTGACGGTTCGCCGGCTTGTAATAATGCTCCGTTTAATGCAAGGGACAAAAAAAAAGCAAGAAAGATGGTCATCATTACAACGCTCCTCGAAAAACAGAGAATCACACAGTTTTACACAAGTTTTTCTCGGTTATACTAGTGTACGAAACAGTGTTAAATTTTGGCGCCAAAAATTAACACATAGTTTTACAGGAGTTTGTAGTTGTACAAATTTTATTATCGAATGATATTCATAATGGGGAAAAATGTTATTTTATCCAATGATAAAATAGGTCACTAAAGGCATAGATAGGTCCTACATGAAATAGGTCATTAAAGGCCTAAATGGGTATTTCGAGGATTGTTTAACGTCATATCGATTTATTAATACAGAGAAAACAGATGTAAGAGAGTGTTAAATTTTGGCGCCAAAACTTGAGACATAGTTTTACAGGAGTTTGTAGTTGTACAAATTTTCTTAATAGTTGTACTTTGGCTGTTTTCAATATAATCAGTTTTACTGGAAGTTAAAATTCGATTGTATAGTTTTACAGATGATTTTACTCAATTAATCTATGAATATAATGCTTCTGTTTATTATTATGTAACAACTTTCTATTTTTGTAAATTTATCCTCGTATTATTAAAATGATCTTGCAAGTGTATGAACATTGTTGGTGGAATTACACTACAAGAAATATATATATTATTAGCATGGAAAAAATGCTATAATATGTCATTGATAGCATTTTCATAAACGCTAAGACATCCCAAGCTATCGTAGGTTCCACCTATACAATAGCGCGTTTTTTGGTATGTTATAATAGGTGCTTATACAATAGCAATATCTAACTGCTATAATTGGATCTATTTATAATAGCATTTCGTAGCCGAACCAAGCCGAACCATTTTAAATTATTTTTAATATGATTTACTTTTTGTTATTATTATTATTAATATATTTTGTGTATCAATTGGATTTATATACAAATTATATTTAAAATGATTTTATTAATAATTCTTTTTTATTGTCGGCAATACTTTCATTATGTTTTTGATTTTATTAATAATTCAATGTTTATACAAAAACCATTAACAAAACTAATTAAATTAACATTAAGTTAAGTTTACCAAGAACCTCATCTAAGAAATCAAGCTGGGGATTTTCCCTTCTTTGCTTTCTCCACTCTTGTTGCTTTTTTTTTGTTTTCCTTTCTTTCCACCACGTCTTCTCTCATGATCATCATTAACACTGCGATCAAATAATAACCTACGTGCCAGCTTCTTTCTGCAAAGCTGCCATAAACAAAATAGCAGGCAACTTGATACCACTATTCTGCTCAAGGTCACAACACTTGACTTGCTTGGCATCACCAGCAGAGAACACATATGGATGTCGATTGTTTACAGCAAAGCCTGCAACAAATTTCAAATAAAAAAGCTGAGAATTGTAACTTGTTCCACGAGTGTTAGTCATAGAGATTTAAAGTTATAAAAGATGAAGATTGATGACCATTATAAAGGGTGAACAGTGACATAATCTGCAAGAAGCTAAACTTGTTTACCTCGTTATTCTGACATATAACAACAGGACAATGAGCGTGGTTGGTGCAGTAGTTGCTTACGCTTACCAGGAACCAAGTTCCCTTGGAAGACACTGCAAAAAGTAAGTGTTAGCTTCATAACTCCAGTTGTTTACCTCGGGTTATATAGAAAGTATCAGACGATTTGTTGAACCTCAGATCTAGTGCCCATGATCTTTCCCCTTCATCTGTTGAAACAATCTTGCGGCATTTTCTTTTAACACCATTTGAGGTTGTGAAATCTTGTGGAAGAGACTGCAAAAAGGGGTTCACGCATTTTCAACATTTACTCAAGACACCAAGTTGTACTAGACATTGTTTAGTTTCAAGGCTAACTAACTTAATAGCAAACATGAAAGAACACTTTCCATATGCATAATACGAGTGGGCAAAATAAGCCAAATCGTATACTACAAAAGAAAAACAATACAAAAACAAAGGAAATCAAATATCCCCTCCCAAACAAGAGACATGACTCACTCGGATTCACCTGATAATTTCAAAAATAAAAATAAAACACAGCATATCCTACTGCACAAGCAAGAGCTTAATGGAAAACATATGAGTCCACGGCTAACAAAAATGGAACTGTTTCCTTAATACTCTCATGATATAGGATTCTAATCAAACTACCCAAAATCTCTACATTTCTTTGATTTTAGCTTTGTGATTCCAAGTATACTGTTATATAATTACCAGAGAATCTTCTTGTAGATTGGAAGCCGTCACATGGGCCACAAAACAAGAACTGTCTGATGAAGAATAATCAGTGTCTGCTTCCGAAGTGTTCTTCCTCACTTTTTCTCTCTTGCAACCGCTGTATCAGAGGCATCCCACAAGTTAAAACCTCAGATTTAATTTTAACCTGTTCTTGAAAGAACATCATCAATCCAAGTAATATCGGACTCATCTTCATATATAAATATATGTCACTACAATAACATAGAAAAGAAGTGAACTTGCTCGTGTTGTCCTGATGATCACCTTCTTCTGTTCTTAGATGCTTCTTCCCCGAGATGTAACCTGTGTCGAACATGTAAGAAATAATCTCCGACACACATAATACTATTCACATATCTACGATGATCACAAATTTTTTTCCTTTCTTCTGTTAACATACGGGACAAAAACTACAAGGTTTCTCACTTTATGATATCATTTTCAAGTAATTGCTATAATCGTAAGAAGCCAGAGAGGAACAAGAGAGTTACTTACCTGTTCCATTAAGGTTCTGACATCTCTACCTTATTTATTGCTCTTTGCAGCACCAAGTTCGACTACGTAGATACGTTCTGCTAATTTTAAGGTGTACTTTTGAGAAACTAGGAAATCAAATCGATCTGAAAACCAGGAAAGAGTAGAAACCCTTACCTCCGGAGCTACGAAGACCCATTTTGTGACAGAAAAACGGCGAAGAAATGAATTAGGGTTTTGTTTCCCAACATTGATGAATCTGAATCACCGAAGAATAAACAACCGAGAGTGGCTCCTCAATCATAGCGAAGACTGTACCGCATCATGACCTGTTTCCGTCTCCTCCATCGAAGAACCCCTTTGATTACATCTCTTGCTGGGTTGGGGAAACCGGGGAGGTGAAAGAGGATGCTGAGGGGAAGGATGTTGGGTCGATTCTGCCAGTGACGGTATAGAGTAGATGGGAGACGGTGATGTGTAGATGGGTTATCGAGACACAAGAGGACATATGATTTTTGATTTTTTTTTTTTTTGTAACATAATGAAATAAGGTTTTTTTTATTGATGAAGATGAAATTTTACACCGAAGGAGGGAAAATGAAAGTGGAAAGAGGGAAAATGAAATGAAGTTAAAATTTTTGTTAAGTGTATGGCGGAAAAGTTAATTTTACTTTTTTGTTTCGTAAAATTCTATTATAATGTTTATCTAATGCTATTATATAATACGGAAATTTTAAATTTATCTACGATAGCAATTCAGTAAAATGTGCTATAACAATATGCTATCAATGTTAATTTTTTTTGTAGTGTTAGTGTATTAACATTGGTGATGGAATTACTTAGTCGAGCGAATTTTTCCAAACTTATTTGATATAATGTCACCCATTGATCATAGTTATGATTAGAGTGATTTTACAAGTTCAAATTTCATAAGGTTATATGTTAAATATTTTGTATCCAATGATATTAACTATGAGGAAAAATTGACAAAAATGTTAGATAAACCATCAACCATCAACTTTCGGACCTCACGGATACATGACCCGGATCCACACGGATTCTTTGAATTAAAAAATCCAAAAAATCCCAAATCATTCAAACCCTAGAAATCGAAAAATAATTCTCCATCTTCTTCCCTCAATTGATTTCGCGGGGATCCATCCTGATTTCGCTTTCTTCTTCATCTAAACAACGATTTCCGATTTCATCTCACCTCTCGTTCCTCCATGAGCTGCGATACATCTTCGTCGACTGTTGAAGATGGAGACCGAGGGTTTCCGGCGAAGTGTCATTGCGGTAAAGGCGTCGTCATTCTCACGTCTAAGACGAAAGACAACCCAGGAAGACAATTCTTCAGATGTTCAACCATGAAAGATGTAAGCATATTGTCAAATAATTTGTGGATAATGATTTTATGGGCCAAAACTTGTTTATGATTCACTACATATTGCTTTTGTTTTTAAACCCAGAAACATTTGTTCAAATGGGTGGAGGATAGCATGTATGAGGAAGTCAATGATGCGTTGCACAAAATTTCGAGTATTGAAATTGAGATTGAGAAAGCCAAATCCGAGATTGGTTTCGAAATTGAAGCCTTAAAGTGTAGGATCCATGACTTGGAGGAAGACGCATTAGTGACAAAAAGAGACCTTAACAAGGGGATAGCGATGATCAAATGTTGTTGTGTTGGGTTCATTTGTGTTACTATCATTGTCATTGTTATGGGAACAATGGTTGTTAAGGCAAAAAAGCATATAATTGAGTTTGGTCGTTCTATGTAGTTTGTGGTTATTGTCGTCGTCTTTGTATGTTTTCGTTGGCTTTGTGTGGGAGTGTAACTTATGTTTAAAACGTGAAACATATGTTTAGTGATCAAGTTCACAGTTTTATACAGTTTTACACAATTTTACACGGTTTTACACAGTGAAGAGAAATTAAAAATGATATAGCCATAACATTCCAAAAAGAGTAGTACATAGCCGATAAATTTAAAACCAAATACAGAGTACGAGAAAGTAAATCAATACATATAAGGAACAAAATAAGTCATGTAGGACAACTTCATGCCCCGTTTGTACATGAAGCACTTAGAGCAGTCGATTTCCATATCGTAAAGATGGCAACATCTAGTGGGCCTTTCGTTCCGCATCGTTTGCGTAAAAACCTTCTTCTTATCGACAGGGATTCCATGCAGCATCTTCCTCAGGTTCTTCCAAACTCGGTTTACCAAAACCTCCTCATCTTCCCGCCAGTACATGAAGGGAATTTCGTCATAAGGAGAGGTCAGAGGATCGCCGTGGAGGTAGCGCAGAACACCATACAGATAACAAGCTTCGAGAATCTCATCGTCACCCTCCCCAAGCGCTGCAATGCGTAAATACGCAAATCCGTCTGCTACCTTGTTTTCTACAAAGTAAGTGAGAATACCTTCAATGAAGAATGCAGCGGTGTTCTTCCAATATAAGCATTTACGGAGAATCCGGTCGTGCAGCATCGCACGGATAGGCTTATTCACCAGCGGAGAGAGACAGAGAGATTGCAGGACTTCAGGTTTCTCTGAGGCTCGTCGCATAATTTTGCAGGTTGCTCTGAGATTGCAGTAATCGGCGGAGGAAGCTTTGCCGGTGATTTGAACAATCTTGGTGAGGATCGAAATCGGAAATTGTTGAAGAGAGACAATCGATTTCCTGTTCGCCATGGTGAGTCTCTGTTTGTTCTCAAACTTCTCTCTGTTTTTTTATAACTTCTCACTGTTTTAACGAATTACTCTTGTGAGAGAGAGAAGCATAACTCTGTATTTATAGAGTGGAATCTCGTTTGATGGATAGCGTTCATAAAGGATTTGTAATGATGAGACGTGACTGTTCGCCGGCTTTGAAGAGACTCGAGGTGCGTAAACGTCATATCGATTTGTCCCCTGCATGCGCATGCATCAAATGCGCATGCATCAAATAGGGCATTAAACAGATCCTCCATTAACTTGATTTGATAAAATTTAGAGAAGCGTAAACGTCATATCGATTTATGACTAGTTTTCTTTTACGGATTTGTTGTGCCAAAAATACCAGTTTTACAGCGTTTTACAGGTTGTACCAGTTACACACAACGATTCTTAGTTTTACCAGTTATACTAGTTTTACCGGTTATACCAGTTTTACAGGTTGTACCAGTTATACTAGTTGCACTGGTTGTCAGTTCACCTTCAACACAAATTCCAATTTGATTCGATTTCCGCGGCCATCCGCCAATATTGCCTCTGATTCTACTCAATTGGTAGTCCCAATGGTGACGAGAAACGACGGACCCGGCAAATGGTGGTCGGAGACGCGAGGCGACGGCGCCGACGAGCAAAACCCGGTTGAGGCGAGACGAGGATGCAAGGCTCGGAGGCGAGGCGAGGTTCGGAGGCGAGGCGAGGCTCGGAATTTTTTTTTTTTTCATAAACCAAATCAATCCAATTAAATGGATTTAAATCCCAACCAACTAAATCCATTCAAGACCCAATTCAATTAAACCAGGATCCGTAAACCAAGGGTAAAAGGGTCAAACAACATTTCATTAAACAAGGAAGGGTATGAGAGATTAGTTGGGGGTAGTGTAGATTTTTTCCAGAGCCATAAGGCTATAAGAGAAGTTGACCCCGACGTTAGCTCGGTGTGATAATCAAATAATAATTAAAATCATAAAAAGGGATTTTTGCTTAAGAATTAAGAAATTGCTACTGGAGGTTGGGCCCTCCTTTCAAAGGCCTATTATAACTCAATAATATAAAGAGCCCATTTATAAAAGACCTATAGCCAATCAATAAAAAGACTAGGTCCTATAAACAATTTTGGAATAGAACATCACAAAAGGAAATTTAGTGAGAATAATAATGACCTGAAATAATGATAAAGATGGCCTAAAAAATATTTGAAGTTGAAGGCCATTACCTTTACATTGATTTTATTCATTTCATTAATTAACTTTCCGCAGACATATCACAATATGTTATTATTATTTTATTGAATATCTTATATGTTCGATTTTCAAAAAATATTTTATGACATATACTAATTTTTCAATAGAAGATTTTGAAAACTTAGTTCAACCATAAATTGTAAGATATCTATAAATAGATTGTTATCACATTCAAAGAACATTCATATATCGAGATATTTATTTATATTAAATCGAAATTAATATGGTTTTAATTTCATAATATGGTATTGATGAATTTGCAGGTTTGTTTCATTACATTCCAAACGGATATGTATTTATTTCTTACAATTAATCAATGTTCTAATTTTTAATTTCTACCATTCATGATTTTACAGGTTTTTTATACCAAACAATACGAAAAAGTCTTGATTTATTAATTTTTCCATAAAAAGTATTGATTTCTTATCATTGCCATTGTTCAAATAAGATATGAATTTATGTTTAAATTATTAGGCAAATTATGCTTAATAAGTTGAATCTTTAGACTACCAACACGTTCTAGACACTATGTCACTTTCAAAATTCGAGGAATGAAATCTCTTTAATGTAAGTATTTAGATTTGTATTATTTAACAAGTGCTTTATTTTTTATGTTAATTTTTACGTGCATACATGCATATTTTATTAATTTTGTAGACACCAAAAATTAAGTTAAGTCATGGAGAATATTATTTTCGGTCATACAATTTCCAGGATCGTTTAGGATATAAGTTTGAGTGGAAGAGAGAGATGTGAGAGTGGAAGATCCTTAATATAAGTATTGAGGTTTGTATTACTATTAAGTTTTTTTTCTTCGTTTTGATTCTTATAGTTTGCAGTACTTTCATTATATGCATATTTTATTAAATTTGTAAAAATCTAAAAGAAGTTATCTTATGGAGAGTATTGATTTTGCGCATAAAAAAATATTTATATCAAAGAAGTCCAAGATTACTCAATTCCAACTAATGATGTTGTTGGTATGGATGTCATATGTATTTTTTATATAATATTATTTATTTGTTATTTACTATTTTAAAAAATTCATGATTATGCAGATGTAGTGTGTATGATGTTCAATTCAGGACTCATGCACGTAAGAGTTAATAACCCTGCAGCATAAAAAAATTCATATCAAAGATTCATGGTAATATCAAGCATTTAGTTATCTAAAGTAGTTGTTCTTTATATAATCATTTTGAGAATTATATTTTATTTAGTTTTTTTTCCAGATGTGGTATTTTATTTAGTTTGGCTTATATTTTGTAGCGGTATCCGGCTAAGATGTACAGTTTTAGGTACTCACGCTCACGATTTTACAAAACGATTAGCTACTTCTAAATTTGAAGATATCATTTGTGTTTTGAAATTTTGGAAGATAAATCTTTTTGAAAGTAAGTTTTCATTGTTTTAAATGTATCTTATTTATCTTATTCGAAGTTTTATATGTCTATTACTAATTATCGGTTTTTATTTAGGTGATACTTCATATATCGAAGTAGAGATTCAAGATGGATTGTCTGATATCATAATTAACTCTTCTTTATGTGAAGTTGAAGATATGAGTGATGAATCTGAGCCAATTGAAGATTTCCTTGCAACACAAAAAATGCCCTAGAAGATAGTTATCTAATCGTATTTGTATAACTTTTTGTTATATAATTTGGCAGTTGTAGTTAATTTTGTTTTTGATGTGTATAAACTTTAATCTATTTTATTATTCTTTTTGCTTACATGTTTGTTTTCTTTAAAGTGACTATAACGTTTTTTATACTTATCGACACATCAAAGTATTTTTATCATAATCTTATTAACAAAGTATATTATTAGTATATCTTAAAGAACATTTATTTTCACCACAAATAGCAATTGGTGTTTTATGTATGGAAATTAACTAATTAACCAAAAATATATGAAAACTAATACATTGAAAATGTTATGACAAGTAATCAATCTAACAGATTTTACGTATCTAATATAATATTTTAATAGACCATATACAAAATCGAATTTACATTTTTGGTATATTTTATATAACATTGTACTATACATGTTTAATTTGTTTAATACAAGAGTTTTTGAAAAGGGAGCATATATTATAATAAATAGTTTTCCATCTTTTTAAAACAGAATATATCATTTAATTTTTTTGTTATTCAAGATTTCCGAGACATTGCTTTCTGTATTTTGCCTTTTCAGTTTTATGATATTAATAAAGTAATTTCTTACATATAAATGTGATAAACAATTATATAGTCAAAAATACAAATAATTATATTTTCATGCATATGTCTCTCTTTCTATGATCTTTAGTAGATCTTTTGGATTTACAACTTCCTCTTTAATTTATTATCACTTAATTTAAAAACATAGGTCATTATGACCTCTATTGTTAGTTGTCACCTCTTATGACCTTTTAGGTTCATATTGCATACAAATTAAGAAATATTAGATTGTGGTTTCGATCATCGATAACTTTAGTAAATATATTGAGTAACCAAAAAACAATCAACCAACAATAAAATCAACTTCATAATACAAATGGTCATAAACACACAAAAATATAATGAATTTTACATTGAAAGATAGTAAAATGTATTGTCATTTTTTTTTTAATTCTACAACATTGGTGATTTGAAACTCATATATTCTACAATCTCTTAAATAAAATTCTTAAGTGTTTTAAATTTATAATATACGATAAACATTGAGAATATTTGTATATTAAGAATTAAACAGGTTGTTCCTCTATTAATGATTTCCAAACTAATGCGAAATTTATTAGTCATAACTACCAAACTTAACATTTTTCTCTACCCTTATATGTATAGATGCCTTTTATTCATTTTTGACTATTTCCAAATCGTTTCTCTCTTTTAGCTGCAACATATTTCGCAAACCTTACAAAAAAT
Organism: Orychophragmus violaceus; assembly: GCA_030180135.1. Classification (NCBI taxonomy): domain Eukaryota; kingdom Viridiplantae; phylum Streptophyta; class Magnoliopsida; order Brassicales; family Brassicaceae; genus Orychophragmus; species Orychophragmus violaceus. The sequence continues at coordinate 89,015,580 of CM058229.1, read as the reverse complement.
AATGGAAGTTTTTTCATTGTTATCGCAAGTTGATAACACAACAACCAACTGAAGTGTGTGAAGACTGTAAGAAGATGGTTCACAAATTCTTTCCTCCATGACGAAACATATCATGTGATCTTATGTGATAAACTGACAAGATTTTATATCATAAAATTCAATTTCTTGGCTGTTTTAAAAATTTAACAAAAACTAACCATCATAAATCTTCCAAACGCAAGGTTTTCAAATCCAATCAGACATCCCATGTAGGTTGTTTGGAACCCTAGACTTGTGGCATCTTCAAGTTGGTCACTGAAAATTTATATAAATTTTCGAAGTGATTCAAATGTATAGTAAAAGTGATATTAGAAACACTATCAGTAGGGATAAGTTCTTCATGAGCGAGAACACACTCAATACAAACTGTGAAACGATAAGTCTGAATCATTTTTATCATTTTGTTGGCATATGGAGATTAGAGATTTCTCATATTCTCCAATATACACCAATGGTAGTTTGATTTCATATGCATGTTCAAATTTCTTAGATTATTTAAACCATTTCCACGTTTAAAATTTTAATCCCTTTGGTTTCACTATTTTATTTTTAGATTTGATTAGAGTAATATGTCATGTTGGGAAAATGCTAAGTACATGGCATGGCCGAAACAAGTATGACAAAACAATAGAGTTTCATATTAGAGAGATAGAAATTTCAATTGTTTCCTTATAATATATTTGAGTGTAAAAATTTATATGAGTATTTCTATTGAAATACTTATATTACAATCATATTTTTTTTCTGTAGTGAGACATCAATAAAATGCATATGTAGAAGAAAATTGGCAGTTCAGTTTTATTAATACTGGTATTCAGTTGGTGACTCTGAGACTGTTGTCGTCTTGAGGTTAATTATAGTGAGGGTAAGTAAAACTTGAATTTTAGTAATTTTAAAATTTAGTTCAATTTTTATTTATCGATTTGCAATTTACTTAATTCACTATTTTAAATATTTTTTATGAATTCAGATGCTTTATATGTCCACGATACTGTGGCGATTTCACAACTTGACACTACAAAAAAAGTCCTCATTCATAGCAGATTACGATAGCTCGTTTTACTGAACTGCTATCGTAGATGTTTTTGAAAATTCCAAACTCTATAATAGCAGTCGATTAATGCTATAATAGAGTTTTCATAAGCGGGAAGCTAAAATTAGCTTTTCCGCCAAATATTTAGCTAAACACTTATCCAAAATCACTAAGCTGGAAAAAAAATAACTTTTAGAGCCAACGCTTTTCTCGAGCATAAAACTTTTTTTCCTCTCTTTCTCTTTATTTATCGTCTTTCTTCTTCCTCTCCTCACCCAAACCCTAAATCGAGTTTCACCCTCTCTACCTCTCTATCTCTCCACAGCCTTGCTCCGCCTCTCCCCACGTCTCCTCCTTCATCTCCTGTTCCCTCTGACCCAGCTCACCCAAACCCTAACTCTATCTCCGTTGGTGTCTCCTCGTCTCTGCTAAAGCCGACCCAGCTTCTCTCCCTTCGCTTCTCTCTATCGAGCAAGTGTGGCGAATATTGAACGAGAAGAAGCGAGATGCTGAAACCAATGAGCGTGCGAGGGATTCCCTTTCCCGATTAGATCTAGATTTTCCTTGCTTTATGACTGGATTCGTGATGCCAAGTTCGTGTTCATAATCTCTTGTCAAATTTAATTCTCTTTTTAGTTTATGATTAGAATTTGAGGAACCCTATTCCTAGAATTTCAATTTCCTGAGATTTATATGGATCTTCCTCTGAAGCATCTAATTTGTCTTTTTCAGTATTGCATCTTTCAATCAAGCTTTCTCTTCTAGGTTTACTATTTTGTTATCTCAGCAGTAAGTAAGAATCTCGACTTGTATATTTTCAGTCCCAATGTTACCCAACCGCGATCATTAGTGGAAGAAGCCGTGATGAGGTAATGTCAACTTATCTTCATCAAGAACGTTTTCTTGTGTGGTGTAATGTAAAAATCTATCATTTTTTTGCTTCAGGTGTATGAGTTTGTTGGATTGAGAGAACCTTATTACGCCGGAAGCCACGGAATGGACATCATGAGTCCTGCAGGAGAATCTTTAAACCACGAACATCTCAGCCGTACTGTATCAGTTAACAAACAGGTTTATCTCAATTTAATAGTCGGTTTGGTTCCTTTAAACGTATACACTTTTCTTTTAACAGCTCTTTTGTTTACAGAACTGAGCATTGGTTGCACAATGCGTTGATGATGTTACTAGAACATATCCAAAGGTACTTAATAACCATAAACCTGATTTGTGCACTTAAATCATAATACTTCTGTCATACTTCTTGTACAATATCATATTTGCTTATTGTTTGTGTAAGGAAGTCAAATGTAAGATGTTGTGTTGATTTGCAGCGGCTCTCAGCTTCTGTGATAATGGTCTCCAAAGGAGTTTTAAAATAACATATCATTCTCGTAGCAAGCAACATGACCTGTTCAGGGAATATGTAAGGTTTCAATTCTGGAGGTTACAAGGCTTTGAGTCGATCCCTGAACATCAAGGCTCCATTCACAGAAGCAACTCTGATTCACAGTTTGAGCTCCCATGGAACAAATGTTGGGAAGGAAGATGCTTCCTCTGGTTGGAACACTAAAAAGATATTCCAGAATCTTCCAACTCAGATTCATGGGGCGTTTGGGGCTTAAAGACAAAAGATGATGATGCAAATGCAACACCGAACTGGGAAACAAACAAACCCAAGAACAGATATTACTTCCAGTACATGTGAGTCTTTTGTCTTGCCTTTCTCTTGTTATTATTATTACATTTGAAGAGTTGACAGATATTTCAATACTTGTGGTTCTTTCAAACTTGCTTTGTCCTGAATTAGAAAGGTATTTGATTTCATGAAGTTATTGTTCAGAGCAGATTTGTTTCCATTATTAGTAAGAAGAGTTGAATCTTTGGCTAAGTAGAAATGACTGTCACTTTAAGTCTATATACAACCAAAACCATAGACTTTAAGCTGTTTCTGTCATTATGTGGTTTTAGTTCTATCCAAATTTGATGGAGAACCCATTTTTGTGTTCTGATAGAAGAATTCTTGTAGGGCTATGTTCGAAGTTCTTGAGTAGAGATGGGAGCAAGGGCTCGTCGACTACTTCCTTCTCTCATATGCCTCGAACAGAAGGAGAGATCTTGCAAAATGCTAATCTCAAGAACTTCAATTTCAGTGAACTAAAGTCTGCAACAAGGAACTTCCGGCCTGATAGTGTGATTGGTGAAGGTGGTTTTGGTTGCGTTTTCAAAGGATGGCTCGATGAGACTTCCTTCACTCCTTCTAAACCGGGGACCGGAATTGTCATTGCAGTCAAAAGACTTAACCAAGAAGGGCTTCAAGGTCATAGAGAATGGCTGGTTAGTCACATTTCTTCCAAACTTTTCATCTCAAGATTGTTGAAGAACTGAGTGCTTGAACCTTTTATTCACAGGCGGAGATCAGTTATTTAGGTCAGTTGGATCATCCTAACCTTGTCAAATTGATTGGATACTGCTTAGACGAAGAGCAAAGGCTTCTTGTATATGAGTTCATGCCTCGTGGTAGTCTTGAGAATCACTTATTCAGAAGTAAGTTCAGACATCTTCAAAGAGAACGAAAATCATCAGAAATCTGTTTTACATAATTAATGAATCTTTGTTTCTGCAAAACAGGAGGAACATTCTTTCAGCCACTTTCATGGAACACACGGGTTCGAATGGCTCTTGGTGCAGCTAGAGGACTCGCTTTTCTTCACAATGCTCAACCGCAAGTTATATACCGAGACTTCAAAGCATCCAACATCTTGCTAGATTCGGTACGCCACATGATTGATACTTTTGGATGCAGCCATAGAAGTTTATCTTTACTGTTTCCCTCTGAATCTGCAGAACTACAACGCAAAGCTTTCGGACATCGGCAAAACAAACAAAAGTAATATCTCTAATATATTTCAACAATAAATTTCAATGTTTCGATTCTGTTTCTTGGGTTTGTTTGTCTCTGCTTATAAAGGTTTTAGAGATCCGTTCGGTTATTGACTGGGACAAAGGGAAAGCTGTGACATTTCTACTCGAATCTCTCGGTATGTTAAAAAAATCTCCCTCTTCTGCTTATGTTATGAAACAGTAGATATTAAAGAACTAAGTGATTTTGTTTTTGTCTACGTACGTTTTTATTGAATGAAATATAATTTACATGGAGACGCAGTCAGTGGCGTTGACAGGCTCTGGCAAAGATATTATTTCTCTCAATTGTTACCGCCTTCATTGAAGCAAGCTGATGAGGACAGAGGAGAAGCGAGCTGATGAAAATAACAAAAAGGTTGAAGGTAAAGAACTAGAAGAGATTTCGGAAGACTATTAAGATGTAAATTTAAGCTTGTAAATTTCTTATCTTTGTTACTAACACTTGTTAATAATAAAATTATTTTATAAATATTTTGAATGTTTTTGCAATATAAATTTTATTGATACAAACAATAATAATAATAAGGATTGTATTATATAAAAGAAATTGATAGCAGGTTGATAATAAATATAATAGCAACAAAATAAACGTTATAATATTATATCATAGCAATATAAAATAAATATCAATAACCGTATTATAGCACATAAAAGCTGTAAAATTAAATATAACAAAAATAAAATGCTATAATAACATATACTATAAGTTTAATTATTTGCTATTATTAATATTATTACAGCTAATAAAATTTCGTGCTATAATAGATCAGCGCTATTATAGCATCCCGAAAAAATGCTATCGTAGGGCTGACACCTAAGATAGCTGCCGCATAGATAGCATTTATGAAAACGCTATGAAAGACATATGATAGCATTATTTTCGCGCTGACAATGTACATATTTCTTGTAGTGTGAGTTTGATCCAGATATTGAAGATGTGAAAGATTATAAGGAGTGGTATAATAGCAATAAATTTAATTTTATTTAGCTGTTGCAATTTACTAACTTTTGAAATATTTGTTTTGGTTGTAAGGCTCCCTTCACCAGAGCATTACATCAAATTTTAGACTATGAATATCTCTTTTGATATACTTCGTTTGAAGCTTAAACTGCCATTTGTATATATAAAATTTTCATGTATATTTTTTTTGTTTATGCATGTTTCATGGATTGTTACTTGAATTTTTTTGGGTTTAATTATTACTTATTTATTTATTATAATTATTCTCATTTATATGTATACATCTTATAAAAAAACTAACCACCAAGAAAAACGAAATCATATATTAAATTTCGCTTTAGGATTATAAATGATATATTATTGTGAATCACAACTTACTTCCGAAATCAGTTTTTATGCCTTAATAAAAATTATCAAATATACAATACCATTTATTAGATGAAATGACTAAATAAATTAAATTTAATATCTACGATTATCTATTTAAGTTTTAGAATAGATAAATGTGGATCATTTTTGAAGAAAAAGATTCAATAACAATATATGATCAATAGATCTAAACATAATTTACGAAGATTGCACAATATATACTAAATCCATGTACCATGTGCAGTTAACATAAAGAAATATTAAAAAGGAAAAATCCTAACTATTACCCACTTGCATACTATATTCGAAGTCTTCTTAATATCATAGTTTCCAAACAAACATATCGTTGTTACTGTGTGAATAAATGTTTTCTAATGAAATTGTACTTTTCCATATTCTTACTTTTTGCTTTCATTGTTAACAAGTTATGTAGTTCTAGATGAAAGTTAAACATTAAAGATTTACTAATCATTGTGTTCATATATTGACGGTAGAGTTTACTAAACTTAGTTGTATAATGTGGTTGATGTGACTTATTAAATGTCTTTTTAAAACCATATGAATATAGTATTTTTGTTACAGTCGTGTTTAACTTTTTATATGCAAGATTAACAATGAAACATAAGAAATCATTACTGTTTGGCTTGGATGAATAATATACTGCTCCTCCACTCCCCAATACGGAGAAGTAAGTTTAGTAAATTGTAGTTATTTATAAGTATAGATTCAATTTTTTATGATAACCTCTAAATATTATTTAATCGGCTCTATTACTTAGTTGGAAGGCAATAAAACAAATTATTGCTAAACAAACTGGAAGTCCTTCAAGTAGTTATGTGACTATTTCACAAATATGATTCCATTCATGGATGTTATAAACATTTCTCTTTCACCTCCATTACGGAAATGTAAGTTAAGTACATTATTATTCTTTAGGGTTTACATATAATATATTTTATGTTTGTCACATTATTCTTTACTTTTAAGTGGAAGACCAATCCAGAAAAATCTTTTTGAAAAAAGTTCATTCGTGGATGTTACAAATTTATTGAATTAGATCTCTAAGATGAACATTATAAAACAAAAGCGAATTTGTCATGTTTTCTCTCAAAATTCAGGTTCGTTTAGATATTTACAAACGATTAATATCCATACATTATATATTTTATTTTCACTTTGTTTTCTACAGATTCAAGCACAATAAATAATACAAAGTTACCTTCTACACAAGTTCTATAAATACTCGAACTTCAACGAATCCCACCCGGAAAACATTGAATAAACCTCAAAAGGAGGTCCATTTGCGATTTTAAAATTGATTGTTTAAACTATATGAGTTTATATGTAACACTCTATTAGCTTCAACATTAAATAGCAAAATATATTGGACGAGTTATTAAAATTATATACAATTTATTGTTGTAATCGATGTTAATTTTATGAAACTCATTGTTGGATTATGTCTGTCGAATATCCGTCAGTAATTACCAAGGAAAAATCAACGGATCTTAGTTACCAACGAAATAGAATTGGCGGATCATGTCTGTCGAATATCTGTCGGTAATTACCGACAAAAATCTGACGAATTTAAATTAAGAACTGACAGATTTTTGCTGTTATTATTCTGTCTATTTTGGCTACTACCGATGGAAAATTAAAGGATATTTCCATCTGTTTTCGGCTTTTTTTTTGTAGTGGATTAATGTTTTAGATGATCTTTCTTATAAATTTGGTTTGAAATTTACACTAAACCAAAAAAGGTTACTTTCTAATTTATTTCTTCTTCTTCTTGACTACAAAAATAGTGAGAAGTAACCGAGACTTAGATAAGGGAGTTGGATTTAGACTTTTAGAGAGTAAAACTTGAGATTTTGTCCATCATATTGAATCGTTCGGTTTCGCAAAAAAAGGTAAAAACTCTGAATTCAGGAATCTCAGGCTACGGTTGTGAGGGAAACCATAATTATGCATTATAATGTTATTGTTTTAATTTTGTAATTTGTAAACTCAAAACCAAACATAAACAGAAAAAAGTAACTTGACTGTGCATTTTACACATCGCAATTTGTTAGGGTTCATAGAAAGTTAAAACAATTAGCTATGAATGTATTTGTCTATGTGCTGTATAATTGTATTTTAGATATCATATTATTTGCCAAAGTCCAAACATACTCGAATTGGATCCTACTATTGGATCAACATTACCCAAATCATGTCAATTAGTCGACTCTCTTAGACTATTACCATGGGTAAAGTTCATATAATTAAAATTTAGAACTAATGGGCTACCAATCTTTTCGACATTATTTTAAATTCCATCTTATTTTAGATGTCATAACACATTTGTGTTTAAATTTTTTAGTAAAACATCATCAAATGATTGCACTGAATAGGAATCAAATAATGGTTATTGTCCCCAATTTACACTCATGATGAATGCAGAGGAAGTAAAGGCAAGAGAAGAACCAAAACTCTCGACCATTCTTCACAAACCCATAAGAAGTGAACCAACAAAACCAGAAGAAGAAGCAAGATCACTAACGAGTCAAAGTCAACGACCTAGGAGTTTCTTCAGCTCCAAGAAACTCAATGCTAGCATCATAAGCACAGAAAGAAGTCGGAGTTTAAGCTCACTCACAATAGCTGCGTTTGTGGTTTTACTCCCACGATTGAACATCATAAGATCAGACACTATATTATCTTTGAGACCTCTTTGGTTGCTTCTCCTTACAGATTGTGCTATAGTAATGTCTCATCTCACCATGGAGGACTGAGTCATGAAATGGAAGAAGAAGTTCAGAGTAAAGATGGTAGTAAGGGGGGAAATTGGTCTGATGTAGAGAAGCTTCTAGAAAGAGGAGTTGTTGTGTATGGTGGTTGTTATTTGTGGAGTCTGATCTACTTTGAGTTTTTATTTTCAGTTTATTTTATTTGACAAAGATTATTTTTATTTCGTTTTGGTCAAATATTAGTTTTCTTTCATTCTCTTTCGTATCAAAGTTTTTTTTGTTTGGAATTTAGTTTGATTAAACACTTAGATTCAACTAGTAAATACTTCCAATTCAGTTTTTTTTTTTAAGTATTTTTCCAAAATGATCTAATTACAGAGTTATTCTACAAAGTAGTATTGAGAAAAGAAGAAAATGGAGTTTTGTTAAAAGTATTGAAAAGTATACCAGAAACTTTTTAAAATCATATCCAAACTAAGAAAGTAAAAGCTAGCTGATCCTTTTAATCTTGAGATAAGGTTAAAATCATCGTTTTTTTTTATCAAACGGAATTATCATTACTCAAAGAAAGGTCTCAATTAGTGTTTACAATCGCAAATAAAGCATTCTTTGACAAAGAGTCTGCTTCTGAATTACCCGAGCGAGGAACAAAGAAAAAGAGGATAAAAACAAAGGAATTACAAATGATACGAATATCATGTAACAACCATTGAATTTCAACACACGAGCCGCTATTGCGGAGAAGTGTGATGAGAGATTTGCAGTCCGAATGAACATTAAGTCTATCAAACCCAAGAGAAACTGCGTCTATGATCGCTGTTTTACCGCCAAAGGCTCAGCCATTAAGGCTGATGAGACATGAGAGCAGTTAGAAGAGTTGCTCAAGATGAGCTGTGAGTTTCGGTCCTTCGCAAGCCAACCAAAACCTCCGCAGTGATTCCCTCCATTCCATGCAACATCAACATACAACTGTAGTGCAAGAGAGTCTGTAGAGATAGCAGGTCCAGCCTCCCGTGGGCTGTACGAAGAAGAAGGTCTGGTCGCTTGTGAATTTTGCCAAGCTGTTTCTTCAAGTGAGGCTCTTAGCACAATTTCAGCTTCAGTGAAGTGCTTATTTTCAAACAGTCGGGAGTTTTTGACTTTCCAAGCAGACAGGGATGCAGCTGACAGGCCAGTAGGAGGTAGCGGTTTCAACCTTTTGTCGATATAAGAAGTTCCGACATTGTAGAGATACTAACCTCTAGTTTATAGACTGCAGGGACGAGGTCTCAAACTTTCTGGGCGTAAGGGTAGTGAAAAAATATAGATCTCAGTTTCCAACCCACCACAAATTTTACAAGACGAGTCTACTTCCATTCCGCGACCAGCCAAGTTGTTACCCACCAGAATAGCTCTTTTCATAGCTTTCCACATCAGGTTTTTTTGATCTTGGGAGAGGTCTTCAAATCCCAGACGTTTTTACACCAAGGAAAGGACCCATTAGCTGCCGGCTGGACATGGAGTTTTGAGATGGCATACCCTGATCTGGTAGAGTAAATGCCTGATTTTCCGGTAGCCAGGAGAGACAACCATCCATTCCAAAATCACTCGGTATCAAAAGTCTAACAGCTTCCTCATACTGAGGTAAGTACTGGCGGATGGCAGTGATGTTCCAATCCTTTTGGTTTGGGTAGGAGAGAAGCAGATCAGATATTTTAAGGTCCATATCTCTATGTCTTGGAGGACCGAAGGGCAGAGAGGAGTCGCCGTGGAGAGCCATGGATCCCTCCAAACTTTTATCGATTTTCCTAAACCTATGCTCCAGCTGAGACCTTTTCGTAGCACTTCTCTTCCTGCTAAGATTCCTCGCCATCCATAGGAGGTGTTAGCGCTCGGCTGATGCTCCATAAAAGAGAAGGTGTGACAATACTTTCCAAGTAGTAATTGCCCAAGAAGAGAGTCCGGAGCTTTAAGAATGCGCCATGAGAGTTTAGCTAACAGGGCATCGTTAATCTATATCTCTGAACCCTAAACCTCCCGCACCTTTCAAGAGAGTGAGTTTGTCCCAAGAAACCCATCACATTTTCTTGACATTCGGCTTACAATCCCACCAAAAGCGAGTAAGTGCGGACTGAATTTGCTTACAAAGCAAAATCGGCAGCTTAAAACACGACATATCATAGGATGGGAGGGCTGCAAGGACTGATTTCAATAACATCTGCTTACCAGCTCCCGAAAGAAAGTTTGACGTCCAGCTATGTGCTCTTTGGCGGGTTCGATCAATGATACTCTCAAAGATGTCTCATTTCTTCCTTCCGAAATGCTCGGGAAGCCCTAGGTATTTTTCTATACCTCCTTTATTAGCTATCTGCAGCTTCTCTTTGACACATCATCTCGCTTCAATTGGGGTTTTTTAGGAGAAGGTAATAGATGATTTTTGGACGTTAATGCACTGCCCCGAAGCTTGTTCATATTTTCGCAAAATGTTCACCAAAGTCTCACAACTTGCTGGATCAATCTTCCCAAAAAATATGGTGTCATCCGCGAGGTGATTAACCGCATGAGAATTATGGCCACTTTCACTCCAGGGAAGGAGCCGTTTAGATGGGCTTGTCGACATAAACCCGAAAGCACCTCGGTACAAAGGATGAATACGTAAGGGGAGAGAGGGTCTCTCGAACACTGTGCCTGGGAGCTCGTTTCTCTCACCTCAGAAACATGTACTCACTACCCCAAAAATATAGTTTAAAGATTTGGATATGGACCAAAATCACCGATTTTAAAAACACAAAACACAACAATAGAAAAAGCTTACTAAATTTACAACTTTTTTTTTGTATTTTTGGACTAACATCTTCTCGCTACATGTTTTTTCGTTTTCGAAACAAAAATCATAATATTTGAGTAAACGGTTTATAACTAAATATTAGTTTTGATAAATTTAACGAAGAAGCGCTTATAGTGGCCAATCACTAAGATCTTAAATGAAAGATCATTAGAAGTACAAAACTAAATCAACACACTAATAGAGCTTGATCTTTCCGTATGTTGACACATCAGCATTTTAAATTCATGAGGATGTAACACATCAATTAATGAAAAAACTTAAAAACCAATAAAAACAAAACAAAAATACAAATCACTTGACACATCAATTAATGAAAAATCTGAAAAGCCAATCAAAATATAAAAAATACACATCATAAATTTAAGTGGTTAGGTTTAGTACTGGACATCGATTATCGTGTTTGGTTCAGTTTAGACTTTTCGGTTTTTAGAATTTAGAAAATAGATTTTATTCAAGTTTGAATTATAATTCAGTTTGTTTCGGTTTGAGTTTTTAGAGTTCAATACTACCAAGCTCTAAAAAATAAGTTCACATTCGAGATTAAATAATAATTTTTTGGGATTTTAACAAAACATATAAGAAAAAGATAATCAACTAATTTAATTAAGATTATAGATTTCTAATATAACTTCTATATGTAGTTAAAATATTAATATTAAGTGATTTTTATTAAGTTCGGTTCAGTTTTATATAATATAGATTGGTTCGGTTCAATATTAGTTTGTTTTTAAATAGCATATATACTATTGGGTTATTTTATAATTCAATTTGGTTTAGGTTCTAGAAATTTGGTTCAAGTTTAGAAATTTGGTTCGGTTCATTTTAAAGTCGTAATGATGTGACACATCAATTAATGAAAAAGTTAAAAAAAAATCAAAACAAAAAAAAAACAAAAATATACATCACACATAAATTAATGAAATTTTTGAAAAGTTAATCAAAACATAACAAAGATACACATCATATATTAATATGACTTATAAGCTTAAGTGATTATGTTTAATGGTGGACATTCGATTATCGGGTTTGGTTCAGTTTAGACTTTTTGGTTTTCGAGATTTAGAAAATAGATCTTATTCAGGTTTGAACTATAATTCGGTTTGTTTCGGTTCGGTTTGAGTTTTTAGAATTTGAAAATTTCCGAGTTCTAAAAAATAACTTCACATTCGAGATGAAATAATAATTTGTTTTTGGATTTTAACAAAACATATAAGAAAAAAATAATCTACTAATTTGATTAATAGATTTTAATACAATTTCTATATTTAATTAAAATCTTAATATTAAGTGAATTTTATTAAGTTCAGTTCGGTTTGTATATAATATAGTTTAGTTCGGTTCAATATTAGTTTATTTTTATATATTATATATGCTATTGGTTTATTTTATAATTCAATTTGGTTTTGATTCTAGAAATATGATTCAAAATTGAAAATTTTTATCCGGTTCATTTTAAAGTCGTGAGGATGTGATACATTAATTAATGAAAAAAATAAAAATCAATCAAAACAACACATCAATTAGTGAAAAATTTGAAAACTCAATCAAAACATAACAAAAATACACATCATATTCTAATATGACTAATAAGCTTAAGTGACTAGGTTTAATGGTAGACATTCAAATATCGGGTTTGGTTCGGTTTAGATTTTTTGGTTTTCGGGATTTAGAAAAAGATCTTATTCAGGTTTGAAATATAATTCGGTTTGTTTCGGTTCGAGTATTTAGAATTTCAAAAAATTTGAGTTCTAAAAAATAAATCCACATTCAATATTAACTAATAATTTGTTTTTGGATTTTTAAAAATATATAAGAAAAAAATAATATACTAATTTATTTAAGATTATAGATTTTTAATATAATTTTATATGCAGTTAAAATATTAATATTAAGTAAATTTTATTAAGTTATAATACAGTTTAGTTCGGTTCCATATTAGTTTATTTTTATATAGTATATATACTATTGGATTATTTTATAATTCAATTTGGTTTGGGTTCTAGAAATTTGGTTCGAATTTTGAATTTTTTTTTGGATCATTGCCGTTCTCTTATTTAGTTTATGGCATTTTGGTTTATTTATAAAATTCAAGAAATTGAGAAAGGGGTAATCAAATATGAACGGAGATATGACAATTTTTGATATATAAATTAATTAGAAGTTTTTGATATTAACTAAAGATAAAAAATTATAAAATATAAAATAATACTAAATACAAGACCAATAATTTTGAAAATACACATTTATAGAATTAAAATTTATAATAAATCTACGGCGTAGCGCGAGTGCTTACCTAGTCATATATAAAAAAGAGTATAGTATAGAGACTTTGATTAGTGACCAATTTGAAGCAGAAAATAAAGAGAAACGGTATGATAGAAAAATTCTCTCTGAAAATAAACGCTCTCGCTTCTATCTAAAATGATCTCGCTCCACCACCGTCTTTCCATGTTCCGACAATTTTTCTGGTGATGTGAGAGGCGGTGCCTTCTCTCTTTTTTCTTTTTTCTTCGCTTTTTTTTCTTTATATGTGGGGTTCTCCGGTTACTTTGGTCTGATTTCATTGCGGCTTTCTTCTTCTTCGGTGGTCACATCTGTTCCATTTTTGTCGGCAACGGTGGCTCAGCGCAGATCCAGCTCTTTGAGGACGAGATTGGTGATGTTCCTCCTGCGCCATCTCCGTTTGTCCAGCGGTGCCATCTCCAATCTCTCTTGCGGTTGCATGGAGGTGAACACCGGGGGTTGGCGATTTACTGAGGAGCGGCGGCGAACGAGTTTTAGGGTGGATGAAACCGGCAGTTGTCTCGAGTAAGCCTAGAGGGCGGCGTGAAAGAGACAATGCCAACGACTTTGTGGTGCCGGCCTCTCGGGGCTGCTCTCCACCCTCTTGCTCAGGAACCTCGTTCCTATGTCTATCGCCGACCTTTATTCTGGCATGGTTCTTCTCGGTCTACGGAGGTTCGAGTTTTGGTGTTGGCAGCAGTCCAAGCAGATTAAAGTTACAGTTCAAGGCGGCAGTGGACAAGCTCTCTCTCGGCGGTGGCGGCATTGTGCCTCCAAGGTTAGCGGTGCATGGCCCGAGTCTAGAATTTCTACCTCAAAATGGGCTGTATTTTGGGTGACCCGAGCCACCGACACTCGTCTTCAAGCGTAGACGAGAAACTAGGTGAAGGTTTGTCCAACACCAAAACCTAGATCCGCCATCCGCCACAAAACGGACAGTCAGCCACTCCCAGAGACAGTCCCATGGCCACATGCGCCGCTCGCCGGAAAGATGAAACGACCCCTCTAGCCATGCTAAGTCTTCGCCGCTATAGATTCTTCGCCTTTAACCTCCCACTCTACCGCACACCAACCAACAAATTCAATCCGTCTAAGATCCACACCGATTCCGACCAAAACTCACCGTTGGGAGACCGCCATCCCCAATCGTATCCGCCTGCTGTACCGACATCTCCCTTGGCACCAACTCTTCAACCAATATGAAGAAAAAGATCACCTCAAGAAACCCCATTGAACCGCTGTGACGCGTCCGACAACCTGCTCCACCGTCCACTGGCAAAACAAGTTACTATGGTGTAACCGCGGATCTCCGGAGCCATAGAACTTCCGCGATGAACTCCTTAAAAGACTACTCTACTGCGAGTCTCAGAGAAGATGGGATGTGGTCTAAGATTTTCTGCTGAAGTGCAGCACCATCGTTGATGACCACTACCAAGTCGAAAGGAAAGGACCATGGGAAGTTCTCTCAAAGAGCGGTGGTGAACACCGACACCGGAGAAAAACCCCCCGAGCTAAGATGAAGGCGAAGAAACCTAGAAAGAGATTTCTTAGATTTACACACTTTTTGCACATTAAAGAGTTAAAGCTAGACAATCGATTATTAACCAAAAGAACTATTCAATATATTACACTGGTCACAAATTAAAACCACATTTTGGTTGTGCTACAGGTAACCTCAAAAAGGTAAGTTTATCTGCAAGTGATGTCGTAATCGGCCCATTCCCACCGCTCATCCTCTCCAATCACTTCATTTCCTCTTCACCATATAATCTTCTCCAAACCCTTTTGTTTCATATAAAAGAAAGTATGGTCCACCCTTTCATATGGGCTCACATTCTTCAGCCGAAAAGAATCTCTTCTTTTTCTTTATAATCGATAACCTCCAGCCAAAACTCGTGAATGGTCAATTTTTTTTGTCATTCAAAATGTTGGAAATAGTTTTAACATTTTTTTTAGTTCGCTCCAACAGTTGATAGGTTCACCAAATTCAAGCAGTTCGGCATAATCTACTATGACCTGAACAAAAAAAAGATTAATATTAATCATACTAGTTGATCTTCACCTCCTCCGCGCACGCGCGGGGGTTTAGTTATGTAATATGTGTGTTTGTACTTTTTATTGTTTAATGGTCCGTTCGACAAATTGTGCTATTTCATAACTTATATTTAAGGTATTTTATTGGACCGTTTTAAATGTTATCGCTTCTGTTTATTTGTTTAGTGTTTTGCTTCTGCAATATTTTTTTTTTTCATGTGTCTGTTTTGTCTTTGTCGGCCAAGTAACTTCTGTTGTTGCTTCTTTTTCTATTTGAGGCTCCATCTATTTGGCATGTTTCTCACATCTCTCTAAGATTTTCTCAACAATATTGTAATCTCCTTTCGTTTGGTTGTGTTGGAACACAATTTTAAAATAATAAGGCTTTGGGCCTTACAAAATGTGTGTGTATGTGAATGAGAAATTAAATGGGCTATGTGCTCATATATGTTAACACATTTTAATGAGAAGCAAGTGTAAATTGTCCCACATTGGTTAGAAGGGAAATTTTACACTAGTATAAATAAGGACACTCTCATGTTATTGTCCAAATGGCTTGGATACACTATGGAGTGTGAGAGAGAGGATGCAAAGACCACACGCGCGCGCACGCCGCCGCCGCCGTGCCGAGCCGGGCCGGGCCGGGCCGGGCTTGGGCTTGGGTCTTGGGTCTTGGGTCTTGGGTCTTGGGTCTTGGGTATAGAAGGGGCCTCCGCGCGCGTATTATTTTTTGGGGAAAATTTTGGTAAACCAAAATCAATTGGTAATCGGTTTGGAGGTTGGTTTAACTAAACATATTGGTTTAGTTTAATTATTGTTATTGTTGGACGAAAGAAGATGCTTCGACATCTCTGTCCCACCTCGGCCGAAAGCATCCACTCCCCGTGATTTACGCGAGCGTCACGTCCAACAACGGCTCCTCTCCTCATCAGCTTCTTCCTCCATTAAATACAGAGCTTAAGCTCTCTGTTACACAGACGCTAAAATATTCATACACGCACACAAAAAATCGTTCGGTTGGTTCCTTCATCTCTCTCGTTTTTACTTAGTCCCGAGAGTATATCGTTGAACTTTCGTTCGTTGGAAACATTCTTCGAGTGTTGCGAAAACGTTTCGATATCGGTTTTATCCTGGGATTCGATTATCACACAGAAACCGTCACACTACGGGTGATAATTCGAGTTAAGGAAAGAGACGTCATCGTCTCGACTCCGTTCGTCTTTCCTTAACGTATACACAAACCGCGATTCATTCACCGTTCGTATACAACCCGTAAACTCGGGTCCTACAGGTTGTGTTCTCTAAAATATTATTCTTGGTCATACCTCTTGTGGGTAAGTAGTTGCTTATTTAATTCGATGTTAGAGGCCATTTAAACCCATATCAACTTTTGTTTGTGCGTTAAACATGTTCACCTTTGATAGCTATATTGTCCACCGCTTTTAATTTTGTTTCTATTTCGTATCAAATCTGGTAATGATTGGTTGAAGGCAATATTGTGCAGGGAAGCACATCTTTGTCATCTTTTTTGTCCACCTCTTTAACATCAAATTGTATTTGTTGAGGAGGACTGTATTTGTTGAGGAGGACCTCCAATTATAGTTGTGGTCAGATGTAGCAAAGATGCATATGGACGAAAGAAACAATGAAAGATGGAAGAGTGGTGATTGAAGACCAAAGCTTCGACATGCGGCAAAACTTCACAGTAGATTTTTTTGGCAGTCTTAAGAGTATCTTTGATATTAAACTAAAAGGTAAGGATGATGCTTTTTGATATGAATACTCTCTTATTATTATTTTCGCAGTATTTCTTTCAATCTTTCTGAAACTTGTCCTCCATTCGCTTAAACGAATTTAATGATATAATTTGGTTCACTTTTTAAAACTAATTCATAATGTCATTAAGGCACAATTTAGTGGAAATAATGTCAAGGTTCAGTATAAATTGTCTACCAAATTTACAATTTTAACTTTACAAAAGAAAAACGATTTTATGAGAAAAGCTTCACATATTGTTTTTCCAGTTATTTTCTCTATATTTTCTTTTACATGATCAAACCCAATACAAAAGAGTAAGTTGGCAAGTGTGGTTTTTCGTCCTTACTTGGACAACAATTGGTACTAAATGATATGCTTCTTTGACTTTTGGTCATAGACATTTTTCATAAGGATTTTCTAAATTGATACGGTGTTTATATACTCAATATAAAAAGATAAGAAGAAGTTACTGCTATAATAATATATTATGGTGTTAAAAATTACTATTGACAAAAAAGGTGTTAAAAGTAACTTCAAGTCGTGTTTCTTAGACATATACCCAACAAACAAAACCAATCTTTGTGACTGCCACAAGTATTGCATATGTGAAATCGATGTTGATCTTGGATTATAGATTAAGTCCTTCCCTCCGTATTCCACGCTTCTCATGTACTTGAAGCACGATTTCAGGTCTCCATCTCCTCCACGACGGAAATTAAAAACCATAATGTAAATTACTAATTTCTAAAACACTTAATATCAAGAAATGTAAGTTTTAAAATAGAACTAGATTTTGACCCGCGCTAAAGAAGCGCGGGTTTATGTTTTCATTCTTAGAATATATACTTTTATCTTAAATTTATATTTTTATAAATTAATTTCGTTACCTATTTCGTCTAATCTATATCAAATAAAAATAAGATGATATAATGCTAAATGTGAGAAGAAATTTAATAAATTTTGTTTTTGTTTTGATATTATTAACTTGTCTATTATATATTAGTAGTTGTATTTTATTGTTATTTTTAGTATATGATTAGTCATGCTTGAACTTGGTTAATCTATTTTTCAACACGTGTTGTAATGATATATAATTTGAAAATTTGATGGAACAACCCGTTAAAAATTGCATTCAAACATGAACTATAATTTGACGCATCATATATTTGAATAATATAAATATTAAATAATTTAAATATTTATATTAAATTTAAAATATATCAATTGGAATTAGTTACTCGTGCAAATTTTATTTTTAGAAATCGAAATTGGTTAATTTATTTTTAGCCCATTTTATTATAATTTAAATATTTTAAAATTTGATGAAACAACCCGTTAAGAAGTACAATCGTAAATACGTTTCTTACAAAATAAATAATTTATATCCGCACGCTAGTACAATATTATATACTACTTTCTTATTTTAATAATAATTTATTAATTTTAATGATTATATAATTTATAAAATAATTATGTATTAAATTATATAATTATATGTACCAATTGATTTAGTAACTTAATTATGCTTGATTTTATTTCTTTAAGTTAAATTTTAGTTTTCATTCTTAGAATATATACTTTTATCTTAAATTTATATTTTTATAAATTAATTTCGTTACCTATTTCGTCTAATCTATATCAAATGAAAATAAGATGATATAGTGCTAAATGTGAGAAGAAATTTAATAAATTTTGTTTTTGTTTTGATATTATTAACTTGTCTATTATAGATTAGTAGTTGTGTTTTATTGTTATTTTTAGTATATGATTAGTCATGCTTGAACTTGGTTAATCTATTTTTCAACACGTGTTGTAATGATATATAATTTGAAAATTTGATGGAACAACCCGTTAAAAATTGCATTCAAACATGAACTATAATTTGACGCATCATATATTTGAATAATATAAATATTAAATAATTTAAATATTTATATTAAATTTAAAATATATCAATTGGAATTAGTTACTCGTGCAAATTTTATTTTTAGAAATCGAAATTGGTTAATTTATTTTTAGCCCATTTTATTATAATTTAAATATTTTAAAATTTGATGAAACAACCCGTTAAGAAGTACAATCGTAAAAACGTTTCTTACAAAATAAATAATTTATATCCGCACGCTAGTACAATATTATATACTACTTTCTTATTTTAATAATAATTTATTAATTTAATGATTATATAATTTATAAAATAATTATGTATTAAATTATATAATTATATGTACCAATTGATTTAGTAACTTAATTATGCTTGATTTTATTTCTTTAAGTTAAATTTTAGTTAAGAATAATTTATAATTTTATTTTAATATTAATTTCGAAATTAATTATTATTTTTATTAAATTTTTGAAAAAGATTTTCGTTAGATATGATTATGATAGAAAAAAGAAAACAAAAGATATTATAAGATATTATGAATAAATCAAATATAAATTGTTTTACAGTTTTACCCTTAATGAAGGTTACAAATCCTAATAAAATCAAGGGCAAATTTCGGAAACAACATTTATGTACCATGGCAAACCTTCCTGTTTTAATAGAATAGATATTTTCATGTACCTTCTCGTGTCTACGTTACCTTCTCCTTGAATCGGCATTGTGGCTCCATACACCAGGAAGGACAACAACATCTATTTGTTTCCTAGACCGTAGTCTCCGTTGCCATTGCACATTCAACACTTATCAGTTATGATTTTGCCATCACCAGCATATTTTGAGCAAGTGGAAACATATATATCAAACAGACTATTGTCATATATTGCACAAGTCAAAGGGAAATACAAATTTCATTCATAACGTGGGGAAACCATATTTTGAAAGAAAGTATAGCTCGTGAACAAACTTGAATAATATTTGACGGGATGTCATGGTCAAGGCTTCTCCTATTCATGAAATCTAAACCCATCCCTCATGATTCACCCATTTCCTCAAAGAATCCATCAGAACCTCAAAAAATGCACTATACAAATCAAATAGATCCACCTGAAGAATGAGAAAAAAATAAACAAATAAGTCATTTTATTTGTTTTTCTTCTTCAAAGCCATTTCATTTGATGTCCTTGAATCAACTCTAAACTTGAAGAAATATTTGTTCTGAAATACCCAAAAATAACTTGTAGATCATTTACTTGGAGTTTTGAGGCAATTTAGCGGACTCTTCAAAATGTCTTGGGCTGCACATGGGCTCATTTTCGAGGTTCGTTTGTAAAAAAAAAAACGTGACTTCGTCCAAAAAAAGTTAAACGCAGGGGAAGAAAGAAGGAATGTAAAAACTAAAAACGAAAAGAACAATCCCTAAATTGAATCGTAAATGGCAATTTCGGAGGAAAGGGATCTGTATCGTCAATGGCATCGTCAAGCGATCCTTCAAAATCAGGGACGATGGAGAGGAAGAAAAAAGGGACTCCGATCAAATTCTTGGTGCCTCACATATATGCGCATGCTCTTCCTCTGATTCGGCTGTCTTTGAGGCATAAGCCAGTTCTCAGGGATCGTCTCTCCGGTCTCCTCGCCGGTGCTTTTGCTCATGGATTCTATCTCGTGTATCCTCTTTTTATTGCCTCTAGGAGATGACAATGGAAACGTGAACCGGTGGCTCAGATGTAAAAAAAGCTCCAAATTTCACTCTGCAAACCCTAATCTTCCGATGTCGGTAAGTTGATCACTCCCAGTTTCTATTTGAATTTCAGAAACCTTTATTGTTCGGCACCAGTGATTGATGGTGACTGATCGATGAATTGATGGATATTGTGGGCCTTGTGGCGATGCAGATCTTCGAATACAATGGAAGATCCGTTGTTGCTATGGTGGGGAAGAACAGCTGAGCTATCGCCAGTGATCGATGATAGATATTGTAATTTGACTTGTCATTATTGAATGAGATACATGGGTATATAAACCCGAAGTTGTTACACAACGTGCGCTAAGCTTTACAAGATTATAGGAACTATACAACTGAAATATGCTAAGTATCAAAACAGAATATAGTCATATTCTATTATTCCCCCTCAGTCGCAGCGTCTGATCGTCTGACGGTAAGACTGGATCTGAATTCACTGTGAAGTGATGTCGGCAGTCCCTTTGTGAAGATGTCCGCGTACTGAAGTGATGAGGGAACATGTATCACTCGAACTTGTCCTATCGCAACCTTCTCTCCGACAAAATGTATGTCTAACTCAATGTGTTTTGTTCGCTGATGCTTAACCGGGTTTGTAGACAAGTAAACCGAACTAATATTGTCACAATATACCACAAAAGCTTTAGAGATAGGGCGTTGCAGTTCTACCATAAGATTTCTGAGCCATGTCAGTTCTGCTACAACATTTGCGACTCCCTTATATTCTGCTTCGGAACTCGATCGAAAAACTGTTGGTTGTCGCTTTGCTGACCATGAGACCAAGTTAGAACCAAGGTAAACACAATAGCCTGATGTGGAGCGACGCGTATCTGGACAGCCTGCCCAATCTGCATCAGAGTATGCCGTGAGTCCATCAATATTGCCTTTGGTCATTTGCATACCGTACGACAATGTGCCCTTAATGTAACGTATGATCCGGCGTAGGGCATGAAGGTGAGGCTGTCGCGGTTAATGCATATAGAGACAGACCTGATGCACTGCATAAGATATATTAGGTCTTGTGAAAGTCAAATATTGAAGTGCACCTGCTAAGCTTCGATAGAACGTTGCGTCGTCAACCGGATCGCCATCAGACACTGACAGTTTGGCTTTTAGATCGACCGGAGTTGCGATTGGTTTGCAGTCCGATAACCCAGCCCTGTTGATGATGTCCTGCGCATATAAGGACTGGCTGAGAAACAAACTGTGACTGTTGTAGTCTACCTTCACACCAAGGAAGTGTTTGAGCTTCCCCAAATCAGTCATGGGAAACTCTGTCTTCAGCTGAGAGATGACTCGTTGAAGAAGATGCTGGGAGGAGGCCGTGACGATGATATCGTCTACATAGAGAAATAGGTAAGCGATTGAAGAACCCAGTCTGAATATGAACAACGACGAGTCAGCTTTACTCGTATGAAACCCCATCTTATTGATGAAACATGTGAACCTTGAGTTCCAAGCCCTCGGAGCCTGTTTCAAGCCGTATATTGCCTTGTTCAATTTACAGACATGATTTGGGAACCGCTTATCATGATGCCCCGGAGGCTGGTGCATATAAACCTCTTCTTCCAGATTTCCCTGTAAAAATGCATTTTGAACATCAAGCTGGTGAATAGGCCAATCTGAAGCGACATCAATCGAGAGAACTGTCCGTATCGTAGCTGGCTTAACCACTGGACTGAACGTCTCCGTGAAGTCCACCCCCTGTTCCTGCGATTTACCGTTAGCAACCAACCGAGCTTTATGTCTAGATAAATTACCATCAACATCATATTTGTGCTTAAACAGCCAAATCAATCGAACAATATTTGTATTTGCAGGTCTAGGTACCAAATCCCATGTCTTGGTCTTAATCATAGCACCAAGTTCATCTGTCATAGCCGGGTTCCCATTGGGATCTTTTAAAGCTTGAACATGGCTGGAAGGGATAGGAGATTGTGTCGATGAAAGAAGGGAAAATATCTTTTTGGGTTTTGAAATTCCAGACTGTGAACGAGTTCGAACAGAAGGTGGGGCACGATAAATTGGATATGGCCTAGTGGGCCTTGTTCGGGCCGTAATAGAAGCTGGCTGAATTGGGCTTGGCGTGAAAGGACTTTCGAGAATTGATTTGAAAAGCTGGGAAGGTTCAGACGTTTCATCTAGAAAGCCATATGAGCTAGGTTTTTGCGATTTCTCTGCTGCTGGGAACTTTTCTTCATCAAAAATCACATGATGTGAAATGATGATTTTGTTATTTTTCAAGTCCAGACAGCGATAACCGCGATGCTGAGTCGGATAACCGAGGAATAGGCATGAAGTGGTGCGTGGAGAGAGTTTAGAGAGATGAGAGTGGTTAACATTGGGAAAGCATAGACACCCGAAAACTCTCAAATGATCATAACGAGGCTGCTTGTTAAATAGAAGAGTGAAAGGAATCTGGTTTTGAATCGCTTTCGAAGGAGTGATATTAATAACATGAGCAGCCACATGAAGAGCTTCCACCCAATAAGTAGGAGGAAGTCGAGCTTGGAAAAGCAACGTAGGAATGGCGTTATTAATCGTCCGAATCATGCGCTCAGACTTCCCGTTTTGTTGGGATGTGTGAGGACATGAAAACCGAACCGAGATTCCATGCTTCGCGAAGTAGCTATGGAAATCATCGTTATTAAACTCGCCACCGTTGTCGCATTGAAAGCTTTTTATGGACATTTGAAATTGGTTCTTGACATAAGCAGCAAAGTGAAGGAATTTGGAAAAGACTTCACTCTTACGTCGTAATGGATAAACCCATAGGAAGTGAGAGAAGTGATCAAGAAAAAGAACATAATATCTGATCCCACTCATACTTAATACCGGAGAAGTCCATAGATCAGAATGGACAATCTCAAATGGTTTACTCGCAACACTTTGAGAAGCATGAAAAGGGAATTTTATTGATTTTCCAAGATGGCAACTTTCACAAGACAAAGACACACGAGTTTTATTACATAAAGCTGGATTCAAAGAAAGAATGGACTGAAGAGAAGACTGATTCGTGTGGCCGAGTCTTTTATGCCAAAGATCTGGAGTGGAAGCCAAAAGAGCTGTAGAAGGAGCTGGTGTTTTATTGAAAGAAGCTGGAAGAGAGTAGAGATCACCGGAACTTTCACATCGGAGCAGAGGCTTCCGACTTTGTAGATCCTTCACAACAAAACCAAAAGGGTCAAATTCAATGAAACACCAGTTATCTTTCGTGAATTTACGAACATATATCAAGTTTTTCACAATATTTGGTGTAACAAGCACATTTGAAAGAGAAAGTGAGCGAGATGGAGTGTGTATTGAAGCTGAACCAATTGAAGAGGCTGGAATAACGGAACCATTTCCCACTATGACAGATCGCTTGGTATTAAGATTAAGAGTAGAATGGAGAATACCCGTATTGTTTGCAAGATGAGCCGAAGCACCTGAATCCAAATACCAGTCTGTTGATGGTTCAGCGAGTGACTCCGAGGAATACGCTTGTGCGAGATTCATGGAAGGGTGATACTCAACTAGATGTGCCTGCGGCTGTTGAGGAGTAGAACCCGACTGCATTTGTTGTCCTTGACCAGGCTGAGACCACATCGGATACGGTGGCCAGAATGGAGAAAAGCCCGACTGCCAATTCGGCTGTGGGTTCCAAAACTGGCGAGAGTTGTTGTTGTAGTAGCCGCCTCTTCCTCCTCTGCCGCGATTGTTGAATCGACGGTTGCCTCGGTTGTTGTTTGACCGGTACTGCCGATTGCCGTTCGACTGTGATGACGTCTGAGAAGAAGCCGTGAGAGCAGTGGATGAGGACGATGTGTCTTTGTGACTAGCAGTGGCCCGGTTTGTCTTTTTGAGTCTCGTTTCCTCCCACTCGAGCATTGATTTCGCAGAATCGAAACTTGGAAAGGGCTCCTTATGCTTGATGACGTTGATGATGTTGTCAAATTTCTCGTTGAGACCGTTGATAAGGTACATCACGAGTGTTCTTTCGCTGACTGGCTCATCAACATTGGACAAGAGATCCGCAGTTTCCTTCATCTTCTGACTGTACTCTTGTATTGTTAAGTCACCGATCTCCATAGTACGTAGCTCGTTGTCGAGTTGAATCGCTCTAGCCTCCTTGTTGTTGCGGAATTGATATTTCACCCGGAGCCAGAGATCACGAGCCGTACCACCCGCCTTGAACGACGATTTGAACATAGGTTGCGCCATTGTACCATAAAGCCAAAGTTTGACCAAGCCGTCTCTTTTATGCCAAGCTTGATCAGTCGCACCAGTGGGAACGAGAGTCCCATCGAGATGTCCGGAAACATCGAAGCCATGCAGTGAGTAAGGAGTAGCTCACGCCAAGCGTCGTAGTTGTGATCATGTAGATCGAGAACGACGGAAATATGATGCTTGATATTTGTCACACCAAAGCATCGTTCATTTGTAGCCGTAGCCATTGAAGCCAAAAAGAAGAAAAGAACGTGATGCAACGAAGAAGAAAGAAGAGGAAAAGAGAAGAGAGAAAAGTGGATCAGAATAACAGCTCTGATACCATGATAGATATTGTAATTTGACTTGTCATTATTGAATGAGATACATGGGTATATAAACCCGAAGTTGTTACACAACGTGCGCTAAGCTTTACAAGATTATAGGAACTATACAACTGAAATATGCTAAGTATCAAAACAGAATATAGTCATATTCTATTAATCGAAGGCTCGGTGTGCAGCTACAGACAATCGCCACCAATTTCCAGAGAATCTCCAAGATCCACGATCGTGTCTTCATCGGCCTTTCTGGTCTAGCCACCAATGTTCAAACACTGTAAGCTATCGTGCAAGCTCCATATGCTTCGTTTATTTATTTGCTTCTTCTCTTTGGTATTTTTAAGATTTTCCTTTTGGTTCGTCTTTGGGAATTGGGAATGAAGGTACCAGCGTCTGGTGTTTCTTCATAAGTTGTACCAGCTTCGGGTAGAGAGAGACATGAAGCCTGAAACACGCGTTGTGGTGTGGGTGAGTTGTGGGAGGTTCAGATGTATATAGATGAAGAGAGAGAGATCTGAACCGCTGGGAGGCCAAAGGTATGCATTATAGTGGGATTTAATTGGTTCATAACGATGGGGTATGGTATTGATGGCGAGTTATGGAGCGAGGGGCAATAAAAAGTTCATGTAACTGCGAGACACCATGGGAGAAGAAGCAGAGGGATTTTTTTTAGGATTTGACGTTCAAGCGACAGTGGGCCATGATTATGATAATGGTGGACGTATTAGGACGCATGCTTTTGGGCTTTCAACAGAAATGACTTATTGTACCAGAAATTTGTTAAGAGTCGAACGGCCCAATTTTTTTTAATAGAAATGGGTGACGTGGCTGCATAGGAGGAGAGAAACTTCTCCCATTATATAATAGATTGCAGAAAAAGCAGAAGGTAAAAATAGATTTCCGAAAACGTAGAAAAATCCATATTATTTGAATTTAACATTATTAATATGAGAGATAATATAAAAAATAAACTCAATTTTCCTTATATAAAAATATTTTTTCTGCCGGAAAAGAGATCCATTCATCCTGTACTATAATAAATTCAAAACATAAATTAAGCAACTAAAATTTGATTTATAAATCTAATAAAACGTCTACGTTTTTAAAATTTTTATTATTGCATTTACATCCTTTAGTCTCAAAATATTCAAATTTTAAAATATAATTAGTTAACAAATTAATTTTTATGAAAGTTTACCTCAACACAAAGTATCTATAATTCTTAATCTTGATTTTTTGTCATCAATCTTTATTTTTAAACCAAGTGTTTTTCAATGAGATGAAAACGTCATGGAATTTTGTAAAAAAAATTAGAACTGTATGATTTATATAGCAAAATAAAGTTTTTTTTGTCGACAAACCATTTCATTTTAGATTGGGTTCAATGGACTAGTATACAGTACAAAATATTTAGAACAATTACACGGAAAATAAAATGAGACATAAATCATAGCCCGTTAACGGTCCAGTCAACTTGAAAGCACCTGCGTTAGCCACATATGGATGAGATAGGAACACTCGTCACCCATAGAGACACGCCACGCCGTCATGCAGTAGCAATTCCGGAGATTCGCGGTGCACCGACAACGCCAAATAACCCTGAAATCGCCTAGATACTTTGCCGATTTAGATCCTGGCATAGATGAATCGGAAAAGCCACCAGTTAGCCTTCAACGCCTCTCAACCGCCGCATGCATCAAGAAATTTGTTTCACTACCGAGGCCCAATATACTGGCCTGAAAAGTGTTAGCAAAGAACCGGCTCCAAAAGACCACGCCGTGACCTAGTGAGGAGACATCGGTACAAAAACTTATTTCCGGCAGATGAAAGCCAAAAGACGGTGATGGGGCGGTGTAATGACCCTCCCGAAGGAGTAAAACGTCAGTACAAGGAATACGACCAGACGGGTTGGATCAGACGAAGAACGACAAAATTCAAAGTTGTGCGATTGACTTCAAATCAACGGCATTAGCTAATGAAGACATTCTAAGACTTCTGGTCGAGTCAGAATTCAAAACGGACGAGCGGATTATGCGACGGTCGAAGGATATGAAAGACGGCCGAGGAACGGCCGAAAATCCAAAAGTTCCAAATTGGTTGGGCGTTATTATGAGGTGATAGAGGGGCTCAATCTAAGACTTTTGGTCGAAACAGAATTTAAAAAGAGTGAACGGTTGAAGAGATATCGCATTTGCGACTAAATCGGGAATATCGGGTTTATCGGGTTAGAAGCACGACGGGACGAGACGAAAGCCCGACGGACCAAAGCACGACGTGGCACATACAAGTTTTTACTTCCGGAAGCACAAGCTGATGGAAAGCACGAGGTGTCCGGCGTAAGCACGAGGTGTCCCAGAAGCACGAGGTGTAATCAGAGCGAAAGCACGAGGTGTAAGCGGGAAGCACGACATGTAGTCGCGCATGGCTGGAAGGGGTGTCAGCTCCTGGACGTGGCTTGGTGGCGCCAACACACCTCCAGAGGTGTCCTCCAGCATGCTGAACGCAAGGTGTCGCCGCCGGGGTGAAGCACGGTGGCGCCGAGATGTCGCGACGCATGATCGCCACCGGAACCGGCCAATCGGAGGCCGCCATCCTAAACTGCCACCACCAGCTTGTTTTCTCCTATAAATAGGACCTCAGCCCCTTCAGAAACTCACATTTCTCAGACCAGAACCGAAATCTTAGAGAGAGAAAGGAGAGAAAAATGTTTTAGAGAGAGAAAGTCGCCGGTAAGGAGAAACCGAGCCCCGATCGCGAGAGAGTCGAAGGACGAGCGTTCCGGGAGTGCGGGAAGCGGTTTAGGAGTCCCTGGAAAGTAAGAAAGGCGTGCCAGGAGGTGAGGAAAGAGGCGCTTAGGAACCGAACCTCTGTCAAACCGAAAACCCGAGAGTGAGTCCCGATAGCTAGGACTGACGGTTTTGTTTTGCAGGGGCGGTTTAGGAATTGAACCGTGTGATTGTTTTAGCTTCGTGCTATGTTTATGTGATGCGTGGATAGATGTTTAAGCATAACGTTCTTGGTTGGTTATGCTTGCGTAATATTGATTGCGTGTTGATTACGGTTTTGTGAGCATGTCGGAAATCGTGTGTAAGCGAGCTGGGAACTGTTCCGCAAGCGGATCGGGAACCGTTCCGCAAGCAGGTCGGGATCTGTTCCGTAAGCAGGACGGGAACTATTCCGCAAGTAGGACGGGAAACCGTCAAGCGGAATGGGTAACCGTTAGCGGACCGGACGGGAACCGCTTGCTCGCCTTACGGAGCCGGTTTGCATGCTTGACGGGTAACCGCTTGAGGGCATATCGAGTTACCGCCTTGCGTGCTTGTGTGATTATGACATGCTTGCTTGATATCATGCTTGAATGTTGCTTGATGATTGGTAGGTCGTGAACCCGGTCGCATGTGTTGTTAACGGTTGTGATGCAGGATCGGTTAGGACACGCACGGAGGTGCCGTCCTATTCCGATAAGTTGTCGAGGCGGTGGTAGTGGCTGTTGTGATCTTTGGATCCTATGCACGACCCTACACCGTAAGACGTTGTGTGATGCGTCCTAGGACATATGTGTATTGTCTTAGGATGGTGTATACGGTACCACCCAACTCCGTGGATTCGGAGATCCTCCGTGGATTCGGAGAGGGCTCGGAGGGTTACTTGGGTCGCGCCCATGGCCGAGCATCGTGTGACGACACGATCCCGTGGATTCGGGTGTGGTGCCGGGCATGAACCTTCGCGGGTGATTGTGCGGGTGTAGCCACATAGAGAGAGAATGGGTGGTGGTGCCGGATACACCGAGGCCTCAGCATCGAGACGGGTCTAGTGCGTCTAGACGGGTTATGCGCGATGGTTTATTCGCTTGCGCTTGCGTTATCTTTGATATTGCATTGTGATGCTTTCTTGCGTAATGTTTATTAAGCTTCGGCTATGGGGGAATGGGTTGGGCACTAACGATTGTTAGCGGGCTCTGGACTCACTGGGTAACCCATAAGGTTGCTCATTATACAACTTTTGTCTCGCAGGTAACCTTAGGTTTGGGTAGTGGGCGGATTCGGACGTAGGTTGTGACCGGGATAGATTTTTCAAGTGGGTTGACCTACAAATCTAAGTACGTACGGTATATTGTACGCTTACGCATTTTCATAAGGTTGTCCGGACGGATTACTAATGTACGTACACAATTTTGCGAGGTACACGTATTTTGCGAGACATAAAAACCTCTGATGCCTAATGATATACGACTTTGTCTAAGTCGACACAACTCTTGGCTTGGGTACGGGTTTGCAAGCCTTAGGCCTTTGCCGAGAGGGTCGGATATCGACAGTGGATCGGCCAGACAATGGGCAGTGCCGGTACATTGGCGATATTCGACATATTGTGGCACCACCGACTCGGCTATCGTCCGTAGAACGCGTCGGGGGTGTTATAAATGGTGGTATCAGAGCCAGGTTCATGATCATGCTCACGGGACAGAGTTTTCAAACGTTTTATCGAGTCATTTGAGTCGCAACCACACTTTTTAAGAATCCGGATGTCCGAATGCCGATAGAATGATAGGTTGGGGATTTAGACTTACCTTTTTGTTGAGATTCGTAGGATGCCGAGAAGGTTGGGACGGTACGAGCAGGATCTGGAGTGGTTACCGGGGGGAAGTGTGGAGTATTACGGATCAGGTGGTTCAAGTTCGGGGGACGGGTCGAGCGAATCAAGTACTAGTTCGGGTTCGGTGCACGAGGTCATTGTGATTGACTCGGACACGTCAGTAGAGACGGATCCGAGCGAGATGAGTTCAGACGGATGGAGCTCGGAGTCGGCAGTCGCGGACGACATGTTTCGGGGAATGCTTTACCTCGACATGGACTCTGACGCATCAGTTATGTCCGTAGGGTTGGAATCTTACGATGGGTTTGCGGCAACATCCACAGAGGATTCGGATGTGGAAATCCTCGAGCCGCCTTCTCCTGAGGTGATGGACATCTCGTCGGGGAGTTCGGCGAGCATGTCAGGGGTACCTGCGGCCCTAGCTAGTCTGACGGAATCCGAACATGAGTTAGCCATGAACGCGGTGAGGCGCTTCGACGCACTGGAGGCAGAAAGGCGTAGGCGGTTGGGACGAGACCAAGTAGTACCCGAAGCGGAGACAAACCCGGGAGAGACGGGGAATCAACAAGGAGGAGTAGCGGACTTACGGTGGGAGTGGGGAGACCCGCCAAGGTCCCTCACTTACGAGGAAATTCTACAACAAGTACCATTGGGGTGGGATAACCTTGACATTCCCACGACTGACGATACAGAAGGAGAAGTGAGAATAAACAACCCAGAGGAGAACGTGGAGACGAGGGAGGCGTCGGACCAGGAGTCCGGAGTTCATAGGGAAGGAGGAAGCCTGGTCCGAGAGACGGTTCAGCCTGTAAACCAAAACACAAGTCAAACGAGAATGGAAGTTGGTGAGGGAAGCCGACAACGTAAGCCAAGGAGAAGGGTCCGACGGCGGAGGAGATTACTCCGCCGTGCGGGTATTGTGGCGGAAGAGGTCACTATGACCGATGGTGTCCATACATGGGACTCGGGTTAACGACAACACCCGAGACCAGAGCGTGCACCCGTTGTGGAGGTCAAGACCATGAGGAGGCCGACTGTCCGTGTGGAAGACCGCCTTCTCCCCCATCTTCGGTAACACCGGTGAATCGCTCAACGTCGGCGCAAGGATCGAGCAACGATCCTAAGTGAAGGAGGAAAAGAAGAGGAAGGTTAAGATTGTAGTATAGTATAGTAAGTTAGGAGTTTGTTTTGCAGGGACCGCTTCATATCCGAAAGACGAGGTATGTATGGGTTCTAACTAAACTCCTAATGTGTGATGCATATATGTGTGATATATATGCTTGATGTGTATGATGTGATATACACTGGTTGTGTGTGTAGACGGGCAACGCTTGAAAGTGTGTTCAGCGTTAGTAAGACCCGGGTAAATATTTGTGTGCGGTAACGGTTTTATGTTGAATAAAAATCGTTTTTGGAAGGGAGTTTTTATTTAAGCATGAATGGTTTGATTTGCTTAAATGTTTTGAGGAAAGTTTTTCCTAATGTGGTTGGTGTTGGTGAGTGATCCTTAGGTTGCCGGGAAGAGGTGATTTCCCAAAAACCTTAGGATAGAAAGTAGTAAGACTTTTAGGACGTCTATCCTAAAAGCCCAGCACCGAGAACCATTACCCGAGCATGCCATTTATAGTGAAAACCCTGGTGGATGGTTGAGGCGAACGATTGAGGCCAAGTATTGACCATGGCGGGATCAACAAAGGCGAGTTGGTGGGTTGACTACGGCAAGGTATTAGAGTCTCGGCGGGACGTTTAGCATCAGGCTATTGCGGGATCGTCAACCTCACGATCTCATCTTGAGATCGGTGAGCATTTGAGACCGGTGTGTGTTGGATTAGCTACGGGAAGGTAGCTAAGTCTTGAGAAGAGATTGGGCGTCAAGCTGTTGTGGGATCATCAACGTCATTTCCCGAGATCAGTGAACGTTGGATCAGTTATGGGAAGCTACGGGAAGCTACGAGAAGTTGGATGAACTTGGGAGAAGAAGGCGTTCATACGAGATGAACGAGACTTACCAAAGAGACGGAGATGGAAAGGTTACGTGAAGTAACCGGCCACTAGAAGAAGTTGGCCAAGAGAGTTACGAGGAGGGCCAACCCATGGATTGGATTGACGAGGAGGAAGGAAGCTCCAGGAAGGAGTGATCACGACTTACAACATCGAGGCCGGGAAGGATCGACGCACAAAGTTGACAGAAACCAAGAATGAGTGGTCCGACCTCGAGGAGGCGTAGAGACCGACGTGGAAAGTGAATAGACGGACCTCGGAGAGGAGCAGAGAACGACTAAGGACGCGGAGAAAGAATAGACGGAGGAAGAGCGGAGATGGACTAAGTACCGAGAAGGAGACGAGACCAAACAATACGGCGCAAGAACGAGCACATCGTGTGCTACCACGAGACTCACGGAGGAGTCTAACTTATGACGGAGATGCAAGAGAAACCGCAAGTCTCCAAACAGCGGAGCGAGTATCAGACGCAATGAGACGGAAGAAGCCGAGGACGATTCTACTATTGGAATTCGAGGACGAATTCTAATAAGGAGGGGAGAATGTAATGACCCTCCCGAAGGAGTAAAACGTCAGTACAAGGAATACGACCAGACGGGTTGGATCAGACGAAGAACGACAAAATTCAAAGTTGTGCGATTGACTTCAAATCAACGGCATTAGCTAATAAAGACATTCTAAGACTTCTGGTCGAGTCAGAATTCAAAACGGACGAGCGGATTATGCGACGGTCGAAGGATATGAAAGACGGCCGAGGAACGGCCGAAAATCCAAAAGTTCCAAATTGGTTGGGCGTTATTATGAGGTGATAGAGGGGCTCAATCTAAGACTTTTGGTCGAAACAGAATTTAAAAAGAGTGAACGGTTGAAGAGATATCGCATTTGCGACTAAATCGGGAATATCGGGTTAGAAGCACGACGGGACGAGACGAAAGCCCGACGGACCAAAGCACGACGTGGCACATACAAGTTTTTACTTCCGGAAGAACAAGCTGACGGAAAGCACGAGGTGTCCGGCGTAAGCACGAGGTGTCCCAGAAGCACGAGGTGTAATCGGAGCGAAAGCACGAGGTGTAATCGGGAAGCACGACATGTCGTCGCGCATGGCTGGAAGGGGTGTCAGCTCCTGGACGTGGCTTGGTGGCGCCAACACACCTCCAGAGGTGTCCTCCAGCATGCTGAACGCAAGGTGTCGCCGCCGGGGTGAAGCACGGTGGCGCCGAGATGTCGCGACGCATGATCGCCACCGGAACCGGCCAATCGGAGGCCGCCATCCTAAACTGCCACCACCAGCTTGTTTTCTCCTATAAATAGGACCTCAGCCCCTTCAGAAACTCACATTTCTCAGACCAGAACCGAAATCTTAGAGAGAGAAAGGAGAGAAAAACGTTTTAGAGAGAGAAAGTCGCCGGTAAGGAGAAACCGAGCCCCGATCGCGAGAGAGTCGAAGGACGAGCGTTCCGGGAGTGCGGGAAGCGGTTTAGGAGTCCCTGGAAAGTAAGAAAGGCGTGCCAGGAGGTGAGGAAAGAGGCGCTTAGGAACCGAACCTCTGTCAAACCGAAAACCCGAGAGTGAGTCCCGATAGCTAGGACTGACGGTTTTGTTTTGCAGGGGCGGTTTAGGAATTGAACCGTGTGATTGTTTTAGCTTCGTGCTATGTTTATGTGATGCGTGGATAGATGTTTAAGCATAACGTTCTTGGTTGGTTATGCTTGCGTAATATTGATTGCGTGTTGATTACGGTTTTGTGAGCATGTCGGAAATCGTGTGTAAGCGAGCTGGGAACTGTTCCGCAAGCGGATCGGGAACCGTTCCGCAAGCAGGTCGGGATCTGTTCCGTAAGCAGGACGGGAACTATTCCGCAAGTAGGACGGGAAACCGTCAAGCGGAATGGGTAACCGTTAGCGGACCGGACGGGAACCGCTTGCTCGCCTTACGGAGCCGGTTTGCATGCTTGACGGGTAACCGCTTGAGGGCATATCGGGTTACCGCCTTGCGTGCTTGTGTGATTATGACATGCTTGGTTGATATCATGCTTGAATGTTGCTTGATGATTGGTAGGTCGTGAACCCGGTCGCATGTGTTGTTAACGGTTGTGATGCAGGATCGGTTAGGACACGCACGGAGGTGCCGTCCTATTCCGATAAGTTGTCGAGGCGGTGGTAGTGGCTGTTGTGATCTTTGGATCCTATGCACGACCCTACACCGTAAGACGTTGTGTGATGCGTCCTAGGACATATGTGTATTGTCTTAGGATGGTGTATACGGTACCACCCAACTCCGTGGATTCGGAGATCCTCCGTGGATTCGGAGAGGGCTCGGAGGGTTACTTGGGTCGCGCCCATGGCCGAGCATCGTGTGACGACACGATCCCGTGGATTCGGGTGTGGTGCCGGGCATGAACCTTCGCGGGTGATTGTGCGGGTGTAGCCACAGAGAGAGAGAATGGGTGGTGGTGCCGGATACACCGAGGCCTCAGCATCGAGACGGGTCTAGTGCGTCTAGACGGGTTATGCGCGATGGTTTATTCGCTTGCGCTTGCGTTATCTTTGATATTGCATTGTGATGCTTTCTTGCGTAATGTTTATTAAGCTTCGGCTATGGGGGAATGGGTTGGGCACTAACGATTGTTAGCGGGCTCTGGACTCACTGGGTAACCCATAAGGTTGCTCATTATACAACTTTTGTCTCGCAGGTAACCTTAGGTTTGGGTAGTGGGCGGATTCGGACGTAGGTTGTGACCGGGATAGATTTTTCAAGTGGGTTGACCTACAAATCTAAGTACGTACGGTATATTGTACGCTTACGCATTTTCATAAGGTTGTCCGGACGGATTACTAATGTACGTACACAATTTTGCGAGGTACACGTATTTTGCGAGACATAAAAACCTCTGATGCCTAATGATATACGACTTTGTCTAAGTCGACACAACTCTTGGCTTGGGTACGGGTTTGCAAGCCTTAGGCCTTTGCCGAGAGGGTCGGATATCGACAGTGGATCGGCCAGACAATGGGCAGTGCCGGTACATTGGCGATATTCGACATATTGTGGCACCACCGACTCGGCTATCGTCCGTAGAACGCGTCGGGGGTGTTATAAATGGTGGTATCAGAGCCAGGTTCATGATCATGCTCACGGGACAGAGTTTTCAAACGTTTTATCGAGTCATTTGAGTCGCAACCACACTTTTTAAGAATCCGGATGTCCGAATGCCGATAGAATGATAGGTTGGGGATTTAGACTTACCTTTTTGTTGAGATTCGTAGGATGCCGAGAAGGTTGGGACGGTACGAGCAGGATCTGGAGTGGTTACCGGGGGGAAGTGTGGAGTATTACGGATCAGGTGGTTCAAGTTCGGGGGACGGGTCGAGCGAATCAAGTACTAGTTCGGGTTCGGTGCACGAGGTCATTGTGATTGACTCGGACACGTCAGTAGAGACGGATCCGAGCGAGATGAGTTCAGACGGATGGAGCTCGGAGTCGGCAGTCGCGGACGACATGTTTCGGGGAATGCTTTACCTCGACATGGACTCTGACGCATCAGTTATGTCCGTAGGGTTGGAATCTTACGATGGGTTTGCGGCAACATCCACAGAGGATTCGGATGTGGAAATCCTCGAGCCGCCTTCTCCTGAGGTGATGGACATCTCGTCGGGGAGTTCGGCGAGCATGTCAGGGGTACCTGCGGCCCTAGCTAGTCTGACGGAATCCGAACATGAGTTAGCCATGAACGCGGTGAGGCGCTTCGACGCACTGGAGGCAGAAAGGCGTAGGCGGTTGGGACGAGACCAAGTAGTACCCGAAGCGGAGACAAACCCGGGAGAGACGGGGAATCAACAAGGAGGAGTAGCGGACTTACGGTGGGAGTGGGGAGACCCGCCAAGGTCCCTCACTTACGAGGAAATTCTACAACAAGTACCATTGGGGTGGGATAACCTTGACATTCCCACGACTGACGAGACAGAAGGAGAAGTGAGAATAAACAACCCAGAGGAGAACGTGGAGACGAGGGAGGCGTCGGACCAGGAGTCCGGAGTTCATAGGGAAGGAGGAAGCCTGGTCCGAGAGACGGTTCAGCCTGTAAACCAAAACACAAGTCAAACGAGAATGGAAGTTGGTGAGGGAAGCCGACAACGTAAGCCAAGGAGAAGGGTCCGACGGCGGAGGAGATTACTCCGCCGTGCGGGTATTGTGGCGGAAGAGGTCACTATGACCGATGGTGTCCATACATGGGACTCGGGTTAACGACAACACCCGAGACCAGAGCGTGCACCCGTTGTGGAGGTCAAGACCATGAGGAGGCCGACTGTCCGTGTGGAAGACCGCCTTCTCCCCCATCTTCGGTAACACCGGTGAATCGCTCAACGTCGGCGCAAGGATCGAGCAACGATCCTAAGTGAAGGAGGAAAAGAAGAGGAAGGTTAAGATTGTAGTATAGTATAGTAAGTTAGGAGTTTGTTTTGCAGGGACCGCTTCATATCCGAAAGACGAGGTATGTATGGGTTCTAACTAAACTCCTAATGTGTGATGCATATATGTGTGATATATATGCTTGATGTGTATGATGTGATATACACTGGTTGTGTGTGTAGACGGGCAACGCTTGAAAGTGTGTTCAGCGTTAGTAAGACCCGGGTAAATATTTGTGTGCGGTAACGGTTTTATGTTGAATAAAAATCGTTTTTGGAAGGGAGTTTTTATTTAAGCATGAATGGTTTGATTTGCTTAAATGTTTTGAGGAAAGTTTTTCCTAATGTGGTTGGTGTTGGTGAGTGATCCTTAGGTTGCCGGGAAGAGGTGATTTCCCAAAAACCTTAGGATAGAAAGTAGTAAGACTTTTAGGACGTCTATCCTAAAAGCCCAGCACCGAGAACCATTACCCGAGCATGCCATTTATAGTGAAAACCCTGGTGGATGGTTGAGGCGAACGATTGAGGCCAAGTATTGACCATGGCGGGATCAACAAAGGCGAGTTGGTGGGTTGACTACGGCAAGGTATTAGAGTCTCGGCGGGACGTTTAGCATCAGGCTATTGCGGGATCGTCAACCTCACGATCTCATCTTGAGATCGGTGAGCATTTGAGACCGGTGTGTGTTGGATTAGCTACGGGAAGGTAGCTAAGTCTTGAGAAGAGATTGGGCGTCAAGCTGTTGTGGGATCATCAACGTCATTTCCCGAGATCAGTGAACGTTGGATCAGTTATGGGAAGCTACGGGAAGCTACGAGAAGTTGGATGAACTTGGGAGAAGAAGGCGTTCATACGAGATGAACGAGACTTACCAAAGAGACGGAGATGGAAAGGTTACGTG
Organism: Orychophragmus violaceus; assembly: GCA_030180135.1. NCBI lineage: Eukaryota > Viridiplantae > Streptophyta > Magnoliopsida > Brassicales > Brassicaceae > Orychophragmus > Orychophragmus violaceus. Next base: position 88,978,566 of record CM058229.1, on the reverse strand, counting down.
AAGTAACCGGCCACTAGAAGAAGTTGGCCAAGAGAGTTACGAGGAGGGCCAACCCATGGATTGGATTGACGAGGAGGAAGGAAGCTCCAGGAAGGAGTGATCACGACTTACAACATCGAGGCCGGGAAGGATCGACGCACAAAGTTGACAGAAACCAAGAATGAGTGGTCCGACCTCGAGGAGGCGTAGAGACCGACGTGGAAAGTGAATAGACGGACCTCGGAGAGGAGCAGAGAACGACTAAGGACGCGGAGAAAGAATAGACGGAGGAAGAGCGGAGATGGACTAAGTACCGAGAAGGAGACGAGACCAAACAATACGGCGCAAGAACGAGCACATCGTGTGCTACCACGAGACTCACGGAGGAGTCTAACTTATGACGGAGATGCAAGAGAAACCGCAAGTCTCCAAACAGCGGAGCGAGTATCAGACGCAATGAGACGGAAGAAGCCGAGGACGATTCTACTATTGGAATTCGAGGACGAATTCTAATAAGGAGGGGAGAATGTAATGACCCTCCCGAAGGAGTAAAACGTCAGTACAAGGAATACGACCAGACGGGTTGGATCAGACGAAGAACGACAAAATTCAAAGTTGTGCGATTGACTTCAAATCAACGGCATTAGCTAATAAAGACATTCTAAGACTTCTGGTCGAGTCAGAATTCAAAACGGACGAGCGGATTATGCGACGGTCGAAGGATATGAAAGACGGCCGAGGAACGGCCGAAAATCCAAAAGTTCCAAATTGGTTGGGCGTTATTATGAGGTGATAGAGGGGCTCAATCTAAGACTTTTGGTCGAAACAGAATTTAAAAAGAGTGAACGGTTGAAGAGATATCGCATTTGCGACTAAATCGGGAATATCGGGTTAGAAGCACGACGGGACGAGACGAAAGCCCGACGGACCAAAGCACGACGTGGCACATACAAGTTTTTACTTCCGGAAGAACAAGCTGACGGAAAGCACGAGGTGTCCGGCGTAAGCACGAGGTGTCCCAGAAGCACGAGGTGTAATCGGAGCGAAAGCACGAGGTGTAATCGGGAAGCACGACATGTCGTCGCGCATGGCTGGAAGGGGTGTCAGCTCCTGGACGTGGCTTGGTGGCGCCAACACACCTCCAGAGGTGTCCTCCAGCATGCTGAACGCAAGGTGTCGCCGCCGGGGTGAAGCACGGTGGCGCCGAGATGTCGCGACGCATGATCGCCACCGGAACCGGCCAATCGGAGGCCGCCATCCTAAACTGCCACCACCAGCTTGTTTTCTCCTATAAATAGGACCTCAGCCCCTTCAGAAACTCACATTTCTCAGACCAGAACCGAAATCTTAGAGAGAGAAAGGAGAGAAAAACGTTTTAGAGAGAGAAAGTCGCCGGTAAGGAGAAACCGAGCCCCGATCGCGAGAGAGTCGAAGGACGAGCGTTCCGGGAGTGCGGGAAGCGGTTTAGGAGTCCCTGGAAAGTAAGAAAGGCGTGCCAGGAGGTGAGGAAAGAGGCGCTTAGGAACCGAACCTCTGTCAAACCGAAAACCCGAGAGTGAGTCCCGATAGCTAGGACTGACGGTTTTGTTTTGCAGGGGCGGTTTAGGAATTGAACCGTGTGATTGTTTTAGCTTCGTGCTATGTTTATGTGATGCGTGGATAGATGTTTAAGCATAACGTTCTTGGTTGGTTATGCTTGCGTAATATTGATTGCGTGTTGATTACGGTTTTGTGAGCATGTCGGAAATCGTGTGTAAGCGAGCTGGGAACTGTTCCGCAAGCGGATCGGGAACCGTTCCGCAAGCAGGTCGGGATCTGTTCCGTAAGCAGGACGGGAACTATTCTGCAAGTAGGACGGGAAACCGTCAAGCGGAATGGGTAACCGTTAGCGGACCGGACGGGAACCGCTTGCTCGCCTTACGGAGCCGGTTTGCATGCTTGACGGGTAACCGCTTGAGGGCATATCGGGTTACCGCCTTGCGTGCTTGTGTGATTATGACATGCTTGGTTGATATCATGCTTGAATGTTGCTTGATGATTGGTAGGTCGTGAACCCGGTCGCATGTGTTGTTAACGGTTGTGATGCAGGATCGGTTAGGACACGCACGGAGGTGCCGTCCTATTCCGATAAGTTGTCGAGGCGGTGGTAGTGGCTGTTGTGATCTTTGGATCCTATGCACGACCCTACACCGTAAGACGTTGTGTGATGCGTCCTAGGACATATGTGTATTGTCTTAGGATGGTGTATACGGTACCACCCAACTCCGTGGATTCGGAGATCCTCCGTGGATTCGGAGAGGGCTCGGAGGGTTACTTGGGTCGCGCCCATGGCCGAGCATCGTGTGACGACACGATCCCGTGGATTCGGGTTACCCGTGGATTCGGGTGTGGTGCCGGGCATGAACCTTCGCGGGTGATTGTGCGGGTGTAGCCACAGAGAGAGAGAATGGGTGGTGGTGCCGGATACACCGAGGCCTCAGCATCGAGACGGGTCTAGTGCGTCTAGACGGGTTATGCGCGATGGTTTATTCGCTTGCGCTTGCGTTATCTTTGATATTGCATTGTGATGCTTTCTTGCGTAATGTTTATTATGCTTCGGCTATGGGGGAATGGGTTGGGCACTAACGATTGTTAGCGGGCTCTGGACTCACTGGGTAACCCATAAGGTTGCTCATTATACAACTTTTGTCTCGCAGGTAACCTTAGGTTTGGGTAGTGGGCGGATTCGGACGTAGGTTGTGACCGAGATAGATTTGTCAAGTGGGTTGACCTACAAATCTAAGTACGTACGGTATATTGTACGCTTACGCATTTTCATAAGGTTGTCCGGACGGATTACTAATGTACGTACACAATTTTGCGAGGTACACGTATTTTGCGAGACATAAAAACCTCTGATGCCTAATGATATACGACTTTGTCTAAGTCGACACAACTCTTGGCTTGGGTACGGGTTTGCAAGCCTTAGGCCTTTGCCGAGAGGGTCGGATATCGACAGTGGATCGGCCAGACAATGGGCAGTGCCGGTACATTGGCGATATTCGACATATTGTGGCACCACCGACTCGGCTATCGTCCGTAGAACGCGTCGGGGGTGTTACAGGCGGGTTTCCGACGAAGGAAAGCACACCAGGAAGAAGATCGATTCCAGTAGGAATCGGAACACCAAAACGCGAACGACTTAAAAATGATAGAACAAAATCAGTTCACGATTGGGAGATAAAGTCGACAACGGTGAGTCACCGGATACATAAAGCAAACAAGTCTCCACCAGATATAGACAAAGAGAAGCGTCAGAGAGATGACTGCAGCGTATTAGGCGGATGAACCGCATCAAACCAAAACTAACAAAAGTAACCCAACGCCGGCGTGGCCAAACCAACACCGACGGCAAATGTGAAATCGATAAAGATGTGTTGAAAGAAAGCGGTGTATAGAGAGAAGTTAAAATTGTTTACGGTAAATAAAGTTCTTTTAAAAGTGGGTCTCTTTCGCAAAATATATTTTCCGACATTCGAAGATGGATAAATATGTTATAAATAAAAAATTTCAAAACTTTATCTAATTCGGAAAAATGCATCTATCTCATATGCGAAAGTAGGCCAATCCCCTAAATTATTTATCATGGTAACCAAACTCAAGTAATTCGTCTAATTCTTAATCTTGATTTAAACTGCAATATAAGTTTTTGTGACGTGCATGGAAACCGGAATCAATGTGGATGGGCAAAAAAGACACTCTCTCTCTAGTTTTAGAGAGAGAATTCTCTCTCGTTCTCTTCGTTCCCGGAATCTGACTTTTCATGAGGAGAGTCCGAGATGATTTCTTAAGCCCTTTCTCTTCGTTTTGGTACATATTTCCTCTGATCGTTGGTCGGATTGTGGTTTTCTTCCCCGACCAGTCCCGGATTTCTCCGGTGATTTTGATTGGCTTTTGGGTGTGCTTTTCTCTCGGATCTTCGATCCCAATAAACTCCGGCTTCGATGTAATGACTGGCTGTCCATTTCTGCTATCGGAACCTACCGGTTTCTCTCGGCTTTACGCCGACGATCTCTCTCTCTCATTCTCTATGTCGCCGTTCCATCTCTGGGATGTTCTGTGTCACTTCCGACCCTCCGATGTACCAGGATTAATATCGTCATCGTTCCGTCGCTTCTGAGGATAAGCACATGGCGGGTCTTGATGGGATTTTCAATTCCATCTGCGAAGGCGCCTCTCAGGGCTCGGTGGTTTCCGGCGGTGTAACAGTTCTGTTGTTTTCTGATGCAGGTGATTCACGGCGGTTTCGGGTGCGTTCGATCGGCAAATGGTCTCTGCTGCCAGCGAAGAAGTGGTCCGGTACGGCATCGCCGTGTCTCCTCCACACTAGCCAGCTGTTTCCGGCGGTGTCTCCTCATCTGACGCGTGTCCTTGCATGTTCCTCTGCTCGTGGGACTCGACACGCCGCGTCCTATCTTCACGAAGGAGTTTGGATGGGCTTTGTTAGTTTTCGTCAGTTTGTTCTTTGTTGGGCCTTGGGCCCGTTTGTAATTTCGTAAAGGCATTGGCCATTAATCGAATTCGTTGACAAAAAAAAAGAAAGACATGCATGGAAACCACTTGCCACGTGTGACTTTTCGAAGTTTTGTTTCGCTGACATATCATCTACACAATTCCTAAAGGATAAATATGTAACTAAAATATTTAAAGTTCCAAAAGAGTGACTAGTATTTATGGTCGGTCGACTTCTCTTTCTTTTGGTAAAGCCACACACATAAAATCCTCATCATCAAGAAGATCTTTAATTCTGATTTTTAAGCGTGAAACGAAAATGTGTTACAAAAAGATTCTCCCTCTTGTTATTCCTCCGGAGAGTTTCCACGACAATATGCCGCCGGCAGAAGTGACGGTGACAACAGAAGTGGTAGCCACCGGTGGTCAGCGTGACGATGGCGGTGGAAAGAAGAAGTGTGTGTGTTCACCGTCGAAGCATCCACGATCGTTCAAGTGTAGGTATCATCATCATGAATATCAATGGTTTCCTTCTTCTTCTTCTTCATCATCTCTCCACAAATAACATATCATCATGTAATCAACAACAACTATAGTTTTATATTCATGGTTATTTGTTAATTTAATCCAAGTAGAAATTGTCTTGTGGTTTTTCCTTTCGAAGTATATTCGTCGAATCTCTATAAAACAATGTTGTTTTATCCTAAAGGTTTACAAATGGCTAGCAATCATTTTATTAGCTAACAAGAAAAAAAAACAAGTGGTCACTATGATTTCTGTATAATTACATTTTCTTTGTTCTCTTAATCACAAAAGAATAAATAAAATATTGATGTTACGTGGTCGAATTTGAAGCATTAAAATATCCAGTTTGAATCGATGTAACTGGATATAAAGCTATTAAGCCTCGAGATATTAATTAACTTCTTTTAAATAATCTCTTAAGTATCAAAGTTGGATAATACTTCAGGTTCAAAAAAAAGTTGGGTAATATTTCAGTTTAATCATATCTCGCGGCTTAACACAGAGAAACATCATATGCAATTTTTTTACTAGAAATATGAGAGAACAAAAATAAATTGGTAATTTTGATTCGCGATGAATCAACCTTGTAAAACCTATATAGCTCACAAAGAAAATGTAAATGTGTATGAGGTCATTGAGATGAGGCGATTTATGTTGGCTAAGAGCATCCACATTGGTGTTATCCAATATGGGTTTCTTAACAATATTTTATTAGTTTTTTGTTAGTTAGAAATAGTTAAGAGTTTTTCTTTGTTTAACACTTCCATTGGTGTTACCTAATTGGGATTCTAAAAATTAAAAATATATATTATCACACTCAATATTTGGATTTAAAGGATATGGTTTGCTGATATGGCCACACAACAAAGTTTCAGATTACCCCATAAACCAAAGAGAAGACTCCAAGAAAGAAATGTGTAGAAAATACTTCAATAGTTTCATCACCTGATGATACTTCCTTTCACGATTAACTTTTTCAATCTCCTCGTTCTGCTCCTGAGCTAGTCTTTGCATTCTGTAAAATAGAGACCAAGTATAGTGGTGAGATCAATCTTGCTGTGTTAAGTTCCAACAGCCAGTGATTAGGTAAGAGTTAAAGAGTGATATGAGCCAAGAGCACGTATAGCTTCTTATGTTTCATAAGAACATGAAGAATACCACAAACAAAGCAAGTCTCTTGTGTAAAAGCCAAAGAAGCATTTTATGCAATAAAATCGACAACAAGGTCATTAAGAATGCTAAATACAATCCATCAACTAAAGAGCTTGAACCCTTTTAATCACAAGTTACAATGTAACGACTGAAATTTTAATCAATGCTGCTTTACATATACCTTGTCAAGAATACTTCGAGCCGATGGTTGTTCTGTCTCCAAAGCTCCGGGCCATGTTTTGACATCAATTCCAAATTCTCAAGCCTGTGAATTAACAGATCCACGATTTTAAGAGAGGAATGCAGTATGTAACAACTTATCAGAAGATAATCATGCATCATATAAAAAAGATTAATAAAATGTGCTTACTCGATCATCTTCTGTTGCAATGACCGTTGATTCTTCTGAAGATACTGCTTCCAGGCAGCATCATCATTTTTCTTACTAGCAGGCGGCACCTCGAGCTTATACCGGGATTCATAATCGAACCGCACTGGAGGCTTCCCAGCTCGAACGCGTCCATACTCTTTGCCGAGGACTGGGCAGTTCTGATATTCGTTTTCGACCAACCAAAGGAGATAAAAACAATCAATCCATGAGACACTGAATCAACAATTTCGCCCATTTAAATAAACCCAGAAACTAACTACAAGATCATAAACAATTCTTCTACTTTCAAGGATTAGCTATAGATAATCAAATCCTAGATATTAAAATTAATTGAAAATCACCTAAACTCTTAGCTACTATTTTCTCTAATCCCAATACTAGAAAAACAAACAGAAAAATGGCAAGAACCCTAACATAACAAAGCAGAAATTGACTGTAAATTCTAAGAATAAGCAAAACCCAAATACGAAAAAGGATTGAAACTCACAAAATTTTCATATAATCCGCTCTAAACCCTATTCCAACAAAGTTTCATAACTAAAGCTTCAACAACAAACTACCAAATCGATAAAAGAATCTACTGTGAAATTTACCTCGAAATCGAACTTTGGAAGAGGAGGCAAATCCTTGAGAAAGTCAGCAGGCTTCCTAGAGCTCCGACGCATCTCTTCCTCCACCAAGCGATTTAAATCGATTCATAAATCTCTCACAGAAGAAACCTAAATCTTTAATCTCCATCGTCCAAGAACAAAAACAAAATCCCCTTTCTGAAATCTCTGAAATCGTGAAAATGCAAAGGAGTGAGAGATGAAGGAGAAGCTTTGGACTCGGGTAGAGTCTTTCAACCGAAAACAGGGAAAAAAAATAGCCAATCGCTATATGCCACGTCATTAAGAGACGGTGGCTTAAGAGCATCTCCACTAGTGAGACCCTTAATGGGTCTCTTAATCATAATTTAATAATAAATTTGTGGATAATGAATAGTTAAGAAACTGTGTTATTTATAAGGGTCCATTGGTGAACCTGTAACCGAGTTTCTTAACATTTTTTTTTTCAAACATTTTATTTTTGAGTTTTTATTTATTTTAAATTTAATCTTAAACATACAATAATTATTCAACAAGATGACCAAATTTTTGCCATATATTCTCGACCAAATCAGCTTTTAAACGATGATGTATCCGTTGATCACGAAGTTGATTCCGAATGCCAAGCATATTACCGATATTCGAAGGCATGTCTGTAGAATACGAGAAATCAACTTGTGAACTTCTGCTTGATTCCCCCTCGCCATCCAAAAAGTCAGATATATCGTATTGAGTGTAGCCTTCTCGTTCGTCTTCTACTATCATATTGTGCAATATGATGCATGATCTCATTATATTTCCAATTTTCTCCTTGTCCCAAAGAAGAGCCGGTTTTTTGACAATTGCAAATCTAGCTTGCAAAACTCCAAAAGCACGCTCGACATCTTTGCGGGTTGCTTCTTGTCGTTTAGCAAATAACTCTGCTTTATCGCCTTGAGGAAGTGGTATAGACTGGATAAAGGTAGCCCATTTTGGATAAATACCGTCTGTGAGGTAGTACGCCATGTCATACTTGTGTCCGTTGACCTTGTAATTCACTTTTGGAGCTCGGCCTTGTAAAATGTCATCAAAAACAGGTGACCGGTCAAGAACATTGATATCATTTAATGTACCTGGAGGTCCAAAAAATGCGTGCCATATCCACAAATCATGTGATGCAACAGCTTCTAAGACGATTGTCGGCTTTCCGGAACCCCGTGTATATTGTCCTTTCCAAGCCGTCGGGCAATTTTTCCACTCCCAATGCATACAGTCGATGCTTCCTATCATGCCAGGAAACCCGCGTTTCTCTCCAATATCGAGTAGTCGTTGAAGATCTTCTGGTGTGGGTCTCCTTAAATATTCTTCACCAAACAACTGTATTATCCCTTTAGTAAAATTTTCCAAACATAAAAGCGCTGTAGATTCACCTAGCCGTAAATATTCGTCAGTTGCGTCACCCGCAACTCCATAAGCCATAATTCGAATTGCTGTTGTACATTTTTGTAAACCAGATAGCCCCAACCTTCCTGCTGCATTTCTTCTATGTTGAAAGTACGGAATTTCATTTGAAACGCGGTCTACGATACGTAGGAACAATGATTTGTTCATTCGAAAACGGCGTCTGAATATGGGAGGCGGATATGTTGGATCTTCACTGAAATAGTCTTTCCATAAGCGGTCGTGGCCTTGCTCGCGATTGCGTTCTATATAGGCACGTTTCTTCGAATTTGTTGATTGACCCTCTAGGATGTCGTTGAATGTTTCCTCAAAATGTTGCTCAAATCTCTCTTGGAAAGCTTCATTCAACATATCATCAATATTATTTGACGAAGAACCATACATCTTTAGAAATTTTTTAAGTTGATAGCTTAAGAGAAACTAAATATGAAGATGGAGAATAAGGAGCAAAGAAGGAGAGAGTAGACAGATGATGAATAAGGAGCAAAGAATGAGAGAGTAGCTTTAGAACTTGTTTTGGGTTCATTACTTGAAAACATAAAGAGAGCTTAAATAGATAAGTAGCAACATACAAGAGATGTGACATAAGTAGCAAAATACAATAGCATAAACTCTCGTGACCCAAAACATCCAAACACAAGACAACAAAGTAGTACATGACCCGTGACATAAACACACAAGCAAGGTTCACGGTACAACATTACAAAAGACCCGTGACATAAACACACAAGAGAGTTTCACACTACAACAACATAACAAAAGATACAATAGTGGCTGAGATCCACTTCTTCATCAACTTTCCTTGGCACTTCCCTGAAACACAAAAAAAACACGAACTGTTTAGCATACACAACCAATAAGTTTCAGAACTCAGTACCAAACATTAAGCTAAACTAGACTTACTAAGGGTTTTCTTATAGCATGTCATTAATTAACTTGTTTTTAAGGGTTGTTTCAATTTCAGAAAGAGGTTCATGCTTAGCTAGTAATCTATCAAGCAATTGCTGCTTGTTTAGTTTCTCTTTCATTTCCAACATGGCCTTTAATTGATCCACTACCTCTTCCTTTCCACCTCTTTTCCTCTTGGCAGCTTTAGCAGCCTTAACACCCATAGGTCTTTCATCCTCCTCCACTACCACCTCTGGTACAACTTTGCGCTTCTCCTTAGCACCATCTTTGGTTACAATGGTCGAGCACCACTTTTGGTCGTGTCTTAGCTCCCTCCACGCATGCTCTAATGAAAATTTGATACCGTAGTCATTGAAGAAGATATCCAAGGCTACTTTCATCACGTCGTTCTCGTTTTGGCCACTAGACTGCTCTTTCACCGCGGCATTGTAGCATCCCACAAATTTACAGACTTGGTCATTAAGCCTATGCCACCTTTGCTTACACTTACCAAGTTCCCTTGCTGGTGTCCCTACCAACAAAGGACTGGAGTTGTAGTACTCCATAATCCTCCTCCAGAAAGCACCAGCCTTCTGCTCATTGCTGACTATGGGGTCTTTGCTGGTGTTGAGACAAGCCCCAACGAGGATTACATCCTCCTTGGGTGACCACTTCCTTCTCTCCTTGGCGCTTGATTCATCAGAAGTTTGACTGCTAAACCTAGGAACTTCTGATGAATCAAGGTCGATTGTCTGACTGTTTAAGAGCCCGACAAATCCAGAGGATTCAAAGGAATTTGTGTTTGAAAACTCCATTCGGTTTTTTTAAAGATTATGTTAGGGAATTAAGGGTATTTCTTAGATTTGTAGGAAGAAGATCCAACATTTATTAATTGTTCTTAATACTCCTAACCACCAAGTTATTAACACACATCGTATCACAATCTTTAACAACCATTTATGACACATCATGTCATAACAGTTGAGAGCCACAATGGCTTAAGTCATCTATTAAATACAGTTTTCTAGTTTAGTTTTCGGTTTAGAACCACACATCAACAGTTCTGTTTTAGTTATACAAGGGTTTTAGTTATGAAAGTTTTCAAAGGTTTTAATTAGTTTCCCTTTATATTTCTGAATGTAGTCTCTAGTTGTACTTTTTAGCAAAGTAAAGCTATAGAATTACTCTAGGGAAGAAACTGACCTTAACTTTTCTTCTCAAGGGCAACCGTTGTGTCTGTTTTGCTTCTCCACCTCCTCCTGTAAAGGTCCAAAAGGCTTGAGTTTTAGTTTATTACAAAACCATAAAATTCTAAATCATGTTTACAATCTACTAACCTTCAGTGCCTGGACTTGAAGATTCAGCTTCCTAATCTCCCTGTACAAATCATCTACCTGCCACGTAAGCCCCTCGGCCTGTGCCACCTTCTTATTGAGAAGAGAGATCTCCTCTTGAACACCTTTAACCCATGGTTGCCTGAAATGCAAACCATCTGCCTGTAACAGAAAACGAACACAATTAGTGTGGAATCTATGAAGCATATTGAACAAAATAAGATGGTTAGATATACCTTGTAGTCGTTGCACGTGAAGAATCTCTTCCCAGGAAGAGAGTCAGATGCTTCCTCCTTAGCCACCTCGTCCACTATTCTTCCCCCACAAGGGCAACTGGTAGGGACTCCATACTCTCCGTCTGCAACATATCCTAGCATGTCAGAGTAAGCTTTGAGACGCTTCATCTCTCTCCTCTCTTCTTTCAAGATAAGGTCCATGATCGGAAGCTTTGAAGACTATTCTTCTGCGGAAGAAAGGAAAAGAGCATGAGAACAAAAGCATTTACAGTCGCAGAAACGAAGACAGAGATGTGTTGGATAAGAAACATATCAAAAATAAATTGGATCATATCAAGAATCATATAAATGATCATGTCAAGAAACTTAAGGTCTAAAAGCAACTGCTAATGCAAGTTCAAAGTTCATATCAAGAACCTTAAGGTCTAAAAGCAACTGTTATCCAAGTAAACTCCAAGTTACAACGAACCCAAATCACAACTACAACGAGACAAAATTGAGATTACTAAGAGATGAGAGTTTCGCAAATGAAGATAACATAATCCAAACGCAAAACCAAACAACCGCATAATCACTAAAGAAGCCTAAGCGCAGGTACAACGAAACGAGATTAGATAGCAAAACGAAGAGGATCACAAGTAATTAACAGAATCGAACCCATAAAGAACCCTAATCACGACTACGACGATTACGACACACTAAGCAAACCACAAAGTTTTTATCGAAAGCCATAAGCGAATCCATAAATCGAAAGCCATAAGCGAATCCCTAAATCTAACCCCAAATCAAACCTTAAATCGATTCGTATTCGATTCTAGCCGAAACCCTAAATCGAGCCGAAACCCTAGATCGATTCGTATTCGATTCTTTCATCGAATCCAAGCAAAAATAGATTCCTAATTCGATTTACGAACCCTAAATAGAGAAGATGACGCGAAAAAATCAACGGTTTATGGGCTTTTTACCGATTTCGAATGAACCTTCCTATCGCCCCCTATATCGCACACAAGAGCTCTCGTTTCTTTGATTTCGCGAAATGAAGGAGAATGATGTTCTCGCTGAGAGACTCCGAAAGCGAAAGAAGGTTCGACGGGCACACCTCAGTTTTTTCGCCCAACCGGAGATTGCCACGTGGCTACGAGACCGTCCCTTAAAACCCTTAACTAAGAGACGTTCCTTAGCAAATTATATTGGATCCATTTATTTTAATTGGTTTAGCCCTCAAAAACTGAACCCAAAAACTTTCATAAGACCCCAATGGACCTGCTCTAAGTGTCTAAAATAAGAGAGGCTCCTTAGCTTTTTTTACCATTTACATTTATTTTTAATAAAAACTTTTTTAGAAACTGGGCCAGATTCCCTAAGAAACCCACGATGGACGTGGTCTAAGAGTCTAATCCAATACAAGGAGACTAAACATAGAAAGCTAAACCTTCGCTAAGCCATTTTCTCTATTGGGCTCAAAGTTGAAGGTACCTACACGAATAATTGTTGGGTATGATTTAGAATCCATTAATAAAATATCAAAATCTTTTAAGTTCATCTAGTCTTTTCCGTCTATAAAGTCTATAAAAAAAATCAACAGTTCAATATGAAGTCTTTAATGTTTATTTATCGTTATTTTGTAATTTACTAAGCTTCAAAGTATTTTTAATAAAGCGTAGAGTTATACGTTACATGAAATCAAAAACGGATATGCTGAAGCGGAATCGTATAAAAACGCAGAAGCGACTTTTCCGAAATATATAGGAAGCGCGCGGATACGTGTTGGAAGCGTATATTCATATATATTAAAAAATAATATAATACATAGTTAAAACTTATGTGATTTTAAATTAAATATCAAAATAATGTATTCATTTTTAGTTAACTATACAATAAGACGAACTCAAATATATTGTGAAAATAACTAAAAAATTCAAATTTTCAAAGATAATATTGTCCAACTAATTGAATTAATCACTTCTAGTAATTCACAAATGATTTATAATTTATTTAAATAAAATTATTTGTAAGTAAAAATATAAAATTTATTATACAAATATCAAATTTTACTATTAGTTTTAACGTTTTATATATGATTTTATTTCTTTTAGCTCTAATTTTTTTTTTATAAAATAAAAAATTACATAAAATATAACTCTACATTTCTTCTTTGTTTATTGTTTATGACTTCAGGATTTTAAAATGGAAGGCAAGCTTCCTACGCTTCTGATGCGTTTTTAAAGAAGTTTTTTGGAAGCGTCTTGGAAGCGAGATTTTGAAAGTTTCCACAAGTTTCCGATTCTGACTCCGATTCCGAAGCGAGAAGCGGTCATACGGCGAATCTTCCGTGCTACCTAGGTAGAGTCTAAACAATTTTTAGAGAGTTCGTTAATTGATGATCTCTCACTTCGTCTATCCTATTCATTAATCGACATAACCTAATTATTAGTATAAATAGTTTTCGGTCTTACTTTTTTAATCTCACTGTATTTGTTTATTTGGATCCTTTTGACCCTATCTCTAACTACTTCAAATTTAGTCGAAATCTCAAAACAGTAATTATCTTTGTATGTGAGGATAAAAAACTTTTCTTTGCTTTAGACGAGGTCGATAATGATAGGATAATATTTGATTAGTGACAATCCCAATTCTTTGGAACAACAAAACCGAGATCGCTTCCTCCAAACTCGTCATCACCGAGGCTGATCACCAAACCAACGACAAAGTTGAAGCTGAACACCTTCATCTTGCTGAGTGGCGACCTACCCGATCAGACCAACATAACCGATACGCATGAATACGTAGTGCTGACAAACCAGGTTCTGAACGCCCAACCTAATGATCAAGACATATATTCCCTCGTAACATCATGATGACACAAGTCAACGAGCTGATCCGAGATAATAACATCCGCTTTGAACAACTCGTGCCGCTAAAATTTATGCTGAGAGCAAATCAACGACCTTCAGTTGTCTGAGCAACAAGTGTCTCAACAATGGTGGACTTCACCCCTCGACTCCAAAAGGATCGGTTTGACGTATCATTGACTCAGGATGCCGAACAAAGCAGGCGACCGCCGATGCCCTCAACATTTCTATCAGTTGGACGAGGAACAAATCATTCACTACTTACCGAACCAAATTTTGGCCAAGCAGAGACGAATGGGAACAAGAAATTCGAACAACTAAAGGCGCAACTGGAGCATATGACCTCCAAGGTCCACAAAGCAACTAGGTCTGCGCCAGAGATCGACCAAGTGCTAAAAAACAAAGAATACTCCGTTCACAAGCAAGATAATAGGCGCTCTGATCCGAAACTTAGGGAAGGTCGCTACGAGCGCCGAGATCAGGCTTCAAGAGGCCTTGGCCAACATTGCGCTCATTGTCGAACTGGCTTCCGGCGAGCTGAATTTGACCAAGGAGGTGCTTGAACTCGCAGAGAAGAAACGGCTGGCGACGGAGGAGATGAACGCCGCAGCGGTTTCTGATTTCAGCATTAGCAAGCTGAATCTACCGGCAATGTCGGATGATTCGGTGATTCTGGCCCGCCCTCTGACCCAAGCCACTTATGCCCTTGATCAATATGGATCGAATCTCCCGATCAGAGTTGGCACGAGGGTTAGTGATGAAGTCGAAGGTCATCTTGAGGGCGGAGCAGCTGCAGACGGCCAGGGGGAGGATGTGGACGAGGCTTTATCCCTGTCAAAGCAATTTTTTTTTGTTTGTTGTTGTTGCATGAAAGGGCTTTTAATTTCCTTTTCAGACTTTCGTTACCCAAGGGGGCTTTTTATTTGCTTTTGACGTTGCCCTTAGTGGGCTTTTGCTACCTTGAGGACGCTAAGTCCTCGTTTTATTTATGAATCGCTTTTCAATCTTTCATGCCTTAGCATAGATTTGACTTTGTAATGCCTTAGCATAGATTTGACTGTTTAATGCCTTAGCATAGAATTGGCCGTTATGGCAGCACGAACCTCTTCAGAGAAATCGAATAAATAACTTGCTTGAGTTGCATTAGGGATTTCTTTACGAACTTTTAGGTCGATTGTATTTGAGCTCGAGCTCCTACTCAAAATTTGTTCGAGGTAAAACTCTAAGTATATGATGAATCGAAGTAGACTTACATAGATTCGTTTTGAGTACTTGCGGAGGTCGCTTTGCGTGAAACAATTGTCTCGTTTTGGCTGTCTTGACCTCGTTTCTTTGCTTAAGGGAAGGGGGTAGCCCCCCAATTCTTCTAATCTGTATAAGGTTAGGAGAATTTCAAGTTTTTGAAGGACCGTTTCAGGTCGTTATGGTCTGAGGAGACAGTTTCAGGTCGCTTGTTTTGGGACGATCATTTCAGGTCGTTCTGGTTTGAAGGGACCGTTTCAGGTCGCTTATTTTGGGACGATCATTTCAGTTCGTTCAATACCAAAGGGATCATTTCAGATCACTTGTTTTGAAGAGATAATTTCATATCGCTTATATTATAAGGGACCATTTCAGGTCACTTAGAGTGGATAGTTTCGTATCACTTGATTTTTGGAAGGATAATTTCATATCACTTGACTTTTGAAGGGATAATTTCATATCACTTAATTTCTGGAGGGATAATTTCATATCACTTGATTTTTGAAGAGATAATTTCATATCACTTGGTAAAATGTAATGGCGAAGTATTTCGTGATAACTCTAACTTTTAAAAAGGAAATAGACATAATTGAGAGACTTATTTTGATTTCACAAAGATAAGCTAGTATGACTTCGTTTGAAGTTGCTGAGCTCGATAAGAGCTTTGTGTTGGGGTAATCTGTCATTACCAATAGGTGCATGGCTTTCTTTCTGCCGGATGCGACTAAGGGTCCCACGATATCCATTCCCCACCGCATGAACGGGTATGGCGAGGAGATCGAGGAGAGTTTCTCCGACGGTTGGTGGATAATCGGGGTGTGCTTTTGGCATTTGTCGCATTTACTGGAAAAAGATTCGCATTCGGCGGCCATTGTTTGCCAGAAATAACCTTGCCTTTTGATTCGTATGGCCAGAGCTCGTCCCCCGGAATGACTTCCGCAGGATCCGTCATGGGCCTGTGCGATAACGGCTCGGGCTTGCTTCCCATTGAGGCATTTGAGGTAAGGTCCAGAGAGACTTCTTTTAAAAATCTCTCCTTGCGTGACGTAGTACCTCACACTCTGTGCTTTGAGTTTCCGTGCTTCCCATTTGTCGTCAGGGACTTCGCCGTTCGTTAGGTACTGAATAATCGGAGTTCTCCAATCTTTTCCGTCGTCGGGCTCGGGTCCCTGACTAGTGGATGCAGTTCGGATCGGTCCATCAGGAACATTCGCAACGTACACGGCATTCCTTGGGTCGAGATCATCATCGATATCGATGATGTCGTGATTTGTTTCTTCGTTTAGTTCCTGGTATTCGACGTTGTCATTTTTGGTAGGCTCGTCCTCTTTCAAGGATAGAGCTTTTAGGGCTATGTCGATACTTGGTTCTTCGATCCCCTCGACTGGTATGATCCTTTTAAGGTTAGGATCTGACGTTGATGCCATTGCGGCTAGGGCATCAGCCGCGCTGTTTTCCCCTCGCGGGATTCGTGTTAGATCAAAGAATTCGATATGGTCGGCGAGGCTTGGACCACCCGCATGTATTCTTCCATGCGTTCGTCTTTGGCCCCGTAGTCGCCATGATATTGGCTCGTGACCAATTGGGAATCGCTGAAGGCTTCTACTTCCCGATCTCCTATTGCTATTGTTAGCCTGAGCCCGGCTATTAACGCTTCGTATTCTGCTTCGTTGTTTGACGCGGCAAAGCCCAGTCTGAACGATTATTCTAAAACTTCTCCCGTAGGGGAGACCAGCAACTTGTGGCGCGTCTGTTGCCACAACTAGTATTTTCTAGAGAATAATTTGATCTACCGTTGGTCTATTCAACCATCAACGGCTGAGATCTCTCGAGTCCGATAAATCTTATCGGCCTCGATCCATGCGGATGTGACTTAATCATCAGCCGCTTACTCCTGGCCATAGATCTCGTATCATAATCGAGATTGTAAGGAATCGAAGGATCCTAACTGTCTCGATCTCTTTGTAATCATTACAAATTTTGAATTGAGCGGTTGAGATTGTGGGATACGAAAGATCCCACGGATCTCGAGGGTGGAGGAGCACGAGTTAGCTTAAAAAGGGAAGTTACCTAGCACGATTCCCATTACTGCTCGCACTACAAATCGACAAGGTAACTTCTTCTTCCTCATTTTAGCATTTTTTGCTTCTCGCTCTTGTTTCTTTTACTGTTATTCCAAAACTCTTCTCTCTTTAGATTTTTATCTTCCGTTTTTCTTATTTTTTTAAAAGAAATTTTCGATACATCGGCCATTATGGCTCGGAAAATGCAGTCAGAACGAGTACAAACGCGGAGGCGGGATCATTCGGTCCGCATCCGCCGTCCAGCTTGACCGTTAACCATATACAACGGTTGCGGACGAAGTGCCGGATCCCACTGGAGGTGGAAATAGTTATCCCGTCTCCGGCGATGTTGCCGGAAACTGCTGCAGAGGGCTATTGATGCGCCTCTTACACCTACCTTGATAAATGCGGATTGTTCTTTCCAATCCCTCGCATTATCTCGTGGGTTTTGGCTCAGCTTCAGCTGGCCTTTCATCAGATGACCCCGAATTTCGTCCGGTATGTCATCAGACTCAGGGTCAGAGCCGTCGAGGAGGGCGTTGATTTCGGGGCCGAGGAGCTGATGAGGGTTTGTTCGGTAAAACATAACACTCGTTTCCCCGGGACTTACTACCTCTCTCCTCGTCATGGGAAGATCCTCGACGAGATCCCGACGAGAGATGTGTGGAAGAGTAAATACTTTTTCTTCAGAATCAACCATCATTCGGTCGAGGACTTCGATTATGCGGTTATCCCGACAAGATGGGCAGCTAGTGCTTTAGGGTTTATCAGTTTCCCTGATTGCTTTGATGTTCTTCATCGACATTACGCTGTTTGCTAATATTTTTTTGTTTTTCTTTCTAGAAGCTCCTGAATCGCTATCTCTGAACCCGATCACATCGAGTTTGATAGCTCGTCTCCGGAGAGGAGATATCCTCTGGTCTAGTTTTACAGACCAGCAAATTCGATCTGCCTTAGGTCCCGCAGCCCGACGACCTCCTTCATACCCATCTCGACTTTCGCAAAACGAATCGCGCCCCCCCCCCCCTTATCAGCCCGCTTCAGCCCGAGTTGTTCAGGCTCCGCTTCAGATTACCGAGCGGACTGGAGAGAGTAAGTATTCTGGTTGGTTTGTGTAAAGGTTTTCATACTATACATCTTTCTATTTATCAAGCTGACTCGAGTCCATTTTGTCCGCAGATCGACCCGACTCGGACGACAGCTCTACCGCCAGTACTCCTCCTTACGAAAAGATGTCGCGAAGAGCGAGCAGCCGTCGAAACGGAAGGATCACGTCGATCTGGCGAGGAAAATGAAGGTCGGTGACTTGAGCAACACCCTTCTTTTTGGAATGGGCGAAGCTCCTCATCACCCTCCTTCAATCCCTCCTCCTAACCCTGTTCAGATCTCTCTTCCTCTGGCTACAGGATCCGGAGAAGCGACCATGGAGGCGGAGGATTTACCTCCCTCTTTGACCGGGAAAGAACTAGTCCAAGTCCCGTCTGGAGGGCCTGCTTTACGTGACTCCCGGTCGAATGGCTCGAGGGGGTCGAATGGTCGGAGTCGGGGTGGCCCTCCTCCTCCGGCGGCGAAGTGTCAAAGGACCGACGCTGAGGTGAGATCGATAAGATCGAGCCAAAACGTGGAAGCGAGGCCTGCCTCTTTCGGTCCTCCGGATCTTTCAACTAGCGCTTCAGGAACCAGAAAGAATGTCCGATTGCGGATGACCCGAAGGGTGTGGCCTACCTGCTGAGGCATTTTAAGCCCGCATGCGTTCAGCTTCCGGCTGTTGGGGATATGGCCCACGGTGATTCTTACACCGAGATGATGGCGGCCGCTGGGAAGGTAACGATTTCTTTTCTTTGCTTTCTTGATTCGTTTCATGCTTAATATTTATTTTTCGTGTAGGCCTTGGAGGCTGCGAATAGGTTCGCGGCTAGGTCGGAGCGTGAGCTGCGTGAAATACCGCAGGCAAGTGAGCTCGAGATCGTCGAGAAAACGGTGAGTGACCTTAATGCGCATTTGCAAGGGGCCTTGGCTCGAGAGGAGGAGCTAAAGAAGCAGCTCGTCAAGTTCGACGGAGTGGAGGCCCGTCTTATGATCCTCGAGAACTAGGAGGAGGACCTCACTCAGAAGCTGAACGTGGCCATGAACCGAATTATGGCCGCGGAGGAGGTGAGCCAAGCGGCGGACGAAGCCCGTCGAGCTGCAGACATGCGGGCTGCGCGGTGTAAGGCTGACTTGGAGAAATATCTTGCCGATCGGGAGCTTGACATGAAGGTAGCCGCTCACGCGGCAGGAGAAGGAGCTCAATGGCCAGTACCTCAAAATTCTCTAGGGGATTAAGGCGAAGGAGGGCCAGCGGAAGGTCGCTACGAGCGCCGAGATCAGGCTTCAAGAGGCCTTGGCCAACATTGCGCTCATTGCCGAACTGGCTTCCGGCGAGCTGAAATTGACCAAGGAGGTGCTTGAACTCGCAGAGAAGAAACGACTGGCGACGGAGGAGATGAACGCCGCGGTGTTTTCTGATTTTAGCATTAGCAAGCCGAATCTACCGGTAATGTCGGATGATTCGGTGATTCTGGCCCGCCCTCTGACCCAAGCCACTTCTGCCCTTGATCAATATGGATCGAATCTCCCGATCAGAGTTGGCTCGAGGGTTAGTGATGAAGTTGAAGGTCATCTTGAGGGAGGAGCAGCTGCAGACGGCCAGGGGGAGGATGTGGACGAGGCTTCGTCCCCGTCAAAGCAATTTTAATTTTTTTTGTTGTTGTTGTTTCCCGAAAGGGCTTTTAGTTTCCTTTTCAGACTTTCGTTGCCCAAGGGGGCTTTTTATTTGCTTTTGACGTTGCCCTTAGTGGGCTTTTGCGACCTTGAGGACGCTAAGTCCTCGTTTTATTTATGAATTGCTTTTCAATCTTTCATGCCTTAGCATAGATTTGACTGTTTAATGCCTTAGCATAGAATTGGCCGTTATGACAGCTCGAACCTCTTCAGAGAAATCGAATAAATAACTTGCTTGAGTTTCCTTAGGGATTTATTTGCGAACTTTTAGGTCGATTGTATTTGAGCTCGAGCTCCTACTCAAAATTTGTTCGAGGTAAAACTCTTTCAAGATGTAAAGTTCGAGCTTGGCGTTGGACTAAAATGAAAATTTCTAAGTATATGATGAATCGAAGTAGACTTACATAGATTCGTTTTGAGTACTTGCGGAGGTCGCTTTGCGTGAAAAAATTGTCTTGTTTTGGCTGTCTTGACCTCGTTGCTTTGCTTAAGGGAAGGGGGTAGCCCCCAATTCTTCTAATCTTTATAAGGTTAGGAGAATTTCAAGTTTTTGAAGGACCGTTTCAGGTCGTTATGGTCTAAGGAGACCGTTTCAGGTCGCTTGTTTTGGGACGATCATTTAAGGTCGTTCTGGTTTGAAGGGACCGTTTCAGGTCGCTTGTTTTGGGACAATCATTTCAGTTCGTTCAATACCAAAGGGTGTTGGGATTATGTCCTGAAATCACATTGTACTCACTCTAGAGATAGTTGTATTGTCGAGATCGGACAATTCATGTGATACTAGGTAGTCATAATGTTTTGCTAGAAACCGCTTATGACAAATGAGTTGTAACTCATTTCTGGTATCGTGTGAACCTACATGGCCACACACCTAAGCAAGTTGGACATACTCTGCATGGGATTGATCATTGGCATATGGTCTGATCGATGTGTATTGGATACACATTGAATTTGAGTTTCAAAGGGGTGTATCGATCGACACCATTGGGTGCGTCAGTCGATACAAGACGTGTGTCGATCGACACCAGTGGGTGTGCCGGTCGACACAATGGCGAAACCGAAACTGATGTTTCGGTTCACCTCGAGGTCAATATATAAACATGTTTTATAGATTCGACCGAGAGACAGAGAGTGTGCGTCGCTCAGACAGTTTTTCTCAGAGAGAATAACACAAAACCTTGAGAAACTCAGTTCCCAGGAGATCCGAGCCCCGGTACTAGCATCCCGGCGGATTCCAGCTTGTGTGCGTGTGGACTGAAGTAGAGGCGCAACATCTGAGGCGCTCCAGAGATCTCGTTTATCTGATCATCTTCCGCTGCCAATCTCCAGGTAAACACGAGATCAGATCCTTGATTCAATTAACTAAACCCTAGATCCTAGGCTATCTGGAACCTGACAGCAATTCTGAATCTGGTAGAATTGGCTCCGAGTTCCAACAGTGGTATCAAAGCCTTAGGGTTTTCCATTGAATCAACCTGTCTATATGAATTTGATGATTTAGATTCGCAAACTAGGTTGTTTGGTTAGAACAGGTGAGATCGATTATGATCGAAAATCGAATCTGTGATTTTGCACAGTGTCGATCGACACACTAGGTGTGTCGGTCGACACAGAGTGGCGAATTCGACAGAGTCGGCGGCTAGGGTTTTTCGCGAAGAAAAACCGAAAGCCTACTGTGTCGATCGACACATGTTTAGTGTCGGTCGACACAAAGCAGATTCGGTCGAGTGTCGATCGACACAGGTTAGTGTCGGTCGACACAGACCTAGCGAATGGTTAATCGGTTCAATTGGATTGGACCGGTTATCATGCTTGGTTAAGACCGAATAAATATGTTTAAATTGGATGAATTGGTCCAATTGGATTGAACTGATTATCTCAATTAGCATAAACCGATGGTTTGAATCAGTTTGATTGGATAATACGTTTCAATGGAATTGGACCGGTTATCGCAATTAGTTGAAACTGGTTAAAACGGTTTAAATTGGATGAATTGGTTCAATTGGATTGAACCAATTATCACAATTAGAATAAACCGATTTGAATGGTTAAGATCAGTTTGATCTGATAAGTCGGTTCAATTGGATTGAACCGGTTATCAAAACTGTCCTCGGTCAAGGTCTATGTCGACCGTCACACACGGGTTGTGTTGATCGACATGACCGGTTCGATGAACCTGGTTAATTGGATTAACCGGTTATTGAAGTCCGTTTTTTTTGTGGTGTCGATCGACAGACATGGTTTGCGTCGATCGATACAGTGCTCGAAATTCTGGTTATTGAACCTTGAATTGCAGAAACCAAAATTGACCTAAACCTTGATCAAAGCTTAGCTTCAATATGGTCAACTGTCAAGACTCATTTCATTGTGTGATGGTCTAGCCAAGAGCTTGGTGTCCACAATTACGTGAGTAAGGCAGGTAGTTATGTTGATGAATTTGCAGTGCTAAACATCAACAATTACATGACCTAAGAGATTGATATGCTAACCTTTTAGAGTTTAGTTTCCTCAACTAAATATCAAATAACCTTGATGTCTTGCCCAAATCTTGTCTACTGTCAAGACTTGTGTCGTTTGTTGGATAATCTTGGAGTCCTTGGTATCCACTGCAACATGAGTAAGGCAGGTGGTCATTGACAGACTTGCAGTGCGACTGTCAGTGATCACAAAACAGAAGAGATTGGTTATACTTGACTGGGCTATCAGAAGTTCTGGGCCCGGAGACATCAGAGTGGATTAGACATAGTTTGTCTCATCCACAACCAAGAGTTGTACTGAGTACAATTAGCAATGATTTGCTTACCTAGATAACTAAAGTTTGGGTAATGGCGAGTCGCCCACTCAGATTTTGGTGAAGTATGGATCTTGGATCATTGTATTCATAGAGGAAACATTGTTTGAATATAATGCGAGTTCTCTTATTAGATAAGATTTCTCATGATATACATAACTAAATCTTTGTTTTTCTTGGATTTCAGCTTATGTCTATGACTACTTTCTCATTGCGATCCTTCCTTGAGAAGGACAAGTTAAATGGATCCAACTTCCTGGATTGGTATCGGAATCTGAGATTCATTCTCAAGCAGGAGAGCAAGGACTATGTCCTTGAAAAGGCTCTTCCAGAAAAGCTTGGGACCAATCGCTCGCATGCAGCATATAATGCTTGGAATAAGCATTATATTGATGTGGTAGATGTGCGTGGTCTGATGTTGGCTACCATGAACTCGGACTTGAAGAGTCAATACAAGAACATGGAGTCGCCAATAGAGATGATCACCAGCCTGAAACTTAAGTTTCGGGATCTGGCACGAGTTGAGAGATTCCAGATGGTGAAGTCTCTCACCGAGTGCAAGCTACCAGAGGATGCTCCAGTAAGTCCTCATGTCATTAAAATGATGGGTTACATTGATAACCTGGGGAGACTGGAATGTCCTGTCAGCTTAGAGTTGGCCACTGACATCATTCTGCAGTCACTGCCGTCAAGCTATGATAAGTTCATTAAGAACTATATCAAGAAAGGTTTGACGAAGACGTTGACTGAGCTGCATGGCATGCTCAAAACAGCAGAGCAATACATCATAAAGGGTAAAAGATTTGAGAAATCTTGTGTTGGCAAGGGTAGAGACAGGGCCGTCCAGATTTGGAATCAAAATAAGCATGTGTCATCTTATAAGCCCAAGTCAGGCCCATCTGGTGTTAGAAAATGCTTCTACTACGATGAGTCAGGGCATTGGAAGAGAGATTGCATTAAATTCTTGGAAGATTCACAAGAGATGAAGGAGATGTATGGTACTTCTTCTTCAGGTATTGTGTTATTAATTCAAGTTCTACATATGTATTGGATACTAGTTGTGGTACTGATATTTCTTTGAAATATGCAGGACCTAAGCGACAGTAGAATGTTGAAGAAAGGACAAGTGGAACTGCGTGTCTGCTATGAAGCAATGGATGCTGCATAATCCGTAGAGATTCTCCACTTGTAGGAGCCTTTCATACTTGGTTTTAGAAATTAAGTAATTGCTACTATGTATCTGCCTTGTGTAGAAATGTCTTTCATTTTCTTGTAAAGAATTTGGATGTTTTTCATTTTGATAAAAGACAAGTTTTGTTCTTTAGATCTCAATGAAATATCATATGGTAGCACCCCGTTTGGAATGGGTTTTATATCTTAAACCAGCGTAAGTTTGAATATAACACAAATACTAAAGGTTTAAGTCTGATGACTTGAACTCGAATTTTCCTTGGCGTAGTCGTTTAACCATATAGAGTGAAGCAGATTCAGGAGTTCCATAATTTTGGACTCATTCGATTATTAATCTTTTGAGATATGAATTCTGTTCACTGGACCAAATGACTAAGGCCCTTTTAGCAGAGCTAAAGGAAATGGGCAAGAGGCTTATTGGGCCTTACACATACTGATGTATGCGGCCCGATGAGCATTAGTGCCAAAGGAAATCTTTTGTACTTCATTACCTTATTGATGGCATCAATAAGTATGGCTGTGTTCATTTGATGAGACACGAGCAGGAATCCCTTGAGGAGTTCCAAGATGAAGTGTAGAACCAATTTGACAGAAGTATTGAGATCCTCGATTGAATCGCGGAGGAAAATACTTGAGTCAAGAATTGAGTGATCATCTGAGAGAATGATGAGTCACAGGAATCTTCCATGAATCATTTAAGAATACGTTCTAAAATGTCTATGTTTACGCTAAATAAGTTTCTATCAGAATCAGTGAAAAACACCACATTGGATGTGGACTGGGTGATTTCCAAATTTGTTTTTCTGATCAATTGGGATTGCAAGGTTTGTGTAAGACAGTAGTCAACAAACAAACTTGAACCCATATCTGATAAGTTCTACCTCGCTGGTTGTCCTAAGGAAACCAAGGCTTGCTACTTTTGCAACCAATCCGAGGACAAAGTATTGTTATTCGGAACTGTGTCTTTTAAGAAAGATCATACTTTCCAAAAGAACAGTGGGAGTAAAAGTACACATCGAAGAAATTCGATAGACACAGGAGGCTGCTCAACCTGTTGAGGAAGAGCAGCGGTGAGATCTACAAAGTGCTGTAGAATCTACACCTGTGGAGCCTGAAATTCGCAGATCCGAAAGGATCCGTCACTAACTCGAGAGTGATTTCTCGTAACCAATTGTCGTGATCTGTTGATCATTGAAAAGTGACGAGCATGCGAAATTCAAAGAAGCGATGGTGAGCCCCAACTCCGAAAATTGGCTGGGTATGCATGTTAGCTTCACCGATCCATTTCTGGATTGAAGCAAACATCTTGGATTTGGAATCAACATTCTGATAATGTGGTCAAAAGTTTTGACTTGATTAGAAAGAAGTGAAACCATGCGTTTACAAGAAGACTAGTGGGAGCGTAACTGCAATTCTCACACCGTATGTACGTAATGTACTTAATTTCATAAACGACGTTCCGACACTAAAGGCTTGTCAAGATTTGGGTCGGAAGTCAAGTTTAACGATGGACATGGGAGAAGGCCGTAAAGGTTCTTGGAATAAGGATCCATTGGAATGGATCAGAAAGGCTGATTGGATCGTGTCAAAATCCTTATGTTGATAAGGTATTGGACAGTTCCAATATGCATGATTCCAAGAATGGCTTCATACCAAAGGTCTTATGGCAATAATCTTAGCAAGATGAAGTATTTTTGACACTAGCTGAGCTATTATTAATGAGTGTGATTGTTAATGCTGCTGCAATAGAATCCATCATGAATGCCATATTTTGCGCTCGTCTAGATGCAGCTTACGCATATAGCATGACGAGAAAATACCAATATGTTCCGGTAATAGTCACTGAACAGTTACCAGAAATATCCCAAGTGTTTGAGAAACACTAAAGATAGGTTCGTGGTGAACTAAGGAAGTGACAAACCAGTTGAAAGTAGTTAGACGGACAAAGACGATTCCCGGTTCCCACCTGGTTATGTCTCTTTGTCTGAATAGCGGTGCTATCTGTTGGAAAGGCTCCAAGCAGTGGACCGTAGAATAGTGCTTTTATCTGAATGGTGGTGTGGTTTGTTGGAATTATTTCAAGCAATGACACCGCAGTCTCTCCCACAACCTAAGCACGAAATTTATTCTGTTGCTGTAGGTATAAGATATCTGAAGAGATAATCTTGATTCTAGTGGGAGTTATTTTAGTTATGTTGTAATCTTTACATAGACATGCTATGGTAGTGTCTATGTGAGTCAAACTGACATCGATATTATTTAATTATTGGATAATTAAATAATGGTCCCAAAGTATTTTATGTTCATCTTATAGGTCATCAAGTTGAGGACTTGGTCATGAAACCCTATAAGTAAAAGATGACATAAAATTATGTTTGTCCCTAGTCAAGGTTGTTAAAAGTGGGACACTAACAACCGCGCGAGACTAGCATGTGAGGTGACTGTTGGACTAAGTTTCATGGAATCAATGATATGATTATCACAGTCAATCACATAG
Source organism: Orychophragmus violaceus (assembly GCA_030180135.1). Lineage (NCBI taxonomy): Eukaryota > Viridiplantae > Streptophyta > Magnoliopsida > Brassicales > Brassicaceae > Orychophragmus > Orychophragmus violaceus. The sequence continues at coordinate 88,952,144 of CM058229.1, read as the reverse complement.
ATATATGTTGGTGAACATATGATCGGACATGACCCGCTTAATGAGAACTCCACAGGATAGTTATATCAGTGTCATGGGAGGTTCTCATTACGACTATAGAGTATAGTCCTTAGACCTGAGTTCATCATGCTTTCTAGCATATGAATTGGTGCGTTTTGACCTTGTCAAACGTCGTTCCGTAACTGGCAGCTATAACGGCATTGCTTATGCGTATCATGAAGCATGTGTAGAAACAGGGATGGAACAAGATGGAATTTGTCCCTCCTATAACGGGAGATAAATATCTTAGGGCCCATCGAAGATTTGATACTGAGAAAATGCATGGCCGTGCTCAAACGAGGTGATTGTCAGTCGTTTGTTTTATCAGTATAGATCAGGAATTCGATGAACATGATATTGGCTATAATAAGGATGACACAGTCTCTTGCCTTATGCCATATCGAGATATAGAGACGAAGGGATTAGTGGAATAGGTGATTCCAGTACAAGTGGGAGATTGTTGGGATTATGTCCTGAAATCACATTGTACTCACTCTAGAGATAGTTGTATTGTCGAGGTCGGACAATTCATGTGATACTAGGTAGTCATAATGTTTTGCTAGAAACCGCTTATGACAAATGAGTTGTAACTCATTTCTGGTATCGTGTGAACCTACAGGGTCACACACCTAAGCAAGTTGGACATACTCTGCATGGGATTGATCATTGGCATATGGTCTGATCGATGTGTATTGGATACACATTGAATTTGAGTTTCAAAGGGGTGTATCGATCGACACCATTGGGTGCGTCGGTCGATACAAGACGTGTGTCGATCGACACCAGTGGGTGTGTCGGTCGACACAATGGCAAAACCGAAACTGATGTTTCGGTTCACCTCGAGGTCAATATATAAACATGTTTTATAGATTCGACCGAGAGACAGAGAGTGTGCGCCGCCCAGACAGTTTTTCTCAGAGAGAATAACACAAAACCTTGAGAAACTCAGTTCCCAGGAGATCCGAGCCCCGGTACTAGCATCCCGACGGATTCCAGCTTGTGTGCGTGTGGACTGAAGTAGAGGCGCAGCATCTGAGGAGCTCCAGAGATCTCGTTTATCTGATCATCTTCCGCTGCCAATCTCCACGTAAACACGAGATCAGATCCTTGATTCAATTAACTAAACCCTAGATCCTAGGCTATCTGGAACCTGACAGCAATTCTGAATCTGGTAGAATTGGCTCCGAGTTCCAACAAAGGGATTATTTCAGATCACTTGTTTTGAAGAGATAATTTCATATCACTTATATTAGAAGGGACCATTTCAGGTCGCTTAGATTGGATAGTTTCATATCACTTGATTTTTGGAAGGATAATTTCATATCACTTGACTTTTGAAGGGATAATTTCATATCACTTCATTTTTGGAGGGATAATTTCATATCACTTGATTTTTGAAGAGATAATTTCATATCACTTGGTAAAATGTAAAGGCGAAGTATTTCGTGATAACTTTAACCTTTACAAAGGAAATAGACATAATTGAGAGACTTATTTTGATTTCACAAAGATAAGCTAGTATGACTTCGTTTGAAGTTGATGAGCTCGATAAGAGCTTTGTGTTGGGGTAATCTGCCATTACCAATAGGTGCATGGCTTTCTTTCTGCCGGATGCGACCAAGGGTCCCACGATATCCATTCCCCACAGCATGAACGGGTATGGCGAGGAGATCGAGGAGAGTTTCTCCGACGGTTGGTGGATAATCGGGGCGTTCTTTTGGCATTTGTCGCATTTACTGGAAAAAGATTCGCATTCGGCGGCCATTGTTGGCCAGAAATAACCTTGCCTTTTGATTCGTATGGCCAGAGCTCGTCCTCTGGAATGACTTCCGCAGGATCCGTCATGGGCCTGTGCGATCTCGGCTCGGGCTTGCTTCCCATTGAGGCATTTGAGGTAAGGTCCAGAGAGACTTCTTTTAAAAAGCTCTCCTTGCGTGACGCAGTACCTCGCACTATGTGCTTTGAGTTTCCGTGCTTCCCATTTGTCGTCAGGGACTTCGCCGTTCGTTAGGTACTGAATGATCGGAGTTCTCCAATCTTTTCCGTCGTCGGGCTCGGGTCCCTGACTAATGGATGCAGTTCGGATCGGTCCATCAGGAACATTCGCGACGTACACGGCATTCCTTGGGTCGAGATCATCATCGATATCGATGATGTCGCGATTTGTTTCTTCGTTTAGTTCCTGGTATTCGACGTTGTCATTTTTGGTAGGCTCGTCCTCATTCAAGGATAGAGCTTTTAGGGCTATGTCGATACTTGGTTCTTCGACCCCCTCGACTGGTATGATCCTTTTAAGGTTAGGATCTGACGTCGATGCCGTTGCGGCTAGGGCATCAGCCGCGGTGGTTTCCCCTCGCGGGATTCGTGTTAGATCAAAGAATTCGATCTGGTCGGCGAGGCTTGGACCACCCACAGGTATTCTTCCATGCGTTTGTCTCTGGCCCCGTAGTCGCCATGATATTGGCTCGTGACCAATTGGGAATCGTTGAAGGCGTCTACTTCCCGAGCTCCTATTGCTATTGCTAGCCTGAGCCCGACTATTAACGCTTCGTATTCTGCTTCGTTGTCCCAAAATAAGCGACCTGAAACGGTCTCCTCAGACCAGAACGACCTAAAACGGTCCTTCAAAAACTTGAAATTCTCCTAATCTTATACAGATTAGAATAATTGGGGGGCTACCCCCTTCCCTTAAGAAAAGCAACGAGGTCAAGACAGCCAAAACTTGACAATTGTTTCACGCAAAGCGACCTCCGCAAGTACTCAAAACGAATCTATGTAAGTATACTTCGATTCATCATATACTTAGAAATTTTCATTTCAGTCCAACGCCAAGCTCGAACTTTACATCTTGAAAGAGTTTTACCTCGAACAAATTTTGAGTAGGAGCTCGAGCTCAAATACAATCGACCTAAAAGTTCGTAAAGAACTCCGTAAGCCAATTCAAGCAAGTTATTTATTCGACCTCTCTGAAGAGGTTCGAGCTGCCATAACGGCCAATTCTATGCTAAGGCATTAAACAGTCAAATCTATGCTAAGGCATGAAAGATTGAAAAGCGATTCATAAATAAAACGAGAACTTAGCGTCCTCAAGGTCGCAAAATCCCACTAAGGGCAACGTCAAAAGCAAATAAAAAACCCCCTTGGGCAACGAAAGTCTGAAAAGGAAATTAAAAGCCCTTTCGGGAAACAACAACAAAAATAAAATTTAAAATTGCTTTAACGGGGACGAAGCCTCGTCCCCATCCTCCCCCTGGCCGTCTGCAGCTGCTCCGCCCTCAAGATGACCTTCGACTTCATCACTAACCCTCGAGCCAACTTCGATCGGGAGATTCGATCCATATTGATCAAGGGCAGAAGTGGCTTGGGTCAGAGGGCGGGCCAGAATCACCAAATCATCCGACATTGCCGGTAGATTCAGCTTGCTAATGTTGTAATCAGAAACCGCCGCGGCGTTCATCTCCTCCGTCGCCAGCCGTTTCTTCTCTGCGAGTTCAAGCACCTCCTTGGTCAATTTCAGCTCGCCGGAAGCCAGTTCGGCAATGAGCGCAATGTTGGCCAAGGCCTCTTGAAGCCTGAACTCGGCACTAGCGACCTTCCGCTGGCCCTCCTTCGCCTTAATCCCCTCGAGAATTTTGAGGTTCTGGCCATTGAGATCCTTCTTCGCCTCGTGAGCGGCTACCTTCATGTCAAGCTCCCGATCGGCAAGGGATTTTTCTAGGTCAGCCTGACACCGCGCAGCCCGCATGTGTGCAGCTAGACGGGCTTCGTCCGCCGCTTGGCTCGCCTCCTCCGCGGCCATAGTTCGGTCACGGCCACGCTCAGCTTCTGAGTGAGGTCCTCCTCCTGGTTCTCGAGGATCATAAGACGGGCCTCCACTCCGTCGAACTTGACGAGCTGCTTCTTTAGCTCCTCCTCCTGAGCTAAGCCCTTGAAACTGCGCATTCAGGTCACTCACCATTTTTTCGACGGTCTCGAGCTCACTTGCCTGCGGTATTTCACGCAGCTCACGCTCCGACCTAGCTGCGAACCTGTTTGCAGCCTCCTAGGCCTACACGAAAAATAAATATTAAGCATGAAACGAATCAAGGAAGCAAAGGAAATTAATCATTACCTTCCCAGCGGCCGCCATCATCTCGGTGTAAGAATCACCGAGGGCCATATCCCCAACACCCGGGAGCTGAACGCATGTGAGCTTAAAATGCCTCAGCAGGTAGGCCACACCCTTCGGGTCATCCGCAATCGGACATTCCTTCTGGTACCTGAAGCGCCAGTTGAAGGATCCGGAGGACCCGGAAGAGGCAGGCCTCGCCTCCACGTTTTTGCTCGATCTTCTCGAGCTCACCTCCGCGTCAGTCCTTTGATGCTTCGCCGCCGGAGGAGGAGGGCCACCCCGACTCCGACCATTCGACCCCCTCGAGCCATTCGACCGGGAGTCACGTAAAGCAGGCCCTCCAGACGGGACTTGGACTAGTTCTTTCCCGGTCAAAGAGGGAGGTAAATCCTCCGCCTCCATGTTCGGTTCTCCGGATCCTGTAGCCAGAGGAAGAGAGATCTGAACAGGGTTAGGAGGAGGGATTAAAGGAGGGGGAGGAGGAGCTTCACCCATTGCAAAAAGAAGGGCGTTTCTCTAGTCAACGACCTTCATTTTCCTCCCCAGATCGACGGGATCCTTCCTGTTCTGACGGCTGCTCGCTTTTCCCGACATCTTTTCGTAAGGAGGAGTACTGGCGGTAGAGCTGTCGTCCGAGATGGGTCGATTTGCGGACAAAACGGACTCGAGTCAGCTCGATAAATAAAAAGATGTATAGTACAAAAATCTTTACACAAACCAACCAGAATACTTACTCTCTCCAGCCCACTCGGTAATCTGAAGCGGAGCCTGAACAACTCGGGCTGAAGCGGGCTGATGAGGGGGGCATGATTCGTTTTGCGAAAGTCGAGATTGGTATGAAGAAGGTCTTCGGGCTGCGGGACCTAAGGCAGCTCGAATTCATTGGTCTGTAAAACTAGACCAGAGGATATCTCCTCTCCGGAGACGAGCTATCAAACTCGATGTGATCGGGTTCAGAGATAGCGATTCAGGAGCTTCTACAAAGAAAACCCAAAAAATACTAGCAAACAGCTTAATGTCGATGACGAACATTGAAGCAATCAGGAAACTGATAAACCCCAAAGGCTAACCAAAATTAGCTGCCCATCTTGTCGGAATAACCGAATAATCGAAGTCCTCGACCGAATGATGGTTGATCCTGAAGAAAAAGTATTTACTCTTCCACACATCTCTCGTCGGGATCTCGTCGAGGATCTTCCAATGACGAGGAGAGAGGTAGTAAGTCCCGGGGAAACGAGTTTTATGTTTTACCGAACAAACCCTCATCAGCTCCTCGGCCCCGAAATCAACGTCCTCCTCGACGGCTCTGAACCCAAGTCCGATGACATACCAGACGAAATTCAGGGTCATCTGATAAAAGGATAGCGGAAGCTGAGCCAAAACCCACGAGATAATACGAGGGATTGGAAAGAACAATCCGCATTTATCAAAGTAGGTGTAAGAGGCACAACAATAACCCTCTGCAGCAGTTTCCGGCGACATCGCCGGAGACGGGATAGCTATTTCCACCTCCAGTGGGATCCGGCACTTCGTCCGCAACCGCTGTATATGGTCAACGGTCAAGCTGGACGGCGGATGCGGACCGAATGATCCCACCGCCGCGTTTGTACTCGTTCTGGTTGCATCTTTCTAAGCCATAATGGCCGATGTATCGAAAATTTCTTTTAAAAAAAAGAAAAACGGAAGATAAAAATCTAAAGAGAGAAGAGTTTCGGAATAACAGTAAAAGAAACAAGAGCGAGAAGCAAAAATGCTAAAATGAGGAAGAAGAAGTTACCTTGTCGATTTTTAGTGCGAGCAGTAATGGGAATCGTGCTACGGACATGGCGAAAGTAATCATTAGGTCTTTCGACACCCGAGGCACGCGCGTCTTCCCGAAGACGTCCACCGCCCATTAACCTCGACTCGTCCAAAATTAATGGGCTGGGGGGCTATTGTTGGTGCTGGATTTCCCTCCATGAAATCTGGCCCACTAAAGCTCACAATAAAAGCCCGTAACTGCAAGCCCAATTCGTGGGCATAAAGAAGAGTCCGATTATCAACAATTCTGGGCCTGTGTGAGCAAAAGGAAAGCAGGGCCCAAACGATACGAAGCAATAGGTAGTCGAGCTCGAGATCGATAGAAGACGACGTAGGAGAAGAGTGACCTGGTCTTTGTCAGTTTAACTGATTCCCGAGAATATCGGAGATTGTTATCATAGTGAGGCCAAAATATCGAAACAAGAAGATCAAAGTCGAGACTATTTAAGGAAGAAGTGGCGATTCATTAAAGACATTCCAACCCTAATCAAGAACACTTCGACTAGATAGCTCGATTATCACTCTTTGTACTCTCTTTTCGACTGTGTTTGTTCTATCTCGACGTTAAACCTCAATAAAGTCTTCTATTTATAGGAAATCTATTTCATTCTTTATATGCAAAGTCCAAATCCACGATTACAAATCCTTGGTGTGAATCTCCGATCTCACAAGGTTCGTTGATGGGTCATTAACGAAACCAAATGAAGATGATCCAAAGCTAGAATCATGGCTAACTGTCAACTCCATGATTGTGGGCTGGATCCGTATATCAATAGAACCAAGGGTACACTATATAGTGACATTCATTACGAATGCTCACAAACTCTGGGAAAACCTCAAAAGTAGATTTGCGGTTGGAAACAAGGTGAGAGTTCACCAGCTGATGGAACAATTAGCATCATGCAAACAGAATGGAGAAGATGTTATTGATTACTATGGAAGGCTGGCGACGAAGTGGGAGGAGTTACAGATTTATAAACCACCACGTCTCTGTACATGTAGCGCAACAACTACGTATGAACAAGAAAAAGAAGAAGAACGGGTTCATTAATTTATTATGGGTTTAGATGAATCAAAGTTTGGGAATGTTGTAAGCTTAATCATAGAATCTGATGAGCTACCAGATTTGGGAAAAGTCTATGCCAAGGTTATTAGAGAAGAAGTTCGGCTTAATTCTGCCAAAAGCAGAGAGCAACAACAACATGATGCAGTAGGATTTCCAACTTGCCGTGAATCTTTATCTGACAAACGAGATTCACAAGAGATTGTAGATCAGGGAAACAAAGGAGATTCACTTAGTGCTCAAGGAAACAAAGCACGAGATTGGATGTGTTCTAATTGTGGTAACATTGTTCATGAAAAGAGTACATGTTGGAAAATCATTGGATATCCTAAATGGGTTAGAGACAGAGGTTGTGGGCGTGGTGCAAGCATAGGAGGTCGAGGAAGAGGATATGCGAATGTTGCTTATGCGAAAAGTCCAACAGTATCTACTTCGGCATCAGATCTTACTGCTGAGCAATGGAGGGCTATAACTCAGATTATAGAGGAGAAGCCTAACGTATCTTTTGAGAAGTTGTCTGCTAAGATCTTTGGTGATGTGATAATTGACACAGGAGCATCACACCACATGACTGGTGAGTTGTCCTTGCTCACGGATGTGAAGGAAACAAATCCATGTAGTGTAGGATTTGCGGATGGAAGTCTTACTCTTTCATCTAGCATGGGTGTTCTGATATTAACCGATCATATCTCTCTCAAAGATGTGCTTTATGTTCCGAACTTAACTGTTCATTGATATCGGTTTCTAAGCTTTTACGACATACTAATTGCTTTGCGTTGTTCACATATACTATTTGTGTGTTACATGACCGTTCTACGAGGAATCTGATTGGAGCCGGTGAGGAACGTGATGGGGTGTATTATTTCAAAGATGTGCAAGCTTCTAAAGTTAACAAGACTGTTGGGAATTCTGATCAAGTTTTGTGGCATCATAGGCTTGGGCATCTTGCGTTTTCAGTGCTTTCTTCGTTATCTGAAGTTTTTGATGTTTTTCCTAAAGCTAGTTCTAGTCATTGTGACGTGTGTTTAAGAGCTAAGCAAACTCGTGATTCTTTTCATGATAGTATTAATAAAGCAAAAGATTTTTTTGGTTTAATCCATATGGATGTTTGGGGTCCTTATAGCGTTCCTGCCTCTTGTGGAGTTGTGTACTTTTTGACCATTGTAGACGATTTTTTGAGAGCAGTGTGGACGTATCTTCTGTTAGAAAATTCAGAAGTACGAAGGGTTGTACAGAACTTCTGTGCATACACTGAAAAACAGATTCAGAAATCAGTAAAGATGGTATATAATGATAATGGAACTGAGTTTATGTGCTTGGGTGGATTCTTTAGGGAAAAAGGAATCATCCATCAAATGTCTTGTGTAAGAACTCCACAGCAGAATGGAAAGGTGGAGAGAAAGCATTGACATATTTTGAATGTAGCTCGGGATTTACTATTTCAGGCGAGCTTACCAGTTAAGTTTTAGGGAGAAGCAATTTCGGCTGCAGCTCATTTGATCAATTTAACACCATCGAAAGTGTTAAAAGACTTGACATCGTATGAAGTCTTGTTTGGAAGAAAGCCATTGTATCAACATCTGAGAGTTTTTGGGTCTTTGTGTTATGTTCGTCATAATACTAAGATCAAAGATAAGTTTGGAGATAAGTTTGTAGGTTACCCATTTGGAAAGAAAGGGTGGACAGTTTATGATATGGAGAATAATGAGTTCTTTGTATCATGAGATGTAGTCTTTACTGAGAATGAGTTCCCGTATGCAAAAGAGCCGAGGATTATGGAACAAAATGCTTCATTACCAGAAGCAAACTATGATGATGATTGGGTAATATTGACTTAAGGGGGAGTGTTTGTGATTCGGAAACAGAACCTGCAAATGTAACAAAACAAGAGAACATAGTGGAAGAAAGTGATAACATTGAAAGTAATACAACAATGGATACAGAACCGAAACTAGGAAGAGGACATAAGGAGAAGCACGTTCCTTCCAAGCTTCACGACTAAAAGTTATATAATGTATCACAAGTGAAAGAAAACCCCCATCACGTCCTTCCTGCAACGTCAGAGCTTCCTCTCACGGTCCAAGGTAATACTCCATATCCTATTGAGAATTATATTTCTTATTCTAAATTTACACCTGTGCATCAAGCTTTTTTAGCAGTTGTGACAAAGGGAGTAGAACCACGCAGTTACAAAGAGGCTGTTAAGTGTGAGGCTCGGAGAAAATCTATGCAAGGAGAGATCAAAGCTTTTGAAGCAAACAAGACGTTTAGTATAGTTGATCTACCTCCTGGAAAGACAGCTATTGGAAACATGTGGGTCTACAAACTGAAAAATAATTCAGATGGTTCTCTAGAAAGACATAAATCAAGATTAGTGGCTCTGGGGAATAAACAAGTTGAGGGAGAAGATTTTGATGAGACATTTGCCCCAGTTGCCAAGATGACTACAGTTCGGAGCTTGTTGAAAGTTGTTGCTGGGAAAGGATGGATAGTGCATCAGATGGATGTGCATAATGCTTTTCTTCAAGGAGATTTGCATGAGGAAGTATATATGAAACTACCTCAAAGATTTCAAGTATCATATCCAAGGAAAGTATGTAGATTACATAAAACAATTTATGGTTTAAAGAAAGTTCCTATGTGCTGGTTTTCAAAGCTCACAAATGCACTCAAGAAATATGGTTTCAGACATTCATATGAGGATTATTCATTGTTCACTTTTAAGAAGGAAGAACTGGAGCTGAAAGTCTTAATTTATGTGGATGATTTAATTGTATGTGGTAACAATTTGGAGTTCTTGACAAAATTCAAAGAATATCTTGGCAAATGCTTTCATATGAAAGACTTGGGAAAGCTTAAATACTTTCTTGGTATTGAAGTGGGACGAGGAGATGAAGGATTTATGCTTTCTCAGAGAAAGTATTCGTTGGATATTCTTGAAGAAACTGGGTTGTTAGGTTCAAAACCTGCGAAAACTCCAATGGAACAAAGACATGGACTAGGTGATGATAAGAGTCCATTCTTACGAAATGCAAGGAAGTACAGGAGGTTGGTTGGACACTTAATCTATTTGTTGGTGACCAGACCAGACCATGCCTACTCAGTCCATGTCTTATCACAATTTGTACATGCGCCATGAGAACAGCATTGGATCGCAGCTTTGAGGGTAGTTCGGTATTTGAAGGGTACGGTAAGACAAGGTATATGGTTAAGTTCAAGCTCAGATTTTCGATTGTCTGTGTACTACGATTCCGATTGGAATTCCTGTCCTACCACCAGACGATCACTAAGCGCTTTTGTAGTACTTTTGGGAGGATCTCCAATCGCATGGAAGACCAAGAAACAAGAAGTTGTGTCTCATTCTTCAGCTGAAGCTGAATACAGATCAATGTCAGATGCAATAAGAGAAATCAAATGGATAAGGCGACTTGCGAGTGATTTGGGTGTGCCTCAACATGATCCGGTTCGACTTTTCTGTGATAGGAAATCCGCTTTTATATTGCAGACAATCGAGTGTTTCATGAACGCACAAAACACATCGAATCGGACTGTCACCAAGTGAGAGATGCTGTACAAGCTGGGCTTATTTCAACAATTCATGTTCGGACACATGAACAAATAGCTGACGTGATGACTAAGGCACTAGGACGAGTACAGTTTGAAGCCTTGTTGTTCAAGTTGGATGTTCGAAATCTTCACACTTCCAACTTGAGGGAGAGTATCAGATAGAGATGAATATCTTTATTGATATGATTATATATTTATGTGTATCTTAGGAGATAAGTACTATATAAGTACTATAGATTCCAATATACTTAAAATACGTTTATGATAAGCTTAAAGGCTTATTAAATGTTCTATATAAAGGCATGGCCATTGATGAATAAGATCAACACATTCTCTTATTTCACATAATTCAAATTCTATCTAACATATGTTTAATCCAATAACAGTGGGTTTTAATTCACTTTTACCAAATACACAATTGAATAACAGTGAATTTCACTTGGAATTTGAAATGGGGCACTTGGAATTTGAAATGGCCCCAAATTCTATTAAAATATTGAATCCAATAAACCCCCTAAATTTATAAACATTGGGTACATAAGTCATTGTGATATTAGGACAGGGTTAGGAGGGATGCTTATGTGAATACAAAAGAATTTATTTCGGTGGGGAATAGAAGGCGCACAGATTCTATATCCTCTTTAAGATTATTGCACCCTGCTTTGAGAGAGATCTCCACTGTCTTTAAACACTTTGAGTTAGCGAGAATGTATTTCACTAGTTGTTTCTCATCTTCTCTTCCTTCATACTCCCTCCACACAAATACCTCTAGATGAGACGACAAGCATCCAGGAATACAACTTGGCTGGTTCCAACAAGGTGGGATACAATCGCTTTCCTAATAATGTCAATTCACATTTAGTTTAATATCAAGAGAAACTAGATGCATCGCTTGTTTTAAGGGATGCTTTTTTACCGTGTCGATTATTAGAGCTTGCAGCTTAGGAGAATTTTGAAGAAAAAACATAAGTGGTTTCAACCAATTATCTACTAAATAAGCTGGAGAAAAGTAAAACTCTTTGAGCCGAGAGAACTTAGTGGCATTGTTATAGAAGGCAACCTACTGTGATTAAAAAAAAAAAACATTAATTAGTTTGACGAAGCAACAAAAAAAAACAAAGGAGAATATGTAACCACGCGCTACCATTGATTTGTTTAAATACAACTGAAGATGTATGGCAAAAGAAAGACATCTCAAAAACTTTTCACTGGGGTTGGTATTATGTTCAAAACTGATTTCTGCCACATTAAGGCAAGGCATGTTAGTCTCTATCAAGATGTAGCCTTCGTCGTTCATTATGGTCAAGTATCTTAATGCTGGGGTATCGATTACCAACTTCGACCCAATGAGATGATCATCATCATCATCATCATCATCATCAATGCGCCAAGTATAATTTAATGTTTCCAAGGAAGACACTTTCACGGTAAAGTTTGTCAAGTTATCACCCTTATGTCTTTGCACCATCAAATACTCAAGAACGGGGGAACTTGATAAAAGCCTAACCAGAGATTCTTCGTCTTTATACACCACGTTACAAAGACTCAAATATATGAGAGACGGCAGGTGAGCCGAGGAAGAAACATCCACAAGAATCTTGTTGGATAAAGTTAAATCAACGAGTGTGTGGCATGTGTAAAGGCTCTTAGGCAAGCTTGTGGGTTCTTCTGTGTTCCATAGTAGATTGAAATTTAAGTCTTCCACGCAGCATTTAACTGCCTTCTCAACCCACTTTCCGACATCAATATCAACATGACAACGTGGACCGAGTTTGACAATCAAATTCCTTAGTTTCGGTGCTTTATGGAGTTGCATTGTCTTGTCAATAAACCATCCAATGCATTCCCTGTCTTCTTCATCCTTGAACTTGAGTTCAGGCAACATCGCCCAGACATAACGCCATCGTTTAGACAGGATTGATGTGGACACTGCTTCTTCAATCGGTACAAGGAGCAAGATCTCCACGAGCAAATCGTCGGGCAAAGCACATATCCTATTTTCCATTCCCTCTTTGGTTTCTGGAACTGTTGGTATTATTCCTGCGGAGTTAAACCACTCTTTTAGGTCTTGTGATGTCAGCAAATTTTTGTTGGAAAAGAAAATTCTAATCCAACGTTCTGATTACTCTTTCTCTATTATAATCCAACGGTTCTGCTTTCGTTAATCGAAAGTTTGCAAAAAAAATCCAATTTGATTAAGTGTAAGCTTTAGTTACATGGTCCCTAAGATCTTAAACATCTAGATTAATCACATAATAGAAACATAAAAAATGTTAAGAGTACCTCCGTTCATTGTAATGAAGAGATCTTCTTGAGTAGATTTTTAAAAGCGGATCTCAACCGGATTTTCAAATCGTAAAACGAAAGATCAATCTTCAGATGAGGTATAGTTTCTCTCCTTTCCTCTCACTTTTATTTATGTGTTGTTTTCAGTTTTTCTGATAATAATATCTCATGGAATGAAATCATATTTTTATAGAGGTGAGAAGAACACATTACTTCATCGCTAAGACTTAATCTCAACTGTACATTTTTTATTTAATTGTTAATTTTAATCTCAAGCATTCATCCAAATATTCCAATGAAAACATGTTTGATATTATCCAAATATCCTAATGGATAAATATTATACAAATATCCTAATGGATAAAAATATTTGATATTATCCAAATATCAATTAATATCTTAATGGATTAAAATGTTTGATATTATCCAAATATCAATTATTATCCTAATGGATAGACAATATTGATAGTATTATCTAACAATTTCAATCTCAACTGTCCATCTAGGTAGAGATTACAACATTTGATCTTTACTTCTTAATTAAGTAAATTTAATTATGGGAATAGTTTTGCGAGTTTAAATAACCACTACAAGCAAACAGGGGTTTAGCGACTAAAGTAATTAGTCGCTAATTAGCGACTAAGTAGCGACTATATATATTTTGTTAATATTAGTCACTACTGAGTCGCTAAATTTAGCGACTAATATTGCGACTAATGAGCGACTAATATAGCGACTAATAAACAGTCGCTTTATAGTCGCTAAATGTTTAATCGCTAGGTAGTCGCTATATTCGCAACCATTTAGCGACTATTTAGCGACTAGTTTAGCAACTATAAAGCGACGTTTTAGCGACCAAATTAGTTGTATCTTTTCCATATTGCGACTATTTAGCGACTGATTTGTTACTATTATTGTGACTAATTAGCGACTAATTAGCGACTAACAACTTAAACCGGGATATGAAATTAATTCGATTTGGTTTTGGTTTTCCACTATTTTGGTTTTTGTATTGTTTGTTCTATTAAATTATTAATCTAAAACCATAATAATAGACAACATGATATATATACTAAAGTTAACAAGTGTATACACATTACAAGTGTCTTGAAACACACAAAAAACAGAACAAGTTTATACAATTACAAGCGTTCCTACTGAGTAGGAGAAGAGGGAGTTGTTAGATCAGCAGTTTGGGTTTTGCAGAAGTCTAGGTACGCCGGGTGAGTTTGCTGAAGATATTTTTTCACCATGACCAACTCCTTCTGCTCATTAGCTTGTCGAGCTAGCTCAGCCGCTTGTGTCGCCAGTTGGTGCTTAGCTTCTTCGAGCTGATCTTGGAACGAGTAAGTCGAATAGCTACCCGGGTACTTGCGCTTTAATGAGACGTGAGACTCTCCTAGACTCCCAATACCATAAGCATGACCTTTATGTAGATTATATGTGTGTTCATGGTTCAATTGACAGATTGCAACCTAGCACATATAACTCAGATCTAGGTTCTTGCAGAACGAATCACAAAACCAAACCTGATCATTACCTTTCTGTTTGCAGCGGATTGATGGATGGTAATGATGAGATCAGCTAGAACAGATCAGATGCCTGTTCCTCCTTCAGTATCCACACTCTTACAAGCCGGGATGGTTGCTAGACCAAAGCAATGGATTGATCAGAGAGAGAAGAGAGACGGCTCACGTTTTAGGTCGCTAACTATTAGAGTCGAAATTCTGAGACAACTCAAATAAATATCGACTCTGTCATAAACCTAAACCGATGTCTCGGTTTCGCAATTGTGTCGACCGACACATACACTCGTGTCGATCGACACAAGTCATTTGTCTCGATATAGGCCCAAGTGATTAAACTAACGGCCCAACTCTCTGCACAAATACAGTAAATGCCTTGCATCTTACCGTATTCATTCCATGTTAACTTTACCGTTAGCTATGGTGTGTGACCCTTTGGGATCATACAATACTGGTAATAAGTCCTAAACTTATAGATCAAGAGCGGACTCTAGCAAGTCATCATGATCACCCAGTATTTATGACTTATGTCTGATCTCGACATTTATCATACTTTCTAGAGATAGTACGGTAGATTTCAGGACATTCCCAACAATCTCCCACTTGTACTGGAATCCTACAAAGGACATTCCCAACAATCTTCCGATTGTACTGGAATCCTACATTCCCTAATCCTTTTGTCTCAATATCTCGATCTGGCATAAGGCAAGATGCGTGTCATCCTTATATAGCCAGACCATGTTTATCGGACCCGATTTGATACTGACAATGCAAACGACTTGGGCAAGTCCGTTTGGGAATGGCCATTCTCTTACCAGCTATCAAATCTCCGATTGGCCTAGAGATATTACCTCCGTTAAACGGCAGGGACAAATCCCGTCTTGTTCCATCACTATGAACTACACAATTCATAATACACCCAACCAAGGTCCGTATAGCTCCCAGTTACGAAACAGCGTTAGACAATGATCAAAGCGCATTACTCCATGTGCAGCCACATGCATGCGAACTCAGGTCTAAGGACTATACTCTATAGTCGTATATGAGAACTTCTTATGACACAGATATTAATATCTTGCAGAGTTCTCATTAGCGGGCCATGTCCGGTCATATGCTCCCCTACATATACCTATGTGTCGACTTTGATGCCGCGCATCTATGACCCCTCGAAACTTGGTCATAAGTCTCAACACAATCTAGTCTCAACAGGTTGTTGGTGTTCCAATTTCAACAACCTTCGACTATGGACACTATGATTTATGTCACTTCGTTAAATATGGGGTTTCAGGATCAAGTCTACTCATGTACTTCGATGGCCCATATATAATGACATGAATCATTTTGGAACGATTATTTATATCACAGTTAAAATAATCCAGAAATCATTAGATTTCACAAACATAAAATGCTATGTTTTCATGAACCATTCAAAATAACTAAGTAAAGCCCTTTACAAACTCCCACTGAAATTAAGACTACATCTTAATTTCACTCATCCTACAGCTACAGTCCGCGACTCGTGCTTAGGCATAAGGAGTGGCTTTGTTAATAGATTAACAACATTCTCATTCGATGAAACTTGCTTATCTACTTAACACCTCTGTCATTTATCTCGCGGAATAGGTTATACCTATCCTCAAGGTGTTTGGACCTTTGATGTGCAGCTAGTCTTAACTACGCTGGGAATCAAAAAGCGGAAGCGTGATGAACTCTACTTTCCAAACAACCTCTTTCGCCGCTTCTCAAGCTGCGAAATGTTCAGCTTAAGTCATGGAGTCAGCTACAGTGCCTTGCACCGCCAGATAGACACAAGATATAGCCGGACTGTGACCAGGAAGTATCTTTGTCTATTGGAAACTTGCCTTTCAGACTCTATCGACTTGTAGCACCTCACTTTCTCCGTAAATCAAGAACTTATCCTAAGTATTCCTCAAATACTTCAGAATATTCTTTACGGCAATCCAGTGATTCTTTCCTGGATTTGACTGGTCTTTACTTGTCTTGCTTAGCATTTAAAGCAACATCAAAACAAGTATGTGTCATGGCATACATGATAGATCCAATTGCCGTCGCATATGGAATCCTATCCATGCATTCAAGCTCAGCAGATATCGCAGGACACTGTATCTTGCTTAATGAATTGCCGTGTGACAATTGGCATAAAGCCCTTCTTGGATTGCTGATTACGTGTAGGACTTTGTCAATTTAAGAATCCTGACTTTGTCCTACCAGCTCTTTTGGATCTCTATCTTTAGATCCAAAATCCAAAAACTACGTGGCTTTACCCATGTCAATCATAAAATCAACTCCCAAACCAGTCCTTTACCGACTGCAGTATTGGGACGTTATTTCCGAGAATCAGTATGTCATCGACATACATTATGAGAAATGCAATATCGCTCCCACTAATCTATTAGCAAACGCACAGTTCCATTTCGTTCCTGTTCAAGTCAAAACCTTGACTACTTCAACAGAACGAAGATTCCAACTCCGATATGTTTGCTTCCATCCATGAATGGATCAATGAAGCTAACTTACACATAGTGTAATTTTCGGAGTCCGGGCTCACTTTCGCTTCTTTGAATTTCGCAGGTTCGTCGCTTTCAATGATCATCAGATCATGCGAACTTTCAATGATCATCAGGTTCAACTAATGACGAGAAATCATTCTCGGATTAGTGACTGATTCATTCATATCTGCGAACTTCAGGCTCTACAGGTGTAGATTCTACAGAAATCTGTAAATCCATCCGTTGCTCTCCCTCAACAGGTTGAGCAACCTCCTGTATTTCTCGAATTTCTTCGAGTTATACTTTTACTCCCACTGTTCTTCTTGGAAAGTTACTTCCCTTCTTAGAAAACAGAATGGACGTAAAAGATAACAAGCCTTGGTTTCCCTAGGACAACCAGCGAAGTAGCTCAACTACAAATACTCAGTAAAGACGAATTTGGGTCGATTCCAATCCACATTTACGTGGTGTCTTTCAACTGATATCGGTGGAACTTTTTCAGCGTAAACTTAGATATTTCTAGAGCGTTATTCTTAAAGAATATCATGGAAGATTCGTGTGACTCATCTTTAATCATTTCTAATAAGATCTGATTCATTCTCACAGAAACACCTCTAGGTTTTCAGGAGAAGTGAGCTGTGAAACGACTTCACACTCATTCAGATGATCACACAATCAATGACTTAAGTATTCTCACTCGTGATCTAATTCAGAGTCTTAATACTTCTGTCATTCAGATTCTATACTTCATTCTGGAACTCTTTCGACCATGTCAAAGAATTCCGACTTGTGTCTCATCAAATGAACACAGTCACACTCACTGAAGTAATCAGTAGAGACAATGAAGTACAGGAAATTTTCTCTGGCATTACTGCTCATCGGACCACATACATGAGTATGTTCAATCTCCAATAAGCCTTTGGGCCTTTCTCTAGCTCGGCTAAGATGGGCCCTTTGTCTTTTGGTCTAGTAAGCAGAATTCAAGTCTCATAAGATATCCATTCAAATGAGCCCAAAAGTCCATAACTATGGGGTTTCTGAATCTGACTTACTCTATGTGACCAAAACATTTATGCCAAGAAAAATCAGGTTTAATTCATCAGATTTAAACCAATTCGGTATTTATGTTACATTTAGGCACTCTTTGGTTTAAGACATAAAACCCATTCCTTGAATAGGGTGCTACAATTAACATTTCATTAAGATCAAAAGAACAAAACTTGTCTTTATCAAAATGAAAACATTCAAATTCTTCACAAGAAAATGAAAAACAACTCTGCTTAAAGCAGGTACATTGTAGCAATTACTTAATAAAACCAAGCCTCAAAGGCATCTACAAGTGAAAACCCTATGACTGAGGCAGCTTCCCAAGCTCCTTCCAGACACACAGTTCCACTTGCCCTTCCTTCAACGTTCTACTGTTGCTCAGGCTCTGCATATTATAACAAATATCAGTGCCACAACCAGTATCCAATACCTATAAGGTATCACTTGAAGTAATAACATGAATACCTGAGGGAGTAGTCTCATACATCAACTTCAACTCCTCATAATCTTCCATGAATTTAATGCAATCTCTCTTCCAATGCCCAGTCTCTTTACAGTAGCAGCACTTACCAACGTAAGAGGTATCTGACTCGGGCTCAGAAGACACACGCTTGTCATGATTCAAAATCTGGACAACTTTGTCTTCACCCTTGTCAGCTTTAGGTTCATTAAACCTACCCTTCTCATTCATGAGATTGTACAGGGTACTCTTCACGTTTGGCTCAACTGTCTTGAGCATGTCATGCAGTTCAGTCAACGTCTTCGTTAAGCCTTTCTTGATATAGTCCCTTACGAACTTATCATAGCTTGACGGCAGTGACTGCAGAATGATATCAGTTGCCAATTCTTGGCTAACTGGATAATCCAGTTTCCTCAGGTTATCAACGTAACCCATCATTTTACTGATATGAGGACTTACTGGATGATCATTTGGTAGCTTGCAGCTAGTGAGAGATTTAACCAACTGGTATCTCTCCACTCTAACCTGCTCCTGAAATTTCAATTTCAGGCTGCTGATCATCTCTATTGGCGACTCCATGTTCTCATATTGCTTCCGCAAATCTGAGTCCATGGTAGCCAATATCAGACCACGCACATCTACCGCATCATTATAATGCTTATTCCAAGCATTATATACTGCATGACTGGCTTTGGATCCGATCCTCTCGGGGAGAGCTTTCTCAAGGACATAGTCCTTTCTCTCATGCCTGAGAACTAGTCTCAGGTTCCGCGACCAAGTCAAGAAATTTGATCCGTTCAGTTTGTCCATCTCAAGGACAGACCGGATCGAGAAAGTGTTTTGATTGTTTGTGCTTGTCATAGCTGAAATTTAGAGATAAATAGAGTTTTAGTTATTAAGTTCATAAAAGAGTAATCTTAACAACTTATAAGAAAACTCGCATTGCATTCAAAATTTCTTTGTTTAACCTCATAAGAATGCAATGATTCCGAGACCCATGTTCAGCTAAGTCCAAAGTGGGCCACTGGCCGTCACTCAGAATTAGCTTTACTTGGTAAGCATACACACAGCTAGTTATAACCAATAACTCTCGGTTGTGAATTGGGCCCGAGGCCCAAATTCACCAGATGTCTCAAGGCCCGGGACTCCCGATGGCCCAGTCAAGGAAACCAATCTCTTACAGCCAAATAATCACTAAAATCTGGGACTCCCAATGAAATTAGTGACTATATACTACTTTACTTACGCGAAAACAGACACCTCACACTGTAAGCCATGTCTGTAATCAAATAAGCGGTAAGTAGCTGACAAGATTGGAAAGACATCCAAGCTTGATATTGTTTTTGAGGATTTTTAAGTTTTATTTCCAAAAATAGAAGATTACTATTTTGGGAAACTTTCTTATTTTAGAAACTTTCTAAATTTAGTAACTTACTAAAATTAGAAATTTATAATTTAAATTTTATAAATATTTTAGGTTGGGTCACAAATTATAGGCCCAATTCTTGGCCCAAGACCATAGAATTCCAGCTGGCCCAATAATTTGACATAACCGATCCGGTTTATTAATTCTGGTCCAAGACCAAATTAACTATCAAAACCATCGGTTATTTACTAAACCAGACCAGCTCTAAATTATTTGGTCCAACCAAATCAAACTTAGACCAGCCTTCGGTTTAGGTTAAAATTCAATTTTATGAATTTCAATCCGGTTTAACCAGAAATAAAATTATTTCCAGTAAACTGCGATTTGGGTTAACCGCTTGAACCACCAATTAAATTGGATCGGTTTAGTTAAGTCCAAAACCGGGAAGAAACACCTTGTGTTTTAGCCAATTTTGACCTAACTTGCAGTTCTGGCTAAAGTAGACAATGAACCATAATCGGATTGATCGGTTCATTGTCTCAGTTTAGGGAAAGATGAACCACGAAGCTCGGCTGAACCGATTGGCTACTCGCGGATTATCTGCATCGCCTTCGTATCGATCGATATGAGTCTTTCATGTCGATCGATACTAGCGAGTATCAGCTCGGGTCAATCGGGTCATCAGGACCGCGAGATGTCAATCGGATCGATCGATATCGACCGATACCTCGCTCCCTCGTCGATCGACATGGGCATCGCCTTCGTATCGATCGATATGAGTTTTTCATGTCGATCGATACTAGCGTGTATCAGCTCGGGTCAATCGGGTCATCAGGACCGCGAGATGTCAATCGGATCGATCGATATCGACCGATACCTCGCTCCCTCGTCGATCGACACGGGCGACCAGATCGCACACCAATGGCTTTCAATCGGATTGATGCGATCTAATTCTTAGGTTTTCATGTTTTCTGATCAAATTTCTTAACCAAATTCGATTTTAAACAGTAAGAACAACCTAAATCAGATTCATAAAGCAAAAACCAATAACCTGGTGCTCTGATACCACTGTAGATTATATGTGTGTTCATGGTTCAATTGACAGATTGCAACCTAGCACATATAACTCAGATCTAGGTTCTTGCAGAACGAATCACAAAACCAAACCTGATCATTACCTTTATGTTTGCAGCGGATTGATGGATGGTAATGATGAGATCAGCTAGAACAGATCAGATGCCTGTTCCTCCTTCAGTATCCACACTCTTACAAGCCGGGATGGTTGCTAGACCAAAGCAATGGATTGATCAGAGAGAGAAGAGAGACGGCTCACGTTTTAGGTCGCTAACTATTAGAGTCGAAATTCTGAGACAACTCAAATAAATATCGACTCTGTCATAAACCTAAACCGATGTCTCGGTTTCGCAACTGTGTCGACCGACACATACACTCGTGTCGATCGACACAAGTCATTTGTCTCGATATAGGCCCAAGTGATTAAACTAACGGCCCAACTCTCTGCACAAATACAGTAAATGCCTTGCATCTTACCGTATTCATTCCATGTTAACTTTCCCGTTAGCTATGGTGTGTGACCCTTTGGGATCATACAATACTGGTAATAAGTCCTAAACTTATAGATCAAGAGCGGACTCTAGCAAGTCATCATGATCACCCAGTATTTATGACTTATGTCTGATCTCGACATTTATCATACTTTCTAGAGATAGTACGGTAGATTTCAGGACATTCCCAACACTTTATCGTCTACAATTGTTGACTAGGATACCAAAACAAATTGTCACATTTAGCAAAATGGGTAAAGAATGACATAAGATACAAATAACTTAATCAACACATTGAACAATAACAAAAGTATTAACACATCAAGCAATATCACAAGTGAACGAACAATAACAAGATCACATCAAGCAACAACAGATTCATATACTCATATACACTAAAACAGAAATGCCTAATGATTCACAGAAGCATAATTACCTGAAGAAAGTGTTCATTGATCTCATCAGTGGTCAGCTCTCTTGGTCGCGAAGTCCCATCAGAGGTTTCTGCCTCAAGCTCAGCCTGCGTGGCGTCGACCTTCTCCTTATTCTTCTCTGACACTTGTTGCGCCTTCAAGTCTATGTAAGTTCCATCTGGTTTTGTGTGGGTCTTCAGGAAGACTTCACCGAAGCTTACGAATCTACCCATCTCTTGTTCCTGCAAATGTAGCACAAGATAAAATAGTTAAAGGAAAGTATATAAACTCAAAGAAGTCAAATAGTTAAAGGAAATATATGATGTATATTACCATTTCTTGGTGAATTTGCAGAAAAGAATTATGGCCAGTGAAGTTCTTGTGAGGACCGAGACCGCCACAATCAGAATTCCTTGCAGCAGAAGCTGTCTCACTCCTCTGTTTACCTTCCTCAGTGTTCCAATAGACAACCATTTCTTTCCAGATTATGTCTGAGATCCATGCAGGTCGCACACCTGAAACGTGAGCTTTGCTGACCATATCCTTCATTCTCCTCTGACAAATCGCCTCAAAATGGGCTTGAACCGTCCCAGTTATTAAGAAATCCCAATGGTGCTCTTTCTACAGTTGAAAGAGTAGATTCATGTTAGTAAGAATCAAATTAAAAGCAAAGTAAAAGTCATACTAAAGTGCCATACTAACTGCAAATTCAAGGAAGCATCGCTCTGCTTGCGGCCGAGGCACATGAATCCAACTATAGAATGCTCCATCGAACTTGGTTGTGAAGATCTTCGTAATTTTCCGGACCAAAACAGACTTGTCACGACCAAACCTACACAAAGAGCAAAAGTCAGAAAAGATTATGATTTAAAGTACCCAGAGAGAAAAAGGTAGAGTGAGAGAGATATACCATGTGGTGTTTGGCGGCTGAGGAAGTAGTGGAGAGAGCATAGTCGTCCACTGATCACGTTTTAGCATAGCTAGCAGCCTCTCAAGCTAGCGAAGATGGCTTTCCTCGAGATTTGGCTGAATAGCAGCATTGTCATCAACCCCGTTAACACCATCTTCATCCAGTTGGTTGGAATGCTGAACCTCGGGCGCCTGAGTACTGTTAGTGTCGGAGTTCTGATCCGGAGAAGCCTTGTCATCAACCCCGTTGTTGAGATACTTGAGCTTAACGAGACGGAGAGGGTTGTGTAGGAGACATCGGAGATGTAGCTGCAACAAAAGACATAAGTCAGCTGCATCAGACAGACACAAACAGACAGACAACCGACTACAGACTACAGACTAATCAAACATAACAAACAAAAGACACAAGTCAGATACAATCGAGAAACATGGAAAACTTCAAGTGTCTACAGACTAATCAGATAAAACAAACAGACGAATCATACTCAAACAAAAACAATCTCAGACTAAATAGAAAACATATAAAAACAAACTCAATTTCAAACATAAAACACTCCTCAAACTCAATACTACAATCGTAACTCATAAACAAGAGTCCATAGTTTTTCAACAAATGTCAGACAACAGTGAGATACAATGACACATACCAAAACCATAATCCGGGACACATACAAAAACCAAAACGTGTACGATTCAAGCAAGCAACATTCACATCAGATATTAACAAGCCCACTCAATTTTTCTACGAATCAGAGACACATACAAAAACAAAAATGTATAAGAAATTATCAAAGTTACCGTGACCTTGAGCGTCGTTCGTCCTAGGAGTAACAATCGAAGGGCTTCCTCTCTGAGACCCATGGTTTGCAGAGTGACCTTGAGACATCTGTCTGGGAGTGGTCGCGATGTTTTCGAACAGAACCATCGGCGGTGGATACTGGCGAACGTGCAACTGTGTTTGCGTTAGGGTTGGGCGCTGTGTCGGAGAACCGTCGCTCCTCGGAGTGAACTCGTACTGTTGAGGTAGATTCGCAGGCCTACCAGGCGTGGAAGAGGAAGGCTGATACTCGACGGAGGCAGCAGCTACTCGGCCTTGACCTCTTCCTCTTCCTCCTCCTCCTCGCCCACGACCTTTTCCTCGCCCTTTAGCCAACGGAGATGAAACGGAACGGAAGAGCTAGCAGAATCGATTTGTGAAACAGAACGGAAGAGCTAGGGTTTTTGAATCGAAAATAGAAAGAAATCGAAAGAGATCGATTTAGTGTTTGTGAATCGAAAATAGAAAGAGATCGAGAACACAGAGAAAGATCGAATAGCAAATGATTGAGAGATGAACAAGAGACGAAAGAAGAGAGCAGAGATGAAGAAACCATAATCGCCAGAGAGAACGAGAGAGGCGATGAAAATTTGGCGAAGGATGAAAATGATTTTAGGTTTGAGAATCGGGGTTAGACCCCTTTGTCGATTTTGGAGAAAACCGGAGGGAAATTATTCTCGGTTCTTCCAAATTATGACCGGTTCAGCCAAATAATTTGGCGGGCTTAATGTAATTGGGCCGAAATAAATTGGCGGGCCATTCAATATGTGGCGCCAAAAATATGAAACCCTGTTTAGTCGCTAATTAGTTGTGATTTTATAAATTAATTTATTGATTTTAAGAGTTAACAAACACAATTAAAATATATTTGAACAATAAACATTCTTAAATCAAAAGCGGGTCCACGATTCGGATTTTAACTCGAGTCGAATTACTTGGTCTGGTATTAGTGTGACGATCCGGGTTTAGGAAGCAAACCACGAAAACCAAAAAAAAAAAAAAAACATGTCAACTAGGGACTCACGTTTCGATCTTTTTTATTGGGAATTATGTTTCAAACTTTATTGTAAGAGATTTTGGCAGATGCTTAAACATTGTGGGTTTCTATTACTATATGATATTTCTACAAGGAGAAGGGGGAAATAGATCGTTTAACCTGAAAGTTTTCTATTGTTTGTAGTCTTCTTTTTTTAACATCTAACTTTATTTATATAAAATCCAAGAACACATACATAATATCAAATAATAAAAAAGCATAACTAATACCAAACATAAAAGGTCAGGAGAGTAAACAAATATCAAATGAAGCAAACTTTGAAGATGTATTTCTCCTTGATAAGTCTTCTTTATTAGCAGTCTGAGTTCTGTTAATTATCTTGCGAACATCAAATCTTCGTCGCATTACAAATATCACTTTCCTTTGTTGTATTACATTGGTCACATCCCAATTTAGTTCTATAGATTTTCTTCGATATAGAATCCAATGTATTGATTCTATCGTCGAAAATAAAAATTGAGATAACCAATTTTCAACGATTGTACGAACATCGCCATACAACAAAAGGATTACATCTTCAGTTCTGAACCATCGTTTCTTCCTCCGTGGTTTACACAGTTCCCGTAATAGTTCAGATTTTTTGAAATCCAATACCAAATATATTGTACCGAAACAGATTTCAAAGGATTCTTCATTCGCTATTGAAAACGATCTTCTACTCTTGACTTTTAAGCTTTTCCCATCAGACATCAATGGCCAGAAGTGATCGGACTCCATCATTCCATTATGTAACTTCCTCCATAAATCTGATTCCCCTGGATCCCATATACGACGACCAAGACACCATTTACATGGACTATATCTTTCCATAATGACATCGCAATGGACTCTAACCACCACAGAGATGAACGATGCGATAATAAAGCAGTTGTAGAATTGCTTCACACCGGCATCAAAATCAGAATTCCCGATCTCCATGAACGGATTCCAATCGGAGAAGAAGACGTAAATTGCCGACTGTTGATATGTTTGATCTATCTCTAACGATGCACGGACTTGATTCAATCTCAAACTTTCCAGATTCTGATGAATCACCACCACCACCGTTGAGACAAACTTCAGTATCCCCGTCGCAAGAAAGAGAAGTAACAAAACATGATGTATGCATCGTGGAACAAAGGCCAAACTCATGGCCAGATTCATCATCAAGATCATCCTGTGGGTATTGGATTCATGAAATCATCACCCGAAACCGTCTCTAACTTGATCGGAATCAGAGTTCAACGAAAAAACAATCGTCTTTTCTATCGCTCAGAAACCGTCGGGAGAACTCATATTCAGTCAGATTCTTTCTTTGATTTGGGGTTATTCAATTTTTGTAATCTCAATTATTGTTTGTAGTCTTCTATATAAATTTATAATTAATGTAATGTCTTTACTTTTTAGTTTTTAATTTTGCAATCATTTTGCTCCTGCATATCAGGGGTATAATATTAGTGGGCTCAAAATTGAAGGCCCATACCTGAACAAAAAGCCCAAATCTAAATAAGAAAGTCAACAAGTGAAAGAAGAAGAAGAAATGGGCTTTTCTTCTTTAATCAACGGTTTAATTAGATTCTTAGTGTTCGGTCTTTACTTATTGGTATAATATAGAGTGGGATTTGTAAAAGATAAAACAAAGAGAGTAGATAAGCATTTGATTAGGGTTTACTGCGAGCGAAAATCGGCGCAGATTGAGGAGAGGAGAGAATATTAATCGTCATGTCAACGGAAAACATTGAATCCTCCTCTCTCCCTACCCAAAGGTATTTATTTTTTTCATCTTCGATCTTCATTTTTTCTTTTGAATTCTAAATTTGATGTCATTGGTCAATTTTCCAGTCACACAACCGATCATGTATTTTCAATTTCATTAGTGTCTTTTGGTCGGGTGAGCAAACAGATTTGAGATCTGTTCAATTGGGTTTTGTCTGATTCTGATAGGTTTTATTGCATATCTGTCTCATGACGTCGAATCTTGATTCATCTCTAATCTCTAATGGTTTCGATCTCTTTACAACGAAAATCTGGATCGATTCTAATTCACAGGCTTTTGGGTAAAGTGGCATTGATAACTGGAGGAGCCACAGGGATAGGTGAGAGCATTGCTCGTCTGTTCCACAAGCACGGCGCGAAAGTCTGCATCGTAGATTTGCAAGAAAATCTCGGAGACAAAGTATGTAAAAGTCTGGTTGGTGGTGAGTTCGCGACGGAGGAGGAGTCGGCTTGTTTCATCCATGGTGATGTTAGAGTAGAAGCTGACATTAGCAATGCAGTTGACTTTGCAGTCAAACGTTTCGGAAAGCTTGACATACTCATCAACAACGCGGGACTAAGCGGAACACCGTCTCCCGACATACGTAACAACAGTTTGAGTGAATTCGAATTGGTCTTTGACGTGAACGTGAAAGGAGCTTTCCTAGGGATGAAACATGCGGCTCGTGTAATGATCCCGGAGAAGAAAGGGTCAATAGTGTCTTTATGTAGTGTTGGAGGTGTTGTTGGAGGCGTTGGTCCGCATGCTTATGTTGGTTCCAAGCATGCTGTTCTAGGTTTGACTAGGAGTGTTGCAGCTGAGCTTGGTCAGCATGGGATACGTGTGAACTGTGTTTCGCCTTATGCGGTCGCGACTAACCTTGCTTTGGCTCATTTGCCGGAGGATGAAAGAACGGAAGGTGTGGTTGCTGGTTTCAGGAGTTTTGCGGCTGCAAACGCGAATCTAAAAGGTGTTGAATTGACGGTTGATGATGTGGCCAACGCAGTTCTGTTTCTGGCGAGCGATGAATCGAGGTACATAAGTGGAGATAATCTTGATGATTGATGGAGGATTCACTTGCACTAACCACTCCTTTAAAGTTTTCAGGTGATAATTTTTGTGTGTGCTAATGAATGTTGTTTAGTGTGAATGTCTCTCTTAAATAATGTAACTGTGGAGCTTATTGTTGTGGTTATGATTGTTTGTTCTGTTACATTTGCTTTTAGATAATGCTCTTTACTAAACATTGATTTAGTGAAACCAATCATACATGGTCAGATAAAAAAATTTTGGTTTAACCAACTTAAAGTTTTTAGAGGGTTTTTATCCAGAAATACTTTTTCCCTAAACTTTTACATTGTTCTCTAGATCAAATGATATAATTGTGAACCAACAGTTTTAAAAAAAAAAAAAAATATATATATATATATATATATATAATTGACGTCTGAGATTATGGCCTTGATTGTTTGTAGTTTTTCAACTGGTTTTTGGTTTTTGTTTTTCAGAAAACTATTTTAATAGCCAATCAAGATTTTGATAAAATAGATTTCCTAAAATGTAGGAAAACTAGTTTTTGAGTTCTTTAACATCATTTCAAAGGAAAACCAAAATCCACTTTTTGGAGGTTTTCATCTCATCGATGCCTTTTTATTCTTTTTATTTTCTTATTTTTCTAAATAAAAATATAATATCAAATAAAACTTATGTTACTTATATTTATATTTAAAATAACAAATAATCAAAAACTAATTAAATATTACCAATTAAAATGAATTATCCGAAGTAACTCCAATAGTTTTATCAAAAATATCCTAAACCCAAAATTCTTTTGAAATTTCTGAATTATCCGATATTTTCACTCGAATTATCCAAATTTCTCTGAATTATTCGATATTATTCGTAAAAAACGATTGTAACCGAAATCGATTTTTTTATTAGCCGGTTCTTAATTTTAGTACTCGAAATGAACCAAAACCGACCCAAATTTTATAAATGTCCGAACAGTTTCTATATCTCAAAAATCGAAAGAACTGAACTGAATCAAAAAAAAAAAAAAACGAACGAGCATGCGTTACTATTACCTTAAAATATATTTGTATTGTTTTTTTATAAAAATTATTTCTATTTATTTTAAAATATATTTTGTAAACAAAAACCAAAAACTAAATATTTCACCATTCAAATTTCTTAAAAACTAAAATCTACTGCAAAATCAAAAACCAAAAATTCAAAAACCAAAATCTAAAAATCAAAATCTAAAAACCAAAAATCAAAAACTAAAAGCCAAAAACCATTTAAACATTCATGGCCTATAATATTTAGAATTTTGGTTGACTCTAATCTAAGTGCAAAAAAACTTTAGATTAAGATACATTAACCAATAACCCCACCGAGACAGATCTACAACTTTGACGAGATATTGAAATATTAGTAGATGCACATTATCCTCTCGTAGAAATAATTAATATTTTTGAACACAATATGTTTTAATATTCATTTAGATTTTAGTTTGATTTTGGTTCAGGTATACACCAATATGATTCATCCGTACATATACTAGCATTCATCCGCTCTATATGCATATATGATAATTTATAATATATTTTTATTTTTATCAAAATTTTATATTATAAACAAATATCTTATATATTTTTAATTTAAAATCAATGGTAATTAGATAATTTATCGTATAAAATTATTTTATCTATAATAAAAATATATATATTTATATAACAAAGCCAAATACCATTATAGTAAAAAATTATTTGTATATTTTATTTTTGTTATTATCGTAATTATGTATATCTATTAAATATAATAAATCAATAATTTGACCAATAAAATAATATCAACTTTTTGATTTAAAATAAAACTAACTTAGTAAAAAATATAATTTTATTTAAAATAAGCTGGTAATCAACTAATTTGATAGTTCATAAGAACTCAAATCACTTCTCACAGCTAATATAAAAATATAAAATTTAACAAGTATTTTCAAATATCGAAAACCAAACTGAACCACCTAATTGGGGTTAGTACTTTTGGTTTCAGATGATAAACCCAATTCTAACTATAAATAGTAACATTGGGTTTGACAAATAGTCATTACAAATATTTATCTATGTTGGATAAAATATCTGGATCCGAAGATCTGGACTGAATCCAATCCAAAAAAATGGTACCAAAACAAATACATAATCACTAAAATATTCGAGTGAGTCACATATTCTTATATTCGAAGAATCGAATACAAATTCGAACGGAACAGAGAACTGAATGATGATATCTGAAATATAGTTATATCTCAAAAGTACTAATTATATGTTGACTTCAAATAACTCAGATACCCAAAATTACAATTATAACTAATCCCAAATATATCATTTATTTTACGCCAAAGTAACTGAAATACTCAAAATAAGAGAAATATACCAAATTTCTTGCTATATTGTCAAAATTTAATAAACTTTTATTCAAATATAATTAACTTTTGTTTTATTTGATGGTTTTTGGGTATCCGGATGAAATCGATTCCGAACCGAATTTATAGAATTCTCGAATGATTTTTTTTTAATTATTATTATTCTCCTTTAAAAATTATAGAAATTCTGTAACTTTTAGAAATTATTATTCTATAACTTAGAAATTTATTATTTTATTAAAATTAAAAATTAACTGATAAGTTGATGATGTTAAATGGGTACAATTTTAAAAGTTAGTGTATAATTTGTTGCAAGAAAATTTAATTGATGTATTAGGTTGGAAATGAGAATAGTATGAGTACTAAATTGTTTGTTAACAAAAATTAAGTTGGTATATTACAATGAAAATTTCCCTAATATTTATATTTTATTACTCTCCATTTTTGTTTTGTTTTGTCTTGTGAAAAGATACAACTAGTAGACTATTTTCATACTAACAGGGATATTTACATATTTTAAAAGAAATCTAATTAGTTAATTACAAATAGAAACCCTTTTATCTCCGGCGAAGAGCTGCAAGCCGAGCCACCACTTCATCATAATCCAAGATCTTAGTCTTAGGTCTCTGAAATGACGATGTTTTCTCTTTCCCTCTTGTTGAGGAAGCTTCGTTATCACTGCCTTGGGGCTTAAGTAACCCCACGTTTTCTTGATCAATGCTCTTCTTCTTCCCCTTTTCTTTGTCCTCTTGTGCTTTCTCATCGTTTCCAACTCCTGGTTTCGTGTTCGAAGGAGAGATTAATCCGTAAGGCAAGATCTTCTTCTTCTTTTTCTTGTTTTTCTTTTCAGAGTCTCTTCTTAGAGAACTAAAACTCGAGTTTGAACTCGAACTTAAACTGCTGTTGGACAATGAATCTCTTGTCCAACTCTGTGAAAGAACTGACTCATCATCACTTTGATCATTTACGATACTTTTCTTTATCTCAAGTTTTGGATCATCGGCTCCTGACTCGACCTTATCCTCAATCTACACATTTTTTCCAGACATTAGAACAACAGCAAAAGCTGAGAGATTGATGTTTTTCTCTAATCAAATTTGGAATACAAATTTACTTGCAGAGCTGAAGTTTGTCTAAGCAGCAACAGATTCAAAGCTGTAGGATCCCAATCAATCGAAAACTCTTTCGCAATGTCTTTCACTGTCTGAATCTTTAGTTCACGTGATGGTCTTCCGCGCAATTCAGTTTTCTCAACGAGCTGCAAGATTTCAAGAAAGACTTATCAGTGCAAGAAAATGTTGCCAAGATTAGACACTAAGTTCAAGACACCAACCTCATAATTTACAGAAGAAGCAATGAAATTCCCAAATCTATGCGTAAACACGGCTCTAAGTTCCTTAAGTTCAGGAACATCAGGAACCCATGCCGCTGCATATATCAAAGTGGAAACTGCTTCTTTGCATTCTTCAGGACATTCCCTAAAAGCCAAGGAAAAACAAAAAAACATAAGAGGAAACTTTTTGACAACTTTTGGATTGAAAATAATGTCTTTTTTTATTCAAGAAGGTTTATTGGTTAGACAAAACTACTGCAGAGATTTTTAACCCAACCGAGATTTTTAGTTTTCTGTTATGATTTGGTTCTTTCGGTTCGACCAGATTGATTAACCAAATTTTAGTATTAGTTTTCTTTCACACACAGATATATATCAAAATTAACAAAATATATTAAGGAGGGTGTATTGAATTCAAATTTTCTAAAAATACATAATTTGATTATTTCGGTTTTTAAAGACGAAACCAAAATTAGCCGATAACTGAACTGAACTAAATTTATTTTCGGTTTTCGGTGATTTTAAGGAAGTTGTTATGATTTTATATTAAAATACCCTACAATACCACTTAAAACCATGAGATTTGGATCTTTTTATTTTTAACTAAGAAAGTCATCTAAAATCTTCTAAAATTCTCTGCAGTCGTTAAAATCCCAATACTTAAAAAAAATCCAATAACAGTGGATTTGATATGATTTTAACAAATTGTTGTTTGAATAACAGAGGATTTTAAGTGATTTTGAGTGATTTTACATAAATCTCATGTTCAATAACACTGGATTTGAGAAGACATTTTAAAATCCTTAGTTGAATAACAGTGAATTTTAAGAAAACCTCCAAATCACTTCAAATGTTTAGTTCAATACACCCCCCTAAATTTTCCAAAACAAACCGAATTAACATAAATTAACTAAAATTACTCGAATATACCAAATTCAAATCGAATTTCTTAAAAATACATAATTTGGTTAATTTTGGTTTTTAAAATCAAAATTAAAATTAGCCGATAACTAAACTGAACTAAATTTATTTTCTCTTAATTCAGTTGAATTTATTTAAAACTAAAAATCGGAAAAAATGAAACATTTGGTTCGGTTAACCGAACTCGCAACACTAGACAAAACTATAGATTAAATAGAAGAAGTTAAGAACCTTTTGTTCTGCAATAGTGAGAAATTTTCAGAGATACAATCGCAGAATCGTTCGATGATATCATAACATGATATGATTCTAAGCTCTTCGAGTAACATTTCTGCCTGCGATAACAAGTAATTGACAGATTAAAAAAAAAACTTAATAACAGAAGAAGCTTAGAATCAATACTATAAAAAGAAGGGTGAGTCTTACTCTTGTATAAGCATTATAATCAAGGCCATTCTTGAGAAAATCGACTATGTCCATTTTCAAGAATTTAACCATTGCAATCCTTTTCTTCCTCACCATATCAAGCCGAATCTTCATGTAACTGGTTGTAGATTTACTGCATTTCATTGCAACAATAATCAATTAATAAAAATACCTCAGAAATATTCAAACATTATTTCATTCGACAAATAAAGAAAGAAATCTAACCTTTTCTTGTAGAACTTGGGTTTGAAGCACCTAAGAAATATGTTCATTTTTTTTTACGATTCTTGAGGCTGAAAAATATCAATGCTTTATATAAAAATTCTGAAGAATCAACCGGTACTTTGGTGACTAGAGTCGAAGTAATACTCAGAATCAAAATATAGCAAAAGCTATGAAGCAAAGAAACGAACCGAAAAGTTTCTTTATGAAGAGAAAAAGAGAAAAAATTAATGTATATCCTAAAGAAGAAGACTTTTCAGTATGGTCTTTATTTATTCTAGAAGCTTATTTTCTTACATTAAAATTCTGAAGCTTAGAGATCAAGTTCAATTGATTATTCAGAGCTACTTAGTTTACAAGTACTTAAGCTGTAAATTCCAAGAAACATCGTGTTTGGCTCTATTCTTTCTTTCTTTCTTTCTGCATAGAAAGTAACTGGACAAAGACGTATCTTAAGATTCGGTTCTACAGTCAAACAAAAGGTGTTTTATTGGGACTTATATTAAATAAGTACTTACCATCTAATAGTTGGACCAATTGCTGGAGGTAACAAATATTGAGCCTAATCTTGATGAACTTGATCGAATGCTTGCTGCACAAACATGAACACAAATTATCTTAGAATAGTAACATATATTACTTCAAACTCATTTGAAGCAAAAAAATCAAGAAAGCTAACCATTTCTTGTAGAACTTGGGTTTGAAGTATCCACAAAACATCTTTTCGTTTTCAATAAACTTAAGAAGAAGAAAGAAATGGTAAGGACTATGAGACTTTTTTTTCAAATGGTTTGGATATTATCTTTAATTCTTTTGGGTTTTAGCTTTTTATAGATAAAATAAAGTACTATCCTTAGTGAGGAAGTTCAATTAATTATGCATACCAACTTACTTCACAAGCTATTAATTTTAGCTGTAAGCCTACAACTTCTAGAAACTTCTTAGAGACGACATCGTTTTGACTTTTTCACATTTCTAAGGCTGAATATAATAAGTCAACTACTTAATCTCTGATGGTGGGGCCAATTGCTGAAGCTGATGAACCACATGAGACATCCTAGGACGCATAGATGGCACATTCTGTGTACAAGAATAAACCAAGTCCACAACTTTCTGAACCACACTCGCTTCCGGTAAACCGCACGTTATAACCGGATCAAGAAGCTCTAACCACCGGTTTGCCTGAACCAACGGTGTTGCCCATTCGAATATGCTCTGCCACCCAACAGAAGAATTAACCGCTTGAGTCGGTCTGCGACCGCTCACAATCTCCAGCAATAAGACTCCGTAGCTGTAAACGTCGCTCTTCGTGGTGAGCTCGTTTCTGTAAACATACTCGGGTGCGAGGTAACCGTAGGTTCCACCCGCCATTACGGTTCTCTCTTGCATCACTTCCCATGGGACGAACTTCGAGAGACCAACACCCATTAGATGAGCTCCAAACTCCTCGTCCAGCAGCACGTTACTTGCTCGGATGTCCCGGTGCACCACTTGCGGCTTGACTTTGTCGTGAAGAAACCTATTCAGACAGAAGTTTCAAAGTTCTAATTTTAAAACAAAACAATAAACAGACAGTAGGACCAAGCGGAACCAAATCTAAGCTGAAATGTTTGAACCAAACCCGAACTAAAACTGGTAATAATCCTGTTGGTTTCTCAATATGCTAACCGAGCAAACCAAACCAACAGCTATAGTATAAGATTTGACTTACGCGATTCCTTGAGCAAGAGTTGTGGCAATGTTGAGTCTCATGTTCCAGTCCAAGCTCCTACCACCTCTAGGAACATGGTGCAGCCATCTATCGAGTGGTCCACTAGCTATGAACTCGTAAACAATGAACCGGTCTCCGTGATCATAGCAACAACCTTTGATGGCAACCACATTCGGGTGATGAAGCTTAGCAGCTCTTCTAATCTCTGAGTAGAATTCTTTCTTCCTCTGAAAACTCGACCTTTTCAATCTCTTTACCGCCAATTTCGTCCCGTCTGATAAACCACCCGTATATGTTCCGCCGGTTTTGGCGTCCCCGGCAAGACGGTTTGCTTCGCTGAAGTTCTTCGTCACTGATCTTAGTTCTTCGCTTGTGAATATCTTCCATGATGGAGGAACTAAAGCTGAAGAAGAAGAAGAAGCTGGATTCGATACTTTTCGGGATTTCTTGCGTTTCTTGCTCCGTTTGTAGATAAGGAACCATAATATGATGGCGAATGTGGTGAAGAGAATTAAGCCGCTTACAACTAAGAGGATAATTAGATATTCACCGTGACAATTGTGACATTTGAAATCTGCAACAGATTGTAATTGCAGCAGCATAAGATGAGACTAACTACCACAAATGAAAATATAGGAGAAAGAAAGAGATGTAAGGAGGGAGAATAGTACCAGAATCAACCGCGCAAATGAAAGCACGGGAAGTGTTACATCTTTCACCAAAGATTGGTAATGAACCGTTTGTCAAAGCTATACAGATATTAGCACGACAAGACAAACTGCTATTGCGATTGCCACAATGTGTTCGAATTGGCACTTTAGGAAACATGGATTGGTTCCATTGAGGAGTATTAGGATCAGACCAGCTCCAATGGAAACTCGAGGTAGTAGAATTCAGGCTTTTTCCTCCAACCCAACAACTGCTAGCGTTTCCATTGCACAGTTTTTGGACAAAGCTGAGTTCTTTGTTAGATGCAAGGGAAGCTAAGTGACCACCATAGGTTCTGCAGAACATCTCTGACTTCTCCCATGAACTAGAGTTTCTGAAGTATGCATAGCATTTCGTTTCGTTTGGTCCAAGGGCCCAAGTGGTAGGACAAGAAACTGGACATTGGAGAAACAATGACAGTAAACTTATCTCAGATATGTTCACAAGACAATTAAAGGAAAGAAATTCAAATCAGCCACAAGAGTTATAGGAAAGAAAACCCATTTTCTCTTTTCGATTGTAAACTTTACCTTTGTGAGATCTATTCTTGAAATCAATTGCATTCGAAGCTGATTCACTCGATATCTGAAAGCAATTCAAATTTGGCCTTTATAGATCGACTAAAGAACATATTCGACAATTTTAGCAAGAGAGTTCTTCAGGGAGAAGAAGCTTTCAACATATTTTAAAGGAGACTCAACCAAGTTCAGAAACCCTAATTCTTGAATGTTTTGACTTACAGTATCTAAGGACGCGAGACAAAGCAGAGTCAGACAGGAAATCAAAAGCAGTGCTTGTTTCCGAGATAAAACACAGTTCAGCTCCATAGACCCTACAAAAATTGCAACCAATTCAGTCTCGATTTGACCAATTAATTAAAAATCTAGAAGATTCATCGGCCGGAAAATTAATAGTCGAGAAACTAGAAATTACCGGTTAATTCATAACATCAGGAAGAAAACGCAGACTTTATTGTGTCTGAAGAGTTTGGAAAAATGGGGCTTTCGTTGCCCATAAGAGAGAGAGAGAGAGAGCAAGGAAACAAATGAGCTTTAATGGCGAATTTATGGGGCAGACAGTAGACGGACTTCGGACAAGTCGGTCAGTTGGTTGTTCAGACAAAGAGAAAATAGTCATAGTCATATTTTCTTGTTTCATCCCCTTATATTTTATGAAAATAGTTTTGACCCCCTAAGTTACTTGATTTTCAACTTCTCGCCCTGTTATCCAAATTTCGTTTGTTAGGGTATAAATCTCAGTCTAAGAATTTACACTTATTAATAATGCATAAAACAAAGAACAATTTTTAGGTTAACCCCCTTTGTATTCACTATTAGCGTATCAAGCAATATTGTCTTAATTGTAAACATTCCTTATGTAGCTACACAACATTCACCTCTGTGTATGTATAAAGTTGTTGTAACCTTTAACGTAAATACCAATTCAATACCCTTTTTCCTATATCGTATAGAAGCAAAATTAACATTAACCTAATTTTCTTTTGGTTGTCGTGTGCATGTAGCCGTTTTCTTCGAAGAACTTGTCTTCCTCCTCTGAAACTGCAATTCTTTTGTCAAACGCTGTTGATGCTGACACTCCCATTCTCTCTGTTAACATGTTCGGTATCACAAAGCTAACTACTTCAAATTACATCGCGTGGTGTCTGTAGGTTCGTCTCTTTCTTGGTGGCCATGGACTTGCTCAGTACATCGATCCCGCAGCCGATATTCCGCCGACTCTAATCACTGCAGGTGATGCCACAACTGCAAATCCGAAGTACATATCATGGATTCGTCAAGATCAACTCATTTTTGCTTCCCTTTTGGGCACCATTACCACTCCTCTTCAATCGCTGGTGACGAGAGCCACCACGACGTCTGAAGCTTGGGCTATCATAGCCAAAACGTATGGGACTCCTTCCCGTGGTCATGTCAAGAACATCAAGGACCAGTTGAGGAAAGCAACCAAAGGCACTCGTACGATTGATGAGTTCATGCAATTGATGAAGTCTAAGGCTAATGAACTCTCCCTTCTCGGGAAACCAGTTGATCCAGAGGATCTCATTGAATATATCATCGTCGGTCTGCCTGATGATTATCGCTCAGTGTGCTGTTCAAAACAAAGACACTACGATCTCCTTCGAAGAGTTTTATGAAAAATTGTGAAATCGTGAAGCTGATATTCTCTATCGTGGAGTCTCTATGGACATTTTTACCGCCATGGCGCAGGTTGCAAATGCTCGCCCACGAGCTAACACCAACAACTGGTAATCTCCTTGTCAGGATACACGGGGACAAGGCAACAAATTCTCTGTTTCACCAGACGCTCGGATGCAAGGTTCCTCAAACCAACGACGTCCCTACCTTGGACGCTGCCAAGCATGTGGCAAACTAGGTCACAATGCACAACGTTGTTATTCCTATCGTCTGATTCAAACACATAATCCACCATCACATACTGGTTCGTGGACTCCTCATGCTCATGTTGCGCAGACGTACTCGCAGGAAACTCCATCATGGCTGCTTGACTCTGGTGCGACGCACCATATCACTTCAGACCTCCAAAACCTTGCGCTTCATCAACCCTATCATGGCTCCGACAATGTGGTGATTTGTGATGGTAATGGTCTCTCCATCACAAACACATGCTCTTCCTCTATCTCTACTTCATCTCACAAATTACACTTATCTGAAGTTTTACATGTTCCCAAAATAGAGAAAAATCGGCTCTCGATTTACAAACTATGCTTGGATAATAATGTTGCCATTACGTTTGATCCTTTGATGTTTCAGGTGACGGATATAAAGTCGGGGGTTCACCTAACAACGGGCAGAGTTAAAAATGGGATGTATGAGTGGACACTGTCTTCGTCTTCTTCTTCTCTTTCATGCTTTGTTTTCAGTACTTCTAAGATTCTTTTCTCGGATTGGCATTCCCGTTTGGCCATCCTCATGTTGAACTTGTAAACAAAATCATTTCTCGGTTTGATTTACCCTTTTTGAGTAGAGTCTCTTCGTTTCAGAATTGTTCTTCTTGTTCCATACACAAAAGCCATAAGTTACCCATTGGAAACACATCTGTTCGATCTTCAAAACCTCTTGATTTGATTTACTCGGATGTGTGAACTTCACGAATCCACTCTTTCAATGGTTTCAAATACTATCTTGTCTTGGTGGATCATTTTACTCGTTATACTTGGTTTTATCGACTCAAGAAAACGTCAAATGTTTTTGAAACCTTTATCAAGTTCAAAGCTCTTTTTGAAAAGAAATTCTCCACCAAAATCATCGCCTTGTATTCAGATAATGGTGGAGAATTCGTAGCCATGTCTGGTTCTCTTTCAACTCATGGAATCTCTCATTTTACCACTCCACCTCACACTCCTGAACACAATGGGATTTCCGAAAGAAAACATAGACATATTGTTGAAACAAGCTAAGCTCTCATGAGTCATGTTGGGTTACCAACAATGTTTTGGTCTTTTTCCTTTGCGGCTGCAGTGTACCTTATCAATCACATGCCTTCTTCTTCCCTTGCGTTTCAAATTCCTTTCGAAAAGCTTTTTCGTGAACCACCAAATCTTTTAATCTTCGAGTGTTTGAATTTCTCTGTTTTCCTTAGCTTCATCCCTATACATCCAACAAACTAGAGCCTAGATCTCCACCTTGCATTTTCTAGGGTGGGATATTGGGTATTCGGTTCGGTTCCGGGTATTTCGGATACAAAGGTTTATGATCCAATGTGTATTTATTTTTGTTCGGTTCGGTTCCCATCGGTTCCGGGTCGGTTCGGGTACATACGTTGAAAAACCGAAATATACACGTAAAAATTCGGTTCTTATCGGTTTCGGGTATTTTATACCCGATATGTCAAAAAATCCCCGAAATGTAAGAAAATTACCCGATATGTCAGAAAATACCGGAAATATATAAAAAAAATTATCCAATAAGTCAAAAATATACCCAAAATATAAGAAATTTATCAAATATGTAAAAAAATATCCGAAATGTAAAAAATAATTTTACCCAATAAAATAAAATATACCCGAAAAACTAAGAAAATACCCGATATACAAAAAATCATATACTATATATAAATGTATATGTATATTCGGGTAATCGGTTCCTCTTATCGGTTCCCGGGTAATACCCGGAACCGAACCGGTACCCGCGGTTCCACAATCTCAATACCCAATGGGTATTTTGACCGGAACCGGAACCGAACCGATATTTTTGGCCGGAACCGGAACATAGAGACCATGTGCAGCATTTCATCGACCTTCTCGGCATCAGATTCTCTCGCAAGGATCTCGGCCCGCTGAATTATGTTCTAGGTGTGGAAGTCAATCGCACGCCAGCAGGCTTGACTCTCACTCAGCAGAAATATATCAATGATTTACTCAGACGAGTCAACAGGCTTGATGCCAACCATCTGTCCACACCAATGGCTGATAAACCACCATTAACGAAATCATGTGGTGAGCTATTATCAAATCCAACAGAATATCGGATGGTCATCGGCAGTTTACAATATCTCTTATTCACGCGCCCAGATATTGCCTCCGCAGTCAACAAATTATCTCAGTACATGCCCCAACCAACAATGGAGCATTGGTCGGCTGCAAAACGGATACTCAAATATCTCTGTGGCACCCGAAACAGAGGTATTCATTTTTCAGCTTCCAACTCGATTTCTCTTCATATATATTCTAGCTCGGACTGGGCTGGCGACAAAGACGATTACTCGTCTACGGGAGCGTACCTCGTGTATCTGGGCAAACATCTACTCTACTGGTCACCAAAGAAGCAAAAATCAACAGCTCGATCATTGACGGAAGCTGAGTACAAATCAGTAGCAAATACTGCAGGTGAAGTTCAATGGATCAAGGCTCTCCTCTCGGGAATGAGTGTGTCTCTGTCCACAACTCTTGCAGTCTATTGTGACAATGTCGGGGCAACTTATCTATTAGCCAATCCTTTGTTCCACTCGAGAATGAAATACGTCGCTGTTGATTTCCATTACATTCGGAGTTTGGTCCAAACATGAAAACTAAAAATTAGCCATGTTGCGTCAGCTGATCAGCTAGCTGATGGCCTTACGAAGCCTCTGCCAAGAGCTCGTTTTCTTCCTCTCTTCTCCAAGATTGGACTTACTCAGATACGTCCATCTTGAGGGGGTGTATTAGCGTATCAATCAATATTGTCTTAATTGTAAACATTCCTTATATAGCTACACAATATTCACCTTTGTGTATGTATTGTTTCATGTCAGAGAAAGTGTGTTGGGAAGAAGGGTTGGAGAAGATGAGGTAGGAATGGCTTTTTCCTTCTTCGATTTAAACAAAATTTTGGTGCATTTTGTCGCCTAAACCGTTTATGTGATTGGGTTTCAGTGGAGAAGATGTTTTGATGATGTACATTAAATTTTGGGGTTTAACTTCATATAGAGACTTGGAGTTCTACTATTTCGGCGGAATGTGTTAGAGACCTAAGCGTTGATCCATATCTCTTGGTGTAACATCCGCTGACCGACGAGCTGACCGGCCAACAATAAAAAAGAACATGACCGGTGGAACCCGAGCAGCCATACGAGAAGAGTTTGTCGCAATACGAAGCCATAGACAGTCCGGCTTGAGTTAATTGCTCGAACCAAACCATAATTGACTCTGTTTACCCCGTTTGCACGATACAAGGCTTTTTAACTTGTACCACTTCAACGAATTGTGTTTGGTTCGGACTAAACTGTATATCAAGGAATTATTCCGTTTTTATTACTTAAAAATTATAAATCTTACTCATAGCAATTTACGGTTTATACAAATCATTTAGTGGAGTCCCATAAAATCCGAAACCGAAAATAAAGTCAAAATGCACTCAAAAACAAACCAATTCCTAATACGAGCCCAAGACTACTACGAGTGTCCTACGCGTCTGCTAAGCTATGTCAAACCAGAAAACACAAAAAGAGTCTAATGAGTAATCTAAGATTACCCAGCGAGTCGGTTCCCCACTAACAAGTTGCTAAAGAATATAATAATCCCGTCCCAAACCCGAAATAACAATCAAGAATAGCTTATCACATGCTATCAAGACGTGATGAGCTCCCCAACAAAAATTCAATTAACAACACACAACAACAAAGGATAACCACGAAAATCGAGAGCACCGCGGTACATGCTCTCGATAACAATCGATCTATCTAACGCGGCACTATCACTAATTCCACACCATCGAGGCCCACTATACGAACTCGGTAACTTCCACATGAACACTAAGCTACTGCCATGGTAACTAAAACCTCCCATGACTCTTAGACGTAAACACGAAGTCCTACGACTAAGACATCATTCTCGGTCCATCGATACGTGGTGACTCGAGCTATCCCTAGATAACCAAAGCTCCATGCAGTCCGGCCCTAGGACTCGGCCCCGTACTCTCCAGACCACAGACCTACCGGCGTCACTCAGTAGATTAACACTATAACCAGAATCACCACCCGAAGGCACGTGAACCAATCAAGTAACTGTTGGATTCCCTAGGATCCAGGGTCTAGGTGATTGAATCTAAGAACTGACCTCGTGATTACCTGGAGATTGGCAGCGGAAATTGGAACAGGTAAACGAGATCTAGGGCGCCTCAATCGCTGCGCCTCTATCGTAGTCCACACGCACACAAGCTGGAATCCGCCGGGATGCTAGTGTCGGGAATCGGATCTCCTGTGGGTTTTGAGTTTCTGTTTCTCTGCTTTCTCTCTGAGAAGCAACACTGACGGCTCAATCAGATTAGGTTGTGTAACCTGGCTCCTATAAATAGGCCCATGTTTTACAAACCGTAACTTCAGTTTCGGTTTCGACCTTGTGTCGATCGTTGCACCCAATGGTGACGATCGACACATCTCTTGTATCGATCGATGCACCCCTTGCATCGATCGACACACCTCTTCAAAACTCAATTCAATGTGTATCCAATACACATTGATCGGATCATGTGCCAATGATCAATCCCATACAAAGTGTATCCAGCTCGCTTAGGTGTGTGACCCTGTAGGTTCACACGATACTAGAAATGAGTTACAACTCATTTGTCATAAGCGGTTTCTAGCAAAACATTATGACTACCCAATATCATATGAATTGTCCGATCTCGACAATACAACTATCTTTAGTGTAAGTACAATGTGATTTCAGGACATAATCCCAACAATCTCCCACTTGTACTGAAATCACCTATTCCTATAATCCCTTCGTCTCTATATCTCGATATGGCATAAGGCAAGAGACTGTGTCATCCTTATTTTAGCCAACATCATGTTCATCGAACTCCTGATCTATACTGATAAAGCAAACGACTGACAATCACCTCGTTTGAGCACGGCCATGCATTTTCTCAGTATCAAATCTTCGATGGGCCCTGAGATATTTATCTCCCGTTATATGGGAGGGACAAATCCCATCTTGTTCCATCCCTGTTTCTACACATACTTCATGATACACCTAAGCAATGCCTTTATAGCCGCCATTTACGGATCGACGTTTGACAGGGTCAAAGTGTTGGGAATGTCCTGAAATCTACCGTACTATCTCTAGAAAGTATGATAAGTGTCGAGATCAGACATAAGTCATAAATACTGGGTGATCATGATGGCTTGCTAGAGTCCGCTCATGATCTATAAGTTTAGGACTTATTACCAGTATTGTATGATCCCGAAGGGTCACACACCATAGCTAACGGGAAAGTTAAATGGAATTAATACGGTAAGATGCAATGGCATTTACTGTATTAGATCAGAGAATTGGGCCAGACAAAATACAGGCTTTTGTCTGATTTGTGTCTTGGGCCCAAAAGATTAATGAGCCATTAGTCTAATGACTTGGGCCCATTAATGAGAGATAAAAAGAATGAGAAAACCCTAAGGAAGGATGGATGCTTGCGATTTTTTTATTCCTTGGCCGCGAGTAATTTGGCTCTCTCTCTAACTCTCTTTCTGATCTGATCCATCTTTTTGGTCTAGCAGCCATCCCGGCTTGTAAGAGTGTGGATACCGAAGGAGGAGCAGGTTGTTCATCTGTTCTAACTGATCTCATCATTACCATCTCTAATCCGCTGCAAAAGGTAATGTCACAGGTTGGTTTTATGATTCGTTTTGCAAGAACCTAGATCTGTTTAAGGTTATGTGTTAGGTTGTAATTTGGGAATTGAACCTTGAAAAACACCATAATCCTTCAGTGGTATCAGAGCCAGGTTATTAGGTTGCTTGTAATTTGGATCATATGAAAATTGATTAATGGAAACCTTGAATTTGGTCTCGGCCATGTTCATAATAATCGCTTGGTTTGATAATTGAAAGAATCGTGTTATTCAATCATATTGTTGAGTGCTTGGTATAATCACACTTGTCTTATTATTAATGATTGAATAGGTGATTGAATTAATCATATTGATCATGATCGAATCTTAAAGGTTTGTTGACTTTGTTCAGAATAGTGAATCTTGTTTCATTTTCGTTTGATATTTAATTATTGAATGATGAATGATTCGCTTGATTGACATTTTGTCTTATGTGAACAAGCAATAATCGAATGAACATTATTAATAATTGAATGAGTTTTGAAACTTGCGGCTACATTCTATTAATAAAACCCTAGCTCTCGATCGCTTTTTGTGTGTGTGAGCCGATGTTAAGCGATGTGTAAGCCATGTGACTCGCGTGTGATGCTTGGCCGAGATCGATCATTATGATCGTGAGGCAAAGGATCGTGCGCGAGCGTTGCGTGTAACCGGGCCGAGCATGATCCGTTGCAATGATCGATCGCAAACGATCGTGAGCAACCGTGTTGGATCATTGGGCCTCGGTTGGATCATGGCCCACAATTGCGTTAATGGGCCGAGTTGGATCTTGGATCCGATTGTTTGGCCCATTAAAATTTTACGTCCCGCGAATAGTCAATCGGTTAAACCGAGCTTCGCGGTTCGTTGCCTAAAACCACACCGATTAAACCGGTCCATTTAATTGGCGGTTAATTGTGTGTTTAAAGCCTAAAACCGCAAGTTAAATCAAATTGGCTAAAACACTAGGTGTTTCTTCCCAGTTTTGGATTTAACTGAACCGATCCAATTTAATTGGTGGTTCAAGCGGTTAACCCAAATCGCGGTTTGCTGGAAATTATTTAATACACGGTATTATTTAATTTCTGGTTAAACCGGATTTAAAATTCAAAAATTGAATTTTAACCTAAACCGAAGGCTGGTCTAAGTTTGATTTGGTTGGACCAAATAATTTAGAGCTGGTCTGGTTTAGTAAATAACCGATGGTTTTGATAGTTAATTTGGTCTTGGACCAGAATTAATAAACCGGATCGGTTATGTCAAATTATTGGGCCAGCTGGAATTCTATGGTCTTGGGCCAAGAATTGGGCCTATAATTTGTGACCCAACCCAAAATATTTAATAAAATATTAAATTAGAAATTTCTATTTTTAGTAAGTTACTAAATTTAGAAAGTTTCTAAAATAAGAAAGTTTCCCAAAATAGTAATCTTCTATTTTTGGAAATAAAACTTAAAAATCCTCAAAAACAATATCAAGCTTGGATGTCTTTCCAATCTTGTCAGCTACTTAACGCTTATTTGATTACAGATATGGCTTACAGTGTGAGGTATCTGTTTTCGCGTAAGTAAAGTAGTATATAGTCACTAATTTCATTGGGAGT
This sequence comes from Orychophragmus violaceus, assembly GCA_030180135.1. Classification (NCBI taxonomy): domain Eukaryota; kingdom Viridiplantae; phylum Streptophyta; class Magnoliopsida; order Brassicales; family Brassicaceae; genus Orychophragmus; species Orychophragmus violaceus. Next base: position 88,907,418 of record CM058229.1, on the reverse strand, counting down.
CCCAGATTTTAGTGATTATTTGGCTGTAAGAGATTGGTTTCCTTGACTGGGCCATCGGGAGTCCCGGGCCTTGAGACATCTGGTGTATTGGGCCTTGGGCCCAATTCACAACCGAGAGTTATTGGTTATAACTAGCTGTGTGTATGCTTACCAAGTAAAGCTAATTCTGGGTGACGGCCAGTGGCCCACTTTGGATTTAGCTAAACATGGGTCTCGGAATCATTGTATTCTTATGAGGTTAAATAAAGAAATTTTGAATGCAATGCGAGTTTTCTTATAAGTTGTTAAGATTGCTCTTTTATGAACTAAATAACTAAAACTCTATTTATCTCTAAATTTCAGCTATGACGAGCACAAACAATCAAAACACTTTCTCGATCCGGTATGTCCTTGAGATGGACAAACTGAACGGATCAAATTTCTTGACTTGGTCGCGGAACCTGAGACTAGTTCTCAGGCAGGAGAGAAAGGACTATGTCCTTGAGAGAGCTCTCCCCGTGAGGATCGAGTCCAATGCCTCTCATGCAGTATATAATACTTGGAATAAGCATTATAATGATGCGGTAGATGTGCGTGGTCTGATATTGGCTACCATGGACTCAGATTTGCGGAAGCAATATGAGAAGATGGAGTCGCCAATAGAGATGATCAGCAGCCTGAAATTGAAATTTCAGGAGTAGGTAAGAGTGGAGAGATACCAGTTGGTTAAATCTCTCACTAGCTGCAAGCTACCAAATGATCATCCAGTAAGTCCTCATGTCAGTAAAATGATGGGTTACATTGATAACCTGAGGAAACTGGATTATCCAGTTAGCCAGGAATTGGCAACTGAGATCATTCTGCAGTCACTGCCGTCAAGCTATGATAAGTTCGTAAGGAACTATATCAAGAAAGGCTTAACGAAGACGTTGACTGAACTGCATGATATGCTCAAGACAGTTGAGCCAAACGTGAAGAGTACCCTGTACAATCTCATGAATGAGAAGGGTAGGTTTACTAAACCTAATGCTGACAAGGGTGAAGACAAAGTTGTCCTGATTTTGAATCATGGCAAGCGTGTGTCTTCTGAGCCCGAGTTAGATACCTCTTACGTTGGTAAGTGCTGCTACTGTAAAGAGACTGGGCATTGGAAAAGAGATTGCATTAAATTCATGGAAGATTATGAGGAGTTAAAGTTGATGTATGAGACTACTTCCTCAGGTATTCATGTTATTACTTCAAGTTATACCTTGTAGGTATTGGATACTGATTGTGGCACTGATATTTGTTATAATATGCAGAGCCTGAACAACAGTAGAACGTTGAAGGAAGGGCAAGTGGAACTGCGTGTCTGGAAGGAGCTTGGGATGCTGCCTCAGCCGTATGGTTTTCACTTGTAGATGCCTTTGAGGCTTGGTTTTGAATTAAGTAATTGCTAAAATGTACCTGCTTTAAGCAGAGTTGTTTTTCATTTTCTTGTGAAGAATTTGAATGTTTTCATTTTGATAAAGACAAGTTTTGTTCTTTTGATCTTAATGAAATGTTAATTGTAGCACCCTATTCAAGGAATGGGTTTTATATCTTAAACCAAAGAGTGCCTAAAAGTAACATAAATACCAAATTGGTTTAAATCTGATGAATTAAACCTGATTTTTCTTGGCATAAATGTTTTTGGTCAAATAGAGTAAATTGGATTCAGAAACCCCATAGTTATGGACTTTTGGGCTCATTTGAATAGATATCTTATGAGACTTGAATTCTGCTTACTGGACCAAAAGACAAAGGGCCCATCTTAGCCGAGCTAGAGAAAGGCCCAAAGGCTTATTGGAGATTGAACATACTCATGTATGTGGTCCGATGAGCAGTAATGCCAGAGAAAATTTCCTGTACTTCATTGTCTCTACTGATTACTTCAGTGAGTGTGACTGTGTTCATTTGATAAGACACAAGTCGGAATTCCTTGACATGGTCGAAAGAGTTCCAGAATGAAGTATAGAATCTGAATGACAGAAGTATTAAGACTCTGGATTAGATCACGAGTGAGAATACTTAAGTCATTGATTGTGTGATCATCTGAATGAGTGTGAAGTCGTTTCACAGCTCAATTCTCCTGAAAACCTTGAGGTATTTCTGTGAGAAAGAATCAGATCTTATTAGAAATGATTAAAGATGAGTCACACGAATCTTCCATGATATTCTTTAAGAATAACGCTCTAGAAATATCTAAGTTTACGCTGAAATAGTTCCACCAATATCAGTTGAAAGACACCACGTAAATGTGGATTGGAATCAATCCAAATTCGTCTTTACTGAGTATTTATAGTTGTGCTACTTCGCTGGTTGTCCTAAGGAAACCAAGGCTTGTTACTTTTACGTCCGTTCTGTTTTCTAAGAAGGGAAGTTACTTTCCAAGAAGAACAGTGGGAGTAAAAGTATAACTCGAAGAAATTCGAGAAATACACGAGGCTGCTCAACCTGTTGAGGGAGAGCATCGGATGGATTTACAGATTTCTGTAGAATCTACACCTGTAGAGCCTGAAGTTCGCAGATATGAATGAATCAGTCACTAATCCGAGAGTGATTTCTCGTCATTAGTTGAACCTGATGATCATTGAAAGTTCGCATGATCTGATGATCATTGAAAGCGACGAATCTGCGAAATTCAAAGAAGCGAAAGTGAGCCCGGACTCCAAAAATTACATTTTGTGTAAGTTAGCTTCATCGATCCATTCATGGATGGAAGCAAACATATCGGAGTTGGAATCTTCGTTCTGTTGAAGTAGTCAAGGTTTTGACTTGAACAGGAACGAAATGGAACTGTGCGTTTACTAATAGATTAGTGGGAGCGATATTGCATTTCTCATAATGTATGTCGATGACATACTGATTCTCGGAAATAACGTCCCAATACTGCAGTCGGTAAAGGACTGGCTTGGGAGTTGGTTTTGTGATTGACATGGGTAAAGCCACGTAGTTCTTGGATTCTGGATCTAAAGATAGAGATCCAGAAGAGCTGGTAGGACAAAGTCAGGATTCTTAAATTGACAAAGTCCTACACGTAATCAGCAATCCAAGAAGGGTTTTATGCCAATGTCACATGGCAATACGTTAAGCAAGAAACAGTATCCTACGATATCTGCTGAGCTTGAATGCATGGATAGGATTCCATATGCGACGGCAATTGGATCTATCATGTATGCCATGACACGTACTTGTTTTGATGTTGCTTTAATGTTAAGCAAGACAAGTAAAGACCAGTCAAATCCAGCAAAGAATCACTGGATTGCCGTATAGAATATCCTAAAGTATTTGAGAAATGCTAAGGATAAGTTCTTGATTTACGGAGAAAGTGAGGTGCTACAAGTCGATAGAGTCTGAAAGGCAAGTTTCCAATAGACAAAGATAATTCCTGGTCACAGTCCGGCTATATCTTGTGTCTAACTGGCGGTGCAAGGCACTGTTGCTGACTCCATGACTTAAGCTGAACAATTTCGCAGCTTGAGAAGCGGCGAAAGAGGATGTTTGGATAGAAGAGTTCATCACTGAACTTGATGTGATTCACAGCATAGATGAGCCTAGCTGCACATCAGAGGTCCAAACACCTTGAGGGTAGGTATAACCTATTCCGTGAGATAAATGACAGAGGTGTTAAGTAGATAAGCAAGTTTCATCGAATGAAAACGTTGCTAATCTATTAACGAAGCCACTCCTTATGCCTAAGCACGAGTCGCGGACTGTAGCTGTAGGATGAGTGAAATTAAGATGTAGTCTTAATTTCAGTGGGAGTTTGTAAAGGGCTTTACTTAGTTGTTTTGAAAGGTTCATGTAAACATTTTAAAATGTTAATGAAATTTTTATTTCTGGATTATTTTAACTGTGATATAAAATAATCGTTCCAAAATGATTCATGTCACTATATATGGGCCATCGAAGTACATGAGTAGACTTGATCCTGAAACCCCATATTTAACGAAGTGACATAAATCATAATGTCCATAGTCGAAGGTTGTTGAAATTGGAACAACAACAACCTGTTGAGACTAGATTGTGTTGAGACTTATGACCAAGTTTCGAGGGGTCATAGATGCGCGGCATCAAAGTCGACACATAGGTATATGTAGGGGAGCATATGACCGGACATGGCCCGCAAAATGAGAACTCTGCAAGATATTAATATCTGTGTCATAAGAAGTTCTCATATACGACTATAGAGTATAGTCCTTAGACCTGAGTTCGCATGCATGTGGCTGCACATGGAGTAATGCGCTTTGATCATTGTCTAACACTGTTTCGTAACTGGGAGCTATACGGACCTTGGTTGGGTGTATTATGAATTGTGTAGTTCATAGTGATGGAACAAGATGGGATTTGTCCCTGCCGTTTAACGGAGGTAATATCTCTAGGCCAATCGGAGATTTGATAGCTGGTAAGAGAATGGCCATTCCCAAACGGACTTGCCCAAGTCGTTTGCATTGTCAGTATCAAATCTGGTCCGATAAACATGGTTTGGCTATATAAGGATGACACGCATCTTGCCTTATGCCAGATCGAGATATTGAGACAAAAGGATTAGGGAATGTAGGATTCCAGTACAATCGGAAGATTGTTAGGAATGTCCTGTGTAGGATTCCAGTACAAGTGGGAGATTGTTGGGAATGTCCTGAAATCTACCGTACTATCTCTAGAAAGTATGATAAGTGTCGAGATCAGACATAAGTCATAAATACTGGGTGATCATGATGGCTTGCTAGAGTCCGCTCATGATCTATAAGTTTAGGACTTATTACCAGTATTGTATGATCCCGAAGGGTCACACACCATAGCTAACGGGAAAGTTAAATGGAATTAATACGGTAAGATGCAATGGCATTTACTGTATTAGATCAGAGAATTGGGCCAGACAAAATACAGGCTTTTGTCTGATTTGTGTCTTGGGCCCAAAAGATTAATGAGCCATTAGTCTAATGACTTGGGCCCATTAATGAGAGATAAAAAGAATGAGAAAACCCTAAGGAAGGATGGATGCTTGCGATTTTTTTATTCCTTGGCCGCGAGTAATTTGGCTCTCTCTCTAACTCTCTTTCTGATCTGATCCATCTTTATGGTCTAGCAGCCATCCCGGCTTGTAAGAGTGTGGATACCGAAGGAGGAGCAGGTTGTTCATCTGTTCTAACTGATCTCATCATTACCATCTCTAATCCGCTGCAAAAGGTAATGTCACAGGTTGGTTTTATGATTCGTTTTGCAAGAACCTAGATCTGTTTAAGGTTATGTGTTAGGTTGAAATTTGGGAATTGAACCTTGAAAAACACCATAATCCTTCACAAAGTGCACCAATTCATATGCTAGAAAGCATGATGAACTCAGGTCTAAGGACTATGCTCTTTAGTCGTAATGAGAACCTCCCATGACACTGATATAACTATCCTGTGGAGTTCTCATTAAGCGGGTCATGTCCGATCATATGTTCACCAACATATATCTATGTGATTGACTGTGATAATCATATCATTGACTCCATGAAACTTAGTCCAGCAGTCACCTCACATACTAGTCTCGCGCGGTTATTGGTGCCCCACTTCAATAACCTTGACTAGGGACAATAATAATTTATGTCATCCTTTCACTCATAGGGTTTCATGATCAAGTCCTCAACTTGATGACCTATAAGATGTACATAAAATACTTTGGGACTATTATTTAATTATCCAACAATTAAATAATACCGATGTCAGTTTGACTTACATAAACATTACCATAGCATGTCTATGTAAAGTTTACAACATAACTAAAATTACTCCCACTAGAATCAAGATCATCTCTTCAGATATCTTATACCTACAACAACAGAATAAATTTCGTGCTTAGGTTGTGGGAGAGGCTGCGGTGTTTTGCTTGAAACAATTTCAACAAACCACACCGCCATTCAGATAAAAGCAATATTCTACGGTCCACTGCTTGGAGCCTTTCCAACAGATAGCACCGCTATTCAGACAAAGAGACATATCCAGGTGGGAACCGGGAATCGTCTTTGTCCGTCCAACTACTTTCAACTGGTTCGTCACTTTCTTAGTTCACCACGAACCTATCCTTTGTGTTCCTCAAACACTTGGGATATTTCTGGTAACTGTTCAGTGACTATTATCGGAACATATTGGTATTTTCTCGTCATCCTATATGCGTAAGCTGCATCTAGACGAGCGCAAAATATGGCATTCATGATGGATTCTATTGCAGCAGCATTAGCAATCACACTCATTTATATTAGTTCAGCCAGTGTTCAAAACACTTCATCTTGCTAATATTGTTACTAGCTCAGCCAGTGTCCAAGACACTTCATCTCGCTTATATTATTGCCATAAGACCTTTGGTATGAAGCCATTCTTGGAATCAAGCACATTTGAACTATCTAATACCTTATTACCATAAGGATTTTGACACGATCCAATTAGCCTTTCTGATCCATTCCAATGGATCCTTATTCCAAGAACTTTTATGGCCTTCTCCCATGTCCATCGTTAAACTTGACTTCTTACCCAAATCTTGACAAGACTTTAGTGTCAGAACGTCGTTTATGAGATTAAGTATGTTACCTACATACAGTGTGAGAATTGCAATTACGCTCCCACTAGTCTTCTTGTAAACGCATGGTTTCTTTCTTTCTGATCAAGTCAAAACTTTTGACCACATTATCAGAATGTTGATTCCAACTCCAAGATGTTTGCTTCAATCCAGAAATGGATCAGTGAAGCTAACATGCATACCCTGCCAATTTTCTGGAGTTGGGGCTCACCGTCGCTTCTTTGAATTTCGCATGCTCGTCACTTTTCAATGATCAACGGATCACGACAATCGGCTACGAGAAATCACTCTCGAGTTAGTGACGGATCCTTTCGGATATGCGAATTTCAGGCTCCACAGGTGTAGATCCTACAACACTTTGTAGATCTCACCGCCGCTCTCCCTCAACAGGTTGAGCAGCCTCCTGTGTTTATCGAATTTCTTCGATGTGTACTTTTACTCCCACTGTTACTTTTGGAAAGTACGATCTTTCTCAAAAGGACACAGTTCTGGTCGACAAAAGTACTAAACCTTGGTTTCCCTAGGACAACCAGCGAGGTAGAACTTATCAGATTTGGGTTCAAGTTTGTTTGTTGACTATTGTCTTACACAAACCTTGCAATCCCAATTAATCAGAAAAACAAATTTGGAAATCACCCAGTCCACATCCAATGTGGTGTTTTTCACTGATTCTAATAGAAACTTATTTCTGCGCAAAGACAGACATTTTGGAACGTATTCTTAAATGATTATGGAAGATTCCTGTGACTCATCATTAATCAGAGCATATCTAATAAGATCCGATTCATTCTATTAGATGATCACCCAATTATTGACTCAAGTATTTTCCTCCGCGATTCAATCGAGGATCTCAATACTTCTGTCAAATTGGTTCTACACTTCATCTTGGAACTCCTCAAGGGATTCCTGCTCGTGTCTCATCAAATGAACACAACCATACTTATTGATGCCATCAATAAGGTAATGAAGTACAGAAGATTTCCTCTGGCATTAATACTCGTTGGGCCGCATACATCAGTATGTGAAAGGCCCAATAAGCCTCTGACCCGTTCCCTTTAGCTCTGCTAAAAGGGGCCTTAGTCACTTGGTCCAGTGAACATAATTCATATCTAAAATGAGTCCAAAACTATGGAACTTCTGAATCCGCTTCACTCTGTATGGTCAAACGACTATGCCAAAGGATAGTCGAGTTTAAGTCATCAGACTTAAACCTGTGTTATATTCTAACTTTTGCTGGTTTAAGATATAAAACCCATTCCAAACAGGGTGCTACTATATGATATTTCATTAAGATCTAAAGAACAAAACTTGTCTTTTATCAAAATGAGAAACATCCAAATTCTTTACAAGAAAATGAAAGACATTTCTGCACAAGGCAGATACATAGTAGCAATTACTTAATTTCTAAAACCAAGTATGAAAGGCTCCTACAAGTGGAGAATCTCTACGGCTCATGCAACAACCATTGCTTCATACCAGACGCGCAGTTCCACTTGCCCTTTCTTCAACGTTCTACCGTTGCTTAGGTCCTGCATATTTCAAAAAATATCAGTACCACAACTAGTATCCAATACTTACGTAGAACTTGAATTAATAACACAATACCTAAAGAAGAAGTACCATACATCTCCTTCATCTCTTGTGAATCTTCCAAGAATTTAATGCAATCTCTCTTCCAATGCCCTGACTCATCGCAGTAGAAGCATTTTCTAACACCAGATGGGCCTGACTTGGGCTTATAAGATGACACAGGCTTATCCTGATTCCAAATCTGGACGGCCCTGCCTCTACCCTTGCCAACACAAGATTTCTCAAATCTTTTACCCTTTATGATGTCATGCTCTGCTGTTTTGAGCATGGCATGCAGCTCAGTCAACGTCTTCGTCAAGCCTTTCTTGATATAGTTTTTAATGAACTTGTCATAGCTTGACGGCAGTGACTGCAGAATGATGTCAGTGGCCAACTCTAAGCTGACAGGACATTCCAGCTTCCCCAGGTTATCAATGTAACCCATCAGTTTAATGACATGAGGACTTACTGGAGCATCCTCTGGTAGCTTGCACCCAGTGAGAGACTTCACCATCTGGAATCTCTCAACTCGTGCCAGATCCTGAAACTCCAGTTTCAGACTGGTGATCATCTCTATTGGCGACTCCATGTTCTCGTATTGACTCTTCAAGTCCGAGTTCATGGTAGCCAACATCAGACAACGCACATCTACCACATCAGTATAATGCTTATTCCAAGCGTTATACACTGCATGCGAGCGATTGGTCCCAAGCCTTTCTGGAAGAGCCTTTTCAAGGACATAGTCCTTGCTCTCCTGCTTGAGAATGAATCTCAGATTCCGATACCAATCCAGGAAGTTGGATCCATTTAACTTGTCCTTCTCAAGGACGGATCGCAACGAGAAAGTAGTCATAGACATAAGCTAAAATCCAAGAAAACAAAGATTTAGTTATGTATTCCATGAGAAGTCTTATCTAATAAGAAAACTCGCATTATATTCAAACAATGTTTCCTCTATGAATATAATGATCCAAGATCCATACTTCACCAAAATCTGAGTGGACGACTCGCCATCACCCAAAATTTAGTTATCTAGGTAAGCAAATCATTGCTAATTGTACCCAGTACAACTCTTGGTCGCAGATAAGACAATCCATGTCTCATCTACTCTGACGGCTCTGGGCCCAGAACTTCTGATAGCCCAGTTAAGTAAACCAACCTCTTTAGTCTTGTGATCATTGACAGTCGCACTGCAAGTCTATCAATGATCACCTGCCTTTCTCATGTAGTAGTGGATACCAAGGACTCCAAGGCTATCCAACAACGAAACAAGTCTTGACAGTAGACAAGATTGTGCAAGACATCAAGGTCACTTGATATTTAGTTGAGGAAACTAAACTCTAAAAGGTTAGCAAATCAATATATTAGGTCATGTAATTGTTGATGTCAAGCACTGCAAGTCCATCAACATCATTACCTTCCTTACTCACGTAATTGTGGACACCAAGCTCTTGGCTAGACCATCACACAATGAAATGAGTCTTGACAGTTGACCATATTGAAGCTAAGCTTTGATCAATGTTTAAGTCTAGTTTGGTTTTTGCAAATTCAAGGTTCAATAACCAGAATTTTGAATACTGTGTCGATCGATGCAGACTATGTCTGTCGATCGACACCACCAAACTAAAACGGACTTCAATAACCGGTTAATCCAATTAACCCGGTTCATTGAACCAGTCATGTTGATCGACACAACCCATGTGTGACGGTCGACATAGACCTAAACCGAAGATTGTTTTTTGACAATCGGTCCAATCCAATTGAACCGACTTATCTGATCAAACTGATCTTAACCAATTGTACTAAACCAGTTTCAACTGATTGCGATAACCGGTCCAATTCAATTGAACCGTATTATCCAATCAAACTGATTTAACCCATCGGTTCATGCTAATTGAGATAATCAGTTCAATCCAATTGAGCCAATTCATCCAATTTAAACCGATCTATCCGGACTTAACCAAGCATGATAACCGGTCCAATCCAATTGAACCGATTAACCATTCTCTCGGTCTGTGTCGACCGACACTAACCTGTGTCGATCGACACTCGACCGAATTTGTTCTGTGTCGACCGACACTAAACCTGTGTCGATCGATACAGTAGAGTATCAGGGAATTTTAATCGAATTAAACCGACATAACCATGCGAGATAACCGGTTCAATCCAATTGAACCGATCTATCCTTTCGCACAGCCTGTGTCGATAGATGCACCCAGTGTGTCGATCGACACAGTGCGATTTCTAAATCGAAACCCATTCTTTAATTAGGCGAATTCGCGGTGCATCGATCGACACAAGTTTGTGTCGATCGACGCTATGTGAAAACACAATTGCTTTTGCATTTTCGCGCTGCATCGATCGATGCACCCAGTGCACCGATCGATGCTGTGCGAAAACCCTAAATCGGTTTTGACGTTTTCGCATTGCATCGATCGACACACCCAGTGCATCGATCGATGCTGTGCGAAAACACAGTTCTTCGTTTTCGATATTAACAAATCCGAGATTCTTATTATCAAAACGAATCCTAGCTAGCATCGATTCAATCAAATACCATTTAATCGAATTCTAGGCTACTGATTCAATCTATTAAACCCTATGGCTCTGATACCACTGTTGGATTCCCTAGGATCCAGGGTCTAGGTGATTGAATCTAAGAACTGACCTCGTGATTACCTGGAGATTGGCAGCGGAAATTGGAACAGGTAAACGAGATCTAGAGCGCCTCAATCGCTGCGCCTCTATCGTAGTCCACACGCACACAAGCTGGAATCCTCCGGGATGCTAGTGCCGGGAATCGGATCTCGTGTGGGTTTTGAGTTTCCGTTTCTCTGCTTTCTCTCTGTGAAGCAACAGTGACGGCTCAATCAGATTAGGTCGTGTAACCTGACTCGTATATATAGGCCCACGGTTTACAAACCGTAACTTCAGTTTCGGTTTCGACCTTGTGTCGATCGTTGCACCCAATGGTGACGATCGACACATCTCTTGTATCGATCGATGCACCCCTTGCATCGATCGACACACCTCTTCAAAACTCAATTCAATGTGTATCCAATACACATTGATCGGATCATGTGCCAATGATCAATCCCATACAAAGTGTATCCAGCTCGCTTAGGTGTGTGACCCTGTAGGTTCACACGATACTAGAAATGAGTTACAACTCATTTGTCATAAGCGGTTTCTAGCAAAACATTATGACTACCCAATATCATATGAATTGTCCGATCTCGACAATACAACTATCTTTAGAGTTAGTACAATGTGATTTCAGGACATAATCCCAACAGTAACTACCCGAGGATCCAATCAAGTCGAAAGTACCAGAACACCATCTCTAGACTTGCGGGATCTATCGCACCCTATATATTCCTAATAACAATAATGTAAACAAGCAGACTCATTGGGACTCTATCACGCAAGACCAACAAGGTCAAAATAGAAACACTAACTCAAGCCCCAATCTACCCTAACCTTATCCAAACTTACCCGGTCCATATAGAGGTAAGTATCAACAACACGGTCTATCCGGCCTAACACCGGAATAGACTAAACATCACACAAACAACGGTCTACTCGGCCCAACACCGGAATAGACAAACAACACACAACAACGATCACAACACCACTCAATAAATTATTTAGGTTCATTAGTCTTTTGGTCTTTTCTTAACTTTAACTCATTCGATCTGCTACATTGAGATTAGTGTATTACTAATCCCATATATGGCTTAATTCAATTCTAATTATTAATTCTTATTTCCTTAAATTATTATTCGTAATCTATCTGATCTGTCAGCTTGAGATTAGTAAACTTACTAATCTCGTGACTTCACATTAGTATTTAATTAATTCAATTAACCTGTTAACCCCGACTATTGACTAATTAACCCACCCGCTATATATTCTAAGTGTGTTATGTGTTTTAAATCCATATTTTGATGCACTCTTAATTTCACCCATATATAGATTCATTAATTACGTTCTTACAAACATATATATGTATATAGGTCCTAGCATGTCATTCTATATGAATGCATCACTCAAACAATCAACAATCAATGATGCAATCAATTAATTACCTATATAAGCTTAACTAGCATGCATTTCTTACCTAATCATTTAATTAGTCAAGTAGATTATCATTCAACTTAACCGCTCTAACCAATTCAACCAATCGGGTATGCAGATCCTAATACTACGATTTATTGATTACATGTATATATGATTCTAGTCTACATGCAACAAACAATTTAGCCGACTCACAATAATATATATGACGGATGGACGGACTGACAGAAACTCCGAATCCCCGAGACAGAACCAAAGCTTCCTCCGAACCCTTTCACGAACCGATCAAACTGAAACCGCCTTGACTTGAGCTTAACCGATCTTGAACTTTTCTGCTACTGACGAACCTAACTCCGTCTACCTTTTTCTAAATAGAAAAAATCCGGTTTGTAATCTCTTCCCTTATCCAAGAAAAGGTATTTCTAGTCTGCATGGTCCAATCATTTATCCCGAAAATTTCTACAATAAAGTTACATAGGTTGATAATATACTTTCCTAGCCACAATTATGCTATTTACATGTACTGGAAAATATTTTTTTTGACCTATACAAGGAAGATTAAATCACTACAAGTGACGGAGATACATGATTTAAATAACAAAAGATCCAATATTTAAAAATTGTATCAAAAATGACTTGAAGGTAGAGACTAGACCAGATAAAATTTGCTCATAATGAGCAAATCCAAAATCTTTGTAAATATAACCGATCATTAGTTCCCAACCGTGAGGCGAATGAAATCCAATACATAAATCAATTAATAAAAAAACCGAAAAGCTTTAATTGTATCACTTAAATTATATAGGAATTTTTGAACCCAAGAATTCAGAATAAAAATCTTTATATTACTCAAAAGAATCGGCATAACACTCCTAGTCGATTGGAATTGAGAAAATTATCTATCTATTGCTATAAAAATACAATTCACGGGGAAATGAAGAGACGATTATTACATCGAAAATTTTCTTTTCTGAAAAATATTCCTGAAAATATTCTTGCGTAGTAATTTTATTTTCTCCATCATTATTTTATTTTATTTTCTTATTTTTTCTTTTACCTCTCTCTCTTCTTTTTTTTTTTTCTTTCTTTCTTTCTTCTTCTCTCTCAATTTCTCTCTTCTTATCCCCAAATTTTCTAACTCTCTTTCACTCTCACTTAGATCACGATTGAGTTGTGAGAAATGAAAAAGTGAATGTCACTATTTATAGGAAACTAAGAGGGCTTATGCTCATCCAAGTGTCACCTTCCTCCCTCTTTCTTCTTACACGTTTCTTTTCACATGCTAAGGCAAATTCATTGAACATTATCCTCACTCTACAAAAGCACCATGTGGCCACACCATGGGAAGGAGATGCAATGAACCTTCTTGTCTTCTCTTCTTTTAGCTACGCTTTCATCACACAAGAGAGAATTCAATGAATCTTTAATTAGCCATGTGACTAATGAATGAAGCATATGGTTCATTGAATCACTCAATCCCTCTCCATTTTGGCCACGTCTTCTTCTTCTTCAGAACACAAAGAAAATTCTATAACTTGGAGATCAATTCTTCATCTTCATTGGTCACATTTTACTTGATGAGAGAATATTATATATTTTGCTTAACTATCCAATTAAGCTTTTAATTCTCCAAAAACCTTCGAAGCTTCAGAATAAATTCTCCAAAACTTTTTTTTAAATTACTAGACTCCAAGCATATTGACCTATACAAGGAATCCATCATGGCTAAAAAATATTAAAGTAAATATGACTAATTTTGTTATGTTATATAAGGTAAGAAAGATTATAATTAGATCAATGAATTTTTTTGGGCCATTATTGCATGATAAATCACTACAAGTGATGGAGACTCAATTTAAATAACAAAAGATCCAATATTTAAAATTTGTATCAAAAATGACAGGAAAGGTAGAGACTTGACCAGATAAAATTTGCTCATAATGAGAAAACCTAAAATCTTTGTAAATATAACCGATCATTAGTTTCCAACCGTGAGGCGAATGGAATCCAATACATAAATCAATTAATAAAAGAATCGAAAAAGCTTTAATTGTATCACTTAAATTATATATGAATTTTTGAACCTGATATATCATAGTTTTTCTAGGTTTTCAATCATGATATATGTGTATATATTGAGTCTTTAACCTTGTATTTGGAGTCTTTAGAGTCCTTTGTAGGTTTAGGTACGTTTGAAGCTTATCTGGAGATTCTGAGAGCTTTTGGAGTGATTTGGCAGCATACATGGATTCACAGAGTTCATTGGGTGTGTCTGCACGGAGTGTCGACTGACGCTGAAGTTAGTGTCGTCCGACGCCACTAAAGGTTGAAATTCATGCGCCCAAAAATCTGCATTTTGGGGATTTTACTGTTTTTGCCCATAAGTTTTCCCAGACTTACAGAAAGGCCCAAAACGTGTTTAGATCATTATATTAGGGTTTTTAAGCCATTGTTTAGGCTACGCATTATCTGACTTTCAGAGAGAGAGAGAGTTAGGGGCTGATCTTGTTCTCGAGAGAGAGAGGATTTCGAACCCCTGTTCTTATTCTTTTGGTTTTATAAGATTATTACTTTGATTATGTTTTTTTTCATGATTGCCATGTCTGAGTAGTTTTCTTGTTAGATTTAGGGATTCTCATTATGGATTTCATGGAATTATAGATTGATTGATTGATTAATTGGATTCGAAGCATCTAGTTCTTCATCTAGGTTGTTCTTAATGCATAATCCGAATTAGCTACTTAGATTGTTGATATCAGATCTGTTAGCGCAGCGAGAGTTGGTTAATTGATTAGAAAAGAACCTATCTGAGCAAATAACCTATTCGCAAAGAGATTTGGCTTAGGGAATTTGTGAACGAAAGAACCTGAATTAATTGCATGTTTAGAACTCTAGAATTCGCAAAGAGATTGGGTCTTCTAGGTTTTTAGACATAGTTAGCATTCGCAGCGAGAGTTGGTTTGTCATATGATTGTGATTCTAGTTCTAGAACATCAATATCTGAATCATGTTGATTGATTGGTCTGTGTTCCTGATTTCCTGAGAACTTCCCTAAGTCTAGCGCTTTGTTGATTGACACACCGTTTGTTTACTTGCTTATTAACTGCTTTCTCATCTGTCTTGCTTAGCTTAATTCAACTACATATAATCTATCGTGTGAACTAGAGTCTCTATGGATTCGATACCCTTTATACTACAATTTCATATCTGTGCACTTGTAGTTAGAATAGGGATAATTATTGACCTATCAAGTTTTTGGCGCCGTTGTCGGGGAATCTTTGAGTTCGCCGATAGATTTTGTACTAGAATTTAGTTTAAGTGATTTTTTTTCTTTGTTACTAATCTCTGTTTCCCGTTTTTCTTGTTTATGCAGGGAAACAACGACCAAGAGAACTTAGTGTCGATCGACACCAACCTAGTGTCGGTCGACACCTTTCGCGGAAGCAGCCAAAAAGACTAAGAGATCTGTAAGGATGATGTATCCGAATGGTTTTTTCAGCTCAGAGATTGACAGCTCGCAGATAGCTGTGCTGAAGAAGCAAGTTGACTCTCTGCATAGTCTTCTACTTGGAAGGAGGAGTGTCCAATTGGCTCAGGATTTTGAAGTATTGGATGTTGGAAAGTATGCGCAAGAAGTTGTCAACTACGTTGGGGGGAATGGATTCTACAATCAGAAATATGCTTTTCAGAAGCCCTTCCAGCAATAGAGTAACTCCTTCTCTAGGAACTATGGTGTTTCTTCTTACCAAACACCTCCTGCACCTACACATAAGAGCAGATTGGAAGCCATGATGGAGCAGTTTCTTAAGGGACAACAACAGATCACTGTGTCCTTCAACTCAAAGATTGATGCTGTGTACACTGATTTGAATGAGAAGTTTGAGTCCTTGAACACTCATGCGAAGCAACTAGATACACAAGTAGCTCAGATTGCAAGCTCAATAAAGGGTAAGAATGTTCAGAATGCCCACGTCAATGCTATCTCAGTTCATGTTGAAGATAGGCTGGATAAGGAAGAAGGATTTGGAGTTAAGGCTTTGGAAATCGTGGAAAACAGAGAAGAATCCGAGCCTGCAGACTCAGTATCGATCGACACTGATCATGAGAGTTGGTCGACACTCCTTGAAAACCCAGAGTTCGAGAGTTTCGACGGACCAAAATTGACCGAGATCGACATTGATCTCTTGATAAAATCCCTCAGTGTCGATCGACACCCTATTAGTGTCGGTCGACACACAGTTCTGACGGCAATTTCGAGTTCTCATGACGAACGGAAATCGATCATGCTCGACACTGTCGGTCGACACCAATTCAATGTCGACCGACACCACTTCTGCGTCGATCGACGCGACGGTCGGGCAGACCCAATTTTGCCTAAATCTGATGTTTTTGCTAAGGAAAGGGTCTACAAACCTCCCATACTGTTCCCAAGAGTTCCTATTGTTGGATCTCCTAGGATCTAGGGTTCGTTATATTGAAATTACCAACCTCGTTCTTACCTAGAACTGGCAGCGGTATGATTGGTGAACGAGATCAGTAGCGAATCAAGTGCTTCGCCTCTACCAAGCACACACTCACCTAATCTGGAACGCCGGGATGCTAGTGCCGGATTCGGGGATGAGTTTTCGATGACTCTGCTTTTCTCTCTGAGAATTCCAGTGACGGCTAGGGTCCAGGTCGACCATATAAGCCTTTATATATCGACCTGGAAATGACATCACAAACCATCGGAGTAACCCGACTCGTTTACGTCAAAACCCGATATGCATCGATCGACACACTTACTGTGTCGATCGACACACCTTCTCGAAAAGCCTGCATCGATCGACACACTCATGTATCGATCGACACATACATCATAAAACTCTATGTCAATGTGTATCCAATACACATCAATGTGATCATTATCAAATGATCATTCCCATATGTTAGCTTCCAGATTGCTTAGGTGTGTGACCCTATAGGATCATATAATACTGGCAGTAAGTCTACAACTTACAGATTACAAGAGGCTTCTAGCAAAGCATTACAATCACCAGTATTATACAAACGATTGATCTCGACACACAATTATTATCAGGAGTGAGTACAAGTGTGATTTCAGGACACAATCCCAACAATCTCCCACTTGTACTGGAATCATCAATTCGTACAATCCTTTCGTCTCTATATCTCGATTTGGCATAAGACAAGATTAGTGTCATTCTTATTAAGCCAATATCATGTTTATCGAACTCCTGATCTATACTGAACAAAACAAACAACTGAACTACAGTTCGTTTGAGTGCGGCCACACATTTTCTCAGCATAAAATCTTCGATAGGCCCTGAGATATTTATCTCCCGTTATTCAGGAGGGACAAATCCCATCTTGTTCCATCCCTGTTCCTTCACACACTTCATGATGCACCTGAGCAGTGCCTTTATAGCCGCCAGTTACGGATCGACGTTTGACAAGGTCAAGGTGCACCAATTCATATGCAAGAAAGCATGATGAACTCAGGTCTAAGGACTATACTCAATAGTCGTAATGAGAACCTCTCATGACACAGATATAACTATCCTGGAGACTTCTCATTAGCGGGTCACGTCCGATCTTTTGTTCACCAACATATATCTATGTGACTGACAGTGATATTCATATCATTGACTCCATGAAACTTAGTCAACAGTCACCTCACAAGCTAGTCTCTCGCGGTTGTTATTGTCCCACTTTAACAACGTCGACTAGGGACACATCATAATTTATGTCATTTGTTACTTATAGGGTTTCATGATCAAGTCCTCAACTTGATGACCTATAATATGACATAAACTTATTTTGGGACCATTATTTAATTATCCAATAATCAAATAATGTTGATGTCAGTTTTCATAAACATGACCATATCATATATATCTGAACATCATAACTAAACTAACTCCCACTAGAATCAAGACCAAGTCTTCAGATATCTAGTACCTACAGCAACAGTATACAACTCGTGCTTAGGCTGTGAGAGATGCTGCGGTGTTCTTGCTTGGAACCATTCCAACAAACCACACCACTATTCTTTAATAAGCACTATTCTACGGTCCTCTGCTTGGAATCCTGCATATTGGAACTGTCCAGTACCTCTAATCACAAAGATTCTGACACATCAATGTGATCATTATCAAATGATCATTCCCATATGTTAGCTTCCAGATTGCTTAGGTGTGTGACCCTATAGGATCATATAATACTGGCAGTAAGTCTACAACTTACAGATTACAAGAGGCTTCTAGCAAAGCATTACAATCACCAATATTATACAAACGATTGATCTCGACACACAACTATTATCAGGAGTGAGTACATGTGTGATTTCAAGACACAATCCCAACACCTATAAGGTCTAAACATGAGCAGAATGTAGTCACGTGCATGGTGGTGATGGATAAGGAGCTGAATGAAACTCCACCAGCTGATGCTTCGCGAGTTCACCCTTATGTGCAGAAAAGTGCGAAGAAGATGATCTCTGCTGATGGAGATTTGAACGAAGGGGTGATGATTGTATCTAAGCGAGTCAGTTCTGTGCTAGATCAGATTCCAGAGAAGCTTCCAGATCCAGGAGTCTTTGTGCTAGATTGCTATATCTTCGAGAACAGCTTCAAGCACTCCTTATGTGACTTGGGATCTAGTGTGAATCTCATGCCATACTCGGTGGCTGAGAGATTGGGATTGACAAACTTCCAGCAAACTAGGATCTCTCTAATCCTAGCTGATCGATCGAAGAGGATTTCAGAAGGAGTTCTTGAGGACATCCATATCAGAGTTGGAAACTACTTGATTCCAACAAACTTTGTGGTGCTGAAATATAATATGGAACCGAATGATCCTCTGCTACTTGGCATATCGTTCTTAGCTACAGCTGGAGCAGTGATTGATGTGAGGCATGGTCTGATTGATCTCCACCTGGGAGATAAGCCTTTTCACTTCAAGATGGATAAGCTGCGAAAACCCAGAGTTGATGGTCAAGCCTTTAGTGTTCAGCTAGAACAAGAAGCTCTGATTTGTGGGGCTACAGTGTCTGATAGTGGAGAAAAGAAGATGGTGGTTCCTCAGGAATCTTCTCTAACATCTTCAGAGCCTGCAACTGCTCATACGCAGAAAGCTCCAAACATCAGACATCTACCAAAGCGAAGGTATGCATCCTCTAAAATCAATCCTCCTAACTTCATTGTTGTGAATGCAGGGAAACGCTCTATCCCACCCAAGCTACGCTCCCACCCTGACTCTATTCCTTCATTCCTTGGACGATCTCATGCTGCTACCGCTTACACACCTCCTTGGATGAGGAGGAGACTTTCGCAGAGGCACTCACAGCCTCTGTTGAAACCACCATGAGTTGATCTCTTCCCATAGTCAAGCTAATGACTAAAAACAAGCGCTGAGTGGGAGGCAACCCACTTTTGGGTCAGTTTTTCTTTTCTTTTTTGGTTTTGTTTCTTTGATTTTTCTGGTTTTTGGTGTTTCAGAACGTGATGAACAGGATTGCAGACAGCAGTGTCGATCGACACCGAACTAGTGTCGGTCTACACCAAACTCAAAAACACGGACCATAATCGAGGATGCTCAATTTGGATCAGATTAGTGTCGAACTAAGCCTCGTGTCGTTCGTCACTGGCTGTGTGTCGGCGACACTGACCACGCTAGCAGGTAAGGTTTCTTATTTTCCGATTTTTTTTGCTGATTATACCTTGTTCTCCCGAGCTCAAGCTGCGATAACACTGGGGACAGTGTTGTTTAAGTGTGGGGGAGGTAGTTATTGACCACTGTTTGCTTTGTTAGTGTCAGTCCTTTGCCTTCAAAAATTGTTTTATTGAGTCAAAATGTGTATGAAACTATGATTTTTCGAGGAAATTTTTCGCTGGAACAGGAACTAAGTGACCATTGGACAGACTTGCAGTAGCTCTATGACTGTTAGAAAACCCTGTTGGAATTATGTCCAGTAATCTCTGTACTGTCTCTAGAAAGTAAGAGTATGTCAATGATCAGACATAAGTCATATAATACTGGGGGTCATGATGGCTTGCTAGAGTCCGCTCATGATCTATAAGTCTTGGACTTATTGCCTTTATTATATGATCCCATATGGGTCACACGCCTAAGCTAACAGGAAACTATGAGGGAACGGATTAGCAGAAGTACGGTAAAAGTGCTAGGCATTCACTGTACTTAGAGAGAGATTAATGGGTCTGATTAAATCTAAGGGATTTAATCAGACTGGGAATTGGGCCCAAAAGCCCAAAAGAACTAGGCATAAGTTTTATAAATAAAACTTGACCTAGGTCTTATTTGGAAAAAGCCTTCTGCGCCTCCCTCTCTCTCTCTCTGCGCCTGTCTCCTCTCGGTCTAGCAGCCAATTTCCTGCAGTGTGCGTGTGTGAGCCTTTGGAGGAGCTATCTCTTGGTGGTTCTGCTGATCTCTGACCCGTACCTCCTCTTTCCGCTGCAAAACAAGGTAACAGGTGAGATCCTTTATGATTCTAGCAAGAGAACCTAGATCTGGCATGTTTAGTAGGATCAATTAATCTGATGAATTGAATCAGGAAATACTAAACGAATCCTTCAGTGGTATCAGAGCCATTGGTTCTGTTAGGATTTCTTGTTTAGAATCATGTTTAGGTTGTTTAGAAGTGTTTGAATCAATCTATTGATAAGAAAAACACTTAAGAAACAAAGAATTAAAACCTAAACTAACTAGAAATCGCATGATCCGATCTATAGTGAATCGGAATGCGTCGGAATGATGATCGCCAAAGGATCACCATGTCCGGATCGTGTAAGGCACGGTGGACCGATCAACCGAGGGATCGCATGGATCGAACGATCGCATGGATCGACCCGAACCGATCGCGTCCCGTCCCGATGCCTCCCGTCCCGATCGGCCTTGACGTGCGAGAGGTGAACCGATCAGCCGTGTGGATCGCATGGATCGATCGACGATCGCATGGATCGACGGCGATCGCGTCCCGCCTGTCTCGCGTCTCGACCCGAGCCATCCCGTCCCGCGTCCCGTCCCGTCCCGATCGCGTGTTGATTGCGGCTGTCCTGATCGTTCTATCGATCGCGTGAAGCTTGCGTCGCATGGTGATCGGTTCGTGACCTAATGGTCGGTTCGGTTTTGGCTTGTGTTGATTCGGTTTAAGATAATTAAAATCTTAATCGTCACGGTTTAATAATTACAGATTTAATAATATTTATTAAGTCTGGTTAAACCGTGATAAGAAATCCAATGTCGTAAAAATTATTGGATTTAGTGCCTAAACCAGTGATTTTCTAATTTGATTTGGTTGGACCAAATAAATTGAGAAAATCCGGTTTAGTAAATAACCGGTTGACAATTGTGGTCATCGTAGTAATTAATTTTGGTTAGACCAATTTTAATGAACCAGACCGGTTATGTCATTTAATTGGACAATTGGGTTATGTCTTGGACATAGACCAATTCTTGGGCCATGGGCCAAGAAGTTAAAACAATTGGGCCAATTATTTGAGTCTTATTCTTCAGATTATTTTAAAATTCATTTAATGATTAAAATTTGATTTTAAAATTAATCAGTTTCCAAAATTTCAAATTAGAAAGTTTCTTAGAATAGAAGTTTCTAGATTTGCATGTTTTGGATTTTAGGAAATTTCTATAGTTAGAAAGTTTCCAATTTTAGAAAGTTTCCAAAAATAGTAGGTTTTCCAAAAATGGAAAGTTTTCAAAAATAGTAATCTTCTATTTTGGGAATGAAATTTTAAAATAAACCTACAAACCTCAAATAATATCAAGCATTGGATGTCTTGTCCAGATTATGTCAGCTGTTGAAGCCCATTCAATCGTACACACGGCCTTACAGTGTGAGGGTGTTTATCTTTTGCGTGGGTAAGACAGTTTGGGATTCATTAATGTCATTGGGAGTCCCAGACATTAGTGATTACATGACTGTATAGTCTGGTTTTCTTGACTAGGCCATCGGGAGTCCCGGGCCTTGAGACATCAGAGTGGATTGGGCCTCGGGCCCAGATTCACAACCAAGAGTTATATCACGGATATAATTAGCCGAGATAGGGCTTACCGATATAAGCTAAGGTTGGGTGACGGCCAGTGGCCCACTTTGATCTTAGTTATATGTGGATCTTGGAATCATTATATTCTATTGAGGATAACTAATGTTATTGAATATAATGCAAGATTAATCATATTGAACATATTAACTAATAACCTTTTTATCTTATATTTCAGCTATGACTACTACAAGCACTCAAAACACATTCTCAATCCGGTCTGTTCTCGACAAGGAGAAGCTGACTGGAACGAACTTCCTGACGTGGTCAAGGAACTTGAGGCTGGTCCTCAAGCAGGAGAAGAAGGATTATGTCCTTCGTGATCCCCTCCCCGAGAGGCCTCCTAACAATGCCGCCAGGACTCAGCATAATGATTGGGAAAAGCATTCGTCAGATGAAAATGATGTCTATTGCCTGATGTTGGCGACCATGACTCCTGAGCTGCAAATGCCGTTCGAGAGTGTGCTGTCGCCCATTGAGATAATGGCAAGCCTGAAATCGCTTTTTCAGGAGCAGGCAAGGACTGAGAGGTTCCAGACAGTTAAGAACCTCTTGGACTGTAAGATGGCTGCAAATGCGGCAGTGAGTCCTCATGTCTTGAAGATGATGGGTTATCTCGATCATCTTCAGAAACTCGACTGCCCTATCAGCCAGGAACTTGCCTGCGACATCATTCTGCAGTCTTTACCTGCAAGCTATGATCAGTTCATTTTGAACTTCAATATGCATGGCTTGAGTAAGACATTGCCTGAGCTTCACGGAATGCTCAAGACTGCAGAGCCCAACTTGAGGAAAGCCAAGGACCTCAATGTGCTTATGGTGCAAAAGGGCAAGGGCTTTAAGAAATCCTCTGCCAAGGACAAGGGAAAGGCTAAGGCTGTTCAAGTCTCGGACAAGGACACGCCAAAGCCCAAGCCCAAGTCCAAGGCTGGGCCTACTGACATCTGCAGGTTCTGCAAAGAACCAGGGCATTGGAGGAGAGAATGTAAGAAATTCCTGGAAGGTCTAAAGGAATTGAAGAAGAAGACTCTCGAGACTTCTTCATCAGGTATTTTTGTTATAGAAGTTAATACAACTACTTCTGATAATACCTCATGGGTTATGGATACTGGTTGTGGGGCTCATATTTGTACTAATATGCAGGCACTCAGCAACAGTAGGAGGCTGAAGCAAGGACAAGTGGAGCTACGAGTTGGGAATGGAGCGAAAGTTCCTGCACTAGCTGTAGGCACATACTTGTTGTCTTTACCTTCGGGATTGGTTTTAGAACTCAATAATTGTTATTTTGTACCTGCGATAAGCAGAAATATTATCTCAATTTCATTGTTGGATTTGGAAGGTTATGATTTTTCAGTTAAGAATAAATTATGTTCCTTCAATCGCAACAATTTGTTCTATGGTTGTGCCCTTCTTACGAATGGGCTTTACGTACTTGATCAATCCGCGCCAATTTATAACATTAATACCAAACGGTTCAAACCTAATGAGGAGAGCCGAACGTTTCTATGGCATTGTCGTTTAGGGCACATCAGTGAGAAACGCATTAAGAGGCTCCATTCGAATGGACTTCTTGGCTCATTTGACTTTGAGTCATGTGAGAAATGCGAATCCTGTCTGATGGGCAAAATGACGCGGGCCCCCTTTAATAAACCTAACGAGAGGGCCAGTGACTTATTGGGCCTGATACACACAGATGTGTGTGGCCCAATGTCTACAAATGCAAGAGGAAACTATCAGTACTTCATTACCTTCACTGATGATTTCAGTAGGTATGGATATGTTTATTTAATGAAACATAAGTCTGAATCGTTTGAGAGATTCAGAGAATTCCAAAATGAAGTACAGAACCAACTTGGCAAAAGCATTAAAGCTCTTCGGTCCGACCGAGGAGGAGAATACTTGAGCCAAGAGTTCAGTGATCATCTAAGAGAGTGTGGGATAGTTTCCCAACTCACTCCTCCTGGAACACCTCAATGGAATGGTGTGTCTGAGAGGAGGAATCGGACCTTATTGGATATGGTTCGGTCTATGATGAGTCACACAGACCTTCCAATATCCCTTTGGGGATATGCTCTGCTAACAGCAGTGTTCACTCTAAATAGAGCGCCATCAAAAGCAGTAGCAAAGACACCATATGAATTATGGACTGGAGAAGCTCCAGTGCTGTCTTATCTTAGAATTTGGGGTTGTGAAGCCTATGTCAAGAGATTGATCTCTGACAAGCTTACACCAAAGTCTGATAAATGCTACTTCATTGGTTATCCGAAGGAGACCAAGGCTTATTACTTCTACCTACGTTCCGAGAACAAGATATTTGTTGCTCGGGATTGTAACTTTCTTGAGAGGGAGTTTCTCTCTAAGAAAGACAGTGGGAGTAAGGTACTGCTTGAAGAAATTCAAGATGAACAGGATACTGCTCAACCTAATGAGGAAGAGCAGCAGGAGGACCTACAAGAAATTGTAGAGCCTGAACCTGTAGTACCTGAAGTTCGAAGATCCGAGAGGATCCGTCACGAACCCGAGAGATATCAAGGATTCCTCGTGACTAACTGTCATGATCTTCTGATCATTGATGGTGATGAACCATCGAACTTTAATCAAGCCATGATGGGCCCAGATTCCTCTAAGTGGCGTAAGGCCACTGATTCCGAAATGGACTCCATGTCGGTCAACCAAGTGTTTTCGTTGGTTGACTTACCCGCTGGTGTAAAAGCCATCGAGTGCAAATGGATCTTCAAGAAGAAGATTGACGTGGATGGAAATGTCCAGATTTATAAAGCCAGGTTGGTGGCAAAAGGTTTCAGGCAAGTTCACGGTGTGGATTATGATGAAACCTATTCCCCAGTGGCTATGATGAAATCAATTCGGATTCTACTAGCAACTGCAGCTTTTCATGATTATGAAATTTGGCAGATGGACGTGAAAACCGCCTTCCTGAATGGAATTCTGGAAGAGGATGTGTATATGACACAACCTGACAGTTACATAGATCCAAAGAATGCTGGGAAAGTATGCAAGCTTCATAAATCCATTTATGGATTGAAGCAAGCATCGAGGAGCTGGAATCTTCGTTTTGATGAAGCGATCAAGCAATTTGACTTCATCAGAAACGAAGAAGAACAATGCGTGTATAAGAAGACTAGTGGGAGCAAGATAGTATTTCTTATTCTGTATGTCGATGACATACTACTTCTCGGAAATGACATACCAATGCTGAAGTCGGTAAAGGACTGGCTTGGAAGTTGTTTTTCCCTGAAAGACATGGGTGAAGCCGCATACGTTCTTGGAATCAGGATCTACCGGGATAGATCTAAAAGGCTGATAGGCTTGTGTCAAGATTCATACATTGACAAAGTCCTACATAGATTCAGCATGGCAGATTCCAAGAAGGGCTTCACGCCAATGGTACATGGCACAACGCTAAGCAAGAAGCAGAGCCCAACGACGGCTGCTGAGCTTGATCGCATGAAGAATATTCCTTATGCATCTGCAATAGGATCTGTCATGTATGCCATGATCTGTACTCGTCCTGATGTTGCTTATGCATTGAGCATGACGAGTAGATACCAGTCAAATCCAGGTGAAAACCATTGGATTGCCGTCAAGAATATCCTGAAGTATCTGAGACATACTAAGGATAAGTTCTTGGTGTACGGAGGAAGTGATGTGCTTGAAGTCAGTGGATTCACGGACGCAAGTTTCCAGACAGACAAAGATGATTTCCGGTCACAGTCCGGTTATATCTTTTGTCTGAATGGCGGTGCAGTTAGTTGGAGAAGCTCCAAGCAAGACACTGTTGCTGATTCCACTACAGAAGCTGAATATGTCGCCGCCTCAGAAGCAGCGAAGGAAGCTGTTTGGATACGAAAGTTCATTATTGAACTAGGTGTGATACCAAATGCAGCTGAGTTTATGGCACTGTTTTGTGATAACAATGGTGCTATAGCTCAGGCAAAGGAACCAAGATCACACCAGAAATCCAAGCATATACTAAGAAGATTTCACTTGATACGTGATATCATTAATAGAAAGGAAGTCAAGATCAGCCGAGTTCCGACAGATGACAATGTCGCTGATCCATTGACAAAGCCACTCCCAAGGCCTAAGCTCGAGTTCCTGACTGAAGCTGTAGGCATTAGAGACATTGAAATGTAATCTAAATTTGAGTGGGAGTTTAAGGGCTTTATTTAGTTATTGATATGTTCTTGTAAAACATTTGAGATGTTTAATAATAAAATTATTTTTCAAGATTATTTTAACTGTGATGAAATAATCGTTCCAAAATGATATGAACCATTTTATAGGTCATCGAAGTAAGTGACTTGATCTTGAGTCATCAAAGTCATTTAGCTTGATCATGAGACCCTATATTTGATAGATGGCTTATATCATCCTGTCCCTAGTCGAAGGTTGTTGAAATTGGAACACCAACAACCGCGTGAGACTAGATTGGTATGTGACTTATGACAAAGTCTCAGGATGTCATAGATGCACGGCATCAAAGTCAGTACATAGGTGTATGTTGGGGTACATACGACCGGACAAGACCCGATTATAAGAACTCTTCAGGATATTTATATCTGTGTCATAAGAGATTCTTACTACGACTATAGAGTATAGTCCTTAGACCTGAGTTCGCATGCATGTGACTGCACATCAACTGATGCGCTTTGATCATTGTCTAACGCTGTCGTTATGCGATAGTTATAAGGACCTTGGTTGGGTGTATTATGAAATGAGTAGTTTACAGTGATGGAACAAGACGGGATTTGTCCCTCCAATATAAATGGAGTGAATATCTCTAGGCCAATCGGAGATTTGAATACTGGAAAATGCATGGCCATGCTCAAACGGACTGTCCCGAGTCGTTTGGATTGTCAGTATTTAATCAGAGTCCGATGAACAAGATTAGCCTTTATAAGGATGACATTCATCTTGCCATATGACTAATCGAGATATTGAGACAAAAGGAATATGAATACAGAGATTCCAGTACAAGTGGGAGATTGTTGGAATTATGTCCAGTAATCTCTGTACTGTCTCTAGAAAGTAAGAGTATGTCAATGATCAGACATAAGTCATATAATACTGGGGGTCATGATGGCTTGCTAGAGTCCGCTCATGATCTATAAGTCTTGGACTTATTGCCTTTATTATATGATCCCATATGGGTAACACGCCTAAGCTAACAGGAAACTATGAGGGAACGGATTAGCAGAAGTACGGTAAAAGTGCTAGGCATTCACTGTACTTAGAGAGAGATTAATGGGTCTGATTAAATCTAAGGGATTTAATCAGACTGGGAATTGGGCCCAAAAGCCCAAAAGAACTAGGCATAAGTTTTATAAATAAAACTTGACCTAGGTCTTATTTGGAAAAAGCCTTCTGCGCCTCCCTCTCTCTCTCTCTGCGCCTCTCTCCTCTCGGTCTAGCAGCCAATTTCCTGCAGTGTGCGTGTGTGAGCCTTTGGAGGAGCTATCTAACGGTGGTTCTGCTGATCTCTGACCCGTACCTCCTCTTTCCGCTGCAAAACAAGGTAACAGGTGAGATCCTTTATGATTCTAGCAAGAGAACCTAGATCTGGCATGTTTAGTAGGATCAATTAATCTGATGAATTGAATCAGGAAATACTAAACGAATCCTTCAAACCCCATTCGGATCAACCTACCAAGGACACCCATATCTTCTCAGGTATTCAGAGGATCCACTACTAACTTCACCTCTAATCTTGACTTAATTTTCTCACTTAGGGGTTTGGTATCTCTGGATCGGATTCCTCTGATGTGCGTGACACAGCCTGTGATCTTGTCTAAAGTATGGTTCTTGATTTTCCCCTACCTTGAAAGTGAATAAAAAGATTGAAACTACGGATAAGCTAGTAGCTTCGAAGTGGTCACGGGAGTGGTAGAGACCCCTATTACCTCCTGTATATCCATGGAAACAAGTCCAAAATATTACCTCGAATAAAAAGGAAAGAGCACTGATAGAAAAAATAAAATGATACACAGTGGAGAAAAATCAGTTGCTAAGGGAGAAAGGGAGAAGAAAGGAACCAGAAACCGACAGTTTGGTGGTCAGGTACTGACTGGGTTGAGACAATGTGTCCTCTGATCGATACTCCCTCTGTGAGACCGCACTTAATTATATACAGAGGTTAGTGTGGTGAATTTGGATGCTCCATATTGATTGTGGAGTTTACTTGGGACAATTGCTAAGTGTGGGGGAAGTACATTGTGGTCTTGATCTTTGCAGGGGTGTTTTCATGTGTGTTACTAAGTGAATGTGAATGCAAAAGTTCCTAGGACGTAATGAGTTTCTGTGTTTTCAAACCTCTTTCTTATGCTTTGGTTCTTTACTTGCTTGAGGGCAAGCAAGAGCTAAGTGTGGGGAGTTGATATATCATGGTTTTTCTAGGTTTTCAACCATGATATATGTGTATATATTGAGTCTTTAACCTTGTATTTGGAGTCTTTAGAGTCCTTTGCAGGTTTAGGTACATTTGGAGCTTATCTGGAGATTCTGGGAGCTTTTGGAGTTATTTGGCAACATACATGGATTTCACAGAGTTCACTGGGTGCGTCTGCACTGAATGTCGACCGACGCTGAAGTTAGTGTCGTCCGACGCCACTAAATGACGGAATTCATGTGCCCAAAATCTGCATTTTGGGAATTTTATAGTTTTTTCCCAGAAGTTTTCTCAGACTTACAAATTGGCCCAAAACGTGTTTAGATCATTATATTAGGGGTTTTAAGCCATTGTTTAGGCTACACATTATCTGACTTTCAGAGAGAGAGAGTTAGGGGCTGATCTTGTTCTCGAGAGAGAGAGGATTTCGAACTCCTGTTCTTATTCTTTTGGTTTTATAAGATTATTACTTTGATTATGTCTTTTCTCATGATTTCCATGTCTGAGTAGTTTTCTTGTTAGATTTAGGGATTCTCATTAGGGATTTCATGGAATTATAGATTGATTGATTAATTGGATTCGAAGCATCTAGTTCTTCATCTAGGTTGTTCTTAATGCATAATCCGAATTAGCTACTTAGATTGTTGATATCAGATCTGTTAGCGCAGCGAGAGTTGATTAATTGATTAGAAAAGAACCTATCTGAGCAAATAACCTATTCACAAAGAGATTTGGCTTATGGAATTTGTGAACGAAAGAACCTGAATTAATTGCATGTTTAGAACTCTAGAATTCGCAAAGAGATTTGGTCTTCTAGGTTTTTAGACATAGTTAGCATTCGCAGCGAGAGTTGGTTTGTTATATGATTGTGATTATAGTTCTAGAACATCAATATCTGAATCCTATTGATTGATTGGTCTGTGTTCCTGATTTCCTGAGAACTTCCCTAAGTCTAACGCTTCGTTGATTGATCACACACCGTTTGTTTACTTGCTTATTTACTGTTTCCCTAAGTCTATCCCTATTCCTGTGTGAACTGGAGTCTCAGTGGATTCGATACCCTTTATACTATAATTGCATATATGTGCACTTGTAGTTAGAATAAGGATAATTCTTAACCTATCAGAACCCAAGAATTCAGAATAAAAATTCTTATATTACTCAAAAGAATCGTCATAACACTCCTAGTCGATTGGAATTGAGAAAATTATGTCTCTATTGCTATAAAAAATACAATTCACGGGGAAATGAAGAGAATATTATTATGTCGGAAACTTTCTTTTCCGAAAAATATTCTTGAGAATATTTCGGCGTAGTAATTTTACTTTCTCCATCGTTGTTTCATTTTATTTTCTTATTTTTTTCTCTTCTTTCTTTCTTTCTTTCTTTCTTTCTTTCTTTCTTTCTTTCTTTCTTCCTCTTCCTACGAGTTTCTCTCTTCTTATCCCCAAATTTTCTAACTCTTTTTCACTCTCACTTAGCTCACGTTGTGAGAAATGAAGAAGTGAATGTCACTATTTATAGGAAACGAAGAAGACTTATGCTCATCCAAGTGTCACTTTCCTCCTTCTTTCTTCTTACACGTTTCTTTCCACATGCTAAGGCAAATTAATTGAACATTATCTTCACTCTACAAAATCACCACATGGCCACACCATGGGAAGGAGATGCAATGAACCTTCTTGTCTTCTCTTCTTTTAGCTACGCTTTCATCACACAAGAGAGAGAATTCAATGAATTTTTAATTACGCATGTGACAAATGAGTGAAGCATATGATTCATTGAATCCCTCAATCCCTCTCCATTTTGGCCACGTCTTCTTCTTCAAAACAAAAAGAAAATTCTATAACTTGGATCAATTCTTCATCTTCATTGGTCACATTTTACTTGATGAGAGAATATCATATATTTTGTTTAATTATCCAATTAAGCTTTTAATTCTCCAAAAACCTTCGAAGCTTCAGAATAAATTCTCCAAAACTTCTTTCTAAGACTCCAAGCTTTTTTTTTCAATTCATTTCACTCAAATTGGCCTCTCATAACTCTTGTACCAAATTTTACAAGTTTCATCGGCTCTATCGTTTCTTTCCCGATAGTCCGTAAAACTCATTTAAAATATTTTTGTCTTCTAAATGATTTTTTACTTAAAAAGAGAATAATTTGTCTCGTCTTTTCCCATTTTGATAAAATTACCAAAATATCCTCAAGTCTTTAAAAATTACAATACTGCCCTTGTTGACTTTTTTGCTGTCCGTTGACCCATTTTGTGAAACATGGTATTACATTTGGTTTGGTACATTTTAGAGGATTGATAGGTCTAGTTTTACTCCCTATTCTACTGCAAGTGCACAGTTATGCGTATGCAGTATTTAGGGTATCGAATCCACAAGGACTCACGGTCACACGATAGATTGTATGTATTCAAGTTAAGCTAAACCAATTCCAAGGAAAGCAGTAAACAATTGCAATAAATTAGAAGGGGTTTTCAAATGGGAAGAAGGGCGCTAGACTTAGGAATTTCTTGGGGAATTATGCTATGTTAGACACTTAACTCACCGGATTCAGATTAAACACATGTTCAAGAACTAGAAACACAATGCTAAACAATCCAACTCTTGCTGAGATTATTTCTATATCTAGCAACCTAGCGATCCAAATCTCTTTGCGATCCTAGAGTTCTAAATAAGCATTAAGAATAGGTCCTATCGGTTCACAATTTTCCTAAACCAAATCTCTTTGTATCTAGTCAAATTTCTCACTCTAAGTTTGGTTCAGATTATAACTCACACTCTCGCGCTATTGTTATTTGTCTCATATCTAAACCCTAGGTGATCTGTCCAGTATTCAGTATTAAGCACACTTAGGTGATGAACAAACAGATAGTGAATCCAATCAATCAGTTATCAAGCAAGCATAAAACCTTTGTGAGAATTCCTAAATCTAACTAGGTTACTACTCAGACATAT
The DNA here is from genome assembly GCA_030180135.1 of Orychophragmus violaceus. NCBI lineage: Eukaryota > Viridiplantae > Streptophyta > Magnoliopsida > Brassicales > Brassicaceae > Orychophragmus > Orychophragmus violaceus. Next base: position 88,875,763 of record CM058229.1, on the reverse strand, counting down.
CAGTAATCAAATAACACATCATGAATAGAAAACCAGAAACTGAATAGATAAAAGTAAAGGGGTTCGAAATTCTTCTCTCAAGCGTTACAAGTAGCAAGAGTCAGCCCCTAGCCAAAATCTCTCAATATCTCAAGCAGAAACAATGTAAGAACAAGATAATAGAATGAATGAGTCTGAAACCCTAATTAAACTCTCTAAACACGTTTTGGGGCCAGATTAGAATATAAGGAAACTTCGGGGTCTTTTGTGCAGTTCTTCAAAACTTGTCTAAACTCGGCGTATAACTTCTCTCGGGCTCGGTGTCGACCGACATCAAAGGTAGTGTCGGTCGACACTCCATCGTGGTCGAGACACCATCTTCAACTCATTGCACAAATCACCAGAAACGTCCTAATATCCCTCTCTCTTCTCCAAACGCAAGCTTACCTGTAAAAGACTCAATAGACTCTAAAAACCAGGTTAAAGACTCAATATATACACTTATATCATGGTTGAAAACCTTGAAAAACCATGATATATCAACTCCCCCACACTTAGCTCTTACTTGCCCTCAAGCAAGTAAAAAACTTAAGTATAGAAAAGAGGTTTGAAAACACAGAAACTCATTTTGTCTTAGGAACTTTCGCATTCACATTCACTTAGTAAACCACTGAAAACTTTCCTGCAGAACTCAAGACCACAATATACTTCCCACACACTTAGCAAATGTCCCAAGTAAACTCTACAATCAAGTTAGGACATTCAAGTTCACCACACTAGCCTCTGTATACGATTAGGTGCGGTCTCACAGAGGGAATATCGAATCAAAGGACACATGGACTCAACCTATTCAGTATCTGACCACCGAACTGTCGGTTACTGGTTTCTTTCTTTTCTCTTTCTCCCTTAGCACTGATTTTTCCCCACTGGGTATCATTTTATGTTTTCTATCAGTGCTCTTCCCTTTTTTTTATTGTGGTTTAACTTTGGATCTTTCCATGGATACACATGAGGTAATAGGGGTCTCTACCACTCCCGTGACCACTTCGAAGGTACTAGCTTATCCTCGGTTTTTATCTCTTTTTTTTTTTACTTTCAAGGGAGGGGAAAATCAGAAACCATACTTTAGAACAGGATCATAGGCTGTGCCAAACACATCAAAGGAATCCGACCCAAAGATTACCAAGCCCCTAAGCGAGAAATTAAAGTCAATATTAAGTGTGAGACTAGTGATGGATCCTCTGAATACCTGGTTAGATATGGGTGCCCTTGGTAAGCTGATCTGTTTGGGGTTTTCTAATAGTCTTAGAGGCTCTGCAAGTCTGTCCAATGGTCACTTAGTTCGTGTTCCAGCAAAAAAATTCCTCGAAAAATCATAGTTTCATACAAATTTTGACTCAATAAAACAATTTTGAAAACTAGTGAAAACATGGGACTGACTCTAAGAAAACAAAACACAAATGTCAGTAGCCACCTCCCCCACACTTAAATTGCACCGTCCCCAATGCAATTGTAGTGTGAGCTCGGTATAAAACAAATTGGAACCATAGAGATTTTGAGTTAAAAAATCCGAACATGTACACGGTCGAAGTCGACCGACACTAAGGTTAGTGTCGACCGACATCGAGCTTGGGTGAGCATACGCAGGATGATCAATCTGTCCGTGGTTAATATCACGAGTTAGCACTCAATTTTCTCACATGTTAGCTGCGTTAAATCACTCAAAATCACATCAGAGACAACAATAAAGATGCATAAACTCAAAATAGTCATAGGTCCAAGCAAACATACTGAAAAACTGACTCAAAAGAAACATAAAAACTGACTTAAGAAAAGGAAAAAGAAAAGCAAAACCAGTAGCAGCTGCAAGTCTAGAACTCCTGGGAGTCCTCATAATCCATATCCTCATCAGAGTCAGCAACTACCTTTACTTCTTCTTCCTCTGAGCTGACATGCATAGGAGCTGGCGCAGGTGCCCGATGTCGTGGCTGTGGGTGATGCACACGCTGAGATCGCTGGAAAGACATCTTGTGGACCGTCTTCCAGATTCCTTTAAGCACAATTGCTGCCCACTTCTAGAACAGCGGTGGTGCCATGTCTTCTGCTGGTCCAGTAAGCTCAGGAAACCCATAGGTCTCGTCTGGATCATCAGCATGGACAGTCTCATGCGCAGCAGCAGAAGCAGCAGCTTCAAAAGAAGCTCCTCTAAGCACAGTGGCTCGGCGCGGAACAGGTCTACAACGATCCACACTCGGTTGGAAAGAGAGTGACAGAGGATCATCAGTGATGCTAGTGAGCGTAGTATCAGTGAAACGCCACATGAACTGTCTCCCATTGGTATCTCCCTTGATCCACTGGCTGCTCTTCAGATGCGTAAAATCCATCGTGGACTTTGTAGTGCATTTAGTCATCTGACTCCTGTCAATCCTGGAAGTGGTCAAAGATAGGAGTGAGCAGGCTCCCAACAGACTCTGTCTTTGTTATCTTTCCACTAAATGCTCGTGTCTTGAGGTCCTCCAGATGATGGGCAAAAACAGCTCCCATGTTCACATTAGCCACTAAACGAGCATCCTGATACTCACTCTCATCAATAATGTCTTCAATCCCAAAGTACAGTCGCAAGAGCTCAGCTATTCTCATCATTCCCGGCTCCATCTTGCATAGGATCGTGTTGGCGAACAGACAGACAAGGTATCTCAAGACCGGGTGGCGCACCGCCGACTGTTTAGTAACCTGAGAGTCATAGATATCATTACCGAAGTTCTCCCAAAACACTTGCACATCGGTCCACTGCTCGGGCAGGTTTACGCGCTCCCTGTTCCGGTTGAATGAGTAAATGTCACACAGCTCAGGGATGGAAATCTTGTACCTCACTCCGTTAGCCATGAAGGTCAGGATCCCTTCAAAAGCCTTTTTCACCACATCGTTAACGTAGTACACTCGGACTGTCGCCATGAACTGTCTGACTAACTCCGGGTACAGATCATAATATTTGGTACATATGGTACCCATGCCTATTGCACTCAGGATGTGGAGGATGTCTGGTCTGATCTTCAGCTTGTTCATTGTTGTTGTACAAACGATCCGTGTGGGCAGGATGTTAAGGCCACACCAGGCGTTGTAAAACAAGGAGTCATAGTTATCCCTCTGCTCCGAGATTGGCCTATGGATACAAGCAGAGGTTTTGGACTCTGTTGCAGAATCGTTCGCAAAACATGTGAGCTCGAACTGAGTTCTTTCCGGCCTTGGCCAAGGCAATCTGAGCTGTGCGTTTGATCCTGTCACTTCAGTGCATCTCCTAGGTCGTTTTCCACGGTTCAAAGTAGGATTCATCTGCAAAACGAGCGAACGAACAATCGAAGAGAATGAGGTTCAACACACCAAAATTCAAAGTCATAATCTCATCAAATTGAGCATATACAATCATCCACAGTACTCATATCTATCATATTCCACTCCTAATACATTCTAGATATCCATAAATCAACCAAAAATCGAAGCTTTTTACCGTTGAACACGAACTGAAAAATGTAAATTCAGAGTCATACCTTCGCATATCGATGAAATGGATACTAGGAACAGATAAAGCACGAATAATTGAGTGGAATAGAGCTTTGAATCAATGAAAACGGTTAAGAATTGGGGCCTGTGGCGATTTTTTGAAAAGCTCTAGGCGAAAAAGAAGTGAGAAAGAAGAGAGAAGCTCTCGGGTTTTTAAGAAACCGTACCTCGTGTTCATCGATGTCGGCCGACATCAATCTCGATGTCGGGCGACACTTACCTTTTTAGAACAAATCGACTTCTCGAAATCGACCTCGGTCGATTATCGTCCGTGCTCGAAACTTCCTCGAATCGATGTCGACCGACATCAAAGTAGAAATCGACCGACACTGACCCAACAGTGGTACGGGTTCTGCATAACTTGACACAAAAACTCCAAAAACGAAAGAAATTAAAATGCAAAACTTAAAATCTTACTATATACAACTTACCAGTGGGTTGCCTCCCACTCAGCGCTTGTTTAAGGTCATTAGCTTGACCGGACGAACGAGATCAGGCTCCTGGAGGTTTTGACAGAGGCTGTGAGAGCCTCTGCGAAAGTCTCCTTATCCAAGGGTGAGAGTAAGCATTGTCAGCATGGGCTCGTCCAAGGAACGAGAGATTAGGGTCAGACTGTTTTCCTGCATTCTCATCAGTGAAATCAGTAGAATCAGGTTGAGAAGACGCGTACCTTTGCTCTGGTGAGGCTCTGATGTATGGAGCTTTCTGCTTAGAAGCAGTTCCAAGCTCTGAAGATGTCAGAGTGGAATCTTGAGAAACCACTATCTTCTTTTCTCCAGGATCAGAAACTGAAACCTCTCTAGTCTGTGTGTCCTATTCATCCTCAATGCTAAAGGTCTGACCATCAATCTTTGGCCTTCGCAGCATGTCCATCTCAAAGTGTAGAGGCTCATCTCCCGGGTGGAGATCAATCAGACCATGCCTCACATCAGTTTTCGCTCCAATTGTGGCTAAGAAAGGCCTTCCCAGTATTAGAGCATCATCTGGCTCACTATTGTACTTCAGCACGACAAAATCTTTCGGAACTAGGTAGTTTCCAACACTGACTGGGACATCCTCAAGAACTCCTTCCGGAATCCTTATTGACTGATCAGCTAGGACCAAGGATGTCCTAGTGGGTGAAAAATCTGTTATCCCCAGTCTCTCTGCCACAGAGTATGGCATGAGATTTCCAGCAGCTCCTAAATCACACAAAGAACGCCTGAAGCCATTCTCAAAGATTGAACAACTCATCACAAATATACCAGGATCTGGTAGATTCTTGGGGACCTAAGTCACCAACACGTCACTGACTTGTTTGGGAATCACTATCACCCAATCCTTTAACATCTCGTCCATGGGTAGCATCTTTTCCAAGTATCTCGGCACACAATGATGATAGGGTGGATCATCAGGCTGTGGTTTATCTTCCAACTTCACATCCATTACTTCCAGCTGTCTGGCATCATCTAGCTATTGTTGAGACTTCTCAAGCACCTTATGGGAAGGTGTGGGAGGCTCGTTAACCTTCTCTTCAGCAACAACACAAGAAACAAGTGAAGTTGGTTCTTCACGCCCTTGATGTCGACCGACATCAAAGTCGAAATCGACCGACACTGGGACTTCACTCTCGGGTTTTTCAGCATCTTCAACAAGTTCAGCTGTCTTCAGTAAGCACTAAGCATCCTAGATCATCCGTAATCAAACCCTAATTTACTTCATCTCAAAGACCCAAAGTGACTACTTACTAATCATAGAGATTCTCACAAAACCCATAGAGATAATATGAGAGATCATGATTATGAATAGAAAATAAGAAGAAATTAAGATTTAAAGAAGAAGTACTTGATTTAAATTAAATCAAAGAGTTTACAAAGTTAAGAACCCTAAAAGAAGAGAGAAAATTAGGTCCAAAACACATTTAAGGCCGAAAGGTTCGTAATGAAAAAATGGTAAATAAAAGTGGCTCATACCGACCGGCCACGGTCGGTATGCTTGGGTCGGTATGGACCAAGTCGGAGTATGGAGCTGGTTTGGTCGGAACGAGAGGTTGGCACTTCTCTATGGCCGGAGGCTCTTGGACAAAGGATACCAGACGGAGCCGGTCGGTACCGGCTGGTTGGTATGGAGCGAGGCTGGAGTACCGATCTGATCCAGTCGGCATTAGCGGTTGGTGTTTCTTTTGACTGAAATGTGGCTCAGACGAAGGCTAGATACCAGACTGATCCGTTCAGTATTGGTGGATCGGTACATGCACAGTAAGGGTTTTCCTTTTTTTTTTTCAAAACATTTCCTCTTGATCTCAAACACTTCTCATGGTCCAAGAATCTCTTCCAATCATCTAGAATTCTTTCAAAACTCCAAAGTCACCTAGAAGAGACTCCAAAACTCACAAAATATGCAAGATTCTATGCTAGACTCACTTAACTTTAAATTCACGATTTCCTAAAGAAATGACTAGAAATGAGTGAAAATAACACAAAACTATGCAAGTATGAAAGCTAAAATGAGCTAAAATATGTATTTACAAATTCTCTCAAACGTGCCTTTTGTTTTCCCGGAAGCAAACAATCAAATAGAAGAATTGAAGAAAGGTTTGAAAGTGAGAACTTAAAGCTTCCAAAAGCAATTGTCAAGCAAAGGTGGAGACAGAGTTTAGACATGCAACCAAATGATACAATCAAGCTCACTCTACTTCAAAAGAGTTAGCCATGCTCATCGCTACAAACATCAAGTCCAAATATCAACGTACACATGAATTCCTATCCTCAATCCCTTTAAATTCATTAACTGATGGTGAATAATGATTGTGCAAATCAAATAAAAACATTTGGCTAGGGTTTAGGTCTTGAGATAAAAGTGATCTCAAATTATTTATGGTTTTGAAGAACAAAAGGATCTCTCAAAAAGAAATGAACAATGACAAAATGCTAAGAGTAAGAAACAACTCATGTATACAATGATAAATTTTCATCTACCCAAATACCCACAATGATCCTAACTTTTCTTCTAAACCCACATAGCTCCCTTCTTAGGCTACCCTTTCCATAAGGCATATTTTGCCTTCTTAACCCAACTTTGATCATTTTATTTTTCTTTAAACACTTAGAGGATCTATTTCCTTTGCTTAGATCTTTTCTTTCCCTTTTTAACTTGTTTCTTCTCTTCCTTTTGATGATTAAGCCAACTTTGGCTTCTTTTCTTTCTTTAAGACTTGAGACATATTCTTCTTTAACACTTAGGGATATTCAAACTTTTCTTTTTTCTTTTGCTATTCCCCATTTCTCATTCCCTTTTCTTCCTAATCCTCCAAACTTCTTTCCTATCTGATGTATAACCTAATGATGTAAGGATAACTCTACAATGAAAACCTATTCTTGTCGTTCTAAACTCAACACTTTTTGCTTAGTTGGTTCAAGAAAATGCCTCACAACTCTCACTAGAGTTTTAGGTTTGAAGGAAAACTTGGTTTAAGGTGGGGAAAGCTACTTGGACTAACAAAAGAATGGTAAAAGGATGAAGATGGTCCAAATATGTATTAAGTATCTATGAGCTCACCTTTTGATATACCATGGATTTTAGAGTTTTTAACCATGGTATATGTATTATTTATCGAGTCTTTTACTATGTTTTAGAGTCTTTTCAGGTATTTATTAGGTACAAGCACATTTGGAGCATATTTGGTGATTATGGCACTTTCTGGAGTTAATTGGAGTATTTGGCCGAGAGATAGAGTTCACTGTCCGAAACAGAGAAAGGCATCGATCGTTGCATTCCTAGCATCGATCGATGCACCAGCAAGATGGGCCAAACGACGGTTTGATGAAGAATGATGACATTGCAATTCTGCCCAGAAGTTCCTGATATTTACAAAGAAGCCCCAAAACGTGTTTTAGGTTATAAATAGAGTTTTTAAGCCAATGTTTAGTGGACGCTTTTTACAACGCTTTACTTTAGTTTTATCTTGTTTTCAGAGAGCCTGAGGGGCTGATCCTGATCTCGAAAGAGACTTGATTTTGAACCCCGGTTCTTGTTTGATTATTATAATATTTGGTTTTCTATTCAAGATGTCTTCTGTCTCGATGAATATGTCTGAGTAGATCACCTGTTAGGTTGAAGGATTCTCATTAAGGAATTCAGAGAATTATAGTTTAATTAATCTGTAGAGATTTATATCTGCTAGTTCTTTATCTAAGTTGTTCTTAATGCTAAATCTGAAGTAGCTAATCAGAGTTATGATGTTAGGTTGATTAATTCAGCGGAAGTTGGTTGATTTAACTGAAAAGAACTTAGATAAGCAATTAAAATGTTCGCAAACGAAAGTTTGGTTCAGGTTAATTGTGAACATATCAAACTTGGAATTAATGCTAGTTTATTCTGTTAGTTCTCGCAAACGGAAGTTTGGTTTGCTGCACTTAGACTTAGAGAATTATCGCAAAGGAATTTGGTTAATTCTATATCAGTGTTTGAGTTCTAGAATAGTTATTGATTGGATCTAGATAGATTGATTGCTTGCGTTCCTGATTTCCTGAGAACTCCTGAAACCTAACGCCTTGTTTTCTTGCTTACAACCTCACTCGATTTACTTTGCTATTTAGTTTACTGTTTTCACATCTGCTTCGCTTAATTTAATCCGAACTGCTATTAATCTATTGTGTGACTGAGAGTCCTTGTGGGATTCGATACCTTATATACTACGATTGCATTAACTGTGCACTTGCAGTAGAATAGGGAAAACTTTACGACCTATCAAGTTTTTGGCGCCGTTGCCGGGGACTCTTTGAGTTCGCCTATAGATTTAGTACTAGGATTTAGACTAAGCATTCTTTTTAATTTTCTCGTTTACTCACGTTTTTGATTTTTGGATTCGCAGGGATTCGCACTGCATCGATCGTTGCTCACATTGCATCGATCGACGCAAGGCGAGAACAGCGATGCTGAGGTCTGAGACGTTCAATAGGTTCCGCGCCATGGAACCTGTGATTCTAATTCGCGGTGAAAACGGCGTTCTACGAGACCAAGAGGGTCACATATGCAACGCAAAAGGTCAGAAAATAGATGGGGAAGGAAACCCCATCTTACCGGATTACCATGTATTGGTTGGGCAAGTAACTGAGATGCAGAGTAAGATAGATGACATCCACGACATCTTACTTAGGGAGAGACAGTTCCGAGCAGAGGCAGAAACTGATAAGCGTGCAGAGGTACGCTACATGGCTGGAGCCGACTCTTATGGACATACCTTGGAACATCAGCAGAGACAGGGTTCTAGGCACACTCAAGGATCGAGAGACCATAATTATACTTCCCATCTGGCATCTCCTACACAAAGGAGAAAACTAGAGATGATGTTAGAGCAATCAATTGAAAGATAACAGCAGAACACAGCTTCTTTCAGCTCGAAGCTAGAGAACCTGTACACTAATTTGAATGAGAAATTTGAATCCTTGAGCATTCGTATGAAGCAGCTGGACACACAAATGGATCAAGTCCCAAGTTCTACCCCAACAAAGGATTCTCAAAAAGCTCACGACAGCAACCTTCTCACTCAGGATAACACACAGATGGATCATGGATCATGTCTAGCAGTTAAGGCTGTAGAATTTGTGGAAGACAGAGGGGGATTTGATGTTGAATTACCTGAGCTCGAAAGCTTCGATGCACCTGACTCAACAGAGATTGACATGGATCTTTTTACTTGGATAGTCCAGATTGAAGAGGGACCAAGCCAAGAAGAGAAATTTGAATCTGAGATAGCTGGAATGGACCGAGAAGCAGATAAACCCGAGACTGTAGTTGAAACCCGAGTTGAGACGACAGCATCGATCGTTGCACCACACGCACCGATCGTTGCATCCCGAGAGGAACCAGTTTCGCCCATATCTCGAGAACTTGCTAAGGAAAAAGCCTACAAACCTCCGATACCATTCCCGAAAGCTCCCGTTAAATCTACAAATGTGGTTCAGTGCACATTGGTGGTTGACAAGAAGATGGTGGTTCCACAAGAGCCTATTCTAACATCTTCAAGGCCTAAAACTACTCATAAACAGAAGGCTCCGAACATCAAATCTTTGCCAAAGGTAAAACATAAATCCTCTAAGTCTAAACCTCCTGACTCCACTGTTATGAATGCAGGAAAGAGCGTTAAAACACCCAAGTGTCAATTCCACCCTACATTCCTCCCCACATTCCTAGGACGACATCATGCTGCTACTGCTTACACCCCACCATGGATGATAAGGCATTCACAGAGACACTCAAAGTCTCTGTTGAAACCGCCATAAGTTTGACCTCCTTTCCAAAAGTCAAGCTAATGACTTAAAACAAGCGCTGAGTGGGAGGCAACCCACTGTTAGGTTTAATTATTTTTCTTTCTCATTTTTGGTGTTTTTCTTAGGATTTAACGTTTTTAGTTGTTTTTGTTAGTTATTAGATACAGAACACAAGTCTGGAGATGTGTGACGATCGTTGCTCACATGTGCAACGGTCGTTGCATTTGGTTTAAATCGAAAATTAAGGTACGTTGAGCTAAACCGGAATCAATCTGGTTCAACAAGCATCGATCGTTGCCCCTAAAGCAACGATCGTTGCACCCACGACCAGGTAAGTTACCTTAAACCCTATTTTCTCTCTTTCTTCTCCATTTCCTTTGGTCGACACACCGAGAACCTCTACCCAAAAATCATCATTTCTTCGTAAAATTTCTTGTTTTCAAGTGCTATTTGCTTGTTTTTACGATCCCAATCCATTTCCCCAACCTATCTCTCACGAAATCAAGGTAATGCACTTCGATTTTCGGATTTTCGGATTCAATTTTTAGGGTTTTAAGAATTGGGAATTTTGGCCGAAATTGATGAATGCACGTTGAAATGGATATGATTTAGGTTGCTAGATGATATATTGTTGGCGATTGTGTGATTGACTGCATGACTTGGAACGAATTTTGTTGACTGTTGGTTGCGGCCAGAATTGCCCTACAACGATCGTTGCCTTTGAGCAACGGTCGTTACTCGACGATTCTGGGGAAATGTTCGATTACACGGAATCGCCCTGCAACGATCGCTACCTTAGTGCAACGGTCGTTGCACGACGATTCGACAGAGAGTTGCCGAGACTAAATTGTTCAAATTTTCTGTTTTGCAGATGGCAACCCAGAATCAACCACGCAAGAAACGAGCACAAGCCGCAAGCGCCTCACGACAATACATTCCGCCACCGGAATGGTTGCACAGGGATTCAGATCCTCCACAGCCGTATCATTTGGTTCATGCGACCATAGGACAACCATGGCCAAGGCCAGAGAAACTTCCGATTCAGTCTGATCGCATCTGGAGTGGTTCTATTAAGATGATGCTCGGTACGGATGATTTCACAGAGAGGCCGCTACACGAGTACTGGGACGAATACGACACTTTGTTGTATAATGGTTGGTGTGGTATGGAGATAGCGCCAACCAAGTTCGCTGATTACTCAACCTGCAAGAGTCTCGGCATAGACACGCAGGTTATGGAGCTGTGCAGAGGCATCGGTCTAGGGACAATGCCGATGCAGCCTTACGATTTGTACCCAGAGCTTGTGAGGCAGTTGCTGGCCACATGCAGGGTTGTCTACCCAAACCCGGACAGCATGGATGCTCGAGGAGGCACTTTCACCTTCATGTGTCTCGGCGCCAGGTATCGAGTGCCCCTTCTCGATATCTGTAGGATTTATGGGTTCAGCATTGAGCAGCCACACACCGACATGACCCTTCCATGGGAACCAGCAGAGGCAGTACAGTTCTGGCAGTACATTGGTGGTGGACGGTATCACTCACGGACTACGCCTGTTATTCAGGTTAGGCATCCGGTTCTCAGGTATGTCTTGCGTATCTTGGGACGCACTCTATTGTGCAAGCATGAGGCCAATAAGATGCGCAAGAACGAGTTGGAGTTCCTGTTTAGAGGACTGACAGAGCAGTTCAGGAGTTCGGATGTGCGGAACTCGGCTAGGAAAGTCAACCTGGGAGCCGTATTTGCTCATCATCTTTGCGAGCTGCAGAAGAAGCCTTATGAAGGCGCGCGCAAGGAGACAGTAGGGAGTCTTCTCACTCCTATTTTCAGACACTGCGGGATCCCTATGAGGGATACAGAGTGCGTTACTGAGCGCGAGTTCTTGGATCTCAGTCACCTGCAGAGTGCTACGTGGCTGAAGGAGGGGCGAGTGTGGGTGTACTATGACCCTGAGGATACACAGTATGGCATCGATCTTCCTATTGCCAGGTATACTCGGATCGATACCATTGATGCTTTGAGTTTCCACCCTCCCGCTAGCGCTCGACGTGCAGTGCCTACCATGGCTCATCCGCTGGGAGAGCCTTCCTCATGAGCTTCGACTTCAGCTGCCCCTACTCCTGCGCCAGCGCCTGCCCCAGCCGACGATGTGGGTCCCTTTCCAGAGCCTGCGATGCCTTACGGTGCATACTCTGAGGCAGAGTGGAGAGAGAGATCAGATGGTATGTTTCGAGTATTTTGGAACTTCATGCGTACTTGCAGCTGCAGGAGGCCACCACAGGTTCAGCAGCCAGTACCCTCTTCTCGACGCAGACGACGATCCCCGACTCCTCCTCCCACGACTGATACTGATCCCGCAGCTGAGGCAGCCGATGACGATGCACTGTATGGTGGGATAGATGATGTGAGCGAGTGAGAGTAGTCACCATATTTTCGGTTCTGTATTCTGACTTTTTATCTTTTCTTGCACTTTTGTTTTTCATTTATTTAGGATTTGCTATGTTTGGATGATTTGTACTTTGTTCGGTACTTCTTTTGCTTCGATTTTACTGTGTTTCTAGTGTTCTCAGCTTGCAGGTTTTTAAAAATTGACATAAACCGACGGACTAACCTGCTAACTAGCTGTCTGATCCGATATGAGCATTGCAACGATCGTTGCTGCTTTGAGCAACGATCGACACTCAACGAAAAATCGCCAAGTAACGGTCGATGCACTTAGTGCAACGATCGATGCTTGTGCGAACAGAGGTAAAACCCGACAGAACTAAAACATCCAATAACCATTTTTCTTTCTTTTTACCGATCCTTCGCTGGACACTACTGGGGACAGTATGTCTTAAGCGTGGGGGAGGTGCTACTGACTTTTGTTTTCTGTTTTCTTAAGAGTCAGTCCGTTTTTCAAAAATTTTTTGTTTTATTGAGTCAAAATTGTTTAAGTAAGAAACTATGATTTTCTGAGAAGATTTACAAGACTTGCAGGAACTTAAGTAACCATTGGGATGAAGTTGCAGGATCTATCTATGACTATTAGAAAACCCCATCACAGATCAACCTACTGGGAACACCCACATCACTTCAGGTATCAGAGGATCCTTTTACTGACTTCAACCTTAATACTGACTTAGATTTCTCACCTAAGGGCTTGGTATGCTTTATGTCGGATTCCCTGTTAGTTCTGACACAGCCTGTAAACCTGTCCTATTTAGTCCCCTTCTCCCCTTCTATAAAGTAAAAAAAAAAAATAATAAACTGAGGATGAGTTAGTAACTCCGAAGTGGTCATGGGAATAGTAGCAAACACTATTATCTCTCATGTGATCCATGGAATGTGTCCAAAGTATACCCCATAACGGGAAGAACACTGATAAAAAAAATAAAATGATACCCAGTGGGGAAAAATCAGTTGTTAAAGAAGGGAAAGAGAAGAAAGGGACTAGAGAAAGATAGTATGGTGGTCTAGAGCTGATAAGGTAAGAATCCATGTGCCTTTAGATCGATACTCCTTAGGTGAGACCGCACTTAAATACTTGCAGAAGTCAGTAGGGAGAATTTGAATGCTTGAATGTGATTGTGGAGTTTTACCTAGGACAGTTGCTAAGTGTGGGGGAAGTACATTGTGGTCTTGATATCCTGTGATTGATTCTTGCAGTGGTTTACTAAGGGGAATCTGAGTATTGTAGCTTCTAAGATGAAATGAGTTTCTGAAGAGTTTTCAAACCTCTTGACTACATTTAGTTCTTTGTCTTGCTTGAGGACAAGCAAGAGCTAAGTGTGGGGGAGTTGATATACCATGGATTTTAGAGTTTTTAACCATGGTATATGTATTATTTATCGAGTCTTTTACTATGTTTTAGAGTCTTTTCAGGTATTTATTAGGTACAAGCACATTTGGAGCATATTTGGTGATTATGGCACTTTCTGGAGCTAATTGGAGTATTTGGCCGAGAGATAGAGTTCACTGTCCGAAACAGAGAAAGGCATCGATCGTTGCATTCCTAGCATCGATCGATGCACCAGCAAGATGGGCCAAACGACGGTTTGATGAAGAATGATGACATTGCAATTCTGCCCAGAAGTTCCTGATATTTACAAAGAAGCCCCAAAACGTGTTTTAGGTTATAAATAGAGTTTTTAAGCCAATGTTTAGTGGACGCTTTTTACAACGCTTTACTTTAGTTTTATCTTGTTTTCAGAGAGCCTGAGGGGCTGATCCTGATCTCGAAAGAGACTTGATTTTGAACCCCGGTTCTTGTTTGATTATTATAATATTTGGTTTTCTATTCAAGATGTCTTCTGTCTCGATGAATATGTCTGAGTAGATCACCTGTTAGGTTGAAGGATTCTCATTAAGGAATTCAGAGAATTATAGTTTAATTAATCTGTAGAGATTTATATCTGCTAGTTCTTTATCTAAGTTGTTCTTAATGCTAAATCTGAAGTAGCTAATCAGAGTTATGATGTTAGGTTGATTAATTCAGCGGAAGTTGGTTGATTTAACTGAAAAGAACTTAGATAAGCAATTAAACTGTTCGCAAACGAAAGTTTGGTTCAGGTTAATTGTGAACATATCAAACTTGGAATTAATGCTAGTTTATTCTGTTAGTTCTCGCAAACGGAAGTTTGGTTTGCTGCACTTAGACTTAGAGAATTATCGCAAAGGAATTTGGTTAATTCTATATCAGTGTTTGAGTTCTAGAATAGTTATTGATTGGATCTAGATAGATTGATTGCTTGCGTTCCTGATTTCCTGAGAACTCCTGAAACCTAACGCCTTGTTTTCTTGCTTACAACCTCACTCGATTTACTTTGCTATTTAGTTTACTGTTTTCACATCTGCTTCGCTTAATTTAATCCGAACTGCTATTAATCTATTGTGTGACTGAGAGTCCTTGTGGGATTCGATACCTTATATACTACGATTGCATTAACTGTGCACTTGCAGTAGAATAGGGAAAACTTTACGACCTATCACCTTTCAATGCACAACATGATATTTCATGTCAAAATTAAGAGTTATAATAGATAGAGAATGATTCAAATTACAACATGCTTCAATCAAGAAGTGAACACCAATGCATGAGATCCAAGAATGATTCTTCCTTAACTTCAAGCTCACAAGATGCATCAAAACACCACATGCTAGCATGATGATCCAAATTCACACTAAAATTCTTTACAAGGAACACATGTCCTAGCTCTAAAATGAAAATGAATGCAATTATAACTGACTCTAGACTCAATCCTATAAATGCAAATGCAGTTATATGACTTCATGTGTGAAATGTTTTTTAAAAAGTCAATTTTAGTAGTTTTTATGCAACAAATGAATGCATGAGACTCAATATTCAAGAAAAGAAGATAAGATCACAAAAACCATTATTAGCAACTAGTCTCCTCCCCCAAACTTAAATCACACAGTCCTTTGTGTAATAGAAGTAAGAGAAAGAGACCAAAGACAAAAAATGCAAAATGAAACAAAAATATGAACTAGAGATTAGAGTGAGTTACTTAAGAAGGGGGTGGAGTGAAATGGGATGGATAAATGGGAGTTGGAGGCAAGAGAATTCCCCCCAAACTTGGATCATGACATAATTTTGACCGCTTTCCCCTTTGAATTTGGCCATGACCTTCCTTTTTTCTTTTCTTTAATGTTATGACCCATAAAGGTCTAAAACTTGTAGAGAACTAATAGAAAGATCAACAATGACTAGAAAGATAATGTTTTAAGTATATATACATGGGATAAACATGGGACTTCCTCCTAAGTGAGATTGTTTTGAGTCTTTAAGGTTGACTACCTTTGCATTTAGTGAAGATTGAGGAATGGCCTAACTTTTTGATTGCTAGTTAGGACTTTAGTGAGAAGTTCTTGAAGATTGATTGGATATCTTTGAATTTCAAGGCTTAATATGGCCGTGGCACTTGAGAAAGACTTGAATCTTCCTTTGCATTTGACTTTATACTCAATTGCTCCATCCTTGAGCTTGATTGGATGAAAGGTGAGAGTTCTTGCGGATAGAGAATAGTTGGAGGGTTTGGCTTCTTTAGTCTTATTTTTCCTCATAAGATGAGCTTTCTTAGCTCCATCCAACCTCTCCTTTTGAGAACTTCCCATATGCTCACTAAAAAAAATCCTTGAAGACTCTCTCCATCCAGGATTTCCCTTTCATCAAAATTAAGTTTGGTCATGGCCTCCTTTCCTTCTTTGCTTATCATCCTCACTCTCCTTCTCCATTGAGGTAGAAAAATATATTTTAAAGAGACTTCATCCAATGAAAAAGGTTCTTCACCATTACTGTAACCCAAACATTCCTTCTCATGAGGCTTCTCCATTCTTTCACAAAGTCTTAGGGGATGAAGAATTGTCCACGATCTCAAGGTCCATAGCTCATGCGACATTGAGGAGTGTCAAATCTTCCAATTATTGGCTTCTTCTCTTGGGTTCGAGTGGGTATCAATGAGAGTGTCAAGTAAGCTTTTGAAGTTGAGGTTGAGGTTGATGTGAAGCTTCTTGAGGTTGTGGAGCTTTAGTGATGCTTCTTTAGTTGCCAATCTTCAAACCTCAAGTGAACTTGTATTTCCATGTCTGTTCCTTTTGTTTTGGTATCTTTGAAAGCATAAGAGAATCAAAAAAACCAAGTTAGTAACAACAAATAAAAAGAAGTTCATCATCTTAATTAGAGATGAATGAACCAAAGCAAAAATAAAATCTTAGTCTAAAAAAGAAGTAAAATCCTAATGATTAAAGCTAAACCCAATTAGCAAGGGTGCTAAATTGATATAAGATTTTTTTTAAAGGTTTTTGTAGTCAATTACTAAACCTACAAGACAAATGTTATTGTAGTATATGTTGAGATAGCAATCCAAATTGGGGGAAGTTTAATACACTAGGAATGCATACAACTTTATGAGCTAAGCCAATCAAATTGGGGGAAGTTTAATACACTAGGAATGCAATAAAAGAAGGCAATTAAGAAGCAAGAAAATAAGATTAAAGCAATGATAAAAGAGGGTCTAAGATGAGGTCAATGTACCAAGCAAAAGATGGCTAAAGACTCATAACTTAGCTAATCACACTTTCATGCTCTTAACCCTATGTTAATTATGAAATAATATATTTCTCAATTTCGAATCACACTTTAACATGCATTCAATCTCAATAAAAATACCAATCAATGCAAACTCAATCCGTAGTCTAAACAAGAATCTACTCTTAATCATGAACAATCTTCAATTGTGATTAAGAACTAATCAAGCATGCTAAAGAAGTTCATAAGAATATTAAACACCTTATACATAAATTACCATTGGCCAAACATGTAAAATCTCTAACTATGTGCTTTTAAGCATTTCATCGAACACATTTGATTTGTGGTATGCTCCCCCCCCCCCCCATTTTTTGAGCCAGATTTGTATGATGGCCTTTATTTCTTTCCTTTGTAAAAGAAAAAGAATTTTGAAGGATTGTGCGAGGCGATTCTAGGCTATTGGGCGAGATCAAAGTTTAGGTGCAAGTACGTGCTCGCCTTATCGTGTTTTTGATTTTCGTGGATCGAAACTATGCTCGTCTTTTTACAAAAAAATTTAAGTGCGAGCTTGGGCTCGGCTTATCTTGTCATTCATTAATTTTTCTAGGTGCGGATACATGCTCGGCTTATCCTGTGAAGTCCTAAACATAGTTGTGCGAAAGAGGTTCGGCTTACAAAAAAAATTCTAAGGACTTATTCGGGTATGGACCCGGCTTACAGTCGTTGAGAATGACGATGTGACGCATTATATCACTGTGCATGAGACACATATTTGTTTGATCGATCACTTGGTCAAAATGTCGATTGTTGAGTTATTTTCGAAAAGAAATGTTTTAGATTATAATATAAGGGTGGTTGCACCTCGTGGCAGGTTGCCTACGTACTCTCTAGGGAGAGATCAAGCCCGGCGTAGTTCTTTCTTTTACAATTCTGATCCGAGGCCCGATTTCTTTTATAGACATATTTTGATAGAGCTTTGGAGCTCGTTTTTAGTAGGAGCTGGAGCTCGTGTTCGTTTCTTTTCTTTTTGCAGCGAGGCCGGAACTGGCTGGAACGCCCTTTCCACCGGGGGTCGCGTCCTGTCCGCTTTCATCGGTTATGATTACTCGTTTAACGTGTCTCGGTAGTCCGACCGTTCCGATTGTGCCGCCAGTGGAGTCAGTGAGAGGTCTTTCCGATTGCCTCATCCTGTAATCCCGTAGTTCCAATTTTTGCGGAACTCCTTTGAGGGTGAGGTTGACTGAGCTGTCTGTCTTGATTAGGATTCTAGTGTTTTTTTGGTCGCCTATCCAGAGCTCGACGATGATCGAGTCGTTGTGCGGCGTTCCGAGAATTTCTTCGTCTCTCATGGTAAGAGTGATTTCTTCGCTAGCTCTCGGTTCCTTGGTGGTGTTCTCGTTACACTGCTGTTGTATGTCGGATTTCTGGCCATATGCTTGTATCGATTGTATTGAGTTGTTGCGGGTTGAGAGTCCTCCCGTGACCTTGTTGATGTGTTTCCTATGCGCGAGAGTTTGATCTTCGTCATTGTCACGAGCCCGCTTGGGTGATTCCACGTTGGCGGATCTATGCTCTGCTTGTTGTTGTCCGGGCTGTTTCGCCTTTTCCTCCTGGGTGAGTTCGAGTTGTTCTTCCTCGTTTTTGGGCTGTCGTTGCGTTTCTTGGCTCTTAAGAAGAGTTTCTGGCACGTTTCGATTAGTTATGTTTATTAACCCCCTTATGATATTCTTTGAGCAGGAGACTCTGTAAGTGTCGACACTTGGCAGTGTCGTGTCCGGAGCGCTGATGAAAGGTGCATAAGGGTTTATCTTTGTTGTCAGTTCGTATGTGCTTGTTCCATGCTTAATTTTGTTGGTTGCCGATGTTTTATGTTGCCTCCTTCTTCCTTATTTTGTCGAGGCACTCCGGTGCTGGCTCCTTTGCTCTCTTGTTCGAGGAGAACCTCTTCGCGAGCAAGTCACTCCTTTCTTCTATTTTGACGAAAGCGACTGCTCGGGAGAGAGCGTCTTTGAGGGTTTTCGGTTTTTTCATCACCAAATTATCGCAGAATGATGATTCATGCCAGAGTTTGTACCGTATTACCGATAGCCCCTCGTCATCGGTTACCGAGATTTCGGAGACCACATCCTTGAACCTGTTGATGTACGATCTGAGAGATTCCTTCGGTCCCTCGTTTATAGTCTAGAGGTCGGCGCTCGAGGCTTCCTCTTGGGTGAAAGTGGAGTGGTGCTTAAGAAATGTGGTCAGTAGCTGGTGATAGTTGTCATTGAAGTGTTCCTCCAGACATGAAAACAAGTTGAGGGCGCACCGCTTAAGTTTTTGAGGAAGAGTTGGTAAAAGCCGACGTCGCGTTCCTCCGGAGGGAATTGGGTTCGTGCTAATGCAGTATTGACCGACGGAAATAGGCGTTATTCAACAGAAATCCGTCGGTTTATGGTCGGTCCAACGGATACTTCAAAGACTATATTAACATATCTATTAACGGTTACATTGAACCGACAACTAACTGACGGATTGCTGATGAAAAACGGATTCCGTCAATATTCCGTCAGAAATTACCGATGGAGAGCAAACCCGTTAAGGGAAGGCAATGTGTATCATATATAATATAAAAGTTGAAGCTATAGGCATCTTAGAGCGTCCACGTAGGATTTAAAAAACTCAATACGATTGGTCAACTTCATCATTAAAATTTAGATAATTAACAAATTTTATATTACTATAACAAAACTAACATAGAAATGGAAATCGAACGCCATATAACTATTTATAAAAACATACATAAATTGTCATAAAAATAACATACATAAATTGCCAAATTTTATATTACTATAACTATTTATAAAAATATCCATAAATTGTCATAAAAACATAATGTAATAAGAAACAAAATTCTATAAATAGAAAAACTAACATAAAAATGGGAATAAGAAACATACATAAATTGTCATAAAAGAACAAAATATCAAATAAGTATTAAATAAAAAACATCCATAAATTGTCATAAAAACATAATGTAATAAGAAACACAATTTTATAAATAGGAAAACTAACATAAGAAACATACATAAATTGTCATAAAAAGAACAAAATGTCAAATAAGTATTATTTAATTTAAAAATATACTTAATTATATTCAAAAAAGGAAATTACAAAATTCAAAAATATAATTAAATATTACGTACATGATTTACATTTTCCTTGATTAACATAATTTTCAACTATTATAAAAAAGAAATTAATTTCTTTCTTAAAATTAGAAATTTTCTTTTTTAAAGTTTAGCAATTGATTATAAATACACAACTCAAATTCCAATAGCTTACATAAATTTCTAAATCAAAAATATTTTTTGAAAGGCAAAAATAACTTGATAAAAAAAATGGTCAGTTCTTTTTCTAACTAACCACTTGCTTCTTTGTTTTTGAACGAACTCAGGTTTTAACAAGAAATAAGTTTTGGTTAGAGTTCTTCACTTCTAGGAGGCATGAAATATCAAAAAGAGGTCTACTTATGGGTTTTGAACTCCTTATCATTGATCAAAAGGTATTTACAAATTTATTAATAAATCATCTATTTAATATTTAGTTAACACAACTAGTTATTAACTTTAACAAAATAATGGAGAGTACTATTATCCACACATTCATATTTGCTAACCGGATATGCTACTATGAATAGAAATATTATTTTATAATATAAATATTAAAATTGAAATAATAATAAAATATAAATTTTATTAATATTGAATTTAAACTAATTTAGAGAAATATAATATCAAAAAACAATAATAAAATTACAACTTCATTAACATTAAATTTAAACTAATTTAGAAAAATATAATAAGTAAAATTATTAATATGTATCCGCGGATGAAAAACCTAGTTTATACAAGAATTGAGTAGTTACCCAATTATGATAGTAATAAAAGTTGAAAATATCTTACTATCAAATGTTTTGTTTTTGGCAAAGAATATTATTAATGTTGGATGGGTGACAAAGATCTTATACTAAATTGGACAACACATTTTATTTAAAATAAATCTTCATAATAATTTGTATTGGAGGCATGCATAATTTATTTAATCAAATTCATGCGTAATTCACTTTCAAATTATTTTTCTGTTTTTGTCCATTATTAAAAGCTAAAATATTTGAATTTAAATCATTATTATTTAACTAATAATATATTAAATAGGAACCTATTTGTATGTTATTAAATTTTATTAATCCGAGTAAATATGGTAAATAAGAGTTTTTATGAAACATATAAAAGTTTGGTTTTTAATTTTACTTTTTCTAGCTTTTTCATCTGAGTTTTTATTAATCAATTGAGATCCGATGCAAAACAAACATTTTAGCGACCACAAAAATTAGTTACGTTCTTTGTATTTTGTTATAAAAATACACTTTTGTTTGGTCTAAAGCTTTTACTTCATTAACAATGGAGACTATAACAGCACTTACAACAAGTTTTGCAATGGAGTCGGCTACAATATTTTTGATATCGGGATAAAATCAAAGCAAATTTCTGAAAGAAATTAGAACATAGCTAGTTATATTTCATGGAGTATTATCATAAACAAAAAAAAATATTTAAATAATTATTAATAGTAAAGAAATACATAATCTCTTAAAAACATTTCCCTCTCCAGTTTATATCTTTACACAGATTTTAGCGTTAGTCCTCGAGCTGGAGGTATTCTGTGAGCCGGTTTCGAACAAGTGTAGGATCCCTCCTGCATATATATGGCATAATCCCCAAAATTAAATTCAGAAAATAAGGTCAAATCGTAAGTAACTAAAGCAAAACAAAGTGACGTAATTCATGTGTTTAGAGTACCCCTCGGTTGGTGTGAACATGATTGGAAATCCAGCCATCCGAAGAGTTTGATAACATCTGTATCCAAATGCGTAGGGAACCATAGCTGTGACACAATATAATCGAAAATATGTCAATATCATCTCTAAATAGCAAAGTAAATATATGGATGACAATAGCTTGTTACACATACAACTTTCATTTGTAAGTAAGATTGGTAGCGATCCAGCAAGATTTGCAGCCACAGTACCGGATTGTATATGGTACAGGAAGTTTCTGCAAAAATTGATTTAAGTTTCCATGTTTAAAAGGTATATGTGTAACTTAAGTTATAATAAAAAAAAATATAATGAAGTGATATTAGGGTTTGAAAAGCCTACCTCCAGGCAGGAAGCCAGCCATTGATCCCCACAACAACGTTTAATCCCATATTGGCCATCCCTCCAGCGGCATAACCACTCGCAAAGTAGAGAGCTTGCGCTGCACCCACGCCAATACCTCCTACTCCTTTCTTAACTATCAAAATCAAGTATTATATTAATTAGTAACACTTGATATATAAATTTGGTGCATATTATATAGTCTAAACGTTGCATGTTAGGTGTAGATGATTTCGGCTGATTACCATCTTCTGGTTCATTACACAAAAGGTTAGCCACAAACGCAGCTGTAGTATTGATAGAAACCAAATCATCTTGCATGTTCTCAGAAACTTGTGTGACGTCACTCCCTAGTTCACACAACAGATTGTAAATACAGTCTTATTATATAGTTTTGAATTATAAGTGTTAGAAGTCATAATGTAACTTGAAGTTTAAAGCTAAATGATCTTACAAGCAGTGGTTTCCGCTCCACCCAAAAGAGAGACGGGACGTGTAGGAGCCGTAGGACAAATCCATTTTATCTATGCATAGCAACCATAAATTTCAGAAACTTAGACCAATTTTCCCTTTGGCTATAAATAATCAGATTTATGGAAAAACATGTTCATGGATCTGTACATTTGGAAGGTTCAAGTTTCTCACAAACCGAGCTGAGCTGCAAAACGAATTAACATATATTTGGTAAGAAACCAACTAAAGAATCATATGTAAAAATGCAAAATAAAGCATGCGGGAGTGTTACTCAAGGCCATTTTCCCCGATGTCGTGTAACCAAACTATTGTGGCCTTGTGGATTCCTGTAGGCTTAATAAGTTTAGTGTTGCCATATGCAATCCCATTATCTGCAAATATTTTCACAAGACACAAATTCATTATAGTCAGTTCCATCGATAACTTTGATCATAACTACAGTCGAAGTATAAGCAATCAACAATAATAAAAAAGAGCATACTAAAATCCATGTTCGAAAGACGAGAATAGCTTCTTATTTTTTCAAGGATTTTTTTTCTTCTTTTTCCAGAAGTAAAGATAGGGAATGTCTAGATTTCTTAGGATCTTTTATATAGGATTCACAAGTTTATACAATATGGAAATTTACTTGTCTAGCAAGTTTCCACAAAATGGAAACGTTTATACAAACTGTAAATTTTACTTGTCTAGCAAGTTTTCACAAATTGGAAATTTACTTATCTAGCAAGTTTCCACAAATTGGAAAATTTCTCTTCCATATCTTTATGGGCTTAACACATTCCTTTTCACACAAACACATTTTAGTAAAGCCCATGTCTTAACATGTCTTTATTAAATAATTGTTAAAACAATCCCCCACATGAAATGACTCTAAACATATGCAGATGCAACTATCTAAACTGACTTAGAAACATAAGCAATCAACAATAAAAAAGCATACTAAAATCCATGTTCTAAAGACGAGAAGAGCTTCTTATTTATTCAATGATATTTTTTTTCTTCTTTTTCCAAAAGATTTTTGCTGTAGTTTAAAGATAGGGAATGTAAAGTAACATTTTGTGTTTTTATAACCAAAAGTGTGTTAGGAGAGAAAATCTTTGTATTAAAAGCTGGATGCATGAAAAATAAATCTCGGTGTTGAAAATTGATTGCATGAGTAAAATCTTATTATTAAATGTTAGATGATATCTTAATAGTGTGCATAGGCGGATCTAAAATAAAATTATATTCGACTCATTAATTATTATACTAAAATTCAATTTTTGGATTGATAAATAGTTTTTTTTGTAAGGGAAGATGATGATAAATAGTCATGCTTAGTTTTCGGGGGAAAATGAAGCGCATAGGTACCAAAAAAACTTAATTGGATGGAACATAATGCATGGGTCATAACGTTATACTTGAGACCGAATAGAGATTGAGTGGTCAAATTATTCAGTAGTTAAACTGATAAGACTATCTCACTCAAACTTTTCTGTGTACCATGTTATATGGAGTAGACGATGTTAAAGAATGACTGGTAACCAACGCGGAGTTAACTCAACTGGTAAAGAAGTGTTAGTAACCTCCCCCAGACCTGAGTTCGATCCACGTTGGGAGGAGTCCTCTCTTCTAAAGAAAGTGAACTTAATCCGGTTTGAGTCCCGCTCTGAGGACGGGCCCACGAACGCTGAACCTCTTGGTATTCAAAATAGAAATAAATAAATAAATAAAAATAAAGAATGACTGATCATACAGGAAAATCAACGTAAATCCATCCGGAGAGAAGAATCCAAGACTCGACATACGGGTTTAGGTATCAGAGACCTATGTTAGATATTATGCTCTCACTCTTGAGACAGACATTGTCTATTCATGTATCAGAATCACATTATATTCATGCCTAAACTTTGCTCAAATGCGATGATTAGTATATGCATGAACTTATTGACCGTGCATAGTGCATAAAGATACATAAACTCAATTATGTTTTCATTTACGTACTTAAACTTTGAAGTTGTGGCTAATACATACATTGACTAAATCAAACCATTGAGAATGATAAGGTCATCTGCCACAACATTTCTAAGTGTTGAGTCATTTGTCACATCAGATGTTCCACCATCAATAAATTTTTAAATCTAAATATATGAAAATAATTTCAAAAAAATTCAAATTATATATATAGTTTTTTGTGTGTATAATGTATAATTCTAATAATTTATTTGCCTTTAATATTTAACGTTTTCATTTACTTCACGTGAATTCAAAAACAAAAAAATTTAGAGAAATATTAGTAGAAAAGAATGGTAAAATGTGTATACTTTCACGGAAACATTATGTACCCCACAAAAAGAGAGCTCCAATACCAATCTTTTTGAATTCAAAGGTAATCTAAAAACTTCTTACAAACGGGATTTTCCCAGGAAACCCAACCATAAACTCTTCCTTACATATACTATAACACATCATCCCCTTATAGCCGTTCTCTTTCTTATATCTTTTAAACCCACCCAAATATAGATCAAAGTAAAAAGTGCTTAGATTAATTTAGAATTCAAAAGAAATGGACCGAAGCACTATTCTTTGGGATATTGAATGATTTCAGAAAATTGACTACCACCCTTTTCCACATACGTTTTTCCAAAACAAATTATTTGAAATTCACGTTGAGTAAATTAGAAACATTAAATACTAAATCTAAATATAACTAAAATTATTAGAATCATACATTTCACACACAAAAAATATATAAATTTTTTTGAAATATTTTTAAAAATTAATTTTTATATATGTTTTTTAAATTATTGATGATGTGGTAGGTGACTCAAGAACTAGAGATGTTGTGAAAGCTAACTCATCATCCACATCATCATTTTCAAAGGTTTGACTTGTTCAATGTATGTTTTAGCCACGACTTTAAAGTTTAGATATGTAAATTGAAAAAATGAGCGAGATTATGTATGTTTATACTGGTCATTACGTTTAAGTATAATTGTCGCACTTGAGCAAAATTCAGGTAATCTCATTCATGTATCCAACTATGGTTAGGGGTGGACACAAGACAACTACTTGCTATTTTTGGTATACTTACTACTTGACTTGCCTTATTTGGGTAATAGAAATTTGGACTTGTACTTGACTTGTTAAAAACGAGTACTTGAAATTTCACGTATTTACTATAAAGAAATACTTGCAAGTTATTTTCCCCCATTTTATAACTTAATACTTGTGAAATATTACCAGTTACTTGTAAGTTATTTTAGATTAATTACAAATTACTTCAGAATTAATTGCAAGTTATTTGTTAATCAGTCTTTACTCATTTAAAATTTACTTTAATTTTTAATCTAATTGAATTTTATTTTAGAAAATTAGTATATAGAATTTTGAAGGAGGGAAATTAGTAACATGTAAAACACAATGTGTATTTATATCTTTTTCAATACTTGATACTTAACTCATACATGCAAATAATAAAATTGGGTTACTTGTTATCCGGCTTGATCATAACAAGTACCTTCGTTTTCAAGCGTAGTACGGGTCTAGCAAATACAAACCGAGTAACGAGTAATTATACCCAACCGTAACTATGGTGCTAATTATTTAAAACTAGTTAGCTTCACTCCCCCGCGCACCCGTGGGGGTTGAGTTATGGCAGTAGTTTGTTGAACTCCATTTGTGAATACTCAGCTTTAAATGAAATTGTAGTTTTTATATCATGTTCAATACATATTTTTGTTGGAGAAGTGTTCGTCATGCCTGTTAAAGTCAGCTCCTACATTTTTTGGTGGATACGAATGGTGATATTTTCGGGTCACTTCGTAACACAGAAAAATACATAGTCGTAGGTCAATGTTATGCCATTATATAGTAGTATTAGGTGACGAACTATTTGATGTTTTGTAATCACATGGACCACTGCTCTCAGTTACTTAAGCGTAGTTATTTCTTAAACATTCTTTCTATCAAAGTTGTGAAGGTGTATTCAGGCATGTATATCTACGAGCACTTCTACTTGCGGCTTGACGAACCATTTGTATGGCTTGCTATACTCCCTCATCTTTCAGTTGCATCTGCAAGTTTCTTAGCATATAGTCAGTACTTCTAAATTCTAATCATCCAACTCCCCTTAGTTCTCATGGTTTCTTAGTTCTACTAAATTTATATATTTATGTTTGTAAATATCTTCTAATGTGAATAAAATGCTTCAAGGCTGATTCTTACCTAGCGTCCATAACACTATCCAAGTATGCAGATTGTATGCTGTGAAGATGCAGCTAAGTCACTCCATGCATCAGTCAGGTAGTAGCTCAAACAGTGATACACGCGAGCAAAGTGTGAAGCACATCACGAAGAGCAAATGGGATGACTCGATTATGAGCTGGAGCTGATGTGGACGATCCGAGAAGTATGGCTGAGCTGGACATACATCTTGGAGAGTATCAGAACGAAGATTCAATAAAGATTCTATGGATTCCTAAATCTAAGGGGCTTAGGGATTTTGTGTTTATCTCTAAGAAAATAAGGTTTATCTTCTTGAGGGTTTTGAGCCAACTAGGTTAGCGATCCTATCATATATAAATAGGAGAGCTTGCGCCGTGTATAGGGCAAGCGTTTCATAGAGAGAAAATTTATGAGAACTCAAGTGATTAAATATAGATCATTGAGTTTGAGAGATTAGATTGAGAATAGGTGTTCTTGTGAGATCATATAGGTCAATATAATAAAAGCAAGTTTTCAGAACAAAAGTGTGTGTTACGTCTCATTACTCTAAAAAGCACATAGCCTTACGTTTTCAATTGGTATCAGAGCTACCACTCGTAGCTTTTAATTCGGGTGAGATCCTGCGGATGAAGATGGAAGGCTATCAAGAACTCTTGAACAGCACAAGAATCATTCTTGATGCAGGAAACTACGGCTTCTGGAAGTCAAGGATGAGATCACAGATCAAGGGAATCAATCCACTTGCATGGAAAGCAGTCATGGAAACGTGGAAGGAACCCACGATCAAGGATGAAAAAGGAGGAGAAACGCCTAAACCAGAAGAGACTTGGACAGAAGAAGAGACAAAGAGATCAAAATAAAATTCTAAGGCTCTGAGTGCTATTCATTGTAGCGTCTCTAAGAAGACCTTTGAGCTGATTCAAGGCTGTGAAACACCAAAAGATGCATGGGATATACTTCAAACACACTTCGAAGGAACTCAAAAAGTGAAGAACTCAAGGAAAGATCCTCTGGCCACTCGTTTTGAAAATCTGAAGATTGATGAACATGAGTCTATTGCTGACTTTAGTGCCAAGCTCAGCTCATTGTCTCAGGAAGCTGCAACTCTTGGGAAGAAGTATAAAGAAAATAAGCTTGTAAAGAAATTCCTAAGGTGCTTGCCAGCCAAATACATGCCGTATAAGTCGGCTCTAAGCGTGTCTCAGTACACAGATGAACTCACCTTCGAGGAAGTTGTAGGGATGTTACAAGCTCATGAACTGGAATTGGAAGGCATTAAGAAACCACTAAGTTTAACTCTAGCAGTTAGTGAGACGAGCAAGAATATTACTAATGAGGATGATCCACTAAGCCAGTTGGTTAGAAGGTTCGATAGAGCATTAGGAAGGATTGAGAAAGGACAAGGATCATCTCAAAAGAAATTGGATGTCTCCAAGAAACAAACAGAAGGAGAAAAGTCCGCTAAACGTTCTGAAATCCAGTGTCATGAATGCAAAGGCTTTGGACATTATCGAACTGAGCGCCCAACAATCAAGAAAAGGGAAATCAAATGCTTTGGCTGTCAAGGTATGGGACAGACCCAATTGGAGTGTGTCAATGATCAAAAGAGGAGAAAGGAGAAATCCTTGCTTGTTGAGGAAGAAACAGATGGAGACAACACTGAAAGTGAAGAAGACCTTAACAACTTTGTGGCTTTTGTTGGTATCACTGAGTTCGAAGTAGGTGAGTCAGACTCTGATTCAGAACCTGATTTGGATCAAGAAGAGGTAAGAGACACCTTAATCAAGATAGGAAAAGAAAATGTGGAGCTGACTAAGGAGAATTCACGGCTTGAGACAGTCATTGAGTCACTTAACCTGGAACTCATGACCGTGAAGAGATTAAGTGATGAAAGTGTAACACTGATGAAAGAAAAGCTGAATCTTGCAGTTAAGGCTGATAGACTGGAACAAGAGCTGAAAGCAGAAAAAGAAACATCAGCACGACTGCAAGCTGAATTAACACAGCATCACAAGCAGATTCACATGCTCACCGGGAGTAAACAACTAGACAAAATCTTGAGTGCTGGAAAAAGAGGGCATAGAGGTCTAGGTTACATAGGAAGAGGAATACAAGAAGCCGAGAATAGCAACTTTGTGTCAGGGGGATTTGCTGATCAAGATTTCAAAAGCTCGTATGGGAAAACAGATGGATGCTAGTTTTGTGAAAATCAAGGACACATTAAAGCATATTGCAGGAGGTTCAGAGAAAAGGTAAACTGGCTAAGAAGACAAGGTATGTACTACTGGAATGGTTTTAAGAATCTAATATGGATAAAGACATCTGATCTACATCAGACGACAAGGAATGGGCCCATGAAAAAAAAAGCCGGTCTTGGATCAGATGCAGCATGGACTTTGTCTCAGATGAGCTAGAAGAAACAGTCCCGTGGTACTTTGACAGTGGATGTTCCAGACACATGACTGGAGACCAGAAAAATCTTCAAAGGGTCAAATCGATTAAAGAAGGGAAAGTTTCCTTTGGAGATGGAGGACATGGAGACAAACAAGTGAAACTGAAATACCAAAACTAATGAATTTTATTTGGTGCAGGGACTAAAGGAAAATCTCATCAATGTAAGCCAGCTATGCGATGAAGGTTTGATGGTCATGTTTACGCGCACTTAGTGCAAGGGAATCATTGAGCGCCAAGAGACTGTCATTCAAGGAGTCAAGACAGGCAATAACTGCTACATGTGGAGAAACACAATGAAGTGTTTTAATGTTAAGGATGAGCTGAATCTGTGGCATCAAAGGCTGGGACACATGAACGTTCGAAATCTGACCACTCTGGTGAATAAAGAGATGATCCGTGGAGTTCCTAAAATAAAAGGAAGTGACAAGATGATATGCGGACCTTGCAATCAAGGAAAACAAGTCAAGGTGAAACACAAGAGGGTTCCTGACATTCAGTCTAAGTCAGCCCTTGACTTGGTTCACATGGACCTAATGGGACCAATGCAGATTGAGAGTGTAGCAGGAAAAAGATACGTCTTTGTATTGGTGGATGACTACACAAGGTTTACATGGGTAAGGTTCATCAGAGAGAAGTCAGACACAACAAGCAGCTTCAAGATCTAGGCACTTCAGCTGATTAATAAGAGAGGAGGTGTGAAACGAATTAGAAGTGATCATGGAGGAGAATTCCAAAATGACACAATGAGGATGTTATGTGAGAACCATGGGATAAGTCATCATTTCTCTGTACCCAGAACTCCACAACAGAATGGTGTGGTAGAAAGAAAGAACAGGACACTTCAAGAGATGGCTAGAGCAATGTTGCATGGGAACAATGTACCAACCAGATTCTGGTCTGAGGCGATCAACACTGCGTGTTACATCATCAATAGGGTGTACGTTAGGAAAGGGTCCACAAAAACACCGTATGAACTGTGGAAAGGAAAAACACCCAATTCTGAGCTATTTTCATGTGTTTGGTTGTAAATGCTACATCCTAAATAATAAAGATCACCTCGGGAAGTTTGACTCAAAGAGCGACAAAGGGATATTTATGGGCTACTCAGGAAATAGTACAACATTCAGGGTGTACAACAACAGAACATGCCTCATAATGGAATCAGTGAATGTGGTATTTGATGATTATTCATTCACACAATGGAAAGGGAAAAACTCTGAGGAGATTCTGATAATGAAGGAAGGAATGAAATATCTAGAGAGATGAGATACTTGACTCAGACGAATCTGACGCAGGACGTGACTCGTCCCAAGAAAGAGTTGCGAGTTCCTCGAAATCATTCTGCCAAAGACATCATAGGAGAAGCAGGAGAGGAAGAAAAACTCGAGGAGTTCTGATGAATCTCAGGAACAAGAAAGAATCGCCTGAGAAAGTCAAAGTACAAGCTCAAGAGCCGATAAAGACAAGCAAGGAGCTGCATGTCCCACACAACCATTTTGCCAAAGACATCATTGGAGAAGCTGAAGAAGAAAGAAAGACCAGAGGAGTCAAACTCGACTTTAAAGAGATAGTAAGATTTGCTTGTTTTGTTTCCACTATTGAACCTAAAACTCATGTGCAGGCAAATGATGATGAATTTTGGATCGTGGCCATGCAATAAGAGCTGGAACAATTCGTCCGCAATGATGTGTGGGAGTTAGTTCCAAGACCAGAACAAGGAAACGTCGTTGAAACCATGTGGATTTTCAAAAACAAGATTGATGAAGGAGGAGTTGTGATCAGGAACAAAGCAAGATTGGTTGCTCAGGGATATTCTCAAATCGAAGGTGTGGAATTTGAGGAAACGTTTGCTCCTGTCGCAAGACTTGAGTCAATCAGACTGTTTTTGGGAATGACATGCATCATGAACTTTACAGTCTACCAAATGGACGTGAAAAGTGCCTTTTTAAACGGATTTCTTCAAGAGAAAATATATGTTGAACAGCGAAAAGGGTTTGAAGATGCACCAAACCCTAAACACGTGTACAAGCTGAAGAAAGCTCTTTCTGGTCTAAAACAAGCGCCTAGGGCATGGTAGGAAAGACTGACAGGGTTTTTGTTGGATCAAGGCTACAACAGGGGAAGTGTAGACAAGACTCTGTTCATTCTGGAGCATAGCAGGGAGATCTTGATGGTACAGATATATGTGGATAACATCATATTTGGAGGCACATCATAGAAACTCGTTGATGAGTTTGTGTCAAGCATGGCAAAGGAGTTTGAGATGAGCATGGTTGGAGATCTGAAGTACTTCCTTGGTCTTCAGATCACGCAGTCAAAAGAAGGGATATTTATCTCTCAAACAATATACGCTAAGAATCTTCTCACTAGATTCAAGATGGAACTGTGCAAAGAAGCTAAGACACCTATGAGCACTACTGTCAAAATGACAAAAGATGATGATAGAAAGGAGGTGGATATCAAAACTTACAGAGGTATGATAGGAAGTCTTCTATACTTAACTGCAAGTAGGCCAGATCTCACATTCATCGTTGGAGTGTGTGCACGATTTCAAGCTAAACCTAAGCAGTCACATCTAGAAGCTGTCAAACGCATCATCAGATATGTTAAAGAATCAGTTGCCTTAGGAATCTGGTATTCTAAGGAGTCAAACAAGAGCTTGTGGGTTACTGTGATGTTGACTGGGCATGAAGTGTTGATGATCGGAAAAGCACCAGTGTAGGTTGTTTCTTCTTAGGAAATGATCTCATTGCATGGATGAGAAAGAAGCATAATTCAATATCTCTTTCTACAGCAGAGGCCGAATACATTGTAATGGGAAGTTGTTGTGCTCAACTCTTATGGATGAAGCAAATGTCTTCTGATTTTGGAATGGACTCAGGGGTACTCCTGGTGTACTGTGACAACAAAAGTGCCATAAGTATTTCAAATAATCCAGTACAACACTCGAGAACCAAGCACATTGACATAAGACACCACTTCATTCGTGAGTTAGTGGAGGAAAAAACAGGTCATAATAGGACACATTGTCACTGAGTCTCAACTGTCTGATTTCTTTACAAAACCACTTGATTTTAATCGTTTTATCACTTCGAGAAATGCACTAGGATTTGTGAAATGTGACGGTTTGTGAAAGTGTGCAGAACTGATACAGGAAGTAACACATGGTGTATATTAAGCTCAGATTTAGCTTGGAGTTTTATGAGGAAGTGGAAAAGAGCTGCCTACCATTCCGTCTTGTTTGTGTCTAGTACAAGTTTCGTAGAAAGAGAGAGTAAAAGACAAGAAAAATCAGACTAGAGCTAGTTTTTGAGAAGTCAAGTGATAAAACTAGCTCAACAAGAAAGAAAAGAACAAAAAAAAGGAAAAGAAAATAAGGGATCTTCTCTCTCCAACAGGATAATGGTTGAAAACTGACACATACAAGATAAAGGAATGAGAGTGTGAAAGCTAGCCATGAAAATCTGAATGACCAAGTGCATGAATCAACATGAGCTGAGGTTACATTCTAGTAAAAGCGTTGTGTCAGGCGGTACAAAGAAAGTCTTAAGAAATATGTAACTTCAAAATTTTCAAAGCTTGATGCCTGTGTAAGTGGAGTTTTTTATTAGACTTGAATATTCCCATAAAACTCATGACTTGGCTATGGATGTGGTTAAATTGGTTATGTGAAAGACTACATTAACTCTTGTGAAAGAAGAATATGGTCTGTTACAGTAAACCAGATGGGTACGGGGAGTCAATCTCAGATTGAACCAGGCGGGTTCGCTACTAAATCAGGATGCTAAACGACAAAAGATTGAATACAGAAGAGACATGAATATAAACTCTCGGCAAAAGAAACAAGAGACTATTCACTTATTGTTCATCTCCGAGAAACCCTAAAAGAACGATTGACAGTAAGATTTGGCAGAACTACTTCAAATCGAATCTCCGATGGCACATGCAACCGAAAGCAAAGCTCAATATGCTCAAGTCGCGACCCAAGAAGAGTTCAATCCGCTTGCCATGGTCGTTTACCAAGGATCGGACTTTCCCAACAGAGGAGAGACTTCGAATGAAAACCGTAATGCTCCCGAGCACGAGAAGACATCGATAGAAGAAGAGAATCTCAACGCTCAAACAACAGAGGGTGAAATCAATGTAGTCGAGGCTAGAAACAGTGATACAAGGCTTGAGACAGTTGCGGATTCGGGTCGAATGGCTCAAGATCCATCTCTGGAAGAAGAAAAGGTGAAGAACCTCGATAGATCTCGAAAATTGAAGAACAAGAAGAAGGCAAGTGAAGCGAATCCAACTGCGGATAAGGATTCAAAGAAGAAAAAGAAGGCAATCGAGATTTCTGACGGAGAGACTGAATCAGACGGATATGACTCTGAAACCAAGATTCAGTACACAAGCAATCTGAGAGAGCAACTCGGCTGCAAACAAGAAAGAGGAAGCATATTCCTGAGCAGAAAGAGTCCAAAGTCAAAAAATCTTATGGAAGGCCGATGGTATCCAAGAAGATCAAAGTCTCAAAATCCTTGGATCAAGAAAGGTATAAACTCTTTAAAAATAGGAGTATATTTCTTGAACGTTTGGTAGATATGAGTGAAGAGGATGAATGGGGATATCTGGAACTGATCTAAGATGGTAACTTAGTGTCAACTGTGACTAGGCTAGCTGGGTATGTCAAGGAACATATTGGTGAATTTTATGCTGCGTTACCTAGTGTGAAAGTGGAAGACTCAATGGAGAAAGTAGTTTTCTGGTTTAGAGGATATCCGTATGAGCTTTCTCCAGCTGCGATCAACGAGTCTTTGGGTCTTCAAGAACTGAATGAAGAAGAAATAAGGGCAGATATTGAAGCTGAGACAGAGAGTATGGAGACAGTTGTTATGTTTCGCAGTGAAGGAAAGACAGGATGGAAAGACCTCACTGCCACAGGACTTCCACCATGTTATTCAGCTTTGAGTGTGCTCTCGGCCTACAACTGGATTCCATCTACTCATAAGCATCACCTCTCTGAACAAAGGGCAAGGCTAATCTACAAGATTGCTCAAGGAATAAAAACAGATGTTGGGAGGATGATGTTCAAGCAGATCTTGTCTCTAGGAGTTGTTAAAGACTCAGACTCTCGTTGGTTGATGTTTCCAAGGGTCATCACTGGGCTCATGAAGGTTCAGCATGCACCTACAATGCTCAAAGGAGAAAAAGTCATTGCTCAAATCTTTTACAAGAAGGACGCACGATCTGGGGAAGCTTTTGTCAAGACCGAGGATTCCAAGTCTGCTAAGAAGAAGACTGTGAGTGCTAGTACAAGGAGAAATACACCACGAAGTGCCAAATCTAGTGGATCAGCTCCACGATTCTCGACTCAGATAATGCAGGAGATAGCCTGTTGGCAGTTGTAGTCCGCGTGGAGCAAGAGAAGCAGTCGAAACACAAGTCATTAGATCAATCCTACTTTTAGGCAAAATCCCTTTAATCAACTCTTAATAAAGAACAATCTCTCAATTGTGATTAAGAACTAATCAAGCGCGCTAAAGAAGTTCATAAGAATATTAAACACATAGACATAAATTCCCATTGGCTAAACATGTAAAATCTCTAACTATGTTTTTTAAGCATTTCATCGAACACATTTGATTTGTGGTATGCTTTCTCCCCTCCCCCCCCATTTTTTGAGCCAGATATGTATGACGGCCTTTATTTCTTTCCTTGGTAAAAGAAAAAGAATTTTTAAGGATTGTGCGAGGCGATTCTAGGTTATTGGGCGAGATCAAAGTTTAGGTGCAAGTACGTGCTCGGCTTATCCTGTTTTTGATTTTCGTGGATCGAAACTATGCTCGTTTTTTACAAATGTTTTTAAGTGCGAACTTGGGCTCGTCTTATCTTGTCATTCATTAATTTTCCTAGGTGCAGATACATGCTCGGCTTATCCTGTGAAGTTCTTGAAAATAGTTGTGCGAAGGAGGTTCGGCTTACAAAACGTTTTCTAAGGACATATGGGGGTATGGACCCGGCTTACAATCATTAAGAACGACGATGTGATGCATTATGTCACTGTGCATGAGACACATATTTGTTTGATCGATCATTTGGTCAAAATGTCGATTGTTGAGTTATTTCCGAAAAGAAATGTTTTACATTAACATATAAGGGTGGTTGCACCTCATGGCAGGTTGCCTACGTACTCTCCAGGGAGAGATCAAGCCGGGCGTAGTTCTTTCTTTTATAATTCTGATTCAAGGCCCGATTTCTTTATAGATATATTTTGATAGAGCTTTGAAGCTCGTTTTTAGTAGGATCTGGAGCTCGTGTTCGGTTCTTTTATTTTGGTAGCAAGGCCAGTACTGGCTAGAACGCCCTTTCCACCGGGGGTCGGATCCTGTCCGCTTTCATCGGATATGGTTACTTATTCAACGTGTCTCCGTAGTCCGACCGTTCCGATTGTGCCGCCAGTGGAGTCGGTGAGAGGTCTTTTCGATAGCCTCCTCCTGTGATCATGTAGTACCAATTTTTGCGGAGCTCCTTTGAGGGTGAGGTTGACTGAGCTGTCTGTCTTGATTAGGATCTAGTGGTTTTTTGGTCGCCTATCCAGAGCTCGGCGATGAGCGAGTCATTGTGCGGCGTTCTGAGACTTTCTTCGTCTCTCGTGGTAAGAGTGATTTCTTCCCCAGATCTCGTGGCAAGAGTGATTTCGTATGTGCTTGTTCCATGCTTAATTTTGTTGGTTGCCGATGTTTTATGTTGCCTCCTTCTTCCTTTTTTCGCCGAGGCACTCCGGTTTCGTCTCCTTTGCTCTCTTGGTGGAGGAGAACCTTTTTGCGAGCAAGTCTCTCATTTCTTCTATTTTGACGAAGGCGGCTGCTCGGTAGAGAGCGTCTTTGAAGGTTTGCGGTTTGTTGATCACCAGATTGTCGCCGAATGATGATTCATGCCAGAGACTATACCGTATTGCCGAGAGCTCCTCATCATCGGTTACTGATATTTCGGAGACGACATCCTTGAACCTGTTGATGTACAATCTAAGAGATTCCTTCGGTCCCTGGTTTATAGCCTAGAGGTCGGCGCTCGAGGCTTCCTCTTGGGTGAACGTGGAGTGGTGCTTAAGAAATGTAGTCAATAGCTGGTGATAATTGTCAATGGAGTGTGCCTCCAGACATGAAAACCAGTTGAGGGCGCGCCGCTTAATTGTTTGACGAAGAGTTGGCAAAAGCCGGCGTCGCATTCCTCGGGTGAGAATTTGGTTCGTGATAATGCAGTATTGAAAGCTGTCAGGTACCGTTGAGGGTCCGAACTCCCCTCGTAGGTTTGCAACTTGATTTATCCGAGGTGCGCGAACGGTGTCTCCGTTATCTTCACTGTTAACGGTGTATTTCGCTCCTCATTGGGAGATCGGCCGATTTCCAAGGCCGAGCTGGTTTTCATGTTTTCATTTGATGTTATGTCACCGGCTGCGTAACTCGAGCCCGTCATTATTGCTAGCTTTTGATTGGTTTTGAGTCGTTTCAGCTAATGGCGGTGCTGAGGGTGCGGGTGGTTCTTGGCACGTGTCCTTTTGAGGTTACAAGGAGGGGTCGTCAATCCGTTTCCTGCATGTGTTCTAATCGTTTGTGAGCTGGCCAAAGCGGGTGTTGTCGCTCCGAGTTAGCTTGTTGACCAATGCTGTCAGGGTCTTGATGAGGGAGAAGACGTCCTGGTTTGAATGCTTGGAGTCTGGTTTGTCAGCTTGGCGTCTTGGTGGGTACTGGTTACGTCGCTGTGGTTTACCGGGGTATCGGTCGGTAAGAATGGTGAACATGCTCCGTCCATCGAGCTCGGGGATCTCGGGCTCGGAAAGAGCGGGCCCGGATCATTGACTGAGAGCGACATTATGGAAAATTATTTTATTGATTTAATTATTTATTGAATAATACATAAATTATTTTTTATTCCCAAAACAATCTCCTTCATCCGTCTCAGTCCAATTCTCGGTCATACGGTTCCAGTCTTGAACCGTAATCTATACTGGTCTTTCTCCCCCTTTTTCCATAAGTTTCAACCGGCTCATTTTCGTTTGGAAAACCCTTTGAGCCAACCAATGGAATCCCGTCACACTTGTACGAGAATATCAGGAGTAAAATTGAAATAGTCCTTTAAAAAAGTTTAGTGATAGAAAATAATTGAAACATATAAAATAAAATAATGTATTTACCAGGAAATCGAAGAACCATGTGATTTTAAGACCTCTGGCAATATGCATGTTGGTTATAAAATTTCCGCAACAATGTCGTTTGATTACATCGCTGATGACAGACTGAATTGCAGCATTAAAACTGAACCAAATGGTCCGACTTTCGCGGGACAAGTGTAAAATAAGAAGTCGGTCCCGGACCGGTGTTGCGATTACATGCTGAATGGTGGTTCAGTTTTCGGCGGATAAACGAACAACGTCCAGGTTTAGAAATTTAAAGAATTTGAAAGGAGAATAATATAAGATATGAGGATGAAAAGGAGGAAATCAGAACAATATTTATAAATTGTATTCCGACGGCATAACTGTCAAATTTTCGTCGGGAACCGACCAATTAGAAATAGTCCGACATACTTGATTTCTTAAAACCATAGAATACGTGTTCAAAGAGAATGTAAGGGATGGAATGTGGTCTTAAAGACCCTTACTTTATATCCTCAGTTGTTTTTCAATCGTTTGTTTCGTAATTTGAAACCCTATACCCTAAACCCTCGGTTGTACACCGGTAATATCCGACGGATTTTAAAATATACGTCGAAAATCTGTCCGATATGGCACCGCCTTTTCTCCCCCTCGGTTAGCCATCAGAAAGTTTAAAAATAAAAGAAAAGACCCTGTATCGAAACGTAACACGGAGAGATAAGTGTAGAGTATGAAACCATTGAGCTGAGTGTTACGTTAACGTTTATCATACAAACTAATACTGATATTGTGATATTTTTTCTATTTGTTAAAAAAATAAAAACTCTGGAAAATATTACAAAACTTATTTCAAAAATAAATGTAATATTTTTAAGTTATTTTTTCAAAATATTTTATATTTTAGATCTAAACTTCATCGGTTCTGAGTTGTAGTCGGCTGAAATTGAATTGATGTTGTTATCAAATTCACCTCTCTCTTCTTCTGAATCTGAATAAAGAATGACGTCTCCAAATTGACTAAAATAAACGACTAGATTAACTTCTAGGGATTCTTCTACATGAGCTATATAATCACTTCTGCTTGTTTGTAATGGAGCATGTTCCTCTACTCTGTAGGCTTTTCCTCACGGGTTAATTTTAGGAACTGTGATCCATGGGTTTTTCTCGTATGTTTTCTGAGAGTGATGTATATAAGACACCTGCGTCAAATGAAATATAATTTATATGGTAAATTAAAAACACATGAAAATTAAGTTTTTAGCTAGATTATTAAAAATGTAAAGTTGATCCCTAACCTGATCTGCTTATGAAGCAATAATGAAAGGATCATATTTCCGAAGCTTTTTAGTCGAATGGATAGACATCACTCCAAACTCATCGGTGGTGACATATTGGCTAATAATCGGGTTATACCAATCACAAAAGACCACACTGTGATATGCGGTTGTTCTGGTAGAGCCTTCTTTATGCACCTTAAACGTATATCCCCATGTGAAATATCTTGGATAAGACTTTGTATTGTAGTGGAGGCCGTTGACTATGTCTATCAACCAATCATCGGGCATGCATCCATTTCTTAATTCATTTAAATATTACACGCAAGAGTTAATAAAATTATCCAATTGTCGCCGTTGAATAACACTTAAAAATAAAATCTTACATAAAATTGTAACCAAATGGAAAATTCTTTTTGTTTATGCTCTTCACGCTCGTCCTCAGTCAGTTTTGGATGAAAATGTCGTAGAACGTCTATGTATAACCTATGAGAAGTAAATTCTCATTAGTACACTTATTATTAAACTTACTTGCCAATATAATAACAAACATAATATAAACTATATACCTCTTATATTCGATGACTTCGTCGCAATTGGTGAGAATATACGTGTGCAGGTGTGCATTCTCATGGGATGTCAGTTTCGGCACATGTGATTTTCTGCCTAACAGCCAACTTGTTGAAAAAATTTGGGTACTGTTAACGGATAAATTGGCTTCTCTCCTCTATCATCGTTTCGAGATGTGCGCCGACTCTTTGTACGTACTTGCGCTGGGAAGTAATAGCTGGAAAAGGTCGCAGTCTCTTCGTTGTTATATTGAGCCCCTGTAGAGAGCGTCTTTAAGGGTTTGCGGTTTGTTCATCACCAGATTGTCGCAGAATGATGATTCATGCCAGAGTCTATACCGTAATGCCGAGAGACCCTCATCATCGGTTACAGATATTTCGGAGACCACATCCTTGAACATGTTGATGTACAATCTAAGAGATTTCTTCGTTCCCTGGTTTATAGCCTAGAGGTCGGTGCTCGAGGCTTCCTCTTGGGTGAACGTGGAGTGGTGCTTAAGGAATGTAGTCAGTAGCTGGTGATAGTTGTACATTGACTGTGCCTCCAGACATGAAAACCAGTTGAGGGCGCGACGCTTAATTTTTTGACGAAGAGTTGGCAAAAGCCGGCGTCGCATTCCTCGGGTGAGAATTGGGTTCGTGATAATGCATTATTGAAAGCTTTCAGGTACCGTTGAGGTCCGAAATCCCCTCGTAGGTTGGCAACTTGATTTCTCCGAGGTGCACGAACGGTGTCTCCGTTTTCTTCACTGTTAACGGTGTATTTTGCTCCTCTTTGGGAGATCGGTCGATTTCCTGGGCCGAGCTGGTTTTCCTGTGTTCATTTGATGTTATGTAACCAGCTGCGCCTTCAGTAACTCGAGCCCGTGGTTATTGCTAGCTTTTGATTGGTTTTGAGTCGGTTCAGCTGATGGCGGTGCTGAGGGTGCGGGTGGTTCTTGGCATGTGTCCTTTTGAGGTCACAGGGAGGGGTCGTCAATCCGTTTCCTGCATGTATTCTAATCGTTTGTGAGCTGGTCAAAGCAGGTGTTGTCGCTCCGAGTTAGCTTGTCGACCAATGCTGTCAGAGTGTTGATGAGGGAGAAGATGTCGTGGTTTGAATGCTTGGCGTCTGGTTTTTCAGCTCGGCGTATTGGTGGGTACTGGTTACCTCGCTGTGGTTTACCGGAGTATCGGTCGGTAAGAATGGTGAACATGCTCCGTCCATCGAGCTCGGGGATCTCGGGCTCGGAAAGAGCGGGCCCGCATCATTGACTGAGAGCGATATTATTGAAAATTATTTTGTTGATTTAGTTATTTATTGAATAATACATAAATTATATTTTATTCCCAAACCAATCTCCTTCATCGGTCTCAGTCCAATTCTCGGTCATACGATTCCAGTCTTGAACCGTAATCTATACTGGTCATTCTCCCCCTTTTACCATAAGTTTCAGCCGGTTCATTTTCGTTTGGAAAACCCTTCGAGCCATCCAATGGAATCCCGCCACACTTGTCCGAGAATATCAGGAGTAAAATTGAAATAGTCCTTTAAAAAAATTTTACTGATAGAAAATAATTGAAAGCTATAAAATAAAATAATGTATTTATGATAACACGGATTTTGCAATCCTTTGAGGTACCAATTCCTCAAGCTTATCGAAGTAGCCTTGAGGTATCGAACCTATTCTGGGACGGATAAAACCAATACGCACACACTAAACCTCTAGAGTCAAGCAATACCAATTTGAGTTGAAATTCTAGTATCCTAAGTGCAATTAACAATATCAAGCAATGAAATCAAGCAAGATAGAACAAACAAGATAATTCAAATAGATGATTAAAGATCAAGCTCTTGGGTATAGGAAATTTGATCTAAGCAACTAGACATTGAATCAAGATGTCAAACACAACATTAAAATGCTAATCCTTTAGCTTAGAAACACCAATTCAAGTTAATACATTCTCATGTCATTAACCCTATGCTAATCAAGCATTAAACATCAACTTTCGTTGGCTAATAACAAGCAAGCACGCATTTAACACAAGTTCTTTAGCTACTAAACACCTTACGCATCAATTGTCATTGGATAAGAATGTAAAGCTCTCATTAAATTCTAGCTAGCATTTCATCGAACACTTTATGTGCTATAAAATCCCAAGGTTCTAGATCAAGGATAGCTAAGCCTAATCTAGCATTAAGAACATCTAATGAGAAAGGATCAATTAAATTCTAAGCCCTAGACATCAAGATTCAACCCCTAATCACTCAAATCTTCCTAACCCAAAAGCTCAAAAGGAGACTACTCACTAATCATTCTACGAACAACAAAATCCATAGAAATAGTGTTGATCATAGGAGATTAGAGAAAGTAGGAAGATTGAAACAAAGAATCACCAAAGAAGTACTAGATTAATCCCCGAAATCAATCTTGTTCTTACAAAAGAGTTTAGAACCTCAAAAACAGCTTAACATCCAATAAAAAATAGGTTTTTGGCTTAAATAGTCAATAGGGTGCGAGCCGGGTCAACCCGGAACAAACCGGGTGTTGACCCGGATCCAAGGCAATTTCTGGGACGCGTATCGGTTGGGTCGGTCGATACACCGACTGATACGAGCTCTCGGATTTTCCCTTGGATCCGGGTAAACACCCGGCAACGGCGCCAAATTGATAACAAGGATTTTTGCAATCCTTTGAGGTACCAATTCCTCA
Source organism: Orychophragmus violaceus (assembly GCA_030180135.1). Classification (NCBI taxonomy): domain Eukaryota; kingdom Viridiplantae; phylum Streptophyta; class Magnoliopsida; order Brassicales; family Brassicaceae; genus Orychophragmus; species Orychophragmus violaceus. The sequence goes on along the minus strand of CM058229.1, from coordinate 88,833,935 downwards.
AGCTTATCGTGGTAGCTTTGAGGTATCGAACCTATTCTGGGACGGATAAAACCAATAAGTATGCACTAAACCTTCAGAGTCAAATCAAGAAATTTTGGTTTTTAATTTCTAACAATCCTAACAAAGTAAATCAAACTGAAGCAAATAAAAAGGCAGATAAACAAACGATTCAATCAATAGGAAGAATAAGGCTCGAGGAAGCTGAGCCACCACGACAGAACCAAGCTAGACAGATGGTTGTCCATGAGAGGACTTTAGCTGACTACAACAGACCGGATGAGTATCATGCAAACCGGTCAGCTTTAGTGCTTCCTGCTTTTGAGAGGAATGATTTTGAGATCAAAACCATCTACTACTCGCTGATGAGACAGAATGCATTCCATGGTTACCCAACGGAGCAGCCTATGGATCACATTGATCAGTTTGAGGACATCGTCACTGGCATGAAGTATGATGGAGTCTGCCCGGACTATCTGTTCCTTAAGCTCTTTCCGCACAGTCTTGCTGGAGACGCTAGTGCATGGCTAAAGAAGCTGGCACCTGCTCAGTATACTACTTGGGCAGCCCTGAAGAGTGACTTCCTGCCTCACTTCTATGATGATGCGCGTTCAGACCAGTCCAGACAGGACATACTCACATTTTCCCAAGGAGTTGTGGAGCCTTTGAAGACTGCCTGGATGAGATTTAAGCAGTATCAGCGTGACTGTCCACACCATGGATTTACAGAAGTTCAGTTGATTGGTATCTTCTTCAGAGGCATAGATCTTCCATATCAGTCTGCGCTGGATAATTCCAGTAATGCTAACTTCAACACCAGGACTCCCACACAAACTAAGCAGTTGATTGAGAATCTAATAGGTAGCAACAGTTGCAAGACTATGGATGAGAGGAGGAAGAAATCTGGTGGAAGTGTAGAGAATTCTGACATAGCTGATATTAGATCTAGGCTGGACACAATTTGCAATCTCCTAGCAGGTAAGAAAGTTGTCCACTTTGCCCAAGATGTAGAGGTAATTCAGACTGAGGAGGGTACTCAGGAGGAAGATGTGAATTACATAGGAGGATCTGGATTTCAAGGTAATAGATTTGGTAATCAACAGGGAAACAGATTTTTCAATGGAGGACAGAAAAGTGCTTTCAACAGCAACTCATCTAATTCTGGACAGACTAGTGGTTTTCAGAAAACCTTTGGACAAGGTACTCAGAGAACCTATGGATCTGAGAGTAGAGTGGAGACAATGCTAAAACAGATGATGGAGAGTCAGACTAAGAATGCAGCAGATGTCAACGAGAAGATGGAAACAATCTACAGGGAGCTGATTGGGAAGTTTGAATATTTGAGCACACACATGAAGGAGCTTGATGCTAGAGTTGCAAAAACTGCTGGATATGCTCAAAGGGAAGATGGATATCTCCCAGGACGATGCTAATCCCAAGTACCAATGCAATGCAGTGACGTTGAGAAGTGGTAAGGAGCTGTCGTCTGGCCAGAAAAAGCAGTTAAGTGTTGAAGAACTCGTGGAAATTGAAGAGCTGGAAGATGAGATACGCGATATTCGCAATGCGTCGACCGATGCAACTAAGCAACGATCGATGCAGAGCGAAATCAGGGAATGGGAAGTCGTAACACAGTCGCCTAGCATCGATCGATGCGACAAGAGCAACGATCGACACAAGGTGACTGCAGAGAGTTCGAAACCAGAGAAACCGAAACAGTCGACCGAAAGGGTATACAAGCCTAAGGTACCTTATCCCAAGAATCCCAGAAAGGCTAAGAATGATAGGCAGTATGCGAAGTGGAAAGAGTTCATAAAAAAGGTGAAAGTTGAAGTACCTTTGTTGGACTCCATTGAAACTTCTCCTATGATGAAAAGATGCCTTAAGGATATGATTTCTGGAAAATGGTCTGATGAGGAGAGTATAATGATGCTCAATGAGTTATGCAGTGCAGTGGTTCAGGGCAGAATTCCCGAGAAGTTAAAGGATCCAGGAAGCTTCGTGTTAGATTGTGCTATCTACAAAGAGAGGTTCGAAAGGTCTCTATGTGACCTTGGCTCCAGTGTAAATCTTATGCCCCTTTCAGTTGCTAAAAGGCTCGGAATGACAGACTTTATACCCACTAGAATATCACTGGTTCTGGCAGATAGATCAATCAGGATTCCCGAAGGAGTAATAGAGGATGTGCCTATAATGGTTGGCAAATGTGTGATCCCTACTGATTTTGTGGTTCTACAATATGGACAGGAACCAAAAGATCCATTGATTCTGGGCAGGTCTTTCTTAGCTACAGCTGGTGCAATGATTGACTGTCAGGGAGGTAAAATAGTTTTGAATGTGGGTGATCTGAAGATGAGTTTCGATATGAACAAGCTGGTAAAGAGACCAACCATCGACGGGAAGACCTTCTATGTGGACACATTGGGTGATTTGGCTGCCGAGTACTTTTACCAATCACATGCTGAAGACCCACTAGAAAGGGCTTTGCTGAGCTCTATATTGGAGTTGGAGTACCTGCAGGACGAGCCGACAATTTGCTATACGAGACTGATGGATTCTGTTGAGGTTGCAATGCATGTAGAAGTGTCTGATGCGACCGTGCAACGATTGACACTACCTAAGCATCGATCGTTGCAGTTCGACAGAGACTGGGCAGAGGAAAAATCTCCGAAAATAGAACTGAAACAACTTCCATCCGGGCTAAGGTACGCATTTCTTGGACCCAATTCAACTTATCCAGTGATTGTTAATGATAGTCTGAACAACGCAGAGCTCACTTTACTACTAAGCAAGCTGCGCAAGCATCGCAAGGCTCTTGGCTATTCTCTTGCTGATATTTCAGGTATCTCACCGGAGCTGTGCATGCATCGGATACATCTTGAATATGAATCCAAGACATCTATCGAGCATCAGAGAAGACTTAATCCTAATCTGCAGGAAGTGGTTAAAAAGGAGATTATGAAACTCCTTGATGCTGGGATTATCTATCCTATCTCTGATAGTGATTGGGTGAGTCCAGTCCATGTAGTACCTAAGAAGGGTGGAGTTACAGTTGTGAAGAATGAGAAGAACGAGCTGATCCCTACTAGGAATGTAACAGGACACAGGATGTGTATAGATTATAGGAAGCTGAATGCTGCTACCAGGAAGGATCATTTACCCTTGCCTTTTATTGATCAGATGCTTGAGAGGTTAGCCAATCATCCTTACTATTGCTTCCTCGATGGGTACTCAGGTTTCTTTCAGATTCCTATCCATCCAGAGGATCAGGGAAAGACCACTTTTACTTGTCCATATGGCACATTTGCTTACCGTAGGATGCCTTTTGGACTGTGCAATGCACCAGCCACTTTCCAGAGATGCATGATGTCCATATTCACAGACATGATTGAGGACTTTATGGAGGTATTCATGGATGATTTCTCAGTATATGGATCATCCTATAATGAATGTTTAGATAATCTGTGTAAGGTTCTGAGAAGATGTGAAGAGAAGCACTTAGTTCTTAATTGGGAGAAGTGTCATTTCATGGTCAGAGATGGCATTGTACTTGGACATAAAGTGTCTGAAGCAGGAATAGAGGTGGACCGCGCTAAGATTGAGGTAATGACCAACCTTCAGGCGCCTGATTCTGTTAAGTCTATTAGAAGCTTTCTTGGACATGCTGGCTTCTATAGACGGTTCATCAAAGATTTAAGTAAGATCGCTAGGCCACTAACTGCTTTGCTGTGTAAGGATACCAAATTTGAGTTCACTGCAGATTGTCAGACTGCATTTGAACAGATCAAGCAGGCATTAGTGAGTGCTCCCATAGTTCAGCCACCGGATTGGGATCTGCCTTTTGAGGTTATGTGTGATGCAAGTGATTATGCTGTAGGAGCTGTTCTTGGGCAGAAAAAGGATAGAAAGCTTCATGCTATCTATTATGCCAGTAGGACACTGGATGATGCACAAAGAAACTATGCCACTACGGAGAAGGAGGTGTTGGCAGTTGTCTTTGCATTTGAGAAGTTTCGCCCTTATCTTGTTGGCTCAAAGGTGATTGTACACACTGATCATTCAGAACTGAAGTATCTGATGCAGAAGAAAGATGCTAAGCCAAGATTGTTGAGATGGATTCTGTTGCTTCAGGAGTTTGACATTGAAGTGAGGGATAAGAAAGGGGTTGAAAATGGAGTTGCTGACCATCTTTCAAGGATGCTGGTTGAAGAAGACGTGCCAATTAATGACTATTTGCCTGAAGAGAACGTCAATATGGTTGGGACAATGTTTCACACAGATTTAGACGGAAACCTACAAAACTATCGGATTAATCGCATTGCGTCGATCGATGCCATCTCGGCGTCGATCGATGCACCTATCGGGACAGCGACGATCGATGCGCTCCTCTGCGACGATCGTTGCAGTGCGGATACAGATCCAGAGACTTTTACAATTCAGATTGGAGGCTACGAGTTTGAGATTGATGCTGTCACAACAACTGATCGACCATGGTATGCAGATATAGCCAACTACCTGGCTGCAGAGACTGAACCAGATGATCTGAAAGGGTATGAGAAGAAGAGGTTCTTCAGAGAGCTTAGGCGATACTATTGGGATAAACCTTACCTCTATAAGCACTGTTCAGATGGCCTTTACAGAAGATGTATTGCTGAATCAGAGGTTCCAGATATCCTATTCCATTGCCATGGATCAGATTATGCAGGACATTTTGCTACTTTTAAGACTGTGTCTAAGGTTTTGCAAGCAGGTTTCTAGTGGCATACAATGTTTGCTGATAGTCACTCCTTCATTTCTCATTGTGATGCCTGTCAGAGGAGAGGGAAAATCAGTAGGAAGCATGAGATGCCTCAGAATTTCATTCTTGAAGTTGAGGTTTTTGATTGCTGGGGCATAGAATTTATGGGTCCTTTTCCCTCATCTCATGGGAATAAATTCATCCTGGTTGCTGTGGATTATGTGTCTAAGTGGGTAGAAGCAATAGCTAGTCCAACCAATGATTCTTCAGTAGTCATTAAGCTATTTAAGTCCATCATATTCCCTAGATTTGGAGTACCTCGGATAGTGATTAGTGATGGAGGATCTCACTTTATTAATAAGTTCTTCGAGAAGCTCTTGAGGAAGCATGGAGTTCACCACCGAGTTGCTACTCCTTATCACCCTCAGACTAGTGGACAAGTCGAGGTTTCTAACAGACAGATCAAGGAAATCTTAGAGAAGACAGTTGGGAAGACAAGAAAAGATTGGGCAGCTAAGCTTGATGATGCTTTATGGGCCTACAGGACTGCATTTAAGACGCCATTAGGGACTACTCCATTTCATTTGCTGTATGGAAAAGCCTGTCATCTGCCAGTGGAACTTGAGCACAAAGCAGCGTGGGCTGTAAAGCAAATGAACTTTGATCTTAAATCAGCTGCAGAAAGGAGATTGATACAGCTTAATGAGTTGGATGAGATTAGACATTTTGCCTATGAGAACTCAAAGCTGTACAAGGAGAGGACTAAGGCTTATCATGACAAGAAGATTGTTTCTAGAAGGTTTGAGCCTAATGATCAGGTACTTTTATATAGTTCTCGTTTGCACTTGTTTCCAGGTAAGCTGAAATCAAGATGGTCCGGTCCCTACACGATCAAGGAAGTGCGTCCATATGGAGCTGTCGTTCTAGTCGGCAAGGAAGGTAATGAATTCACTGTGAATGGACAGAGGGTAAAACATTATTGGGCTAAGGCGGAGATTCCAAGAGGTCAGATTCTGCCTCTGGATGATGCACCCTCTGCCTGAAAATCTTGTCCGTCCGGTCAAGCTATTGACCTTAAACAAGCGCTGGGTGGGAGGCAACCAACCATTAGGTACTGGTGTTTTTCTACTTAATTTTTGGTGTTTTTGTTAGGATTTTACGTTTGTTTTTGTTTTTGGTGAAGTTATGTTTGCAGGTCTCGGACGAATTCGCAGTGCGTCGATCGACCCACTTATGTGTCGATCGTCACAACACGATCGGAATCGCATTGCAGCGATCGTTGCGGTCCTGAGCAACGATCGACCATACACGAAAATCGCCTAGTAACGGTCGATGCACTTAGTGCAACGATCGATACCTGAGCGATAGAGGTAAACCCGACAGACATAATCTCATCTTTTATCTATAATTTCTTTTTACCGATCCTTCGCTTGACACTACTGGGGACAATGTGTCTTAAGTGTGGGGGAGGTGCTACTGACGTTTATCTTTCTGTTTTCTTAAGAGTCAGTCCATTTTTCAAAAGTTTTTGTTTTATTGAGTCAGAATTGTTTAAGTAAGAAACTATGATTTTCTGAGAAGATTTACAAGACTTGCAGGAACTTAAGTAACCATTGGGATGAAGTTGCAGGATCTATCTCTGACCATTAGAAAACCCAGACACAGATCAACCTACTGGGAACACCCACATCACTTCAGGTATCAGAGGATCCTTTTACTGACTTCAACCTTAATACTGACTTAGATTTCTCACTTAAGGGCTTGGTATACTTTGTGTCGGATTCCCTTGTTAGTTCCGACACAGCCTGTCAACCTATCCTATGTAGTTCCCTTCTCCCCTTCTATTAAGGAAAAAAAAAGATAATAAACTGAGGATGAGTTAGTAACTCCGAAGTGGTCACAGGAGTGGTAGAGACCCCTATTATCTCCTGTGCGATCCATGGAATGTGTCCAAAGTACACCCCATAACGGGAAGAACACTGATAAAAAAATAAAATGATACCCAATGTGGGAAAAATCAGTTGTTAAGGAAGGGAAAGAGAAGAAAGGGACTAGAGAAAGATAGTATGGTGGTCTAGAGCTGATAAGGTAAGAATCCATGTGCCCTTTGATCGATACTCCTTAGGTGAGACCGCACTTAAATACTTGCAGAAGTCAGTAGGGAGAATTTGAATGCTTGAATGTGATTGTGGAGTTTACTTAGGACAGTTGCTAAGTGTGGGGGAAGTACATGTTGGTCTTGATATCCTGTGATTGATTCTTTCAGTAGTTTACTAAGGGGAATCTGAGTATTGTAGCTTCTAGGATGAAATGAGTTTCTGAAGAGTTTTCAAACCTCTTCACCAAGCTTTAGTTCTCTGTTTTGCTTGAGGGCAAGCAAAGGCTAAGTGTGGGGGAGTTGATATATCATGGTTTTTACTAGTTTTAGACCATGATATAAGTGTGTTTTAGTGTCTTTTTGTGTTCTTTTAGAGTCTTTTACAGGTATAATCAGGTTTGGAGCTGAATTGAAGATATTGGAGATTTTTGGAGTGATTGGCCGAGAGATAGAGTTCACTGTCCGAAATAGAGTAATGCGTCGATCGTTGCACACTACCACCGATCGTTGCACCAGCGAGATGGGCCAAAACTCGGCGGTTTATGAAGAGTCAAGATATTGCACTTTGATCCAGAAGTTCCTGATATTTACAAAGAAGCCCCTGGCCGAGATTAGACCTATATAATTGAGTTTTTGGTGTTTTAATTAGATACGCTTTTTACTTACGCTTTCATAATTAAGAGCAGAGGATTTTTAGAGCTTTTGGGGCTGATCTGAACCTTTACTTCATCTGTATTTGGAGAAGATTTCGAACCCCTTTAATTCGTTATCTTTTTTGCAATTTATTCTTCATATGATTATGTTTTCATTATCTATGTCTGAGTAGATTCCTAGTTAGGTTTAGGATTTCTCACATAGGATTTCATGACTTGCTAGACTTGTTTAATTCAGTTAAGGATTCATAACTATATCTGTTCTTCAATCTAATTGTTCTTAAAGCTAGTTCTAACCTGATCAATTAGAATCTAGATCTTAGGTTGCTAAATACGACACGGAAGTGTGGTTTAGGAATCTGAACTAATTAGGTTGAGCAATTAAACTTCTCACAAACGAAAGTTTGGTTTATGATAATTGTGAACATATCAAACTTGGAATTAATGCTAGTTTAATCTATTAGTTCTCGCAAACGAAAGTTTGGTTTGCTGCACTTAGACTTAGAGAATTATCGCAAAGGAATTTGGTTAATTCTATATCTGTGTTTTGAGTTCTTGAACTGCGCTTAATTAGATCCTTGCTGAATGAACTGTCTGCTTGTCTGATTTCCTGAGAACGCCCTAGACTTAGCGCTCTTAATAACTTTCTTTCACAACCAACAATCTATGCTTTCTGTTTACTTTCTCGCATTGCTTTTAATTCAATTACATTGCTTTCTTCCTAGTTTAATTTCCTGTTCTTGAGCTATTGAATACCAGAGTCCCTGTGGATTCGATACCTATATACTACAACTACTGAACGGTGCACTTTCAGTTAGATATAGGATTAAAACCTGAACCTATCACTTCTCGCCTCTATCATCGTTTCGAGATGTGCGCCGACTCTTTGTACGTACTTGCGCTGGGAAGTAATAGCTGGAAAAGGTCGCAGTCTCTTCGTTTTTATATTGAGCCTCAGCAGAACCCTCCACTTTAGCGCTCCAAAGGATATCCACCTATATTGTACCGGACCACCAAGTCTATCTTCTCCAGGGAGATGAATGGGCAAATTATCCATAATATCAAAGAAAGACGGTGGAAATATCTTCTCTAGATTGCATAAGAACTTATGAATGTTTTCCTCCAAATTTCTGATGCCGTCAAGTGTAAGTGCCCTAGTGAATATTTCCATGAAAAAGCTCCAACCGCTGTGATTTCTTTATGAACATATTTTGGAAGGAGATGAGCAAATGCAAATGGTAGGAGTCGTTGCATCACAACATGACAAGTATGGATCTTTATTCCGATAACATTTCCTCCATCAGTGTCAACACAGTTACTCAAGTTTGAAGCGTAACTGTTAGAGAATTTAACTCGTCGCATAATCCAATAAAAAACTCTTCCTTTGACTACGGGTCTAACCAATATGCTGTAATTGGACATTTCCCGTTCTTCTGAAGATGAAGTTAAGGCCGAGAACAAACTTTCAGAAAATCAAGCTTAGACTTCAAGTTATCTTTCGTCTTCCCTTGAACATTAAGAACATTGTTCATGATGTTATCAAAGAAGTTTTTCTCATCAAGAATGACATCAAGATTATGCCTTAGGAGTTGGTCATTCCAATATGTGAAATCCCAGAAAATGCTTTTATTGTGCCAGTTGTGGGATAAACCAGCTGCATATACATTTTCGTGCCCATTTCCACCGCAATCCGGAATTCTTAACGCACCAAAGGTTCCTAAGAGCCCCAAGGTAACTAAACCACTGTCTTGGGGAGGAGGATCATCGAGCACTTTTATCTTCTTTGCAAAAAATTTTGTGTTTCCTTGATATGGATGATCATGCGGTAGAAATATTCTATGACAATCAAACAACCATGATTTGCGTCCGTTCTTCAACTGGAATGTATCAGTTTTTTATTTACAATAAGGACATGCGTAGTCCGTCAATATAACATACCATAAGCCGGGAAATCGTTAATGTCCACATTAGTACATCCCATATCTGAAAAAAATTATTGCACGAGACATCGTATGCTTCAACACCGGGCGCCCATAACAGTTGCAACTCATATATCAATGGATGCAAGAATAATTCAAGTGATCTTCTTGGATGCTCTGGTCCGGGAACGAGTACGGGGAGGACAAGAAACTCTCAACGCATGCACATATATGGCGGTAGGTTATAAAGAGTTTGAATCACTGGCCACAACGAATATTGTTTCCCATGCCTCCCAAATTGGTTGAAACCATTTGTGCATAATCCGAGGTACACATTACGTGGCTCATACGCAAAATCTGGATATACTCTCTGAAAATATTGCCACACCTCTGCATCTGATGGATGTGCAATCTCTTCTCCTCTTCTATGCTCGGCATGCCATCTCATTTCCCCCGCGGTTCGTTCAGATTGGTATAATCGCTTCAACCTTTCGGTTCACTGTAAATACCACATCCGTTTGAACGGAACTTTAACTCTTCCCCTTTTATCATGAGAGTGCGGATGCTTACAAAACTTACATTGTAGACGGTATTCAATTTATTGCCAATATACCATACAATTGTCGACGCACACATCTATCACCTGATAATGTAGTCCTAGCCTTTGAACAAGTTTCTGAACCTCAATGTATAAACATGGCGCAAGATTTATCTTCAGAAAAAATATCTTTTACAAAATCACAAATCGCATCCACATTAATCTAGTAGCAGATGATAATGGTGAATGAACCTCTTTGCAACTTCGTAAAGTGGCTGCTTTGCTGCATCTAACATATCAAAAAAAATATCCTACCTTCTATATTAGGTTCCTTATTTACCCTAGAAATTTGATATTCGCCTACTTCCTGAATATTTTCTCAATATGCGTCATTAATCATCTGAACGGTATCTACACCAAAATCTACTTCCATACTATAATGTTCGCTAGAACTACCATAAGTTTCCCTACTATTAGTACTAGCATTCTACTACAACTTTTATAATCTGATGTTTCCCCATGAAGATAACAAATCTTATAACCCGTCATAAACCCCGAAGAATACAAGTTATTCCACACGTCGTCAATCCTAGCATTTCTAACATTCCGGCACAAAGTACATGGACATTTTAACTTGCAGTTTTTTGTGTGTATGTGGTTGGCAAGATGCTACCGTCATGAATCCCATAATACCTAATGCATATTCGGCGTGCAATAAATTCATCGCCAGATCAACCCTCGGACCGTCCATCCACGATCAGTAATAATTAGAAGAAGACATTTTTTTGTTATAAAAATATTAGAGTGTGTGAGAGAGCGAGTTAGGGTGAGATTGGTGTGGATGAGAAGAGATGAATCATTTGGTATTTGTAGAAAAATAACTGACGAAAATAGGTGTTATTCATCGGAAATTCGCCGGTTTATGGTCGGTCCAACGGATATTTCAACGGCTATATTAACATATCTATTAACGGTTACATTGAAACGACAAATAAGGGACGGATTACCGATGAAAAATGGATTCCGTCGATATTCCTGATATGTCTATATTTTCATACATTTTGGTTAGTAGTTTGTTCTTGTTTTGCTTTCTTTCCCTTTCTTTCCTCCTTCCTTTGTTGTTCCTTTGTTTGCATTTAGAGTTTAGACATCTAGGACTAGGATTTTGTGTTTTGGTTTGTTTTGGTGTGTTCTAGGTTGGTTTTCAGGTGCAAAAGGAGTTGCTGTGTAAGTTTGGGAGCATCAGGAGCATTATGGAGGTGATCGGGTGGACAAGAACTTGATTGGATCGGATTTGGACCCACCGCGGTTTGTACCGCGGTCTAGAGCCAAACCGCGGGTTGTGGAGATTCTGAAGCGTGTTGCCCCGCGGTTGGCGCCGCGGTCAGAGACCAAACCGCGGAACGATCAAGACTTGGGAGTGTAAACCGCGGTTGGCCCCGCGGTCAAAGAGCCAAACCGCGGCAAGATGTGAAATCCAAGCGTTATGTCCCGCGGTTTGTGCCGCGGTCAGGGGCCAAACCGCGGGTTGAGGCAGAACGTGTTGACTTTTACTTTGACCCAGTTTCAGCCCTTGGATCCGGGTCAACACCCGGTTTGTCCCGGGTTGACCCGGTTCGTTTTACTGTTCATTTATAAGCTAAAAACCCTCATTTGGAGTTTTCTCTAAGCTTGTTTTTGTTTCTAAAACTCTTTGTAAGAACAAGTTTGAATCTTTGTTTGAATCTAAGTACTTCTTTGAGATTTCTTCTTTCAATCTTTCTAATTTCATTAATCACAAATGATTAACACTATCTCTATGGGTTTTGTTGATCACATCATGATTAGTGAGTAGTCTTCTTCAAGGATTATGGGTTAGGTAGATTAGGGCTATTTAGAGTGAATCAAGGATGTTTAAAGCTTATTTATGATTGATCTCACCCTTTTAGATGTCCTTAATGCTAGGTTGTCCATGATCAAGTTAATCTAGACTCTTTGGCTTTTATTGCACACCAAGTGTTTGATGAAATGCAAGCTATGATCTATTAGGGGATTTTCATATTCTAGCTCATGGGAATGAATGTTTAGAATGATTATTAGCTTATGGAGCTTGATTGTTAATGCTTGCCTTGTCTAATTTCACAAATGAGAATTTGATCTTGAAATGTGATTAGGGAAAGTGATTAGTACCAAGAAATTGGATTAGTCAATTATTAATGTTCCTTGCTTGGGATTTGCTTCTTGATTGATTGTTTAGACATCCTTGTTAGCTCTAGATAGTCTTAGTCATTGACCTTAGCCCGTAAGCCTTGTCTTTTACATTTGATTGTCTTTGTCTTAGCTTAATTAGTTCACTCTTGCTTTCTTAGTTATTTTGTCTTGGTTATTTGCGCTTAGAACTATTAGGATTCCCTTTCGAATTGAATATAGCTTATCTAATAAGGTTTTGTGCATTCTTGTTGGTTTAGTCCCGTCCCGGATTGGTTCGATCCTCTTACTACACGATAAGTAAGAGAATTGATACCTCTTTAATCCGATAAATCTCAAGTATCAATTTGGCGCCGTTGCCGATTTGGGACTAAGGATTGATCAACTCGATTTCATTTCCTATTTAGATCAGTTTTGGTTACTAATCTTGCTTCTTCGTCTTGCTTTGATGACAGGTGTATGAACCTACGCAGCAGAGGACCGACGAACTTAGTTGCACGGGTTTCAGACATCAAAGCACTTGAAAGACAGTTAGCAAGAGAGAGACGAGCTTTAGAGAGAGCTGTGCATTTGGAAAGACTCGGGTTGGAACAGGAAGAAGTGGTTCAGCCTCAGTTTGAGCCTCACGAGCAGCTAGTTATGGATCTAGAGGGTCAACAGGACCAACAAGGCCATCACGGCAATCAGGAGCAACTTCATCAAGAAGAGGATGCTCGAGATGGACAGGGAAACAGGATCCCGGCTCATCGCGAGAGACCAGCTCGAGCCATTGGCGATGGCGATACACCCGACACGAACGCTATTCGGCGGGGTATCATTCCTCCACCGGTGAACAACAACAATTTCGAAATCCGGGCCATGGTTATGAATATGGTGCAGCAAAATCAGTTCCATGGACTTGCCTCAGAAGACCCATTAAAGCACTTAGACACATTCGACAAAATCTGTGATACTACAAGATTAAATGGCGTGACGGATGAGGGTCTCAAGATGCGCCTCTTTGTGTTCTCTTTGGCGGATAGAGCCAAGGATTGGGAAAGTACTATCCCACCGGGGTCCATCACTACATGGGCAGACCTTAAGAAGGCCTTCTTGAAGAAGTTCTTCTCCCCTACTAGGACTGCCCGTTTCCGCAATGAGCTATCCGCGTTTGTGCAACGCCACAACGAGACCTTCGCTGAAGCTTGGGAAAGGTTCAACAAGATCATTACTCAATGCCCCCATCACGGTTTCACAAAGGAAACCTTACTCAGCACCCTCTACCGTGGTTCTCTTCCTAAAATGAGGGCGATGCTTGACTCTTGTAGCAATGGCCACTTCTTAGGCAAAGGAGTTGATGAGGCTATGGAATTGATTGAGAACCTTGCTACAAGTGATGGGAATTACAATGAGGACTATGAGAGGAGTAATAGAGGATCATCTTCTACGGATGACAAGTACGAGAAGGAAATCAAGTCTCTCAATGACAAGATTGACAAGATGATCGCATCCAACCAAAAGCAAATAAGCTTTATGGAGAACTACGATGATTCCCAACCCGTCCTATTTAGTCTAGAAGGAGATATGACACAAGAAGAGATCAACTTCATAGCGGGCCAAGGAGGTTTCAACAAGGGTTTTAACCCCAACTACCGGAACCATCCTAACTTCTCCTATCGAAACCCCAATGTGGCAAACCCACAAGATCAGATTTATCCCCAAGCTCAAACCCCAGGACAAGCTCCACAACAAGGGCAACAAGGCTTTCAACAACCTCAACAACAAAAGCCATTTGTCCCTTTTACTAACCAACAAGGGTTTGGCAATAAGCCTCAGTTTCAAGGTCAACAAAGCTATGCCCCCAAGCCACAATTCCCACCCGGTTTTGGACAACAACAGCCACAAGCTTCTTCTTCCTCGGGTTTGGATAATGAGTTAAAGGGTATGATGCAGCAACTTCTACAAGGACAAGCTTCCGGAGCTATGGAAGTACGGGATCTCAAGAGTGAGCTTCAGAACTTGACTTCAAGGGTCACAAACATGGAAAACAAAAATGCCTCTACATCCCGCACTCAAGGCACTCTACCCGGAAAATGTGAGCAAAACCCAAAGGAATACATCCAAGCAATCACATTGAGAAGTGGTAAAGAGCTGCACCATCATCAAGTACCCAAACCTAGGGGGATCACTTCACTCAATGAGGACATTGAAGTTCAAGGAGGGGAGGAGAATTCTGAAAATTCTGCTCTAAACAAAGAAAGTGATAGTGAGATAGCTAAGAGGAAAGGAAAGGCTGTAGTTGAAGAAGTAGTAGAGGACACACTCAAGAAGAAGGATGGTGTGTTTGTGCCACCACCTTATGAGCCTAAGCTACCCTTTCCGGGCAGGTTCAAGAAGCAATTGTTGGAGAAGTACAAAGCCCTTTTCGAAAAGCAAATGAAGAATGTTGAGCTTACAATGCCTTTGATAGATGCATTCCTACTTGTTCCTCAATACAATAAGTTCTTAAAAGATGCTATCAAGGAAAGGACTAAAGAGGTGCAAGGAATGGTTATGCTTTCACATGAGTGTAGTGCATTCATCCAAAGAAGTATTGTTCCTAGGAAGCTTGAAGATCCGGGCAGTTTTACTCTACCATGTGCTATTGGTCCTTTTCGATTTGAGGGTTGTCTATGTGATCTTGGAGCAAGCGCAAGTTTGATGCCTTTCTCGGTAGCCAAAAGGCTAGGATTCTCAACCTACAAAGCTTGTAGGATCTCCTTGGTTCTAGCGGATAGATCGGTGCGATACCCAATTGGACTCCTAGAAGATCTACCGGTGAAAGTAGGAGGATATGACATACCAACAGATTTTATTGTCTTGGAAATGGATGAAGAACCGAAAGATCCTCTAATCCTTGGGAGGCCATTCCTTGCTACAGCTGGTGCTATCATAGATGTCAAGAAGGGGAAGATTGACCTCAACCTTGGTAAAGACATAGTGCTTAATTTTGACATCAATAGGGTCATGAAGAAGCCAACCATACAAGGTCAAATGTTCTACATTGAGGCTATGGAAGAACTAGCTGATGAGTTACTAGAAGAGTTGAACATGGAGGATCCCTTGGAAGTTGCCTTGACAAAAGATTGTGGGGAATATGGTTATCTTTGCGATGAGAGCTGGGCTTATATGAGAGAACTTGATTCACACAAGCCTTTGCTAGAAGAGGTTGAGTACTTGGAGCTTGGATCAGATTCAGTGGGTAAAGAGATAGAGGTCTTTGCTGCGGGAAAAGGAGTTGATAGCGCCTATGGAGCTGAGGGAAACAAGGAGCAGCTTGTCGCTGATGATTGGAGTGAACTCAAAGCACCAAAGGTTGAGTTAAAGCCCCTTCCGCGGGGGCTTCGGTATGCATTTCTTGGCCCTAACTCTACTTATCCTGTCATTGTGAATGAGTTGCTGAATGATGATGAATTGATTGCGTTAACCACTGAATTGAAAAGGTTTAGGAAGGCAATAGGCTATTCTCTTGATGACATAAAAGGGCTGTCACCTAGTTTATGTACGCATAGGATTCATCTTGAAAACGAGTCTATGTCATCAATTGAACATCAAAGGAGATTGAACCCTAACCTTAAAGAGGTAGTCAAGAAAGAGATCATTAAGTTGTTAGATGCTGGGATAATTTACCCCATTTCGGACAGCACGTGGGTTTCACCCGTGCATTGTGTCCCGAAAAAGGGGGGAATTACGGTAGTGAAAAATGATAACAATGAGTTAATCCCAACTAGGACAATCACGGGCCACAGAATGTGTATTGACTATAGGAAGTTGAATGCAGCCTCTAGAAAAGATCATTTTCCGCTTCCTTTTATAGATCAAATGCTTGAGAGGCTAGCAAATCATCCTTTTTACTGTTTTCTCGACGGATACAGTGGGTTCTTCCAGATCCCGATCCATCCGAATGATCAAGAGAAAACGACGTTCACTTGTCCTTATGGCACCTTCGCATATCGAAGGATGCCATTTGGCTTGTGTAATGCACTGGCTACCTTTCAGCGGTGCATGATGTCTATTTTCTCTGATCTCATCGAGGACATTGTAGAAGTCTTTATGGACGATTTCTCCGTATATGGATCTTCCTTCTCTTCTTGTTTGTTGAATTTGTGCAGGGTCTTAAGGATATGTGAAGAGACGAACCTCGTGCTCAACTGGGAAAAGTGCCACTTCATGGTCACCGAGGGAATTGTGTTGGGACACAAGATTTCAGAGAATGGAATTGAAGTGGACAAGGCTAAGATAGAGGTAATGACAAGTCTTCAGCCACCAAACTCAGTGAAAGGGATCCGAAGCTTCTTGGGTCATGCCGGGTTCTATAGACGGTTCATCAAGGACTTCTCTAAGATAGCTAGACCGCTCACTCGTCTGTTGTGTAAGGAAACCGACTTTGTCTTTGATGAGGAGTGTTTGACTGCGTTTCAACAGATTAAAGAAGCTTTGATTAGTGCTCCGATAGTCCAAGCTCCGGATTGGGAGTTGCCTTTTGAGATTATGTGTGATGCTAGTGACTTCGCGGTTGGAGCAGTTTTGGGACAGAGAAAGGACAAGAAACTGCATGTTATCTACTACGCTAGCCGGACTTTAAATGATGCTCAGGTTAAGTACGCTACAACTGAAAAGGAGCTCTTAGCTGTGGTATTCGCATTCGAGAAGTTCAGGTCTTACCTCGTGGGTTCTAAAGTGATAGTCTATACCGATCATGCGGCTTTGAGGTATCTTTTGGCAAAGAAAGACGCTAAACCGAGACTTCTGAGATGGATTCTATTGCTACAGGAATTTGATCTTGAGATTAAGGACAAGAAAGGGATAGAGAATGGTGTGGCGGATCATCTCTCAAGGCTGCGAATTGAAGATAGTGTTCCCATTGATGACTCACTTCCGGAGGAGCAACTTATGGCAGTCAAGGTTGTGAGAGAGGCTCATGATACGAGTAGAAGGTTGGAAGAAGTCAATTCTCTTGATGATAAGGAGCCATGGTATGCTGATCTTGTAAACTACTTAGCTTGTGGGAAAGAACCGCCAAGTCTTGACACCTACCAAAGAAAGAAGTTCTTTCGGGATGTCAATAGGTACTATTGGGATGAACCATATCTCTACACTTTATGCAAGGACCAACTCTATAGGAGATGTGTGGCGGATGAAGAAGTTGAGGGAATCATTTTGCATTGTCATGGATCACCGTATGGAGGTCATTTCGCCACATTTAAGACGGTTCAAAAGGCTCTTCAAGCTGGATTTTGGTGGCCAACTATGTTCAAGGACGCTCAAGCTTTCATCTCAAGGTGTGACCCTTGCCAAAGGAAGGGAAACATTAGCAAGCGGAACGAGATGCCTCAAAACCCAATCCTAGAGGTAGAGGTGTTCGATGTGTGGGGAATAGACTTTATGGGACCATTTCCATCTTCATATGGGAACAAATACATCCTTGTGGCAGTTGATTATGTGTCCAAGTGGGTTGAAGCAGTAGCAAGTCCCACGAATGACGCGAAGGTAGTAATCAAGCTGTTTAAGAGCATAATCTTTTCAAGGTTCGGGATACCGAGGATAGTCATAAGTGATGGCGGTTCACATTTCATCAACAAGCTCTTTGAAAGCCTCTTGAAGAAGTATGGGGTAAAGCACAAGGTTGCAACTCCATATCACCCTCAAACAAGTGGACAAGTTGAAGTGTCTAACCGGCAAATCAAGGCTATCTTGGAGAAAACGGTGGGTTCTTCTAGGAAGGATTGGTCTAAGAAGCTCGATGATGCGTTGTGGGCTTATAGGACAGCATTCAAAACTCCCCTAGGAACCACTCCTTTCAACATGCTCTACGGGAAGTCTTGTCACCTACCGGTTGAGGTTGAGTACAAAGCTATGTGGGCTATCAAGTTGCTGAACTTCGATATCAAGACCGCAACTGAGAAGAGATTGATTCAGCTCAATGAGCTAGATGAGATAAGACTTGAGGCTTTTGAGAGCTCGAAGATATACAAGGAAAGAACTAAACTCTTCCATGACAAACTCATCCTGAAAAGGGAGTTCAAAGAAGGTGATCTTGTGCTCTTGTTTAACTCCCGGTTGAAGTTGTTTCCCGGGAAGCTCAAGTCTCGATGGTCGGGACCTTTCAAGGTGAAGGAGGCAAGGCCTTACGGAGCAGTTGTCCTTATGGGAAAGTCGGGAGAAGAGTTCACCGTCAATGGTCAACGCCTCAAGCATTACTCCGCTTCAGATGCTATAGAGGAAGGGATCTCGATCCCACTCTCTAGCCCTCCTACCGCCTAAAAACCCGGTTTGAACAGTCGAGCTTACCGACTTTAAACAAAAGCGCACTTGGGAGACATTCCCATGTCTATCCTTGTACATATGATGATTTCCTTGTTATTTTTGAAGTTTTGCTTTAGTTTTCAATGTTTTCAGGTGCTTGAATTGGTCAAAGACAAGTTACGGACGAACCAGGGAGTTTTCGCGGTTTGGCCCGCGGTTTGACCCGCGGTCAGGCTACAAACCGCGGGATTCTGGGGATTTAAAACGGTTTGCCCCGCGGTTTGTACCGCGGTCATAAGCCAAACCGCGGGGGATGCTCGACAGGAAGAAATTGTCCCGCGGTTGGTCCCGCGGTCAAGGGCCAAACCGCGGGAATCTGGGCATTCGCAACGCGTTGTCCCGCGGTTAGCCCCGCGGGCAGGAGCCAAACCGCGGGACAAGACAGGTAAGCCTACTCCAACCCGAAATTGATTTCTAAACCGTTTTAAACCGAGATTTCTAATAACTAAACAGGTTGGGTCGATTTTAAACAAGAAAAAGAGTCTCCTCTCTCCCCATTCACGATTTTTTGCTCTCTTCTCATCCAAAATTCGTTTTGCCATTTGCAAGGAAGCAAAAACCTTCAAACACCCATAACTCTCTCAATTTTCATCCGATTTTAGTGATTCAAAGCTCTATATTTTCGATTTCTTGAGCTCTTTCTGGTTATTTCCCTGTTTCTCTCATTCTCTCATCCTCCAGACAAGGTAATCCTCTCTAAATTCGAGTTTATGGATTCATGCAACAATTTTTGATTTTTTTTTGAAAACTCGTTTGGATTGGAGATTGCTTGGTTATAACCCTTAGAAATGCTTGTTAGAGGACTGCTAGGTGAGAACCCAACCCAATTTCACTCTAGGAATGCATGAATTTGAATTTTGGTGAATTAGGGTTCTTGAGAATTGGGAATTTCGAAAATTTTGGGGAAATTTAGAATTGATTGTTTCTAAAGGTGCAATTGGTTGTTTATAACTTGTTTGTGTGAGACTACTTGATTCTATCAAGTTTGGTTTCACAAAATTTTTGAAATTGCATGAGAAAGTCTCTTTGAAAGGCGAAATTGAGTTTGATGATGATTTGAAGCTTAATATGGGTTTAGTTGTATACTTGCTTGCTTGTGAGAAGTTTATTTGATGCTTGACAACTTGTGTGATTATCCAATTTGATAAATGTCACTTATTTAGCAAATTGTCAATGTGATCAATTTTGGAGTTGAATGAATTGTCTTGTGATGTGTATATGTGTCTCTTGTTGCTATCGTGAACTTGTGTTTTCATTGCCTTAATGCATTGCTCGAAAAATATATGTGCTATCAAGTTGAATGGTTGACTAAGACACTTCCGAGCTTTGTTGTTTTGTAGGTTCATTATGGTTAAGACACGACAACAAGCTGGTGCATCGCGGGACAAGGCAAAAGAAAAGGTTACCGAGGTCCCGGTTCAGAGGCCGAGTAAGAGGAAAACAGGTGAAAGTTCTGGAGCAAGGGATGAAACCAACTTACCAAGGGACAAGTCAAGGATCCCATCCTACAAAAGGTTGTATGATCACCTTAATGGGATGACATGGGTCCCGACCAAGTTTGGAGACTCGGAAACACTTGGGAAGCTCGGACTCCTAGAGGATGTGCACAACCTTCTCCGCGTCCTCCGTTTGGACTGTCTCATTCGCGTGGCATACCCCACTCACCGGGACGTGGCGAGTCAATTTTTAGCTTCCTTAGAAGTAACAAGAGACGCAGATATGCTGTATGGTGGCTGCGGGCATGGTTTTCTCTCCTACAGAATCAACGGGGAAGATTATGAAACCACATTTGACGAGCTGACTGAGATCTTTGGGTTTAAGGACGACGAGCTTACCGAGGTCCCTGTGGTACACGGGCTATCAGCAATAGTATGGGGAGTGATTGGTACAGGGACATGGAGGCTGAGCCGTAGTAAGAGCACCCATATCGGGCATCCCGGGATCCGCTACGTCCATCAGGTTCTAGCCCACACACTATATGCCAGACATGATCTCGGAGGGCCTGTCGATGAAGAGATGGGATTAATGGGGTGGATGATGCATCAATACCTTCCGTTGGAGAATTTGCAGGAGGGTGCATTAGCTGATTTCGGTAGACTTGGGACAGCCGGGCTATTAGCAAACCGCCTGCTACACTACAAGTACTGGGCTTGGACCACGACAGATAAGCATCCCGAGATGCGCATTGGCGGTCTTATCACGCCTATTCTGATGCACAAGGGGATAGACTTGGGCCCAGAGACTAGTGGATATGAGTTGCTGAACATACCGCACCTGAAGAGGGCTCGTTTTCTTTACTCTAAGCTGAGCACGAGACTTGCCTACATCTACTACAAGAACCACACAGAGACTGCCAAGGTTTTCCTCCCTAATGCCTCCATCACATCACTCTCTGACCCGAACAACCTCCGGTTTGAAGTGGATGATTCACTACACATTACCGAAGAAGATGAGCTGATGGAACGCTTTCAAGCTTCTAAGAGAAGAAGGGGAGAACCTTCTCAAGCAGAGTTGGATGAAGAGATGCTCGATGAACTTGAGGAGCGTGTGGAAGAAGAGTCTCCTGAGCATCTCTACGGTAGTGCGAGGTACCATTTCCAGCCTTATGGGGAAGCTCTTCCACCAGGCCCGATCCGTGATGCTCATGGATACATCAAGGTGCTCCAACGATGGAACAAGTTCCAGGACAGGATTAACTTGAAGGTAATCGAGAGCTGTAAAGACATGAAGAAGGGGTACGACGAGCTGAAAAGGGGATATGAGCACATGAAGAAAGGGTGCAAGGCGATGCAGAAACAACTAAAATCCCTCACGGATAAGCTCGGTTGTGCATCCTCCTCAACGGCAGATGCCTCAGCGGGGCAACCATTGCCCTTGCCTATGGAGATGTTCGATTTTGATGAGCCTCCGGTAGAGAGGAGACACTCCTATCAAGGAGACGGAGCATCGAGTTCAGCACCCCGTCCGCGTCGTCGACCTTCCATCAGCGGGCCGAGATACAGTGCTCGCTACTCACCCGAGCCTCCTCAACAAACGTCCAGCAATGAATCACCTTCGCTCTCCTCTCCACCACCTCGGGAACCATCTCCTGAGTCTGAGACTTTTTGAGGTACCAACCTAGCACCACCTTGTAAATACTTGCGTTTTAGATTTTCTTTTTGTTTCTTTTGAGTCTCTCTCTCAAGTTTGCTTCCACACCGAGACGGTGTGAAGTAAGTTTGGGGGAGAGACAAGTCGCTAATCTTCTTCTATTTGTTCTTAGTTTTGTTTTGATCTTATTTGAGTCTCATGCATACATCTAAGGCATAGAAAAACCAAAAAAAAAAAAAAAAAATCGAAAAATTTTGAAAAAAAATTCACAAAAAGAAAGCATCTAGTTGCAATAGCATAATAGGATTGAGTCTAGTTGCATCATATAGGACGCATGCATTTTGGGAACAATGATTGATTTTCCTTGTAAGGTTCAATTGGGTCAAACTTGTTTCACATGCTAGCTCTAGGCTAGATAGACCACACCTAAGTTGTAACTCGAGAATAGCATTTAAAGCTAGAACGAACCATGCTTGGAATGCTTGCTTTGAAACTTGATTTGATTCCGAAACTCGTTGTGATTTGAAGCTAGCTCCACCTAAGTGAGAACCATAATTGAATCATCTAATTATCCTTGTTCTTGCTTTGTGTGATAACTCATGGGTACCATAGAATATTTGAGCAAGCTTATCCTTTCTACCCCTCTCTACTTGCTCTAATAGATTTCCACACCTTTCACCACCCTTATTTCAAGCCCCAAACACTATCTTGAGTGGTAGGCCTATTTGGAACAAGCTAGGTAAAAAGTGTTGAGTATGAGGCGACTAGGAGAAAATTTCCATTTTAGATGCAAGCTCTTCGCTTTTGGCTTTGCAATAGGTTAGAGTTTAAGTTTGGGGGTTTCTTGGGAAAATTGGGATTGAGAAAAGAGAGTAAAAAGAAAAGGAAGAAGTGGTTGAATGGGATCAAAAGTTTATTGGTAAACAAAAGATTTAAAGCTCTTATGTGTTTTGAAAAAGAAGGTGTCTCAAGTTTTATAATGAAAAGAAGCCAATGTGCTCACCAAAAAGAAAGTTTGTGAAAGAAGAGACTAAAGAAAAGAAAGAAGAGTTTTGAGCTAAGATTGAAAAGAATGAAGTTACCAATGTTTTCAAAGTGTTTTGAGTGATCCTTTGGGGGTTCTTGGGAAGTTATACATTGTGAAAGAAGGAAAAGGCAACAAAAGCTTTGAAAAAGGGTAGAACTCATTTAGGAAGGTTTAGATTAAGAGTTGAAGTTCTTGGGGTATGGGTAGATGGGAATCTATCCTAGTATGCACCAATTGCCTCTAACTCTTAGCATTTTACTATAGCTTGTTCATGCTTCCTCCGAGAGAACCTAAATGATTATGGAGTAGCCTTTCTTTCAGTTGAGACCATCTTTGTCTCAAGACCTTGACCCTTAAGCCAAATGAGTTTGATCACTTTGCTTTGAACAAGGATTCACTTGAAAAATCTAATGAATGTCAAGGAGCTAGTGGATTTGAATGCTTGTGTAGGTTGAAGGTTAAGCTAGAAGTTTTGATTTGATGAGTATGGCTAAATCCTTGGAGTAGGCTTTTCTCGGTTGCACTTTGGTTGTATAGATTTGAAACTTGTTGAAGCTTGATTGAGCCTTTGGATATGAGTTCCCACCTTCAAACCTTTCTCCCAAATGGATTGATTGTCTTATGCTTGCTTGTGGACAAGCAAGGTTCAAGTTTGGGGGAATTGATATGTCTATATTTTCATACATTTTGGTTAGTAGTTTGTTCTTGTTTTGCTTTCTTTCCCTTTCTTTCCTCCTTCCTTTGTTGTTCCTTTGTTTGCATTTAGAGTTTAGACATCTAGGACTAGGATTTGTGTTTTGGTTTGTTTTGGTGTGTTCTAGGTTGGTTTTCAGGTGCAAAAGGAGTTGCTGTGTAAGTTTGGGAGCATCAGGAGCATTATGGAGGTGATCGGGTGGACAAGAACTTGATTGGATCGGATTTGGACCCACCGCGGTTTGTACCGCGGTCTAGAGCCAAACCGCGGGTTGTGGAGATTCTGAAGCGTGTTGCCCCGCGGTTGGCGCCGCGGTCAGAGACCAAACCGCGGAACGATCAAGACTTGGGAGTGTAAACCGCGGTTGGCCCCGCGGTCAAAGAGCCAAACCGCGGCAAGATGTGAAATCCAAGCGTTATGTCCCGCGGTTTGTGCCGCGGTCAGGGGCCAAACCGCGGGTTGAGGCAGAACGTGTTGACTTTTACTTTGACCCAGTTTCAGCCCTTGGATCCGGGTCAACACCCGGTTTGTCCCGGGTTGACCCGGTTCGTTTTACTGTTCATTTATAAGCTAAAAACCCTCATTTGGAGTTTTCTCTAAGCTTGTTTTTGTTTCTAAAACTCTTTGTAAGAACAAGTTTGAATCTTTGTTTGAATCTAAGTACTTCTTTGAGATTTCTTCTTTCAATCTTTCTAATTTCATTAATCACAAATGATTAACACTATCTCTATGGGTTTTGTTGATCACATCATGATTAGTGAGTAGTCTTCTTCAAGGATTATGGGTTAGGTAGATTAGGGCTATTTAGAGTGAATCAAGGATGTTTAAAGCTTATTTATGATTGATCTCACCCTTTTAGATGTCCTTAATGCTAGGTTGTCCATGATCAAGTTAATCTAGACTCTTTGGCTTTTATTGCACACCAAGTGTTTGATGAAATGCAAGCTATGATCTATTAGGGGATTTTCATATTCTAGCTCATGGGAATGAATGTTTAGAATGATTATTAGCTTATGGAGCTTGATTGTTAATGCTTGCCTTGTCTAATTTCACAAATGAGAATTTGATCTTGAAATGTGATTAGGGAAAGTGATTAGTACCAAGAAATTGGATTAGTCAATTATTAATGTTC
The DNA here is from genome assembly GCA_030180135.1 of Orychophragmus violaceus. Taxonomy (NCBI): domain Eukaryota; kingdom Viridiplantae; phylum Streptophyta; class Magnoliopsida; order Brassicales; family Brassicaceae; genus Orychophragmus; species Orychophragmus violaceus. Next base: position 88,809,538 of record CM058229.1, on the reverse strand, counting down.
CTTGCTTGGGATTTGCTTCTTGATTGATTGTTTAGACATCCTTGTTAGCTCTAGATAGTCTTAGTCATTGACCTTAGCCCGTAAGCCTTGTCTTTTACATTTGATTGTCTTTGTCTTAGCTTAATTAGTTCACTCTTGCTTTCTTAGTTATTTTGTCTTGGTTATTTGCGCTTAGAACTATTAGGATTCCCTTTTGAATTGAATATAGCTTATCTAATAAGGTTTTGTGCATTCTTGTTGGTTTAGTCCCGTCCCGGATTGGTTCGATCCTCTTACTACACGATAAGTAAGAGAATTGATACCTCTTTAATCCGATAAATCTCAAGTATCAATTCCGTCAGAAATTACCGACGGAGAGCAACCGATTAAGGGAAGACAATGTGTATTTATACAAGAATTGAGTAGTTACCCAATTATGATAGTAATAAAAGTTAAAAAAATCTTACTATGATCAAATGTTTTGTTTTTGGCAAAGAATATTATTAATGTTGGATGGATGACAAAGATCTTATACTAAATTGGACAACACGTTTTGTTTAAAATAAATCTTCATAATAAATTTGTATTGGAGGCATGCATAATTTATTTTTAAAAAAACATGCGTAATTCTTTTTCAAAATATTTTTGATATCAGGATAAAATCAAAGCAAATTTCTGGAAAAAAGCATAGCTAGTTATATTTCATGGAGTATTATATTAGTGGTTTGGAGACTCCAATGATAGTTCGAATTAGGGTTTGGAAGTCTGATTCAACGAGAATCCCTTGTCAATTGTTTTGGTATCCACACTATTCAAAATTATTCAAATTATCCGGAAAACAAAATTGAGTTACCCTAAAAAATGTCCAAAAATGCAATATCCAAAAAATTGGTTGAAGTCTACAAAATAATTAATTTTTGAAAAATGTAACTAATGTGTTTTGAATATTTCGGGTTTTTGCATATTTGATTTACAACTTATTGTTTGGATGTTAAATATAATTTAAGTATTTTAGTTAATTTAGATTTAAATAACTAATTTTTTTAAAATTATGTATTATCTTTTGGATACAAAAAAAATCATTTGGCATTTGGTTTAGTACCGGTTCCGTTCATATACCCAAAATATTTTAAAAAGATCTATTCAGATTTTTTGTTTTATGTGATTCAGTTTTAGTTCAGATAATTTTGATTCAGTACGGTTTAATGTTTTGATTTCAGGTAATTTGGCACAACCTAAAAGGGAGAAACCAGTTTCTATTATAATAAAATTATCTAGCGTAGAATATATTTACTATCTTTATATTAATTGAGAAATGTTTTTTGTTTTATATTCATTCTTAAAACGGTTGATTACTAATTTACCATTAATGAAATTAAACAAATTACTGTGTTAACCTTAATTTATATTGATAATTTTATTATATTTTTAATTTTTATTATGAAAATATACATTATTCTTGATTAAGAAAATGAGATACTAAATAAATTTTTGTGAATTTTTTATTTAAATTTTTATTTTGGAGATATACATAATCTTGAATAAAAAAATAAAAAGTAAGATGGGTGATAAATATAAAAAGACTTATAAACATTTTTAATTTTATTTTAGAGATATACATAACCTTCAATACAAAAAATGATAAATATGAAAATGTTTATGAATATTTTGAATTTTAATAAATATTATTTTTAATTTTATATAGTAAATTCATATTATTTATATAAATTTTGAACATATATATAACAATAAAATATTCTAAACAAAATATTTATGTATTGATTTTTATACATAAAAATATATAATTATAATTTATTTTATTACTAATAATTTTATTTATAATAAATTATAAAAATCTTATTAAATATAATAATATATGTATGTTTAATTATAAATAGTTTCAAATAAACTTTTATAGTATTATTATTTTTAAAAATTAATTTGATAATTTTTTTTTATTTTTAAAAAATTTATGTTAAAAAATATGTGTGTTCGTATATGGTACAAGCGAATCATACTAGTCTATACTATTAAAGCAGAAGTACAAAATAGAAACTACCCAGTCTTTTTTATTTATTTACAATGAATGCCACTATCATTTAAAATTAACTAATTACATTGTTAAGGATATTTAGTATTTAAAAAATACTAAGCATCCCATTTTTTTCTTTCTCTTTTGGCATTAAAGAACCTATATTTTAGGAAACAAAATATTAAAACAATAAAGATTACACTAGAGAATATCCTGTGATGCGCATAAGGGTAGTGTTTTCTCGCAGTCTTGAACTCATTTTCTTTCAAAGATCCTTCGTAGGTATTAAGCTTCTTAATTTCTAGATTTCTGGGTTCTGGTTTTGTTTAATTTTTACTGACTTAAGAGTTCTTGTGTTTTCCTTTTAAGTGTTTGATTTATATTGAAAGTTTTGCTTTTATTAACTGTGTCTTTTAGAAGTCGAATATTTAATCTAGCACCTTCTTCGCTTGGTGCCTCACTAAACTAGAATATCAATTGGTGCTTTAAAATAATCAGGATTGATTTATATTAATAAATTCCAATGTTTAATCAAACGATATTCCACATGAGATGTGTTTTCAGGCTTCTTTGGCATCACTAAGCTTTCTTCTGTAGCTGATGCAAATGACAATGGAGATGAGGATGAGAAGAAATACTTGAAAGACACATAATTATAGATATTTTTATTTCTTGATATAGCATTATTTTCACAATACTTGGATTTGGATGCATAATCAAAATCAAAGTACTGTGAATTTGTATCATACAAGATCAAAATGAAAAGAAAAAATAAACAAAAGTTTCTTCTGTATTTTTATATTTTCGTATTTATGATACTAATTTAATCTATAAATAATTAAAATTCTGTATTTTGTATTTTAAATTATAAGCCTAAACGGGTTTAAACGGCTATGTGTTTTTATGGCGATAAAACAAATGAACCTAACGATAGAGAGTTAATTTTTCGTATTTATGATATTAATTTAAAATATAAATAATTAAAATTTCTGTATTTTTGTATTTTAAATCTATAAACAAGCCTAAACCGGTTTAAGCGGCCACATGTTACTTATGACGGGTTTAAACAGATGAGTCGAAACGGATCATAAATATATCAAATCTAAATGGGCCGGATCTAAACGGGTTACACTATTTGTTTTAACATCTCTATTAAACTAATAAATTTTCAAAAAGAGAACCCCAAATAATAATTTTTTAACTAAAATCATTTTTTCAAGGAAAAAAATTGTGCCACCAAGTATCACTCTTACATGGTCATAGATCCTAAGATTACTAAAAAAGAAGTAGAGTTAATATTACTATAGCTTGTTTAAACACTTTTGAATTCTGGAAACATGTTAAAATTTTGAAACTAACGACGACCATGAGTAATACTTGGTGGTTTAGACAGTAGAATAATGAATTTTCAGAAAAAACTATTTGATATAAGAGATGGTAAAATAAATGAGCCTAATCACAAAGAGATTTTAATAAACATTTCAAGTTGATGCAGTTTACAAAAAGAGTTTGTTGATCCGAGTGATCCAACTTTTTATCAAGATGAAGTTATCTTATATCTCATTAATGAAGATGTTGACAATGTTCGAAATTATAGATTACTAACGAAGATAATAATATGGTTAGTGATTATATGTTATTTTTGTTACCATGTATTAATCTTCTTTATTCTTAGTTGTTTGTACATTTTTATCATTTACTAAACAAATAAATAAGATTAAATGACAAAACAATTTCAGAAAACTATTTCACACTAGATAACAAAAATATAATTTAAAAATATTCTGAAATAGGATAAAATATTAAATCTGAGAAAACAAAATAACTATAAAAAATATAATTATAAAACCTCACAAAATGATCTCAAAATAAAAAGACGATAAAACAATTAAAATAAACTTAAAATAAACAAAAAAATATTTAAATAATTATTAATAGCAAAGAAATACATAATCTCTTAAAAACATTTCCCTCTCCAGTTTATATCTTTACGCAGATTTTAGCGTTAGTCCTCGAGCTGGAGGTATTCTGTGAGCCGGTTTCGAACAAGTGTAGGATCCCTCCTGCATATATATGGCATAATCCCCAAAATTAAATTCAGAAAATAAGGTCAAATCGTAAGTAACTAAAGCAAAACAAAGTGACGTAATTCATGTGTTTAGAGTACCCCTCGGTTGGTGTGAACATGATTGGAAATCCAGCCATCCGAAGAGTTTGATAACATCTGTATCCAAATGCGTTGGGAACCATAGCTGTGACACAATATAATCGAAAATATGTCAATATCATCTCTAAATAGCAAAGTAAATATATGGATGACAATAGCTTGTTACACATACAACTTTCATTTGTAAGTAAGATTGGTAGCGATCCAGCAAGATTTGCAGCCACAGTACCGGATTGTATATGGTACAGGAAGTTTCTGCAAAATTGATTTAAGTTTCCATGTTTAAAAGGTATATGTGTAACTTAAGTTATAATAAAAAAAAATATAATGAAGTGATATTAGGGTTTGAAAAGCCTACCTCCAGGCAGGAAGCCAGCCATTGATCCCCACAACAACGTTTAATCCCATATTGGCCATCCCTCCAGCGGCATAACCACTCGCAAAGTAGAGAGCTTGCGCTGCACCCACGCCAATACCTCCTACTCCTTTCTTAACTATCAAAATCAAGTATTATATTAATTAGTAACACTTGATATATAAATTTGGTGCATATTATATAGTCTAAACGTTGCATGTTAGGTGTAGATGATTTCGGCTGATTACCATCTTCTGGTTCATTACACAAAAGGTTAGCCACAAACGCAGCTGTAGTATTGATAGAAACCAAATCATCTTGCATGTTCTCAGAAACTTGTGTGACGTCACTCCCTAGTTCACACAACAGATTGTAAATACAGTCTTATTATATAGTTTTGAATTATAAGTGTTAGAAGTCATAATGTAACTTGAAGTTTAAAGCTAAATGATCTTACAAGCAGTGGTTTCCGCTCCACCCAAAAGAGAGACGGGACGTGTAGGAGCCGTAGGACAAATCCATTTTATCTATGCATAGCAACCATAAATTTCAGAAACTTAGACCAATTTTCCCTTTGGCTATAAATAATCAGATTTATGGAAAAACATGTTCATGGATCTGTACATTTGGAAGGTTCAAGTTTCTCACAAACCGAGCTGAGCTGCAAAACGAATTAACATATATTTGGTAAGAAACCAACTAAAGAATCATATGTAAAAATGCAAAATAAAGCATGCGGGAGTGTTACTCAAGGCCATTTTCCCCGATGTCGTGTAACCAAACTATTGTGGCCTTGTGGATTCCTGTAGGCTTAATAAGTTTAGTGTTGCCATATGCAATCCCATTATCTGCAAATATTTTCACAAGACACAAATTCATTATAGTCAGTTCCATCGATAACTTTGATCATAACTACAGTCGAAGTATAAGCAATCAACAATAATAAAAAAGAGCATACTAAAATCCATGTTCGAAAGACGAGAATAGCTTCTTATTTTTTCAAGGATTTTTTTTCTTCTTTTTCCAGAAGTAAAGATAGGGAATGTCTAGATTTCTTAGGATCTTTTATATAGGATTCACAAGTTTATACAATATGGAAATTTACTTGTCTAGCAAGTTTCCACAAAATGGAAACGTTTATACAAACTGTAAATTTTACTTGTCTAGCAAGTTTTCACAAATTGGAAATTTACTTATCTAGCAAGTTTCCACAAATTGGAAAATTTCTCTTCCATATCTTTATGGGCTTAACACATTCCTTTTCACACAAACACATTTTAGTAAAGCCCATGTCTTAACATGTCTTTATTAAATAATTGTTAAAACAATCCCCCACATGAAATGACTCTAAACATATGCAGATGCAACTATCTAAACTGACTTAGAAACATAAGCAATCAACAATAAAAAAGCATACTAAAATCCATGTTCTAAAGACGAGAAGAGCTTCTTATTTATTCAATGATATTTTTTTTCTTCTTTTTCCAAAAGATTTTTGCTGTAGTTTAAAGATAGGGAATGTAAAGTAACATTTTGTGTTTTTATAACCAAAAGTGTGTTAGGAGAGAAAATCTTTGTATTAAAAGCTGGATGCATGAAAAAGAAATCTCGGTGTTAAATATTGATTGCATGAGTAAAATCTTATTATTAAAAGTTAGATGATATCTTAATAGTGTGCATAGGCGGATCTAAAATAAAATTATCTTCGACTCATTAATTATTATACTAAAGTTCAATTTTTGGATGATAAATAGTTTTTTTTTTGTCAGGGAAGATGATGATAAATAGTCATGCTTAGTTTTCGGGGGAAAATGAAGCGCATAGGTACCAAAAAAACTTAATTGGATGGAACATAATGCATGGGTCATAACGTTATACTTGAGACCGAATAGAGATTGAGTGGTCAAATTATTCAGTAGTTAAACCGATAAGACTATCTCACTCAAACTTTTTCTGTGTACCATGTTATATGGAGTAGACGATGTTAAAGAATGACTGGTAACCAACGCGGAGTTAGCTCAACTAGTAAAGAAGTGTTAGTAAATTTAGCGATTAAATAGCGACTAATTTGCGGCTGATATGTGGGTATTTTAGCGACTGATTTGCGACTAATAATAATAAAAAATTAATATTAATTTTGACATATATTAATTAGATAATAATTAAATATTAATTAATATATTAATTATATGCTAATCCAAAAACAAAATTTAAATTAAATATTAATTAATATAATAATTATATGCTAATCCACAAACAAAATTAACTAAATAAAATTTATATGAAACATATTATGTTTACAATCATACAAATTCTCCAAATCAGAGGGCTAGAGAAAGCTAGAGAAAAATAATCGTCAATGGTGTCATCTTCACCGGTGTAAGGATAAGCGTCCTCTGTGTCAAGTCCACCGTTGGATTTGATGTATTCAAAAGCTTGGGAAGGAAGGCCACCATGAAAGCCATAGTTGTTGAAAGCTCCAGCACAATCCATAAGCTGTTGCTCAGAGAGAGATATTCTCTCTCAAAATGCTTGAGTGTACGCTGCCTCAAGAGCTCCAGTCGTGCTGCAGAGCAAGATCCAGCAAGATCTAAATGTCCAGGAAGATCCACATCCTCCCTGGTCTTTGACTGGGCTAACAATACCATATTCTCTCCGATCTTTCTGCAGTTTAAACAGTTTCAGGACTCATAACCAAATTTTAAAAAGGGTCTAGCAGCTAAAGACATTTTCTTAAAGTTGAAGAAAAGGAACTGGATAATTTATGTGCAGTAAGATTAAGTATTAGACTTACGGTTTCAAGAAGAGCTTCTTCTGTGAGTTTGTGGCTACCCTTTAAAGTTGCAGAGCAGTTTTGAGCAGCACCAAGCTTGGTCCTTTGAAACTCTTGCTATGTCAAATCAGCAAACTCTGTATGGATTCAAGCGACCTACATAACAAAACACAGTGATAAGAAACATATTTGAGAATGAAAACATAACTGATAAGAAATAGATCAAACACAAGTTCAGCTTAACACAGAACCTGTTACTATGGTAATGGAAAGACAACCTGAGGAACCAGTTGTAACCTCCATAACACTTTTCTTAGCTGAATCCTCAGTCTCAAACTGCACAAACCCATATGTAGGATCTCATAGGATCTAGGGTTCGTTATATTGAAAACCAACCTCGTTCTTACCTTGAACTGGCAGCGGAATGATTGGTGAACGAGATAAGTAAGCGACTCAGATGCTTCGCCTCTACTAGATACACACGCACACAAACCTGGAAACCGGGATGCTAGTGCCGGATCTTTGGGATCTCTGAGTTTTGGTGTTTTCTGCTTTCTCTGTCAAGGAAAAAATCGACAGCTTTTCTTCTAAGTCGAAACTTACTGTTTTTATTAAGACCTAGAATCACTCAAACGGGCCGACTTGATTAAGTCATAAATCGAAAAGTCTGTTTCGAAAACCCGACCTTTGTCGACCGACACACATACTGTGTCGATCGACACAACACCATATACTCGATATTAATGTGTATCCAATACACATTAATATGATCATTACTATAATGATCATTCCCATATTTTAGCTTCCAGTTTTCTTAGGTGTGTGACCCTATAGGATCATATAATACTGGCAGTAAGTCTACAACTTACAGATTGTAAGAGGCTTCTAGCAAAACATTGCAACCGCCCAGTATTATACGAATGTCTGATCTCGACACACAACTATCATCAGGAGTGAGTACAAGTGTGATTTCAGGACACTATCCCAACAATCTCCCACTTGTACTGGAATCATCAATTCCTATAATCCTTTTGTCTCTATATCTCGATTTGGCATAAGGCAAGATTAGTGTCATCCTTATTAAGCCGACATCGTGTTTATCGAACTCCTGATCTTATACTGAACAATACAAACAACTGAACTACAGTTCGTTTGAGTGCGGCCACACATTTTCTCAGTATCAAATCTTCGATAGGCCCTGAGATATTTATCTCCCGTTATTCAGGAGGGACAAATCCCATCTTGTTCCATCCCTGTTCCTATACACACTTCATGATTCACCTAAACAATGTCGTTATAGCCGCCAGTTACGGGTCAACGATTGACAAGTTCAAAGTGTACCAATTCATATGCAAGAAAGCATGATGAGCTCATGTCTAAGGACTATACTCTATAGTCGTAATGAGAATCTCTTATGACACATATATAACTATCTTGTAGACTTCTCATTAGCGGGTCATGTTTGATCATATGTTCACCAACATATATCTATGTGACTGACTGTGATACTCATATCATTGACTCCATGAAACTTAGTCAACAGTCACCTCACAAGCTAGTCTCTCGCAGTTGTCAGTGTCCCACTTTGACAACCTCGACTAGGGACAAATCATAATATATGTCATCTAAAACTTATAGGGTTTCATGATCAAGTCCTCAACTTGATGACCTATAATATGACATAAACTTATTTTGGGACCATTATTTTGATCACAATAAATAATGCTGAAATCAAATTTCATTAAACATATCCAAAAGTATGTTTACAAGAACATCTTATTATAACTAAAATAAAACTTAAAACTCCCACTAGAATCAAGATTACATCTTAAGATCTCTAATGCCCACATCAGTAGTATGGAACTCATGCTTGGGCCTTGGGAGTGGCTTAGTCAGAGGATCAGCGACATTCTCGTCCGTCGGAACTCGGCTGATCTTCACTTCTCCTCTGTTGATGATATCACGAATCAGGTGATATCTCCTCTCTATGTGTTTGGACTTCTGGTGTGACCTGGGTTCTTTCGCCTGAGCAATGGCTCCATTGTTATCACAAAACAAAACCACTGGCTCCAAGATACTAGGAACCACACCAAGTTCAGTCATGAACTTTTTGATCCAAACAGCTTCCTTTGCCGCTTCTGAAGCAGCAACATATTCAGCCTCCGTCGTGGAATCAGCTACGGTATTCTGCTTAGAGCTCTTCCAGCTCACCGCACCGCCATTTAGACAGAAGACATATCCAGATTGTGAACGGAAATCGTCTCTGTCCGTCTGAAAACTCGCATCTGTGAATCCATTCACCACAAGTTCTTCACTTCCTCCATATACCAAGAACTTATCCCTTGTGTGTCTCAAATACTTGAGAATATTCTTGACTGCTGTCCAGTGATCTTCACCTGGATCAGATTGGTATCTACTCGTCATGCTTAACGCGTAAGCTACATCTGGACGAGTGCATAGCATGGCATACATGATAGATCCTATTGCAGAAGCATAAGGAATCCTATCCATGCGCTCTCGCTCAGCATGTGTCGCCGGACACTGCTTCTTGCTGAGACTAATGCCATGAGACATTGGTATGAAGCCCTTCTTGGAATCATGCATCTTGAATCTGTGCAACTCCTTGTCAATATAAGTGTCCTTGCACAATCCAATCAGCCTGTTCGCTCTATCTCTGTAGATTCTGATTTGGGTGCGAGCTTGTCAGAGATTAATCGTTTGACATAAGCCTCACAACCCCAAATCTTCAGGAAAGACAGACTTGGAATATTCCCAGTCCACAATTCATGTGGTGTCTTTTCCACTGATTTAGATGGCACCCTATTTAGTGTAAACGCATACGTTTCTAAAGCGTATCCCCAAAAGGATAATGGAAGATTTGAATGACTCATCATATACCGAACCATATCCAATAAGGTTCGATTCCTCCTCTCTGACACTCCATTCCATTGGGGTGTTCCAGGAGGAGTGAGTTGTGAAACAGTTCCACACTCGCTCAGATAGTCACTGAACTCTTGGCTTAAGTATTCTCCTCCGCGATCCAACCGCAAAACTTTGATACTTTTTCCAAGTTGGTTCTGTACTTCGTTCTTGTATTTCTTGAATCTATCAAAGGATTCTGACTTGTGTCTCATCAAATAGACGTAGCCATACCTACTGAAGTCATCAGTAAAGGTAATGAAGTACTTGTAATTTCCTCTGGCAACAATGCTCATCGGCCCACATACATCAGTATGAATAAGGCCCAATAAGTCACTGGCCCTTTCATTCGGTTTGTTGAAAGGGGCCCTAGCCATTTTGCCCATCAAGCAAGATTCGCATTTCTCACATGATTCAAAATAAAATGAGCCCAGAAACCCATTTCGATGAAGTCTCTGAATGCGTTTCTCATTGATATGGCCCAGAATGCGTCATTTGACTTAAACCGCTTTGTATTTATGTTAAAGACATGCATTTCTTGGTTTAAGACATATAACCCATTATCTAATGGGGCGCTACCATAAAACGTACCATCACGATTAAAAGAACAAACTTTATTCTTAATAGCAAAATCAAAACCTTCCAAATCCAAAACGGAAACTGAAATTATGTTTCTGCTAATCGCATGTACAAAGTAGCAATTATTCAAGGCTAAAACCATGCCCGAAGGTAAAGACAAATCGTAAGTGCATACGCCAGTGCAGCAACCTTAGCTCCATTCCCGACCCGTAGCTCCACTTGTCCTTTCTTCAGTGTTCTACTGTTTCTTAGTGCCTACATATTAGTACAAATATGAGCACCGCAGCCGGTATCCAATACCCACGAAGTAGAACTAGAAGACATAACATTAAGTTCGATAACATAAATACCTGAATCAGACGCATCATACGTCTTCTTCAGCTTCTTGTAATCTTCCATGAACTTCTTGCAGTCTCTCTTCCAATGCCCTAACTGCTTGCAGTAATTGCATTTGTCCTCAGGAGAAGGGCCGGATTTGGGCTTTGGCTTGGGCTTGTCTTGACTCTCAGTCTGGACAACTTGGGCTTTTCCCTTATCCTTCTTAGGTTTCTTAAACCTTTTACCCCCTTATACCATCAGTACACTGGGAGTAGCCTTCTTGAGATTCGGCTCTGCTGTCTTCAGCATGCCGTGCAACTCAGTCAATGTGTTAGTCATGTTTTGCATGTTGTAGTTCATGATGAACTGATCAAAACACGACGACAAAGACTGCAAAATCATGTCAGTGGCTAGCTCCTGGCTAATGGCACAGTCCAGTTTCCCCAGGTTATCAATGTAACCCATCATTTTAAGGACATGATGACTCACTGGACTGTCCTTAGCCAGCTTGCAATCCATGAGAGATTTAACCGTTTGGTATCTCTATGTGCGAGCTTGCTCCTGAAACAAAGATTTCAGGCTGTTAATCATCTCAATGGGTGACATCACTTTCTCATATTCCTTCTGCAGCTCAGAGTTCATAGTCACCAGCATTAGACAATTAACGTCTTTGACATCTGCTGAATGCTTATGATAAGCATTCTTATCTGCCTGCGTGGCATTGGAACGTGGCCTCTCGGGGAGAACTCTTTCAAGGACATATTCCTTGTTCTCCTTCCTGAGAACTATTCTCAGGTTCCGATACCATTCCAAGAAATTAGATCCATTTAACTTGTCCTTCTCAAGGACGGATCTCAGCGAGAAAGTGTTGATGTGAGTTGAGACAGACATAGCTGTAATTAAGAGAGGTAGAGGTTTTAGTTATGATGCTCAAGGAAATGAGTAATCTTATTTAATAAGAAAACTCGCATTGTATTCAAAAACTATGTTTCCTCAGATGAATACAATGAACCAAGATCCTCAGATCACCAAAATTTGAGTGGGCGACTCGCCGTCATCCAAACTTTAGTTATCTAGGTAAGCAAATCATTGCTAATTGTACCCAGTATAATTCTTGGTCGCAGATGAGACAATCCATGTCTAATCCACTCTGATGTCTCTGGGCCCAGAACTTCTGATAGCCCAGTCAAGTAAACCAATCTCTTTCTGTCTTGGGATCATCGACAGTCGCACTGCAAGTCTATCAATGATCACCTGCCTTACTCATGTTGTTGTGGATACCAAGGACTCCAAGGCTATCCAACAACGAAACGAGTCTTGACAGTAGACAAGATCGGGCAAGTCATCAAGATCACTTGATATTTAGTTGAGGAAAAGAACTATTTAATCTTGATGCATATCCAATATACATCCAAGAAGTTATTAACTGGATTAAAATAAATAGATTTATTATGTTTAAGTTTAATCTAGAACTTAGGAATAAATTTGATCTGGTATCTGCAAATTGAGGTCCAACCTTCAAGTCTGTGAATGGTGTGTCGATCGACGCATCCTTGCATCGGTCGACACAACCTAATTTAAACCGGACTTCGATAACCGGTCAAACCGGATCGAATTTCCTTAACCGGTTCAATCTAATTGAACCGGTCCGGTTTAATGGTCCATGTCGATCGTCACACAATACTGTGTCGACCGACATGACCTAACCAGAACCAAATTGGTTAATTAAATTAACCAGGCGAGATAACCGGTTCAATCCAATTGAACCGATCCATCATTTCGCCTTGCCTATGTCGACCGACACACCCAGTGTATCGACCGACACAATACGAAAACGGATGTTCGATCACTGATCGAAAACCCTAAAATCTTTTACGCGTTTTCGCTGTGTGTCGACCGACACACGCTTTGTGTCGATCGACACTCTGCGAAAATACAGATGTCGAATTTTCAACAGAGGCTTCAATCCGAGATTAACATCATGAAAAAGCGATTTAACAAGCATCAATCTAATCAATTACATCAGTATTTGATTTAAATGCTCCAGATTCAATAGACTAAACCCTAACATGCTCTGATACCACTGTAGGATCTCCTAGGATCTAGGGTTCGTTATATTGAAAATACCAACCTCGTTCTTACCTTGAACTGGCAGCGGAATGATTGGTGAACGAGATCAGTAAGCGACTCAGATGCTTCGCCTCTACTAGATACACAAGCACACAAACCTGGAAATCGGGATGCTAGTGCCGGATCTTTGGGATCTCTGAGTTTTGGTGTTTTCTGCTTTCTCTGTCAAGGAAAAAATCGATAGCTTTTCTCTAGGTCAAAACTTAGTGTTTTTATTAAGACCTAGAATCACTCAAACAGGCCGACTTGATTAAGTCATAAATCGAAAAGTCTGTTTCGAAAACCCGACCTGTGTCGACCGACACACATACTGTGTCGATCGACACAACACCATATACTCGATATTAATGTGTATCCAATACACATTAACATGATCATTACTATAATTATCATTCCCATATTTTAGCTTCCAGTTTGCTTAGGTGTGTGACCCTATAGGATCATATAATACTGGCAGTAAGTCTACAACTTACAGATTGCAAGAGGCTTCTAGAAAAACATTGCAACCGCCCAGTATTATACGAATCTATGATCTCGACACACAACTATCATCAGGAGTGAGTACAAGTGTGATTTCAGGACACTATCCCAACACCATATCCTTTGGACTGACCCATGTGATCAGTAGCAACCTTACAGGACACAATACTTCCACACCCTGAAAACGTCTCGTGCAGAGTCTTGTTGTCAACTGACTTGTCCAAATTCTTCACATGAGAAAAGGTAAAAGAAACACCCACAAAATTACGCAACATAACATAAGCAGAAAACAAAGTTGCTAGATATTCCGTCAGAAATTACCGACGGAGAGCAACCGATTAAGGGAAGACAATGTGTATTTATACAAGAATTGAGTAGTTACCCAATTATGATAGTAATAAAAGTTGAAAAAAATCTTACTATGATCAAATGTTTTGTTTTTGGCAAAGAATATTATTAATGTTGGATGGATGACAAAGATCTTATACTAAATTGGACAACACGTTTTATTTAAAATAAATCTTCATAATAAATTTGTATTGGAGGCATGCATAATTTATTTTTAAAAAAAACATGCGTAATTCTTTTTCAAAATATTTTTGATATCAGGATAAAATCAAAGCAAATTTCTGGAAAAAAGCATAGCTAGTTATATTTCATGGAGTATTATATTAGTGGTTTGGAGACTCCAATGATAGTTCGAATTAGGGTTTGGAAGTCTGATTCAACGAGAATCCCTTGTCAATTGTTTTGGTATCCACACTATTCAAAATTATTCAAATTATCCGGAAAACAAAATTGAGTTACCCTAAAAAATGTCCAAAAATGCAATATCCAAAAAATTGGTTGAAGTCTACAAAATAATTAATTTTTGAAAAATGTAACTAATGTGTTTTGAATATTTCGGGTTTTTGCATATTTGATTTACAACTTATTGTTTGGATGTTAAATATAATTTAAGTATTTTAGTTAATTTAGATTTAAAAAACTAATTTTTTTAAAATTATGTATTATCTTTTGGATACAAAAAAAATCATTTGGCATTTGGTTTAGTACCGGTTCCGTTCATATACCCAAAATATTTTAAAAAGATCTATTCAGATTTTTTGTTTTATATGATTCAGTTTTAGTTCAGATAATTTTGATTCAGTACGGTTTAATGTTTTGATTTCAGGTAATTTGGCACAACCTAAAAGGGAGAAACCAGTTTCTATTATAATAAAATTATCTAGCGTAGAATATATTTACTATCTTTATATTAATTGAGAAATGTTTTTTGTTTTATATTCATTCTTAAAACGGTTGATTACTAATTTACCATTAATGAAATTAAACAAATTACTGTGTTAACCTTAATTTATATTGATAATTTTATTATATTTTTAATTTTTATTATGAAAATATACATAATTCTTGATTAAGAAAATGAGATACTAAATAAATTTTTGTGAATTTTTTATTTAAATTTTTATTTTGGAGATATACATAATCTTGAATAAAAAAATAAAAAGTAAGATGGGTGATAAATATAAAAAGACTTATAAACATTTTTAATTTTATTCAATACAAAAAGTGATAAATATGAAAATGTTTATGAATATTTTGAATTTTAATAAATATTATTTTTAATTTTATATAGTAAATTCATATTATTTATATAAATTTTGAACATATATATAACAATAAAATATTCTAAACAAAATATTTATGTATTGATTTTTATACATAAAAATATATAATTATAATTTATTTTATTACTAATAATTTTATTTATAATAAATTATAAAAATCTTATTAAATATAATAATATATGTATGTTTAATTATAAATAGTTTCAAATAAACTTTTATAGTATTATTATTTTTAAAAATTAATTTGATAATTTTTTTTTATTTTTAAAAAATTTATGTTAAAAAATATGTGTGTTCGTATATGGTACAAGCGAATCATACTAGTCTATACTATTAAAGCAGAAGTACAAAATAGAAACTACCCAGTCTTTTTTATTTATTTACAATGAATGCCACTATCATTTAAAATTAACTAATTACATTGTTAAGGATATTTAGTATTTAAAAAATACTAAGCATCCGATTTTTTTCTTTCTCTTTTGGCATTAAAGAACCTATATTTTAGGAAACAAAATATTAAAACAATAAAGATTACACTAGAGAATATCCTGTGATGCGCATAAGGGTAGTGTTTTCTCGCAGTCTTGAACTCATTTTCTTTCAAAGATCCTTCGTAGGTATTAAGCTTCTTAATTTCTAGATTTCTGGGTTCTGGTTTTGTTTAATTTTTACTGACTTAAGAGTTCTTGTGTTTTCCTTTTAAGTGTTTGATTTATATTGAAAGGTTTTGCTTTTATTAACTGTGTCTTTTAGAAGTCGAATATTTAATCTAGCACCTTCTTCGCTTGGTGCCTCACTAAACTAGAATATCAATTGGTGCTTTAAAATAATCAGGATTGATTTATATTAATAAATTCCAATGTTTAATCAAACGATATTCCACATGAGATGTGTTTTCAGGCTTCTTTGGCATCACTAAGCTTTCTTCTGTAGCTGATGCAAATGACAATGGAGATGAGGATGAGAAGAAATACTTGAAAGACACATAATTATAGATATTTTTATTTCTTGATATAGCATTATTTTCACAATACTTGGATTTGGATGCATAATCAAAATCAAAGTACTGTGAATTTGTATCATACAAGATCAAAATGAAAAGAAAAAATAAACAAAAGTTTCTTCTGTATTTTTATATTTTCGTATTTATGATACTAATTTAATCTATAAATAATTAAAATTCTGTATTTTGTATTTTAAATTATAAGCCTAAACGGGTTTAAACGGCTATGTGTTTTTATGGCGATAAAACAAATGAACCTAACGATAGAGAGTTAATTTTTCGTATTTATGATATTAATTTAAAATATAAATAATTAAAATTTCTGTATTTTTGTATTTTAAATCTATAAACAAGCCTAAACCGGTTTAAGCGGCCACATGTTACTTATGACGGGTTTAAACAGATGAGTCGAAACGGATCATAAATATATCAAATCTAAATGGGCCGGATCTAAACGGGTTACACTATTTGTTTTAACATCTCTATTAAACTAATAAATTTTCAAAAAGAGAACCCCAAATAATAATTTTTTAACTAAAATCATTTTTTCAAGGAAAAAAATTGTGCCACCAAGTATCACTCTTACATGGTCATAGATCCTAAGATTACTAAAAAAGAAGTAGAGTTAATATTACTATAGCTTGTTTAAACACTTTTGAATTCTGGAAACATGTTAAAATTTTGAAACTAACGACGACCATGAGTAATACTTGGTGGTTTAGACAGTAGAATAATGAATGTTCAGAAAAAACTATTTGATATAAGAGATGGTAAAATAAATGAGCCTAATCACAAAGAGATTTTAATAAACATTTCAAGTTGATGCAGTTTACAAAAAGAGTTTGTTGATCCGAGTGATCCAACTTTTTATCAAGATGAAGTTATCTTATATCTCATTAATGAAGATGTTGACAATGTTCGAAATTATAGATTACTAACGAAGATAATAATATGGTTAGTGATTATATGTTATTTTTGTTACCATGTATTAATCTTCTTTATTCTTAGTTGTTTGTACATTTTTATCATTTACTAAACAAATAAATAAGATTAAATGACAAAACAATTTCAGAAAACTATTTCACACTAGATAACAAAAATATAATTTAAAAATATTCTGAAATAGGATAAAATATTAAATCTGAGAAAACAAAATAACTATAAAAAATATAATTATAAAACCTCACAAAATGATCTCAAAATAAAAAGACGATAAAACAATTAAAATAAACTTAAAATAAACAAAAAAATATTTAAATAATTATTAATAGCAAAGAAATACATAATCTCTTAAAAACATTTCCCTCTCCAGTTTATATCTTTACGCAGATTTTAGCGTTAGTCCTCGAGCTGGAGGTATTCTGTGAGCCGGTTTCGAACAAGTGTAGGATCCCTCCTGCATATATATGGCATAATCCCCAAAATTAAATTCAGAAAATAAGGTCAAATCGTAAGTAACTAAAGCAAAACAAAGTGACGTAATTCATGTGTTTAGAGTACCCCTCGGTTGGTGTGAACATGATTGGAAATCCAGCCATCCGAAGAGTTTGATAACATCTGTATCCAAATGCGTTGGGAACCATAGCTGTGACACAATATAATCGAAAATATGTCAATATCATCTCTAAATAGCAAAGTAAATATATGGATGACAATAGCTTGTTACACATACAACTTTCATTTGTAAGTAAGATTGGTAGCGATCCAGCAAGATTTGCAGCCACAGTACCGGATTGTATATGGTACAGGAAGTTTCTGCAAAAATTGATTTAAGTTTCCATGTTTAAAAGGTATATGTGTAACTTAAGTTATAATAAAAAAAAATATAATGAAGTGATATTAGGGTTTGAAAAGCCTACCTCCAGGCAGGAAGCCAGCCATTGATCCCCACAACAACGTTTAATCCCATATTGGCCATCCCTCCAGCGGCATAACCACTCGCAAAGTAGAGAGCTTGCGCTGCACCCACGCCAATACCTCCTACTCCTTTCTTAACTATCAAAATCAAGTATTATATTAATTAGTAACACTTGATATATAAATTTGGTGCATATTATATAGTCTAAACGTTGCATGTTAGGTGTAGATGATTTCGGCTGATTACCATCTTCTGGTTCATTACACAAAAGGTTAGCCACAAACGCAGCTGTAGTATTGATAGAAACCAAATCATCTTGCATGTTCTCAGAAACTTGTGTGACGTCACTCCCTAGTTCACACAACAGATTGTAAATACAGTCTTATTATATAGTTTTGAATTATAAGTGTTAGAAGTCATAATGTAACTTGAAGTTTAAAGCTAAATGATCTTACAAGCAGTGGTTTCCGCTCCACCCAAAAGAGAGACGGGACGTGTAGGAGCCGTAGGACAAATCCATTTTATCTATGCATAGCAACCATAAATTTCAGAAACTTAGACCAATTTTCCCTTTGGCTATAAATAATCAGATTTATGGAAAAACATGTTCATGGATCTGTACATTTGGAAGGTTCAAGTTTCTCACAAACCGAGCTGAGCTGCAAAACGAATTAACATATATTTGGTAAGAAACCAACTAAAGAATCATATGTAAAAATGCAAAATAAAGCATGCGGGAGTGTTACTCAAGGCCATTTTCCCCGATGTCGTGTAACCAAACTATTGTGGCCTTGTGGATTCCTGTAGGCTTAATAAGTTTAGTGTTGCCATATGCAATCCCATTATCTGCAAATATTTTCACAAGACACAAATTCATTATAGTCAGTTCCATCGATAACTTTGATCATAACTACAGTCGAAGTATAAGCAATCAACAATAATAAAAAAGAGCATACTAAAATCCATGTTCGAAAGACGAGAATAGCTTCTTATTTTTTCAAGGATTTTTTTTCTTCTTTTTCCAGAAGTAAAGATAGGGAATGTCTAGATTTCTTAGGATCTTTTATATAGGATTCACAAGTTTATACAATATGGAAATTTACTTGTCTAGCAAGTTTCCACAAAATGGAAACGTTTATACAAACTGTAAATTTTACTTGTCTAGCAAGTTTTCACAAATTGGAAATTTACTTATCTAGCAAGTTTCCACAAATTGGAAAATTTCTCTTCCATATCTTTATGGGCTTAACACATTCCTTTTCACACAAACACATTTTAGTAAAGCCCATGTCTTAACATGTCTTTATTAAATAATTGTTAAAACAATCCCCCACATGAAATGACTCTAAACATATGCAGATGCAACTATCTAAACTGACTTAGAAACATAAGCAATCAACAATAAAAAAGCATACTAAAATCCATGTTCTAAAGACGAGAAGAGCTTCTTATTTATTCAATGATATTTTTTTTCTTCTTTTTCCAAAAGATTTTTGCTGTAGTTTAAAGATAGGGAATGTAAAGTAACATTTTGTGTTTTTATAACCAAAAGTATGTTAGGAGAGAAAATCTTTGTATTAAAAGCTGGATGCATGAAAAAGAAATCTCGGTGTTAAATATTGATTGCATGAGTAAAATCTTATTATTAAAAGTTAGATGATATCTTAATAGTGTGCATAGGCGGATCTAAAATAAAATTATCTTCGACTCATTAATTATTATACTAAAGTTCAATTTTTGGATGATAAATAGTTTTTTTTTTTGTCAGGGAAGATGATGATAAATAGTCATGCTTAGTTTTCGGGGGAAAATGAAGCGCATAGGTACCAAAAAAACTTAATTGGATGGAACATAATGCATGGGTCATAACGTTATACTTGAGACCGAATAGAGATTGAGTGGTCAAATTATTCAGTAGTTAAACCGATAAGACTATCTCACTCAAACTTTTTCTGTGTACCATGTTATATGGAGTAGACGATGTTAAAGAATGACTGGTAACCAACGCGGAGTTAGCTCAACTAGTAAAGAAGTGTTAGTAAATTTAGCGATTAAATAGCGACTAATTTGCGGCTGATATGTGGGTATTTTAGCGACTGATTTGCGACTAATAATAATAAAAAATTAATATTAATTTTGACATATATTAATTAGATAATAATTAAATATTAATTAATATATTAATTATATGCTAATCCAAAAAAAAAATTTAAATTAAATATTAATTAATATAATAATTATATGCTAATCCACAAACAAAATTAACTAAATAAAATTTATATGAAACATATTATGTTTACAATCATACAAATTCTCCAAATCAGAGGGCTAGAGAAAGCTAGAGAAAAATAATCGTCAATGGTGTCATCTTCACCGGTGTAAGGATAAGCGTCCTCTGTGTCAAGTCCACCGTTGGATTTGATGTATTCAAAAGCTTGGGAAGGAAGGCCACCATGAAAGCCATAGTTGTTGAAAGCTCCAGCACAATCCATAAGCTGTTGCTCAGAGAGAGATATTCTCTCTCAAAATGCTTGAGTGTACGCTGCCTCAAGAGATCCAGTCGTGCTGCAGAGCAAGATCCAGCAAGATCTAAATGTCCAGGAAGATCCACATCCTCCCTGGTCTTTGACTGGGCTAACAATACCATATTCTCTCCGATCTTTCTGCAGTTTAAACAGTTTCAGGACTCATAACCAAATTTTAAAAAGGGTCTAGCAGCTAAAGACATTTTCTTAAAGTTGAAGAAAAGGAACTGGATAATTTATGTGCAGTAAGATTAAGTATTAGACTTACGGTTTCAAGAAGAGCTTCTTCTGTGAGTTTGTGGCTACCCTTTAAAGTTGCAGAGCAGTTTTGAGCAGCACCAAGCTTGGTCCTTTGAAACTCTTGCTATGTCAAATCAGCAAACTCTGTATGGATTCAAGCGACCTACATAACAAAACACAGTGATAAGAAACATATTTGAGAATGAAAACATAACTGATAAGAAATAGATCAAACACAAGTTCAGCTTAACACAGAACCTGTTACTATGGTAATGGAAAGACAACCTGAGGAACCAGTTGTAACCTCCATAACACTTTTCTTAGCTGAATCCTCAGTCTCAAACTGCACAAACCCATATGTAGGATCTCATAGGATCTAGGGTTCGTTATATTGAAAACCAACCTCGTTCTTACCTTGAACTGGCAGCGGAATGATTGGTGAACGAGATAAGTAAGCGACTCAGATGCTTCGCCTCTACTAGATACACACGCACACAAACCTGGAAACCGGGATGCTAGTGCCGGATCTTTGGGATCTCTGAGTTTTGGTGTTTTCTGCTTTCTCTGTCAAGGAAAAAATCGACAGCTTTTCTTCTAAGTCGAAACTTACTGTTTTTATTAAGACCTAGAATCACTCAAACGGGCCGACTTGATTAAGTCATAAATCGAAAAGTCTGTTTCGAAAACCCGACCTTTGTCGACCGACACACATACTGTGTCGATCGACACAACACCATATACTCGATATTAATGTGTATCCAATACACATTAATATGATCATTACTATAATGATCATTCCCATATTTTAGCTTCCAGTTTTCTTAGGTGTGTGACCCTATAGGATCATATAATACTGGCAGTAAGTCTACAACTTACAGATTGTAAGAGGCTTCTAGCAAAACATTGCAACCGCCCAGTATTATACGAATGTCTGATCTCGACACACAACTATCATCAGGAGTGAGTACAAGTGTGATTTCAGGACACTATCCCAACAATCTCCCACTTGTACTGGAATCATCAATTCCTATAATCCTTTTGTCTCTATATCTCGATTTGGCATAAGGCAAGATTAGTGTCATCCTTATTAAGCCGACATCGTGTTTATCGAACTCCTGATCTTATACTGAACAATACAAACAACTGAACTACAGTTCGTTTGAGTGCGGCCACACATTTTCTCAGTATCAAATCTTCGATAGGCCCTGAGATATTTATCTCCCGTTATTCAGGAGGGACAAATCCCATCTTGTTCCATCCCTGTTCCTATACACACTTCATGATTCACCTAAACAATGCCGTTATAGCCGCCAGTTACGGGTCAACGATTGACAAGTTCAAAGTGTACCAATTCATATGCAAGAAAGCATGATGAGCTCATGTCTAAGGACTATACTCTATAGTCGTAATGAGAATCTCTTATGACACATATATAACTATCTTGTAGACTTCTCATTAGCGGGTCATGTTTGATCATATGTTCACCAACATATATCTATGTGACTGACTGTGATACTCATATCATTGACTCCATGAAACTTAGTCAACAGTCACCTCACAAGCTAGTCTCTCGCAGTTGTCAGTGTCCCACTTTGACAACCTCGACTAGGGACAAATCATAATTTATGTCATCTAAAACTTATAGGGTTTCATGATCAAGTCCTCAACTTGATGACCTATAATATGACATAAACTTATTTTGGGACCATTATTTTGATCACAATAAATAATGCTGAAATCAAATTTCATTAAACATATCCAAAAGTATGTTTACAAGAACATCTTATTATAACTAAAATAAAACTTAAAACTCCCACTAGAATCAAGATTACATCTTAAGATCTCTAATGCCCACATCAGTAGTATGGAACTCATGCTTGGGCCTTGGGAGTGGCTTAGTCAGAGGATCAGCGACATTCTCGTCCGTCGGAACTCGGCTGATCTTCACTTCTCCTCTGTTGATGATATCACGAATCAGGTGATATCTCCTCTCTATGTGTTTGGACTTCTGGTGTGACCTGGGTTCTTTCGCCTGAGCAATGGCTCCATTGTTATC
Source organism: Orychophragmus violaceus (assembly GCA_030180135.1). Taxonomy (NCBI): domain Eukaryota; kingdom Viridiplantae; phylum Streptophyta; class Magnoliopsida; order Brassicales; family Brassicaceae; genus Orychophragmus; species Orychophragmus violaceus. The sequence goes on along the minus strand of CM058229.1, from coordinate 88,786,493 downwards.
ACAAAACAAAACCACTGGCTCCAAGATACTAGGAACCACACCAAGTTCAGTCATGAACTTTTTGATCCAAACAGCTTCCTTTGCCGCTTCTGAAGCAGCAACATATTCAGCCTCCGTCGTGGAATCAGCTACGGTATTCTGCTTAGAGCTCTTCCAGCTCACCGCACCGCCATTTAGACAGAAGACATATCCAGATTGTGAACGGAAATCGTCTCTGTCCGTCTGAAAACTCGCATCTGTGAATCCATTCACCACAAGTTCTTCACTTCCTCCATATACCAAGAACTTATCCCTTGTGTGTCTCAAATACTTGAGAATATTCTTGACTGCTGTCCAGTGATCTTCACCTGGATCAGATTGGTATCTACTCGTCATGCTTAACGCGTAAGCTACATCTGGACGAGTGCATAGCATGGCATACATGATAGATCCTATTGCAGAAGCATAAGGAATCCTATCCATGCGCTCTCGCTCAGCATGTGTCGCCGGACACTGCTTCTTGCTGAGACTAATGCCATGAGACATTGGTATGAAGCCCTTCTTGGAATCATGCATCTTGAATCTGTGCAACTCCTTGTCAATATAAGTGTCCTTGCACAATCCAATCAGCCTGTTCGCTCTATCTCTGTAGATTCTGATTTGGGTGCGAGCTTGTCAGAGATTAATCGTTTGACATAAGCCTCACAACCCCAAATCTTCAGGAAAGACAGACTTGGAATATTCCCAGTCCACAATTCATGTGGTGTCTTTTCCACTGATTTAGATGGCACCCTATTTAGTGTAAACGCATACGTTTCTAAAGCGTATCCCCAAAAGGATAATGGAAGATTTGAATGACTCATCATATACCGAACCATATCCAATAAGGTTCGATTCCTCCTCTCTGACACTCCATTCCATTGGGGTGTTCCAGGAGGAGTGAGTTGTGAAACAGTTCCACACTCGCTCAGATAGTCACTGAACTCTTGGCTTAAGTATTCTCCTCCGCGATCCAACCGCAAAACTTTGATACTTTTTCCAAGTTGGTTCTGTACTTCGTTCTTGTATTTCTTGAATCTATCAAAGGATTCTGACTTGTGTCTCATCAAATAGACGTAGCCATACCTACTGAAGTCATCAGTAAAGGTAATGAAGTACTTGTAATTTCCTCTGGCAACAATGCTCATCGGCCCACATACATCAGTATGAATAAGGCCCAATAAGTCACTGGCCCTTTCATTCGGTTTGTTGAAAGGGGCCCTAGCCATTTTGCCCATCAAGCAAGATTCGCATTTCTCACATGATTCAAAATAAAATGAGCCCAGAAACCCATTTCGATGAAGTCTCTGAATGCGTTTCTCATTGATATGGCCCAGAATGCGTCATTTGACTTAAACCGCTTTGTATTTATGTTAAAGACATGCATTTCTTGGTTTAAGACATATAACCCATTATCTAATGGGGCGCTACCATAAAACGTACCATCACGATTAAAAGAACAAACTTTATTCTTAATAGCAAAATCAAAACCTTCCAAATCCAAAACGGAAACTGAAATTATGTTTCTGCTAATCGCATGTACAAAGTAGCAATTATTCAAGGCTAAAACCATGCCCGAAGGTAAAGACAAATCGTAAGTGCATACGCCAGTGCAGCAACCTTAGCTCCATTCCCGACCCGTAGCTCCACTTGTCCTTTCTTCAGTGTTCTACTGTTTCTTAGTGCCTACATATTAGTACAAATATGAGCACCGCAGCCGGTATCCAATACCCACGAAGTAGAACTAGAAGACATAACATTAAGTTCGATAACATAAATACCTGAATCAGACGCATCATACGTCTTCTTCAGCTTCTTGTAATCTTCCATGAACTTCTTGCAGTCTCTCTTCCAATGCCCTAACTGCTTGCAGTAATTGCATTTGTCCTCAGGAGAAGGGCCGGATTTGGGCTTTGGCTTGGGCTTGTCTTGACTCTCAGTCTGGACAACTTGGGCTTTTCCCTTATCCTTCTTAGGTTTCTTAAACCTTTTACCCCCTTATACCATCAGTACACTGGGAGTAGCCTTCTTGAGATTCGGCTCTGCTGTCTTCAGCATGCCGTGCAACTCAGTCAATGTGTTAGTCATGTTTTGCATGTTGTAGTTCATGATGAACTGATCAAAACACGACGACAAAGACTGCAAAATCATGTCAGTGGCTAGCTCCTGGCTAATGGCACAGTCCAGTTTCCCCAGGTTATCAATGTAACCCATCATTTTAAGGACATGATGACTCACTGGACTGTCCTTAGCCAGCTTGCAATCCATGAGAGATTTAACCGTTTGGTATCTCTATGTGCGAGCTTGCTCCTGAAACAAAGATTTCAGGCTGTTAATCATCTCAATGGGTGACATCACTTTCTCATATTCCTTCTGCAGCTCAGAGTTCATAGTCACCAACATTAGACAATTAACGTCTTTGACATCTGCTGAATGCTTATGATAAGCATTCTTATCTGCCTGCGTGGCATTGGAACGTGGCCTCTCGGGGAGAACTCTTTCAAGGACATATTCCTTGTTCTCCTTCCTGAGAACTATTCTCAGGTTCCGATACCATTCCAAGAAATTAGATCCATTTAACTTGTCCTTCTCAAGGACGGATCTCAGCGAGAAAGTGTTGATGTGAGTTGAGACAGACATAGCTGTAATTAAGAGAGGTAGAGGTTTTAGTTATGATGCTCAAGGAAATGAGTAATCTTATTTAATAAGAAAACTCGCATTGTATTCAAAAACTATGTTTCCTCAGATGAATACAATGAACCAAGATCCTCAGATCACCAAAATTTGAGTGGGCGACTCGCCGTCATCCAAACTTTAGTTATCTAGGTAAGCAAATCATTGCTAATTGTACCCAGTATAATTCTTGGTCGCAGATGAGACAATCCATGTCTAATCCACTCTGATGTCTCTGGGCCCAGAACTTCTGATAGCCCAGTCAAGTAAACCAATCTCTTTCTGTCTTGGGATCATCGACAGTCGCACTGCAAGTCTATCAATGATCACCTGCCTTACTCATGTTGTTGTGGATACCAAGGACTCCAAGGCTATCCAACAACGAAACGAGTCTTGACAGTAGACAAGATCGGGCAAGTCATCAAGATCACTTGATATTTAGTTGAGGAAAAGAACTATTTAATCTTGATGCATATCCAATATACATCCAAGAAGTTATTAACTGGATTAAAATAAATAGATTTATTATGTTTAAGTTTAATCTAGAACTTAGGAATAAATTTGATCTGGTATCTGCAAATTGAGGTCCAACCTTCAAGTCTGTGAATGGTGTGTCGATCGACGCATCCTTGCATCGGTCGACACAACCTAATTTAAACCGGACTTCGATAACCGTTCAAACCGGATCGAATTTCCTTAACCGATTCAATCTAATTGAACCGGTCCGGTTTAATGGTCCATGTCGATCGTCACACAATACTGTGTCGACCGACATGACCTAACCAGAACCAAATTGGTTAATTAAATTAACCAGGCGAGATAACCGGTTCAATCCAATTGAACCGATCCATCATTTCGCCTTGCCTATGTCGACCGACACACCCAGTGTATCGACCGACACAGTACGGAAATGGATGTTCGATCACTGATCGAAAACCCTAAAATCTTTTACGCGTTTTCTCTGTGTGTCGACCGACACACGCTTTGTGTCGATCGACACTCTGCGAAAATACAGATATCGAATTTTCAACAGAGGCTTCAATCCGAGATTAACATCATGAAAAAGTGATTTAACAAGCATCAATCTAATCAATTACATCAATATTTGATTTAAATGCTCCAGATTCAATAGACTAAACCCTAACATGCTCTGATACCACTGTAGGATCTCCTAGGATCTAGGGTTCGTTATATTGAAAATACCAACCTCGTTCTTACCTTGAACTGGCAGCGGAATGATTGGTGAACGAGATCAGTAAGCGACTCAGATGCTTCGCCTCTACTAGATACACAAGCACACAAACCTGGAAATCGGGATGCTAGTGCCGGATCTTTGGGATCTCTGAGTTTTGGTGTTTTCTGCTTTCTCTGTCAAGGAAAAAATCGATAGCTTTTCTCTAGGTCGAAACTTAGTGTTTTTATTAAGACCTAGAATCACTCAAACAGGCCGACTTGATTAAGTCATAAATCGAAAAGTCTGTTTCGAAAACCCGACCTGTGTCGACCGACACACATACTGTGTCGATCGACACAACACCATATACTCGATATTAATGTGTATCCAATACACATTAACATGATCATTACTATAATTATCATTCCCATATTTTAGCTTCCATTTTGCTTAGGTGTGTGACCCTATAGGATCATATAATACTGGCAGTAAGTCTACAACTTACAGATTGCAAGAGGCTTCTAGCAAAACATTGCAACCGCCCAGTATTATACGAATCTATGATCTCAACACACAACTATCATCAGGAGTGAGTACAAGTGTGATTTCAGGACACTATCCCAACACCATATCCTTTGGACTGACCCATGTGATCAGTAGCAACCTTACAGGACACAATACTTCCACACCCTGAAAACGTCTCGTGCAGAGTCTTGTTGTCAACTGACTTGTCCAAATTCTTCACATGAGAAAAGGTAAAAGAAACACCCACAAAATTACGCAACATAACATAAGCAGAAAACAAAGTTGCTAGATATTCCGTCAGAAATTACCGACGGAGAGCAACCGATTAAGGGAAGACAATGTGTATTTATACAAGAATTGAGTAGTTACCCAATTATGATAGTAATAAAAGTTGAAAAAAATCTTACTATGATCAAATGTTTTGTTTTTGGCAAAGAATATTATTAATGTTGGATGGATGACAAAGATCTTATACTAAATTGGACAACACGTTTTATTTAAAATAAATCTTCATAATAAATTTGTATTGGAGGCATGCATAATTTATTTAAAAAAAAAACATGCGTAATTCTTTTTCAAAATATTTTTGATATCAGGATAAAATCAAAGCAAATTTCTGGAAAAAAGCATAGCTAGTTATATTTCATGGAGTATTATATTAGTGGTTTGGAGACTGGAGACCAATGATAGTTCGAATTAGGGTTTGGAAGTCTGATTCAACGAGAATCCCTTGTCAATTGTTTTGGTATCCACACTATTCAAAATTATTCAAATTATCCGGAAAACAAAATTGAGTTACCCTAAAAAATGTCCAAAAATGCAATATCCAAAAAATTGGTTGAAGTCTACAAAATAATTAATTTTTGAAAAATGTAACTAATGTGTTTTGAATATTTCGGGTTTTTGCATATTTGATTTACAACTTATTGTTTGGATGTTAAATATAATTTAAGTATTTTAGTTAATTTAGATTTAAATAACTAATTTTTTTAAAATTATGTATTATCTTTTGGATACAAAAAAAAATCATTTGGCATTTGGTTTAGTACCGGTTCCGTTCATATACCGAAAATATTTTAAAAAGATCTATTCAGATTTTTTGTTTTATATGATTCAGTTTTAGTTCAGATAATTTTGATTCAGTACGGTTTAATGTTTTGATTTCAGGTAATTTGGCACAACCTAAAAGGGAGAAACCAGTTTCTATTATAATAAAATTATCTAGCGTAGAATATATTTACTATCTTTATATAAATTGAGAAATATTTTTTGTTTTATATTCATTCTTAAAACGGTTGATTACTAATTTACCATTAATGAAATTAAACAAATTACTGTGTTAACCTTAATTTATATTGATAATTTTATTATATTTTTAATTTTTATTATGAAAATATACATAATTCTTGATTAAGAAAATGAGATACTAAATAAATTTTTGTGAATTTTTTATTTAAATTTTTATTTTGGAGATATACATAATCTTGAATAAAAAAATAAAAAGTAAGATGGGTGATAAATATAAAAAGACTTATAAATTTTTTTAATTTTATTCAATACAAAAAATGATAAATATGAAAATGTTTATGAATATTTTGAATTTTAATAAATATTATTTTTAATTTTATATAGTAAATTCATATTATTTATATAAATTTTGAACATATATATAACAATAAAATATTCTAAACAAAATATTTATGTATTGATTTTTATACATAAAAATATATAATTATAATTTATTTTATTACTAAAAATTTTATTTATAATAAATTATAAAAATCTTATTAAATATAATAATATATGTATGTTTAATTATAAATAGTTTCAAATAAACTTTTATAGTATTATTATTTTTAAAAATTAATTTGATAATTTTTTTTTATTTTTAAAAAATTTATGTTAAAAAATATGTGTGTTCGTATATGGTACAAGCGAATCATACTAGTCTATACTATTAAAGCAGAAGTACAAAATAGAAACTACCCAGTCTTTTTTATTTATTTACAATGAATGCCACTATCATTTAAAATTAACTAATTACATTGTTAAGGATATTTAGTATTTAAAAAATACTAAGCATCCCATTTTTTTCTTTCTCTTTTGGCATTAAAGAACCTATATTTTAGGAAACAAAATATTAAAACAATAAAGATTACACTAGAGAATATCCTGTGATGCGCATAAGGGTAGTGTTTTCTCGCAGTCTTGAACTCATTTTCTTTCAAAGATCCTTCGTAGGTATTAAGCTTCTTAATTTCTAGATTTCTGGGTTCTGGTTTTGTTTAATTTTTACTGACTTAAGAGTTCTTGTGTTTTCCTTTTAAGTGTTTGATTTATATTGAAAGGTTTTGCTTTTATTAACTGTGTCTTTTAGAAGTCGAATATTTAATCTAGCACCTTCTTCGCTTGGTGCCTCACTAAACTAGAATATCAATTGGTGCTTTAAAATAATCAGGATTGATTTATATTAATAAATTCCAATGTTTAATCAAACGATATTCCACATGAGATGTGTTTTCAGGCTTCTTTGGCATCACTAAGCTTTCTTCTGTAGCTGATGCAAATGACAATGGAGATGAGGATGAGAAGAAATACTTGAAAGACACATAATTATAGATATTTTTATTTCTTGATATAGCATTATTTTCACAATACTTGGATTTGGATGCATAATCAAAATCAAAGTACTGTGAATTTGTATCATACAAGATCAAAATGAAAAGAAAAAATAAACAAAAGTTTCTTCTGTATTTTTATATTTTCGTATTTATGATACTAATTTAATCTATAAATAATTAAAATTCTGTATTTTGTATTTTAAATTATAAGCCTAAACGGGTTTAAACGGCTATGTGTTTTTATGGCGATAAAACAAATGAACCTAACGATAGAGAGTTAATTTTTCGTATTTATGATATTAATTTAAAATATAAATAATTAAAATTTCTGTATTTTTGTATTTTAAATCTATAAACAAGCCTAAACCGGTTTAAGCGGCCACATGTTACTTATGACGGGTTTAAACAGATGAGTCGAAACGGATCATAAATATATCAAATCTAAATGGGCCGGATCTAAACGGGTTACACTATTTGTTTTAACATCTCTATTAAACTAATAAATTTTCAAAAAGAGAACCCCAAATAATAATTTTTTAACTAAAATCATTTTTTCAAGGAAAAAAATTGTGCCACCAAGTATCACTCTTACATGGTCATAGATCCTAAGATTACTAAAAAAGAAGTAGAGTTAATATTACTATAGCTTGTTTAAACACTTTTGAATTCTGGAAACATGTTAAAATTTTGAAACTAACGACGACCATGAGTAATACTTGGTGGTTTAGACAGTAGAATAATGAATGTTCAGAAAAAACTATTTGATATAAGAGATGGTAAAATAAATGAGCCTAATCACAAAGAGATTTTAATAAACATTTCAAGTTGATGCAGTTTACAAAAAGAGTTTGTTGATCCGAGTGATCCAACTTTTTATCAAGATGAAGTTATCTTATATCTCATTAATGAAGATGTTGACAATGTTCGAAATTATAGATTACTAACGAAGATAATAATATGGTTAGTGATTATATGTTATTTTTGTTACCATGTATTAATCTTCTTTATTCTTAGTTGTTTGTACATTTTTATCATTTACTAAACAAATAAATAAGATTAAATGACAAAACAATTTCAGAAAACTATTTCACACTAGATAACAAAAATATAATTTAAAAATATTCTGAAATAGGATAAAATATTAAATCTGAGAAAACAAAATAACTATAAAAAATATAATTATAAAACCTCACAAAATGATCTCAAAATAAAAAGACGATAAAACAATTAAAATAAACTTAAAATAAACAAAAAAATATTTAAATAATTATTAATAGCAAAGAAATACATAATCTCTTAAAAACATTTCCCTCTCCAGTTTATATCTTTACGCAGATTTTAGCGTTAGTCCTCGAGCTGGAGGTATTCTGTGAGCCGGTTTCGAACAAGTGTAGGATCCCTCCTGCATATATATGGCATAATCCCCAAAATTAAATTCAGAAAATAAGGTCAAATCGTAAGTAACTAAAGCAAAACAAAGTGACGTAATTCATGTGTTTAGAGTACCCCTCGGTTGGTGTGAACATGATTGGAAATCCAGCCATCCGAAGAGTTTGATAACATCTGTATCCAAATGCGTTGGGAACCATAGCTGTGACACAATATAATCGAAAATATGTCAATATCATCTCTAAATAGCAAAGTAAATATATGGATGACAATAGCTTGTTACACATACAACTTTCATTTGTAAGTAAGATTGGTAGCGATCCAGCAAGATTTGCAGCCACAGTACCGGATTGTATATGGTACAGGAAGTTTCTGCAAAAATTGATTTAAGTTTCCATGTTTAAAAGGTATATGTGTAACTTAAGTTATAATAAAAAAAAATATAATGAAGTGATATTAGGGTTTGAAAAGCCTACCTCCAGGCAGGAAGCCAGCCATTGATCCCCACAACAACGTTTAATCCCATATTGGCCATCCCTCCAGCGGCATAACCACTCGCAAAGTAGAGAGCTTGCGCTGCACCCACGCCAATACCTCCTACTCCTTTCTTAACTATCAAAATCAAGTATTATATTAATTAGTAACACTTGATATATAAATTTGGTGCATATTATATAGTCTAAACGTTGCATGTTAGGTGTAGATGATTTCGGCTGATTACCATCTTCTGGTTCATTACACAAAAGGTTAGCCACAAACGCAGCTGTAGTATTGATAGAAACCAAATCATCTTGCATGTTCTCAGAAACTTGTGTGACGTCACTCCCTAGTTCACACAACAGATTGTAAATACAGTCTTATTATATAGTTTTGAATTATAAGTGTTAGAAGTCATAATGTAACTTGAAGTTTAAAGCTAAATGATCTTACAAGCAGTGGTTTCCGCTCCACCCAAAAGAGAGACGGGACGTGTAGGAGCCGTAGGACAAATCCATTTTATCTATGCATAGCAACCATAAATTTCAGAAACTTAGACCAATTTTCCCTTTGGCTATAAATAATCAGATTTATGGAAAAACATGTTCATGGATCTGTACATTTGGAAGGTTCAAGTTTCTCACAAACCGAGCTGAGCTGCAAAACGAATTAACATATATTTGGTAAGAAACCAACTAAAGAATCATATGTAAAAATGCAAAATAAAGCATGCGGGAGTGTTACTCAAGGCCATTTTCCCCGATGTCGTGTAACCAAACTATTGTGGCCTTGTGGATTCCTGTAGGCTTAATAAGTTTAGTGTTGCCATATGCAATCCCATTATCTGCAAATATTTTCACAAGACACAAATTCATTATAGTCAGTTCCATCGATAACTTTGATCATAACTACAGTCGAAGTATAAGCAATCAACAATAATAAAAAAGAGCATACTAAAATCCATGTTCGAAAGACGAGAATAGCTTCTTATTTTTTCAAGGATTTTTTTTCTTCTTTTTCCAGAAGTAAAGATAGGGAATGTCTAGATTTCTTAGGATCTTTTATATAGGATTCACAAGTTTATACAATATGGAAATTTACTTGTCTAGCAAGTTTCCACAAAATGGAAACGTTTATACAAACTGTAAATTTTACTTGTCTAGCAAGTTTTCACAAATTGGAAATTTACTTATCTAGCAAGTTTCCACAAATTGGAAAATTTCTCTTCCATATCTTTATGGGCTTAACACATTCCTTTTCACACAAACACATTTTAGTAAAGCCCATGTCTTAACATGTCTTTATTAAATAATTGTTAAAACAATCCCCCACATGAAATGACTCTAAACATATGCAGATGCAACTATCTAAACTGACTTAGAAACATAAGCAATCAACAATAAAAAAGCATACTAAAATCCATGTTCTAAAGACGAGAAGAGCTTCTTATTTATTCAATGATATTTTTTTTCTTCTTTTTCCAAAAGATTTTTGCTGTAGTTTAAAGATAGGGAATGTAAAGTAACATTTTGTGTTTTTATAACCAAAAATGTGTTAGGAGAGAAAATCTTTGTATTAAAAGCTGGATGCATGAAAAATAAATCTCGGTGTTGAAAATTGATTGCATGAGTAAAATCTTATTATTAAAAGTTAGATGATATCTTAATAGTGTGCATAGGCGGATCTAAAATAAAATTATATTCGACTCATTAATTATTATACTAAAATTCAATTTTTGGATTGATAAATAGTTTTTTTTGTCAGGGAAGATGATGATAAATAGTCATGCTTAGTTTTCGGGGGAAAATGAAGCGCATAGGTACCAAAAAAACTTAATTGGATGGAACATAATGCATGGGTCATAACGTTATACTTGAGACCGAATAGAGATTGAGTGGTCAAATTATTCAGTAGTTAAACTGATAAGACTATCTCACTCAAACTTTTCTGTGTACCATGTTATATGGAGTAGACGATGTTAAAGAATGACTGGTAACCAACGCGGAGTTAACTCAACTGGTAAAGAAGTGTTAGTAACCTCCCCCAGACCTGAGTTCGATCCACGTTGGGAGGAGTCCTCTCTTCTAAAGAAAGTGAACTTAATCCGGTTTGAGTCCCGCTCTGAGGACGGGCCCACGAACGCTGAACCTCTTGGTATTCAAAATAGAAATAAATAAATAAATAAAAATAAAGAATGACTGATCATACAGGAAAATCAACGTAAATCCATCCGGAGAGAAGAATCCAAGACTCGACATACGGGTTTAGGTATCAGAGACCTATGTTAGATATTATGCTCTCACTCTTGAGACAGACATTGTCTATTCATGTATCAGAATCACATTATATTCATGCCTAAACTTTGCTCAAATGCGATGATTAGTATATGCATGAACTTATTGACCGTGCATAGTGCATAAAGATACATAAACTCAATTATGTTTTCATTTACGTACTTAAACTTTGAAGTTGTGGCTAATACATACATTGACTAAATCAAACCATTGAGAATGATAAGGTCATCTGCCACAACATTTCTAAGTGTTGAGTCATTTGTCACATCAGATGTTCCACCATCAATAAATTTTTAAATCTAAATATATGAAATAATTTCAAAAAAATTCAAATTATATATATAGTTTTTTGTGTGTATAATGTATAATTCTAATAATTTATTTGCCTTTAATATTTAACGTTTTCATTTACTTCACGTGAATTCAAAAACAAAAAAATTTAGAGAAATATTAGTAGAAAAGAATGGTAAAATGTGTATACTTTCACGGAAACATTATGTACCCCACAAAAAGAGAGCTCCAATACCAATCTTTTTGAATTCAAAGGTAATCTAAAAACTTCTTACAAACGGGATTTTCCCAGGAAACCCAACCATAAACTCTTCCTTACATATACTATAACACATCATCCCCTTATAGCCGTTCTCTTTCTTATATCTTTTAAACCCACCCAAATATAGATCAAAGTAAAAAGTGCTTAGATTAATTTAGAATTCAAAAGAAATGGACCGAAGCACTATTCTTTGGGATATTGAATGATTTCAGAAAATTGACTACCACCCTTTTCCACATACGTTTTTCCAAAACAAATTATTTGAAATTCACGTTGAGTAAATTAGAAACATTAAATACTAAATCTAAATATAACTAAAATTATTAGAATCATACATTTCACACACAAAAAATATATAAATTTTTTTGAAATATTTTTAAAAATTAATTTTTATATATGTTTTTTAAATTATTGATGATGTGGTAGGTGACTCAAGAACTAGAGATGTTGTGAAAGCTAACTCATCATCCACATCATCATTTTCAAAGGTTTGACTTGTTCAATGTATGTTTTAGCCACGACTTTAAAGTTTAGATATGTAAATTGAAAAAATGAGCGAGATTATGTATGTTTATACTGGTCATTACGTTTAAGTATAATTGTCGCACTTGAGCAAAATTCAGGTAATCTCATTCATGTATCCAACTATGGTTAGGGGTGGACACAAGACAACTACTTGCTATTTTTGGTATACTTACTACTTGACTTGCCTTATTTGGGTAATAGAAATTTGGACTTGTACTTGACTTGTTAAAAACGAGTACTTGAAATTTCACGTATTTATTATAAAGAAATACTTGCAAGTTATTTTCCCCCATTTTATAACTTAATACTTGTGAAATATTACCAGTTACTTGTAAGTTATTTTAGATTAATTACAAATTACTTCAGAATTAATTGCAAGTTATTTGTTAATCAGTCTTTACTCATTTAAAATTTACTTTAATTTTTAATCTAATTGAATTTTATTTTAGAAAATTAGTATATAGAATTTTGAAGGAGGGAAATTAGTAACATGTAAAACACAATGTGTATTTATATCTTTTTCAATACTTGATACTTAACTCATACATGCAAATAATAAAATTGGGTTACTTGTTATCCGGCTTGATCATAACAAGTACCTTCGTTTTCAAGCGTAGTACGGGTCTAGCAAATACAAACCGAGTAACGAGTAATTATACCCAACCGTAACTATGGTGCTAATTATTTAAAACTAGTTAGCTTCACTCCCCCGCGCACCCGTGGGGGTTGAGTTATGGCAGTAGTTTGTTGAACTCCATTTGTGAATACTCAGCTTTAAATGAAATTGTAGTTTTTATATCATGTTCAATACATATTTTTGTTGGAGAAGTGTTCGTCATGCCTGTTAAAGTCAGCTCCTACATTTTTTGGTGGATACGAATGGTGATATTTTCGGGTCACTTCGTAACACAGAAAAATACATAGTCGTAGGTCAATGTTATGCCATTATATAGTAGTATTAGGTGACGAACTATTTGATGTTTTGTAATCACATGGACCACTGCTCTCAGTTACTTAAGCGTAGTTATTTCTTAAACATTCTTTCTATCAAAGTTGTGAAGGTGTATTCAGGCATGTATATCTACGAGCACTTCTACTTGCGGCTTGACGAACCATTTGTATGGCTTGCTATACTCCCTCATCTTTCAGTTGCATCTGCAAGTTTCTTAGCATATAGTCAGTACTTCTAAATTCTAATCATCCAACTCCCCTTAGTTCTCATGGTTTCTTAGTTCTACTAAATTTATATATTTATGTTTGTAAATATCTTCTAATGTGAATAAAATGCTTCAAGGCTGATTCTTACCTAGCGTCCATAACACTATCCAAGTATGCAGATTGTATGCTGTGAAGATGCAGCTAAGTCACTCCATGCATCAGTCAGGTAGTAGCTCAAACAGTGATACACGCGAGCAAAGTGTGAAGCACATCACGAAGAGCAAATGGGATGACTCGATTATGAGCTGGAGCTGATGTGGACGATCCGAGAAGTATGGCTGAGCTGGACATACATCTTGGAGAGTATCAGAACGAAGATTCAATAAAGATTCTATGGATTCCTAAATCTAAGGGGCTTAGGGATTTTGTGTTTATCTCTAAGAAAATAAGGTTTATCTTCTTGAGGGTTTTGAGCCAACTAGGTTAGCGATCCTATCATATATAAATAGGAGAGCTTGCGCCGTGTATAGGGCAAGCGTTTCATAGAGAGAAAATTTATGAGAACTCAAGTGATTAAATATAGATCATTGAGTTTGAGAGATTAGATTGAGAATAGGTGTTCTTGTGAGATCATATAGGTCAATATAATAAAAGCAAGTTTTCAGAACAAAAGTGTGTGTTACGTCTCATTACTCTAAAAAGCACATAGCCTTACGTTTTCAATTGGTATCAGAGCTACCACTCGTAGCTTTTAATTCGGGTGAGATCCTGCGGATGAAGATGGAAGGCTATCAAGAACTCTTGAACAGCACAAGAATCATTCTTGATGCAGGAAACTACGGCTTCTGGAAGTCAAGGATGAGATCACAGATCAAGGGAATCAATCCACTTGCATGGAAAGCAGTCATGGAAACGTGGAAGGAACCCACGATCAAGGATGAAAAAGGAGGAGAAACGCCTAAACCAGAAGAGACTTGGACAGAAGAAGAGACAAAGAGATCAAAATAAAATTCTAAGGCTCTGAGTGCTATTCATTGTAGCGTCTCTAAGAAGACCTTTGAGCTGATTCAAGGCTGTGAAACACCAAAAGATGCATGGGATATACTTCAAACACACTTCGAAGGAACTCAAAAAGTGAAGAACTCAAGGAAAGATCCTCTGGCCACTCGTTTTGAAAATCTGAAGATTGATGAACATGAGTCTATTGCTGACTTTAGTGCCAAGCTCAGCTCATTGTCTCAGGAAGCTGCAACTCTTGGGAAGAAGTATAAAGAAAATAAGCTTGTAAAGAAATTCCTAAGGTGCTTGCCAGCCAAATACATGCCGTATAAGTCGGCTCTAAGCGTGTCTCAGTACACAGATGAACTCACCTTCGAGGAAGTTGTAGGGATGTTACAAGCTCATGAACTGGAATTGGAAGGCATTAAGAAACCACTAAGTTTAACTCTAGCAGTTAGTGAGACGAGCAAGAATATTACTAATGAGGATGATCCACTAAGCCAGTTGGTTAGAAGGTTCGATAGAGCATTAGGAAGGATTGAGAAAGGACAAGGATCATCTCAAAAGAAATTGGATGTCTCCAAGAAACAAACAGAAGGAGAAAAGTCCGCTAAACGTTCTGAAATCCAGTGTCATGAATGCAAAGGCTTTGGACATTATCGAACTGAGCGCCCAACAATCAAGAAAAGGGAAATCAAATGCTTTGGCTGTCAAGGTATGGGACAGACCCAATTGGAGTGTGTCAATGATCAAAAGAGGAGAAAGGAGAAATCCTTGCTTGTTGAGGAAGAAACAGATGGAGACAACACTGAAAGTGAAGAAGACCTTAACAACTTTGTGGCTTTTGTTGGGATCACTGAGTTCGAAGTAGGTGAGTCAGACTCTGATTCAGAACCTGATTTGGATCAAGAAGAGGTAAGAGACACCTTAATCAAGATAGGAAAAGAAAATGTGGAGCTGACTAAGGAGAATTCACGGCTTGAGACAGTCATTGAGTCACTTAACCTGGAACTCATGACCGTGAAGAGATTAAGTGATGAAAGTGTAACACTGATGAAAGAAAAGCTGAATCTTGCAGTTAAGGCTGATAGACTGGAACAAGAGCTGAAAGCAGAAAAAGAAACATCAGCACGACTGCAAGCTGAATTAACACAGCATCACAAGCAGATTCACATGCTCACCGGGAGTAAACAACTAGACAAAATCTTGAGTGCTGGAAAAAGAGGGCATAGAGGTCTAGGTTACATAGGAAGAGGAATACAAGAAGCCGAGAATATCAACTTTGTGTCAGGGGGATTTGCTGATCAAGATTTCAAAAGCTCGTATGGGAAAACAGATGGATGCTAGTTTTGTGAAAATCAAGGACACATTAAAGCATATTGCAGGAGGTTCAGAGAAAAGGTAAACTGGCTAAGAAGACAAGGTATGTACTACTGGAATGGTTTTAAGAATCTAATATGGATAAAGACATCTGATCTACATCAGACGACAAGGAATGGGCCCATGAAAAAAAAAGCCGGTCTTGGATCAGATGCAGCATGGACTTTGTCTCAGATGAGCTAGAAGAAACAGTCCCGTGGTACTTTGACAGTGGATGTTCCAGACACATGACTGGAGACCAGAAAAATCTTCAAAGGGTCAAATCGATTAAAGAAGGGAAAGTTTCCTTTGGAGATGGAGGACATGGAGACAAACAAGTGAAACTGAAATACCAAAACTAATGAATTTTATTTGGTGCAGGGACTAAAGGAAAATCTCATCAATGTAAGCCAGCTATGCGATGAAGGTTTGATGGTCATGTTTACGCGCACTGAGTGCAAGGGAATCATTGAGCGCCAAGAGACTGTCATTCAAGGAGTCAAGACAGGCAATAACTGCTACATGTGGAGAAACACAATGAAGTGTTTTAATGTTAAGGATGAGCTGAATCTGTGGCATCAAAGGCTGGGACACATGAACGTTCGAAATCTGACCACTCTGGTGAATAAAGAGATGATCCGTGGAGTTCCTCAAATAAAAGGAAGTGACAAGATGATATGCGGACCTTGCAATCAAGGAAAACAAGTCAAGGTGAAACACAAGAGGGTTCCTGACATTCAGTCTAAGTCAGCCCTTGACTTGGTTCACATGGACCTAATGGGACCAATGCAGATTGAGAGTGTAGCAGGAAAAAGATACGTCTTTGTATTGGTGGATGACTACACAAGGTTTACATGGGTAAGGTTCATCAGAGAGAAGTCAGACACAACAAGCAGCTTCAGGATCTAGGCACTTCAACTGATTAATAAGAGAGGAGGTGTGAAACGAATTAGAAGTGATCATGGAGGAGAATTCCAAAATGACACAATGAGGATGTTCTGTGAGAACCATGGGATAAGTCATCATTTCTCTGTACCCAGAACTCCACAACAGAATGGTGTGGTAGAAAGAAAGAACAGGACACTTCAAGAGATGGCTAGAGCAATGTTGCATGGGAACAATGTACCAACCAGATTCTGGTCTGAGGCGATCAACACTGCGTGTTACATCATCAATAGGGTGTACGTTAGGAAAGGGTCCACAAAAACACCGTATGAACTGTGGAAAGGAAAAACACCCAATTCTGAGCTATTTTCATGTGTTTGGTTGTAAATGCTACATCCTAAATAATAAAGATCACCTCGGGAAGTTTGACTCAAAGAGCGACAAAGGGATATTTATGGGCTACTCAGGAAATAGTACAACATTCAGGGTGTACAACAACAGAACATGCCTCATAATGGAATCAGTGAATGTGGTATTTGATGATTATTCATTCACACAATGGAAAGGGAAAAACTCTGAGGAGATTCTGATAATGAAGGAAGGAATGAAATATCTAGAGAGATGAGATACTTGACTCAGACGAATCTGACGCAGGACGTGACTCGTCCCAAGAAAGAGTTGCGAGTTCCTCGAAATCATTCTGCCAAAGACATCATAGGAGAAGCAGGAGAGGAAGAAAAACTCGAGGAGTTCTGATGAATCTCAGGAACAAGAAAGAATCGCCTGAGAAAGTCAAAGTACAAGCTCAAGAGCCGATAAAGACAAGCAAGGAGCTGCATGTCCCACACAACCATTTTGCCAAAGA
Source organism: Orychophragmus violaceus (assembly GCA_030180135.1). Classification (NCBI taxonomy): domain Eukaryota; kingdom Viridiplantae; phylum Streptophyta; class Magnoliopsida; order Brassicales; family Brassicaceae; genus Orychophragmus; species Orychophragmus violaceus. Next base: position 88,768,978 of record CM058229.1, on the reverse strand, counting down.
CATCATTGGAGAAGCTGAAGAAGAAAGAAAGACCAGAGGAGTCAAACTCGACTTTAAAGAGATAGTAAGATTTGCTTGTTTTGTTTCCACTATTGAACCTAAAACTCATGTGCAGGCAAATGATGATGAATTTTGGATCGTGGCCATGCAATAAGAGCTGGAACAATTCGTCCGCAATGATGTGTGGGAGTTAGTTCCAAGACCAGAACAAGGAAACGTCGTTGAAACCATGTGGATTTTCAAAAACAAGATTGATGAAGGAGGAGTTGTGATCAGGAACAAAGCAAGATTGGTTGCTCAGGGATATTCTCAAATCGAAGGTGTGGAATTTGAGGAAACGTTTGCTCCTGTCGCAAGACTTGAGTCAATCAGACTGTTTTTGGGAATGACATGCATCATGAACTTTACAGTCTACCAAATGGACGTGAAAAGTGCCTTTTTAAACGGATTTCTTCAAGAGAAAATATATGTTGAACAGCGAAAAGGGTTTGAAGATGCACCAAACCCTAAACACGTGTACAAGCTGAAGAAAGCTCTTTCTGGTCTAAAACAAGCGCCTAGGGCATGGTAGGAAAGACTGACAGGGTTTTTGTTGGATCAAGGCTACAACAGGGGAAGTGTAGACAAGACTCTGTTCATTCTGGAGCATAGCAGGGAGATCTTGATGGTACAGATATATGTGGATAACATCATATTTGGAGGCACATCATAGAAACTCGTTGATGAGTTTGTGTCAAGCATGACAAAGGAGTTTGAGATGAGCATGGTTGGAGATCTGAAGTACTTCCTTGGTCTTCAGATCACGCAGTCAAAAGAAGGGATATTTATCTCTCAAACAATATACGCTAAGAATCTTCTCACTAGATTCAAGATGGAACTGTGCAAAGAAGCTAAGACACCTATGAGCACTACTGTCAAAATGACAAAAGATGATGATAGAAAGGAGGTGGATATCAAAACTTACAGAGGTATGATAGGAAGTCTTCTATACTTAACTGCAAGTAGGCCAGATCTCACATTCATCGTTGGAGTGTGTGCACGATTTCAAGCTAAACCTAAGCAGTCACATCTAGAAGCTGTCAAACGCATCATCAGATATGTTAAAGAATCAGTTGCCTTAGGAATCTGGTATTCTAAGGGGTCAAACAAGAGCTTGTGGGTTACTGTGATGTTGACTGGGCATGAAGTGTTGATGATCGGAAAAGCACCAGTGTAGGTTGTTTCTTCTTAGGAAATGATCTCATTGCATGGATGAGAAAGAAGCATAATTCAATATCTCTTTCTACAGCAGAGGCCGAATACATTGTAATGGGAAGTTGTTGTGCTCAACTCTTATGGATGAAGCAAATGTCTTCTGATTTTGGAATGGACTCAGGGGTACTCCTGGTGTACTGTGACAACAAAAGTGCCATAAGTATTTCAAATAATCCAGTACAACACTCGAGAACCAAGCACATTGACATAAGACACCACTTCATTCGTGAGTTAGTGGAGGAAAAAACAGGTCATAATAGGACACATTGTCACTGAGTCTCAACTGTCTGATTTCTTTACAAAACCACTTGATTTTAATCGTTTTATCACTTCGAGAAATGCACTAGGATTTGTGAAATGTGACGGTTTGTGAAAGTGTGCAGAACTGATACAGGAAGTAACACATGGTGTATATTAAGCTCAGATTTAGCTTGGAGTTTTATGAGGAAGTGGAAAAGAGCTGCCTACCATTCCGTCTTGTTTGTGTCTAGTACAAGTTTCGTAGAAAGAGAGAGTAAAAGACAAGAAAAATCAGACTAGAGCTAGTTTTTGAGAAGTCAAGTGATAAAACTAGCTCAACAAGAAAGAAAAGAACAAAAAAAAAGGAAAAGAAAATAAGGGATCTTCTCTCTCCAACAGGATAATGGTTGAAAACTGACACATACAAGATAAAGGAATGAGAGTGTGAAAGCTAGCCATGAAAATCTGAATGACCAAGTGCATGAATCAACATGAGCTGAGGTTACATTCTAGTAAAAGCGTTGTGTCAGGCGGTACAAAGAAAGTCTTAAGAAATATGTAACTTCAAAATTTTCAAAGCTTGATGCCTGTGTAAGTGGAGTTTTTTATTAGACTTGAATATTCCCATAAAACTCATGACTTGGCTATGGATGTGGTTAAATTGGTTATGTGAAAGACTACATTAACTCTTGTGAAAGAAGAATATGGTCTGCTACAGTAAACCAGATGGGTACGGGGAGTCAATCTCAGATTGAACCAGGCGGGTTCGCTACTAAATCAGGATGCTAAACGACAAAAGATTGAATACTGAAGAGACATGAATATAAACTCTCGGCAAAAGAAACAAGAGACTATTCACTTATTGTTCATCTCCGAGAAACCCTAAAAGAACGATTGACAGTAAGATTTGGCAGAACTACTTCAAATCGAATCTCCGATGGCACATGCAACCGAAAGCGAAGCTCAATATGCTCAAGTCGCGACCCAAGAAGAGTTCAATCCGCTTGCCATGGTCGTTTACCAAGGATCGGACTTTCCCAACAGAGGAGAGACTTCGAATGAAAACCGTAATGCTCCCGAGCACGAGAAGACATCGATAGAAGAAGAGAATCTCAACGCTCAAACAACAGAGGGTGAAATCAATGTAGTCGAGGCTAGAAACAGTGATACAAGGCTTGAGACAGTTGCGGATTCGGGTCGAATGGCTCAAGATCCATCTCTGGAAGAAGAAAAGGTGAAGAACCTCGATAGATCTCGAAAATTGAAGAACAAGAAGAAGGCAAGTGAAGCGAATCCAACTGCGGATAAGGATTCAAAGAAGAAAAAGAAGGCAATCGAGATTTCTGACGGAGAGACTGAATCAGACGGATATGACTCTGAAACCAAGATTCAGTACACAAGCAATCTGAGAGAGCAACTCGGCTGCAAACAAGAAAGAGGAAGCATATTCCTGAGCAGAAAGAGTCCAAAGTCAAAAAATCTTATGGAAGGCCGATGGTATCCAAGAAGATCAAAGTCTCAAAATCCTTGGATCAAGAAAGGTATAAACTCTTTAAAAATAGGAGTATATTTCTTGAACGTTTGGTAGATATGAGTGAAGAGGATGAATGGGGATATCTGGAACTGATCTAAGATGGTAACTTAGTGTCAACTGTGACTAGGCTAGCTGGGTATGTCAAGGAACATATTGGTGAATTTTATGCTGCGTTACCTAGTGTGAAAGTGGAAGACTCAATGGAGAAAGTAGTTTTCTGGTTTAGAGGATATCCGTATGAGCTTTCTCCAGCTGCGATCAACGAGTCTTTGGGTCTTCAAGAACTGAATGAAGAAGAAATAAGGGCAGATATTGAAGCTGAGACAGAGAGTATGGAGACAGTTGTTATGTTTCGCAGTGAAGGAAAGACAGGATGGAAAGACCTCACTGCCACAGGACTTCCACCATGTTATTCAGCTTTGAGTGTGCTCTCGGCCTACAACTGGATTCCATCTACTCATAAGCATCACCTCTCTGAACAAAGGGCAAGGCTAATCTACAAGATTGCTCAAGGAATAAAAACAGATGTTGGGAGGATGATGTTCAAGCAGATCTTGTCTCTAGGAGTTGTTAAAGACTCAGACTCTCGTTGGTTGATGTTTCCAAGGGTCATCACTGGGCTCATGAAGGTTCAGCATGCACCTACAATGCTCAAAGGAGAAAAAGTCATTGCTCAAATCTTTTACAAGAAGGACGCACGATCTGGGGAAGCTTTTGTCAAGACCGAGGATTCCAAGTCTGCTAAGAAGAAGACTGTGAGTGCTAGTACAAGGAGAAATACACCACGAAGTGCCAAATCTAGTGCATCAGCTCCACGATTCTCGACTCAGATAATGCAGGAGATAGTGAGTCTTGGATCAGTTCGGGTACCTGTTGGCAGTTGTAGTCCGCGTGGAGCAAGAGAAGCAGTCGAAACACAAGTCATTAGATCAATCCTACTTTTAGGCAAAATCCCTTTAATCAACTCTTAATAAAGAACAATCTCTCAATTGTGATTAAGAACTAATCAAGCGCGCTAAAGAAGTTCATAAGAATATTAAACACATAGACATAAATTCCCATTGGCTAAACATGTAAAATCTCTAACTATGTTTTTTAAGCATTTCATCGAACACATTTGATTTGTGGTATGCTTTCTCCCCTCCCCCCCCCATTTTTTGAGCCAGATATGTATGACGGCCTTTATTTCTTTCCTTGGTAAAAGAAAAAGAATTTTTAAGGATTGTGCGAGGCGATTCTAGGTTATTGGGCGAGATCAAAGTTTAGGTGCAAGTACGTGCTCGGCTTATCCTGTTTTTGATTTTCGTGGATCGAAACTATGCTCGTTTTTTACAAATGTTTTTAAGTGCGAACTTGGGCTCGTCTTATCTTGTCATTCATTAATTTTCCTAGGTGCAGATACATGCTCGGCTTATCCTGTGAAGTTCTTGAAAATAGTTGTGCGAAGGAGGTTCGGCTTACAAAACGTTTTCTAAGGACATATGGGGGTATGGACCCGGCTTACAATCATTGAGAACGACGATGTGATGCATTATGTCACTGTGCATGAGACACATATTTATTTGATCGATCATTTGGTCAAAATGTCGATTGTTGAGTTATATCCGAAAAGAAATGTTTTACATTAACATATAAGGGTGGTTGCACCTCATGGCAGGTTGCCTACGTACTCTCCAGGGAGAGATCAAGCCGGGCGTAGTTCTTTCTTTTATAATTCTGATTCAAGGCCCGATTTCTTTATAGATATATTTTGATAGAGCTTTGAAGCTCGTTTTTAGTAGGATCTGGAGCTCGTGTTCGGTTCTTTTATTTTGGTAGCAAGGCCAGTACTGGCTAGAACGCCCTTTCCACCGGGGGTCGGATCCTGTCCGCTTTCATCGGATATGGTTACTTATTCAACGTGTCTCCGTAGTCCGACCGTTCCGATTGTGCCGCCAGTGGAGTCGGTGAGAGGTCTTTTCGATAGCCTCCTCCTGTGATCATGTAGTACCAATTTTTGCGGAGCTCCTTTGAGGGTGAGGTTGACTGAGCTGTCTGTCTTGATTAGGATCTAGTGGTTTTTTGGTCGCCTATCCAGAGCTCGGCGATGAGCGAGTCATTGTGCGGCGTTCTGAGACTTTCTTCGTCTCTCGTGGTAAGAGTGATTTCTTCCCCAGATCTCGTGGCAAGAGTGATTTCGTATGTGCTTGTTCCATGCTTAATTTTGTTGGTTGCCGATGTTTTATGTTGCCTCCTTCTTCCTTTTTTCGCCGAGGCACTCCGGTTTCGGCTCCTTTGCTCTCTTGGTGGAGGAGAACCTTTTTGCGAGCAAGTCTCTCATTTCTTCTATTTTGACGAAGGCGGCTGCTCGGTAGAGAGCGTCTTTGAAGGTTTGCGGTTTGTTGATCACCAGATTGTCGCCGAATGATGATTCATGCCAGAGACTATACCGTATTGCCGAGAGCTCCTCATCATCGGTTACTGATATTTCGGAGACGACATCCTTGAACCTGTTGATGTACAATCTAAGAGATTCCTTCGGTCCCTGGTTTATAGCCTAGAGGTCGGCGCTCGAGGCTTCCTCTTGGGTGAACGTGGAGTGGTGCTTAAGAAATGTAGTCAATAGCTGGTGATAATTGTCAATGGAGTGTGCCTCCAGACATGAAAACCAGTTGAGGGCGCGCCGCTTAATTGTTTGACGAAGAGTTGGCAAAAGCCGGCGTCGCATTCCTCGGGTGAGAATTTGGTTCGTGATAATGCAGTATTGAAAGCTGTCAGGTACCGTTGAGGGTCCGAACTCCCCTCGTAGGTTTGCAACTTGATTTATCCGAGGTGCGCGAACGGTGTCTCCGTTATCTTCACTGTTAACGGTGTATTTCGCTCCTCATTGGGAGATCGGCCGATTTCCAAGGCCGAGCTGGTTTTCATGTTTTCATTTGATGTTATGTCACCGGCTGCGTAACTCGAGCCCGTCATTATTGCTAGCTTTTGATTGGTTTTGAGTCGTTTCAGCTAATGGCGGTGCTGAGGGTGCGGGTGGTTCTTGGCACGTGTCCTTTTGAGGTTACAGGGAGGGGTCGTCAATCCGTTTCCTGCATGTGTTCTAATCGTTTGTGAGCTGGCCAAAGCGGGTGTTGTCGCTCCGAGTTAGCTTGTTGACCAATGCTGTCAGGGTCTTGATGAGGGAGAAGACGTCCTGGTTTGAATGCTTGGAGTCTGGTTTGTCAGCTTGGCGTCTTGGTGGGTACTGGTTACGTCGCTGTGGTTTACCGGGGTATCGGTCGGTAAGAATGGTGAACATGCTCCGTCCATCGAGCTCGGGGATCTCGGGCTCGGAAAGAGCGGGCCCGGATCATTGACTGAGAGCGACATTATGGAAAATTATTTTATTGATTTAATTATTTATTGAATAATACATAAATTATTTTTTATTCCCAAAACAATCTCCTTCATCCGTCTCAGTCCAATTCTCGGTCATACGGTTCCAGTCTTGAACCGTAATCTATACTGGTCTTTCTCCCCCTTTTTCCATAAGTTTCAACCGGCTCATTTTCGTTTGGAAAACCCTTTGAGCCATCCAATGGAATCCCGTCACACTTGTACGAGAATATCAGGAGTAAAATTGAAATAGTCCTTTAAAAAAGTTTAGTGATAGAAAATAATTGAAACATATAAAATAAAATAATGTATTTACCAGGAAATCGAAGAACCATGTGATTTTAAGACCTCTGGCAATATGCATGTTGGTTATAAAATTTCCGCAACAATGTCGTTTGATTACATCGCTGATGACAGACTGAATTGCAGCATTAAAACTGAACCAAATGGTCCGACTTTCGCGGGACAAGTGTAAAATAAGAAGTCGGTCCCGGACCGGTGTTGCGATTACATGCTGAATGGTGGTTCAGTTTTCGGCGGATAAACGAACAACGTCCAGGTTTAGAAATTTAAAGAATTTGAAAGGAGAATAATATAAGATATGAGGATGAAAAGGAGGAAATCAGAACAATATTTATAAATTGTATTCCGACGGCATAACTGTCAAATTTTCGTCGGGAACCGACCAATTAGAAATAGTCCGACATACTTGATTTCTTAAAACCATAGAATACGTGTTCAAAGAGAATGTAAGGGATGGAATGTGGTCTTAAAGACCCTTACTTTATATCCTCAGTTGTTTTTCAATCGTTTGTTTCGTAATTTGAAACCCTATACCCTAAACCCTCGGTTGTACACCGGTAATATCCGACGGATTTTAAAATATACGTCGAAAATCTGTCCGATATGGCACCGCCTTTTCTCCCCCTCGGTTAGCCATCAGAAAGTTTAAAAATAAAAGAAAAGACCCTGTATCGAAACGTAACACGGAGAGATAAGTGTAGAGTATGAAACCATTGAGCTGAGTGTTACGTTAACGTTTATCATACAAACTAATACTGATATTGTGATATTTTTTCTATTTGTTAAAAAAATAAAAACTCTGGAAAATATTACAAAACTTATTTCAAAAATAAATGTAATATTTTTAAGTTATTTTTTCAAAATATTTTATATTTTAGATCTAAACTTCATCGGTTCTGAGTTGTAGTCGGCTGAAATTGAATTGATGTTGTTATCAAATTCACCTCTCTCTTCTTCTGAATCTGAATAAAGAATGACGTCTCCAAATTGACTAAAATAAACGACTAGATTAACTTCTAGGGATTCTTCTACATGAGCTATATAATCACTTCTGCTTGTTTGTAATGGAGCATGTTCCTCTACTCTGTAGGCTTTTCCTCACGGGTTAATTTTAGGAACTGTGATCCATGGGTTTTTCTCGTATGTTTTCTGAGAGTGATGTATATAAGACACCTGCGTCAAATGAAATATAATTTATATGGTAAATTAAAAACACATGAAAATTAAGTTTTTAGCTAGATTATTAAAAATGTAAAGTTGATCCCTAACCTGATCTGCTTATGAAGCAATAATGAAAGGATCATATTTCCGAAGCTTTTTAGTCGAATGGATTGACATCACTCCAAACTCATCGGTGGTGACATATTGGCTAATAATCGGGTTATACCAATCACAAAAGACCACACTGTGATATGCGGTTGTTCTGGTAGAGCCTTCTTTATGCACCTTAAACGTATATCCCCATGTGAAATATCTTGGATAAGACTTTGTATTGTAGTGGAGGCCGTTGACTATGTCTATCAACCAATCATCGGGCATGCATCCATTTCTTAATTCATTTAAATATTACACGCAAGAGTTAATAAAATTATCCAATTGTCGCCGTTGAATAACACTTAAAAATAAAATCTTACATAAAATTGTAACCAAATGGAAAATTCTTTTTGTTTATACTCTTCACGCTCGTCCTCAGTCAGTTTTGGATGAAAATGTCGTAGAACGTCTATGTATAACCTATGAGAAGTAAATTCTCATTAGTACACTTATTATTAAACTTACTTGCCAATATAATAACAAACATAATATAAACTATATACCTCTTATATTCGATGACTTCGTCGCAATTGGTGAGAATATACGTGTGCAGGTGTGCATTCTCATGGGATGTCAGTTTCGGCACATGTGATTTTCTGCCTAACAGCCAACTTGTTGAAAAAATTTGGGTACTGTTAACGGATAAATTGGCCTCTCTCCTCTATCATCGTTTCGAGATGTGCGCCGACTCTTTGTACGTACTTGCGCTGGGAAGTAATAGCTGGAAAAGGTCGCAGTCTCTTCGTTGTTATATTGAGCCCCTGTAGAGAGCGTCTTTAAGGGTTTGCGGTTTGTTCATCACCAGATTGTCGCAGAATGATGATTCATGCCAGAGTCTATACCGTAATGCCGAGAGACCCTCATCATCGGTTACAGATATTTCGGAGACCACATCCTTGAACATGTTGATGTACAATCTAAGAGATTTCTTCGTTCCCTGGTTTATAGCCTAGAGGTCGGTGCTCGAGGCTTCCTCTTGGGTGAACGTGGAGTGGTGCTTAAGGAATGTAGTCAGTAGCTGGTGATAGTTGTACATTGACTGTGCCTCCAGACATGAAAACCAGTTGAGGGCGCGACGCTTAATTTTTTGACGAAGAGTTGGCAAAAGCCAGCGTCGCATTCCTCGGGTGAGAATTGGGTTCGTGATAATGCATTATTGAAAGCTTTCAGGTACCGTTGAGGTCCGAAATCCCCTCGTAGGTTGGCAACTTGATTTCTCCGAGGTGCACGAACGGTGTCTCCGTTATCTTCACTGTTAACGGTGTATTTTGCTCCTCTTTGGGAGATCGGTCGATTTCCTGGGCCGAGCTGGTTTTCCTGTGTTCATTTGATGTTATGTAACCAGCTGCGCCTTCAGTAACTCGAGCCCGTGGTTATTGCTAGCTTTTGATTGGTTTTGAGTCGGTTCAGCTGATGGCGGTGCTGAGGGTGCGGGTGGTTCTTGGCATGTGTCCTTTTGAGGTCACAGGGAGGGGTCGTCAATCCGTTTCCTGCATGTATTCTAATCGTTTGTGAGCTGGTCAAAGCAGGTGTTGTCGCTCCGAGTTAGCTTGTCGACCAATGCTGTCAGAGTGTTGATGAGGGAGAAGATGTCCTGGTTTGAATGCTTGGCGTCTGGTTTGTCAGCTCGGCGTATTGGTGGGTACTGGTTACCTCGCTGTGGTTTACCGGAGTATCGGTCGGTAAGAATGGTGAACATGCTCCGTCCATCGAGCTCGGGGATCTCGGGCTCGGAAAGAGCGGGCCCGCATCATTGACTGAGAGCGATATTATTGAAAATTATTTTGTTGATTTAGTTATTTATTGAATAATACATAAATTATATTTTATTCCCAAACCAATCTCCTTCATCGGTCTCAGTCCAATTCTCGGTCATACGATTCCAGTCTTGAACCGTAATCTATACTGGTCATTCTCCCCCTTTTACCATAAGTTTCAGCCGGTTCATTTTCGTTTGGAAAACCCTTCGAGCCATCCAATGGAATCCCGCCACACTTGTCCGAGAATATCAGGAGTAAAATTGAAATAGTCCTTTAAAAAAATTTTACTGATAGAAAATAATTGAAAGCTATAAAATAAAATAATGTATTTATGATAACACGGATTTTGCAATCCTTTGAGGTACCAATTCCTCAAGCTTATCGAAGTAGCCTTGAGGTATCGAACCTATTCTGGGACGGATAAAACCAATACGCACACACTAAACCTCTAGAGTCAAGCAATACCAATTTGAGTTGAAATTCTAGTATCCTAAGTGCAATTAACAATATCAAGCAATGAAATCTAGCAAGATAGAACAAACAAGATAATTCAAATAGATGATTAAAGATCAAGCTCTTGGGTATAGGAAATTTGATATAAGCAACTAGACATTGAATCAAGATGTCAAACACAACATTAAAATGCTAATCCTTTAGCTTAGAAACACCAATTCAAGTTAATACATTCTCATGTCATTAACCCTATGCTAATCAAGCATTAAACATCAACTCTCGTTGGCTAATAACAAGCAAGCACGCATTTAACACAAGTTCTTTAGCTACTAAACACCTTACGCATCAATTGTCATTGGATAAGAATGTAAAGCTCTCATTAAATTCTAGCTAGCATTTCATCGAACACTTTATGTGCTATAAAATCCCAAGGTTCTAGATCAAGGATAGCTAAGCCTAATCTAGCATTAAGAACATCTAATGAGAAAGGATCAATTAAATTCTAAGCCCTAGACATCAAGATTCAACCCCTAATCACTCAAATCTTCCTAACCCAAAAGCTCAAAAGGAGACTACTCACTAATCATTCTACGAACAACAAAATCCATAGAAATAGTGTTGATCATAGGAGATTAGAGAAAGTAGGAAGATTGAAACAAAGAATCACCAAAGAAGTACTAGATTAATCCCCGAAATCAATCTTGTTCTTACAAAAGAGTTTAGAACCTCAAAAACAGCTTAACATCCAATAAAAAATAGGTTTTTGGCTTAAATAGTCAATAGGGTGCGAGCCGGGTCAACCCGGAACAAACCGGGTGTTGACCCGGATCCAAGGCAATTTCTGGGACGCGTATCGGTTGGGTCGGTCGATACACCGACTGATACGAGCTCTCGGATTTTCCCTTGGATCCGGGTAAACACCCGGCAACGGCGCCAAATTGATAACAAGGATTTTTGCAATCCTTTGAGGTACCAATTCCTCAAGCTTATCGTGGTAGCTTTGAGGTATCGAACCTATTCTGGGACGGATAAAACCAATAAGTATGCACTAAACCTTCAGAGTCAAATCAAGAAATTTTGGTTTTTAATTTCTAACAATCCTAACAAAGTAAATCAAACTGAAGCAAATAAAAAGGCAGATAAACAAACGATTCAATCAATAGGAAGAATAAGGCTCGAGGAAGCTGAGCCACCACGACAGAACCAAGCTAGACAGATGGTTGTCCATGAGAGGACTTTAGCTGACTACAACAGACCGGATGAGTATCATGCAAACCGGTCAGCTTTAGTGCTTCCTGCTTTTGAGAGGAATGATTTTGAGATCAAAACCATCTACTACTCGCTGATGAGACAGAATGCATTCCATGGTTACCCAACGGAGCAGCCTATGGATCACATTGATCAGTTTGAGGACATCGTCACTGGCATGAAGTATGATGGAGTCTGCCCGGACTATCTGTTCCTTAAGCTCTTTCCGCACAGTCTTGCTGGAGACGCTAGTGCATGGCTAAAGCAGCTGGCACCTGCTCAGTATACTACTTGGGCAGCCCTGAAGAGTGACTTCCTGCCTCACTTCTATGATGATGCGCGTTCAGACCAGTCCAGACAGGACATACTCACATTTTCCCAAGGAGTTGTGGAGCCTTTGAAGACTGCCTGGATGAGATTTAAGCAGTATCAGCGTGACTGTCCACACCATGGATTTACAGAAGTTCAGTTGATTGGTATCTTCTTCAGAGGCATAGATCTTCCATATCAGTCTGCGTTGGATAATTCCAGTAATGCTAACTTCAACACCAGGACTCCCACACAAACTAAGCAGTTGATTGAGAATCTAATAGGTAGCAACAGTTGCAAGACTATGGATGAGAGGAGGAAGAAATCTGGTGGAAGTGTAGAGAATTCTGACATAGCTGATATTAGATCTAGGCTGGACACAGTTTGCAATCTCCTAGCAGGTAAGAAAGCTGTCCACTTTGCCCAAGATGTAGAGGTAATTCAGACTGAGGAGGGTACTCAGGAGGAAGATGTGAATTACATAGGAGGATCTGGATTTCAAGGTAATAGATTTGGTAATCAACAGGGAAACAGATTTTTCAATGGAGGACAGAAAAGTGCTTTCAACAGCAACTCATCTAATTCTGGACAGACTAGTGGTTTTCAGAAAACCTTTGGACAAGGTACTCAGAGAACCTATGGATCTGAGAGTAGAGTGGAGACAATGCTAAAACAGATGATGGAGAGTCAGACTAAGAATGCAGCAGATGTCAACGAGAAGATGGAAACAATCTACAGGGAGCTGATTGGGAAGTTTGAATATTTGAGCACACACATGAAGGAGCTTGATGCTAGAGTTGCAAAAACTGCTGGATATGCTCAAAGGGAAGATGGATATCTCCCAGGACGGACTGATGCTAATCCCAAGTACCAATGCAATGCAGTGACGTTGAGAAGTGGTAAGGAGCTGTCGTCTGGCCAGAAAAAGCAGTTAAGTGTTGAAGAACTCGTGGAAATTGAAGAGCTGGAAGATGAGATACGCGATATTCGCAATGCGTCGACCGATGCAACTAAGCAACGATCGATGCAGAGCGAAATCAGGGAATGGGAAGTCGTAACACAGTCGCCTAGCATCGATCGATGCGACAAGAGCAACGATCGACACAAGGTGACTGCAGAGAGTTCGAAACCAGAGAAACCGAAACAGTCGACCGAAAGGGTATACAAGCCTAAGGTACCTTATCCCAAGAATCCCAGAAAGGCTAAGAATGATAGGCAGTATGCGAAGTGGAAAGAGTTCATAAAAAAGGTGAAAGTTGAAGTACCTTTGTTGGACTCCATTGAAACTTCTCCTATGATGAAAAGATGCCTTAAGGATATGATTTCTGGAAAATGGTCTGATGAGGAGAGTATAATGATGCTCAATGAGGTATGCAGTGCAGTGGTTCAGGGCAGAATTCCCGAGAAGTTAAAGGATCCAGGAAGCTTCGTGTTAGATTGTGCTATCTACAAAGAGAGGTTCGAAAGGTCTCTATGTGACCTTGGCTCCAGTGTAAATCTTATGCCCCTTTCAGTTGCTAAAAGGCTCGGAATGACAGACTTTATACCCACTAGAATATCACTGGTTCTGGCAGATAGATCAATCAGGATTCCCGAAGGAGTAATAGAGGATGTGCCTATAATGGTTGGCAAATGTGTGATCCCTACTGATTTTGTGGTTCTACAATATGGACAGGAGCCAAAAGATCCATTGATTCTGGACAGGTCTTTCTTAGCTACAGCTGGTGCAATGATTGACTGTCAGGGAGGTAAAATAGTTTTGAATGTGGGTGATCTGAAGATGAGTTTCGATATGAACAAGCTGGTAAAGAGACCAACCATCGACGGGAAGACCTTCTATGTGGACACATTGGGTGATTTGGCTGCCGAGTACTTTTACCAATCACATGCTGAAGACCCACTAGAAAGGGCTTTGCTGAGCTCTATATTGGAGTTGGAGTACCTGCAGGACGAGCCGGCAATTTGCTATACGAGACTGATGGATTCTGTTGAGGTTGCAATGCATGTAGAAGTGTCTGATGCGACCGTGCAACGATTGACACTACCTAAGCATCAATCGTTGCAGTTCGACAGAGACTGGGCAGAGGAAAAATCTCCGAAAATAGAACTGAAACAACTTCCATCCGGGCTAAGGTACGCATTTCTTGGACCCAATTCAACTTATCCAGTGATTGTTAATGATAGTCTGAACAACGCAGAGCTCACTTTACTGCTAAGCAAGCTGCGCAAGCATCGCAAGGCTCTTGGCTATTCTCTTGCTGATATTTCAGGTATCTCACCGGAGCTGTGCATGCATCGGATACATCTTGAATATGAATCCAAGACATCTATCGAGCATCAGAGAAGACTTAATCCTAATCTGCAGGAAGTGGTTAAAAAGGAGATTATGAAACTCCTTGATGCTGGGATTATCTATCCTATCTCTGATAGTGATTGGGTGAGTCCAGTCCATGTAGTACCTAAGAAGGGTGGAGTTACAGTTGTGAAGAATGAGAAGAACGAGCTGATCCCTACTAGGAATGTAACAGGACACAGGATGTGTATAGATTATAGGAAGCTGAATGCTGCTACCAGGAAGGATCATTTACCCTTGCCTTTTATTGATAAGATGCTTGAGAGGTTAGCCAATCATCCTTACTATTGCTTCCTCGATGGGTACTCAGGTTTCTTTCAGATTCCTATCCATCCAGAGGATCAGGGAAAGACCACTTTTACTTGTCCATATGGCACATTTGCTTACCGTAGGATGCCTTTTGGACTGTGCAATGCACCAGCCACTTTCCAGAGATGCATGATGTCCATATTCACAGACATGATTGAGGACTTTATGGAGGTATTCATGGATGATTTCTCAGTATATGGATCATCCTATAATGAATGTTTAGATAATCTGTGTAAGGTTCTGAGAAGATGTGAAGAGAAGCACTTAGTTCTTAATTGGGAGAAGTGTCATTTCATGGTCAGAGATGGCATTGTACTTGGACATAAAGTGTCTGAAGCAGGAATAGAGGTGGACCGCGCTAAGATTGAGGTAATGACCAACCTTCAGGCGCCTGATTCTGTTAAGTCTATTAGAAGCTTTCTTGGACATGCTGGCTTCTATAGACGGTTCATCAAAGATTTAAGTAAGATCGCTAGGCCACTAACTGCTTTGCTGTGTAAGGATACCAAATTTGAGTTCACTGCATATTGTCAGACTGCATTTGAACAGATCAAGCAGGCATTAGTGAGTGCTCCCATA
Organism: Orychophragmus violaceus; assembly: GCA_030180135.1. Lineage (NCBI taxonomy): Eukaryota > Viridiplantae > Streptophyta > Magnoliopsida > Brassicales > Brassicaceae > Orychophragmus > Orychophragmus violaceus. The sequence goes on along the minus strand of CM058229.1, from coordinate 88,753,965 downwards.
GTTCAGCCACCGGATTGGGATCTGCCTTTTGAGGTTATGTGTGATGCAAGTGATTATGCTGTAGGAGCTGTTCTTGGGCAGAAAAAGGATAGAAAGCTTCATGCTATCTATTATGCCAGTAGGACACTGGATGATGCACAAAGAAACTATGCCACTACGGAGAAGGAGGTGTTGGCAGTTGTCTTTGCATTTGAGAAGTTTCGCCCTTATCTTGTTGGCTCAAAGGTGATTGTACACACTGATCATTCAGAACTGAAGTATCTGATGCAGAAGAAAGATGCTAAGCCAAGATTGTTGAGATGGATTCTGTTGCTTCAGGAGTTTGACATTGAAGTGAGGGATAAGAAAGGGGTTGAAAATGGAGTTGCTGACCATCTTTCAAGGATGCTGGTTGAAGAAGACGTGCCAATTAATGACTATTTGCCTGAAGAGAACGTCAATATGGTTGGGACAATGTTTCACACAGATTTAGACGGAAACCTACAAAACTATCGGATTAATCGCATTGCGTCGATCGATGCCATCTCGGCGTCGATCGATGCACCTATCGGGACAGCGACGATCGATGCGCTCCTCTGCGACGATCGTTGCAGTGCGGATACAGATCCAGAGACTTTTACAATTCAGATTGGAGGCTACGAGTTTGAGATTGATGCTGTCATAACAACTGATCGACCATGGTATGCAGATATAGCCAACTACCTGGCTGCAGAGACTGAACCAGATGATCTGAAAGGGTATGAGAAGAAGAGGTTCTTCAGAGAGCTTAGGCGATACTATTGGGATAAACCTTACCTCTATAAGCACTGTTCAGATGGCCTTTACAGAAGATGTGTTGCTGAATCAGAGGTTCCATATATCCTATTCCATTGCCATGGATCAGATTATGCAGGACATTTTGCTACTTTTAAGACTGTGTCTAAGGTTTTGCAAGCAGGTTTCTAGTGGCATACAATGTTTGCTGATAGTCACTCCTTCATTTCTCATTGTGATGCCTGTCAGAGGAGAGGGAAAATCAGTAGGAAGCATGAGATGCCTCAGAATTTCATTCTTGAAGTTGAGTTTTTTGATTGCTGGGGCATAGAATTTATGGGTCCTTTTCCCTCATCTCATGGGAATAAATTCATCCTGGTTGCTGTGGATTATGTGTCTAAGTGGGTAGAAGCAATAGCTAGTCCAACCAATGATTCTTCAGTAGTCATTAAGCTATTTAAGTCCATCATATTCCCTAGATTTGGAGTACCTCGGATAGTGATTAGTGATGGAGGATCTCACTTTATTAATAAGTTCTTCGAGAAGCTCTTGAGGAAGCATGGAGTTCACCACCGAGTTGCTACTCCTTATCACCCTCAGACTAGTGGACAAGTCGAGGTTTCTAACAGACAGATCAAAGAAATCTTAGAGAAGACAGTTGGGAAGACAAGAAAAGATTGGGCAGCTAAGCTTGATGATGCTTTATGGGCCTACAGGACTGCATTTAAGACGCCATTAGGGACTACTCCATTTCATTTGCTGTATGGAAAAGCCTGTCATCTGCCAGTGGAACTTGAGCACAAAGCAGCGTGGGCTGTAAAGCAAATGAACTTTGATCTTAAATCAGCTGCAGAAAGGAGATTGATACAGCTTAATGAGTTGGATGAGATTAGACATTTTGCCTATGAGAACTCAAAGCTGTACAAGGAGAGGACTAAGGCTTATCATGACAAGAAGATTGTTTCTAGAAGGTTTGAGCCTAATGATCAGGTACTTTTATATAGTTCTCGTTTGCACTTGTTTCCAGGTAAGCTGAAATCAAGATGGTCCGGTCCCTACACGATCAAGGAAGTGCGTCCATATGGAGCTGTCGTTCTAGTCGGCAAGGAAGGTAATGAATTCACTGTGAATGGACAGAGGGTAAAACATTATTGGGCTAAGGCGGAGATTCCAAGAGGTCAGATTCTGCCTCTGGATGATGCACCCTCTGCCTGAAAATCTTGTCCGTCCGGTCAAGCTATTGACCTTAAACAAGCGCTGGGTGGGAGGCAACCAACCATTAGGTACTGGTGTTTTTCTACTTAATTTTTGATGTTTTTGTTAGGATTTTACGTTTGTTTTTGTTTTTGGTGAAGTTATGTTTGCAGGTCTCGGACGAATTCGCAGTGCGTCGATCGACGCACTTCTGTGTCGATCGTCACAACACGATCGGAATCGCATTGCAGCGATCGTTGCGGTCCTGAGCAACGATCGACCATACACGAAAATCGCCTAGTAACGGTCGATGCACTTAGTGCAACGATCGATACCTGAGCGATAGAGGTAAACCCGACAGACATAATCTCATCTTTTATCTATAATTTCTTTTTACCGATCCTTCGCTTGACACTACTGGGGACAGTGTGTCTTAAGTGTGGGGGAGGTGCTACTGACGTTTATCTTTCTGTTTTCTTAAGAGTCAGTCCATTTTTCAAAAGTTTTTGTTTTATTGAGTCAGAATTGTTTAAGTAAGAAACTATGATTTTCTGAGAAGATTTACAAGACTTGCAGGAACTTAAGTAACCATTGGGATGAAGTTGCAGGATCTATCTCTGACCATTAGAAAACCCAGACACAGATCAACCTACTGGGAACACCCACATCACTTCAGGTATCAGAGGATCCTTTTACTGACTTCAACCTTAATACTGACTTAGATTTCTCACTTAAGGGCTTGGTATACTTTGTGTCGGATTCCCTTGTTAGTTCCGACACAGCCTGTCAACCTATCCTATTTAGTTCCCTTCTCCCCTTCTATTAAGGAAAAAAAAAGATAATAAACTGAGGATGAGTTAGTAACTCCGAAGTGGTCACAGGAGTGGTAGAGACCCCTATTATCTCCTGTGCGATCCATGGAATGTGTCCAAAGTACACCCCATAACGGGAAGAACACTGATAAAAAAATAAAATGATACCCAATGTGGGAAAAATCAGTTGTTAAGGAAGGGAAAGAGAAGAAAGGGACTAGAGAAAGATAGTATGGTGGTCTAGAGCTGATAAGGTAAGAATCCATGTGCCCTTTGATCGATACTCCTTAGGTGAGACCGCACTTAAATACTTGCAGAAGTCAGTAGGGAGAATTTGAATGCTTGAATGTGATTGTGGAGTTTACTTAGGACAGTTGCTAAGTGTGGGGGAAGTACATGTTGGTCTTGATATCCTGTGATTGATTCTTTCAGTAGTTTACTAAGGGGAATCTGAGTATTGTAGCTTCTAGGATGAAATGAGTTTCTGAAGAGTTTTCAAACCTCTTCACCAAGCTTTAGTTCTCTGTTTTGCTTGAGGGCAAGCAAAGTCTAAGTGTGGGGGAGTTGATATATCATGGTTTTTACTAGTTTTAGACCATGATATAAGTGTGTTTTAGTGTCTTTTTGTGTTCTTTTAGAGTCTTTTACAGGTATAATCAGGTTTGGAGCTGAATTGAAGATATTGGAGTATTTTGGAGATTTTTGGAGTGATTGGCCGAGAGATAGAGTTCACTGTCCGAAATAGAGTAATGCGTCGATCGTTGCACACTACCACCGATCGTTGCACCAGCGAGATGGGCCAAAACTCGGCGGTTTATGAAGAGTCAAGATATTGCACTTTGATCCAGAAGTTCCTGATATTTACAAAGAAGCCCCTGGCCGAGATTAGACCTATATAATTGAGTTTTTGGTGTTTTAATTAGATACGCTTTTTACTTACGCTTTCATAATTAAGAGCAGAGGATTTTTAGAGCTTTTGGGGCTGATCTGAACCTTTACTTCATCTGTATTTGGAGAAGATTTCGAACCCCTTTAATTCGTTATCTTTTTTGCAATTTATTCTTCATATGATTATGTTTTCATTATCTATGTCTGAGTAGATTCCTAGTTAGGTTTAGGATTTCTCACATAGGATTTCATGACTTGCTAGACTTGTTTAATTCAGTTAAGGATTCATAACTATATCTGTTCTTCAATCTAATTGTTCTTAAAGCTAGTTCTAACCTGATCAATTAGAATCTAGATCTTAGGTTGCTAAATACGACACGGAAGTGTGGTTTAGGAATCTGAACTAATTAGGTTGAGCAATTAAACTTCTCACAAACGAAAGTTTGGTTTATGATAATTGTGAACATATCAAACTTGGAATTAATGCTAGTTTAATCTATTAGTTCTCGCAAACGAAAGTTTGGTTTGCTGCACTTAGACTTAGAGAATTATCGCAAAGGAATTTGGTTAATTCTATATCTGTGTTTTGAGTTCTTGAACTGCGCTTAATTAGATCCTTGCTGAATGAACTGTCTGCTTGTCTGATTTCCTGAGAACGCCCTAGACTTAGCGCTCTTAATAACTTTCTTTCACAACCAACAATCTATGCTTTCTGTTTACTTTCTCGCATTGCTTTTAATTCAATTACATTGCTTTCTTCCTAGTTTAATTTCCTGTTCTTGAGCTATTGAATACCAGAGTCCCTGTGGATTCGATACCTATATACTACAACTACTGAACGGTGCACTTTCAGTTAGATATAGGATTAAAACCTGAACCTATCACTTCTCGCCTCTATCATCGTTTCGAGATGTGCGCCGACTCTTTGTACGTACTTGCGCTGGGAAGTAATAGCTGGAAAAGGTCGCAGTCTCTTCGTTGTTATATTGAGCCTCAGCAGAACCCTCCACTTTAGCGCTCCAAAGGATATCCACCTATATTGTACCGGACCACCAAGTCTATCTTCTCCAGGGAGATGAATGGGCAAATTATCCATAATATCAAAGAAAGACGGTGGAAATATCTTCTCTAGATTGCATAAGAACTTATGAATGTTTTCCTCCAAATTTCTGATGCCGTCAAGTGTAAGTGCCCTAGTGAATATTTCCATGAAAAAGCTCCAACCGCTGTGATTTCTTTATGAACATATTTTGGAAGGAGATGAGCAAATGCAAATGGTAGGAGTCGTTGCATCACAACATGACAAGTATGGATCTTTATTCCGATAACATTTCCTCCATCAGTGTCAACACAGTTACTCAAGTTTGAAGCGTAACTGTTAGAGAATTTAACTCGTCGCATAATCCAATAAAAAACTCTTCCTTTGACTACGGGTCTAACCAATATGCTGTAATTGGACATTTCCCGTTCTTCTGAAGATGAAGTTAAGGCCGAGAACAAACTTTCAGAAAATCAAGCTTAGACTTCAAGTTATCTTTCGTCTTCCCTTGAACATTAAGAACATTGTTCATGATGTTATCAAAGAAGTTTTTATCATCAAGAATGACATCAAGATTATGCCTTAGGAGTTGGTCATTCCAATATGTGAAATCCCAGAAAATGCTTTTATTGTGCCAGTTGTGGGATAAACCAGCTGCATATACATTTTCGTGCCCATTTCCACCGCAATCCGGAATTCTTAACGCACCAAAGGTTCCTAAGAGCCCCAAGGTAACTAAACCACTGTCTTGGGGAGGAGGATCATCGAGCACTTTTATCTTCTTTGCAAAAAATTTTGTGTTTCCTTGATATGGATGATCATGCGGTAGAAATATTCTATGACAATCAAACAACCATGATTTGCGTCCGTTCTTCAACTGGAATGTATCAGTTTTTTCTTTACAATAAGGACATGCGTAGTCCGTCAATATAACATACCATAAACCGGGAAATCGTTAATGTCCACATTAGTACATCCCATATCTGAAAAAAATTATTGCACGAGACATCGTATGCTTCAACACCGGGCGCCCATAACAGTTGCAACTCATATATCAATGGATGCAAGAATAATTCAAGTGATCTTCTTGGATGCTCTGGTCCGGGAACGAGTACGGGGAGGACAAGAAACTCTCAACGCATGCACATATATGGCGGTAGGTTATAAAGAGTTTGAATCACTGGCCACAACGAATATTGTTTCCCATGCCTCCCAAATTGGTTGAAACCATTTGTGCATAATCCGAGGTACACATTACGTGGCTCATACGCAAAATCTGGATATACTCTCTGAAAATATTGCCACACCTCTGCATCTGATGGATGTGCAATCTCTTCTCCTCTTCTATGCTCGGCATGCCATCTCATTTCCCCCGCGGTTCGTTCAGATTGGTATAATCGCTTCAACCTTTCTGTTCACTGTAAATACCACATCCGTTTGAACGGAACTTTAACTCTTCCCCTTTTATCATGAGAGTGCGGATGCTTACAAAACTTACATTGTAGACGGTATTCAATCTATTGCCAATATACCATACAATTGTCGACGCACACATCTATCACCTGATAATGTAGTCCTAGCCTTTGAACAAGTTTCTGAACCTCAATGTATAAACATGGCGCAAGATTTATCTTCAGAAAAAATATCTTTTACAAAATCACAAATCGCATCCACATTAATCTAGTAGCAGATGATAATGGTGAATGAACCTCTTTGCAACTTCGTAAAGTGGCTGCTTTGCTGCATCTAACATATCAAAAAAAATATCCTACCTTCTATATTAGGTTCCTTATTTACCCTAGAAATTTGATATTCGCCTACTTCCTGAATATTTTCTCAATATGCGTCATTAATCATCTGAACGGTATCTACACCAAAATCTACTTCCATACTATAATGTTCGCTAGAACTACCATAAGTTTCCCTACTATTAGTACTAGCATTCTACTACAACTTTTATAATCTGATGTTTCCCCATGAAGATAACAAATCTTATAACCCGTCATAAACCCCGAAGAATACAAGTTATGCCACACGTCGTCAATCCTAGCATTTCTAACATTCCGGCACAAAGTACATGGACATTTTAACTTGCAGTTTTTTGTGTGTATGTGGTTGGCAAGATGCTACCGTCATGAATCCCATAATACCTAATGCATATTCGGCGTGCAATAAATTCGTCGCCAGATCAACCCTCGGACCGTCCATCCACGATCAGTAATAATTAGAAGAAGACATTTTTTTGTTATAAAAATATTAGAGTGTGTGAGAGAGCGAGTTAGGGTGAGATTGGTGTGGATGAGAAGAGATGAATCATTTGGTATTTGTAGAAAAATAACTGACGAAAATAGGTGTTATTCATCGGAAATTCGCCGGTTTATGGTCGGTCCAACGGATATTTCAACGGCTATATTAACATATCTATTAACGGTTACATTGAAACGACAAATAAGGGACGGATTACCGATGAAAAATGGATTCCGTCGATATTCCTGATATGTCTATATTTTCATACATTTTGGTTAGTAGTTTGTTCTTGTTTTGCTTTCTTTCCCTTTCTTTCCTCCTTCCTTTGTTGTTCCTTTGTTTGCATTTAGAGTTTAGACATCTAGGACTAGGATTTTGTGTTTTGGTTTGTTTTGGTGTGTTCTAGGTTGGTTTTCAGGTGCAAAAGGAGTTGCTGTGTAAGTTTGGGAGCATCAGGAGCATTATGGAGGTGATCGGGTGGACAAGAACTTGATTGGATCGGATTTGGACCCACCGCGGTTTGTACCGCGGTCTAGAGCCAAACCGCGGGTTGTGGAGATTCTGAAGCGTGTTGCCCCGCGGTTGGCGCCGCGGTCAGAGACCAAACCGCGGAACGATCAAGACTTGGGAGTGTAAACCGCGGTTGGCCCCGCGGTCAAAGAGCCAAACCGCGGCAAGATGTGAAATCCAAGCGTTATGTCCCGCGGTTTGTGCCGCGGTCAGGGGCCAAACCGCGGGTTGAGGCAGAACGTGTTGACTTTTACTTTGACCCAGTTTCAGCCCTTGGATCCGGGTCAACACCCGGTTTGTCCCGGGTTGACCCGGTTCGTTTTACTGTTCATTTATAAGCTAAAAACCCTCATTTGGAGTTTTCTCTAAGCTTGTTTTTGTTTCTAAAACTCTTTGTAAGAACAAGTTTGAATCTTTGTTTGAATCTAAGTACTTCTTTGAGATTTCTTCTTTCAATCTTTCTAATTTCATTAATCACAAATGATTAACACTATCTCTATGGGTTTTGTTGATCACATCATGATTAGTGAGTAGTCTTCTTCAAGGATTATGGGTTAGGTAGATTAGGGCTATTTAGAGTGAATCAAGGATGTTTAAAGCTTATTTATGATTGATCTCACCCTTTTAGATGTCCTTAATGCTAGGTTGTCCATGATCAAGTTAATCTAGACTCTTTGGCTTTTATTGCACACCAAGTGTTTGATGAAATGCAAGCTATGATCTATTAGGGGATTTTCATATTCTAGCTCATGGGAATGAATGTTTAGAATGATTATTAGCTTATGGAGCTTGATTGTTAATGCTTGCCTTGTCTAATTTCACAAATGAGAATTTGATCTTGAAATGTGATTAGGGAAAGTGATTAGTACCAAGAAATTGGATTAGTCAATTATTAATGTTCCTTGCTTGGGATTTGCTTCTTGATTGATTGTTTAGACATCCTTGTTAGCTCTAGATAGTCTTAGTCATTGACCTTAGCCCGTAAGCCTTGTCTTTTACATTTGATTGTCTTTGTCTTAGCTTAATTAGTTCACTCTTGCTTTCTTAGTTATTTTGTCTTGGTTATTTGCGCTTAGAACTATTAGGATTCCCTTTTGAATTGAATATAGCTTATCTAATAAGGTTTTGTGCATTCTTGTTGGTTTAGTCCCGTCCCGGATTGGTTCGATCCTCTTACTACACGATAAGTAAGAGAATTGATACCTCTTTAATCCGATAAATCTCAAGTATCAATTTGGCGCCGTTGCCGATTTGGGACTAAGGATTGATCAACTCGATTTCATTTCCTATTTAGATCAGTTTTGGTTACTAATCTTGCTTCTTCGTCTTGCTTTGATGACAGGTGTATGAACCTACGCAGCAGAGGACCAACGAACTTAGTTGCACGGGTTTCAGACATCAAAGCACTTGAAAGACAGTTAGCAAGAGAGAGACGAGCTTTAGAGAGAGCTGTGCATTTGGAAAGACTCGGGTTGGAACAGGAAGAAGTGGTTCAGCCTCAGTTTGAGCCTCACGAGCAGCTAGTTATGGATCTAGAGGGTCAACAGGACCAACAAGGCCATCACGGCAATCAGGAGCAACTTCATCAAGAAGAGGATGCTCGAGATGGACAGGGAAACAGGATCCCGGCTCATCGCGAGAGACCAGCTCGAGCCATTGGCGATGGCGATACACCCGACACGAACGCTATTCGGCGGGGTATCATTCCTCCACCGGTGAACAACAACAATTTCGAAATCCGGGCCATGGTTATGAATATGGTGCAGCAAAATCAGTTCCATGGACTTGCCTCAGAAGACCCATTAAAGCACTTAGACACATTCGACAAAATCTGTGATACTACAAGATTAAATGGCGTGACGGATGAGGGTCTCAAGATGCGCCTCTTTGTGTTCTCTTTGGCGGATAGAGCCAAGGATTGGGAAAGTACTATCCCACCGGGGTCCATCACTACATGGGCAGACCTTAAGAAGGCCTTCTTGAAGAAGTTCTTCTCCCCTACTAGGACTGCCCGTTTCCGCAATGAGCTATCCGCGTTTGTGCAACGCCACAACGAGACCTTCGCTGAAGCTTGGGAAAGGTTCAACAAGATCATTACTCAATGCCCCCATCACGGTTTCACAAAGGAAACCTTACTCAGCACCCTCTACCGTGGTTCTCTTCCTAAAATGAGGGCGATGCTTGACTCTTGTAGCAATGGCCACTTCTTAGGCAAAGGAGTTGATGAGGCTATGGAATTGATTGAGAACCTTGCTACAAGTGATGGGAATTACAATGAGGACTATGAGAGGAGTAATAGAGGATCATCTTCTACGGATGACAAGTACGAGAAGGAAATCAAGTCTCTCAATGACAAGATTGACAAGATGATCGCATCCAACCAAAAGCAAATAAGCTTTATGGAGAACTACGATGATTCCCAACCCGTCCTATTTAGTCTAGAAGGAGATATGACACAAGAAGAGATCAACTTCATAGCGGGCCAAGGAGGTTTCAACAAGGGTTTTAACCCCAACTACCGGAACCATCCTAACTTCTCCTATCGAAACCCCAATGTGGCAAACCCACAAGATCAGATTTATCCCCAAGCTCAAACCCCAGGACAAGCTCCACAACAAGGGCAACAAGGCTTTCAACAACCTCAACAACAAAAGTCATTTGTCCCTTTTACTAACCAACAAGGGTTTGGCAATAAGCCTCAGTTTCAAGGTCAACAAAGCTATGCCCCCAAGCCACAATTCCCACCCGGTTTTGGACAACAACAGCCACAAGCTTCTTCTTCCTCGGGTTTGGATAATGAGTTAAAGGGTATGATGCAGCAACTTCTACAAGGAAAAGCTTCCGGAGCTATGGAAGTACGGGATCTCAAGAGTGAGCTTCAGAACTTGACTTCAAGGGTCACAAACATGGAAAACAAAAATGCCTCTACATCCCGCACTCAAGGCACTCTACCCGGAAAATGTGAGCAAAACCCAAAGGAATACATCCAAGCAATCACATTGAGAAGTGGTAAAGAGCTGCACCATCATCAAGTACCCAAACCTAGGGGGATCACTTCACTCAATGAGGACATTGAAGTTCAAGGAGGGGAGGAGAATTCTGAAAATTCTGCTCTAAACAAAGAAAGTGATAGTGAGATAGCTAAGAGGAAAGGAAAGGCTGTAGTTGAAGAAGTAGTAGAGGACACAATCAAGAAGAAGGATGGTGTGTTTGTGCCACCACCTTATGAGCCTAAGCTACCCTTTCCGGGCAGGTTCAAGAAGCAATTGTTGGAGAAGTACAAAGCCCTTTTCGAAAAGCAAATGAAGAATGTTGAGCTTACAATGCCTTTGATAGATGCATTCCTACTTGTTCCTCAATACAACAAGTTCTTAAAAGATGCTATCAAGGAAAGGACTAAAGAGGTGCAAGGAATGGTTATGCTTTCACATGAGTGTAGTGCATTCATCCAAAGAAGTATTGTTCCTAGGAAGCTTGAAGATCCGGGCAGTTTTACTCTACCATGTGCTATTGGTCCTTTTCGATTTGAGGGTTGTCTATGTGATCTTGGAGCAAGCGCAAGTGTGATGCCTTTCTCGGTAGCCAAAAGGCTAGGATTCTCAACCTACAAAGCTTGTAGGATCTCCTTGGTTCTAGCGGATAGATCGGTGCGATACCCAATTGGACTCCTAGAAGATCTACCGGTGAAAGTAGGAGGATATGACATACCAACAGATTTTATTGTCTTGGAAATGGATGAAGAACCGAAAGATCCTCTAATCCTTGGGAGGCCATTCCTTGCTACAGCTGGTGCTATCATAGATGTCAAGAAGGGGAAGATTGACCTCAACCTTGGTAAAGACATAGTGCTTAATTTTGACGTCAATAGGGTCATGAAGAAGCCAACCATACAAGGTCAAATGTTCTACATTGAGGCTATGGAAGAACTAGCTGATGAGTTACTAGAAGAGTTGAACATGGAGGATCCCTTGGAAGTTGCCTTGACAAAAGATTGTGGGGAATATGGTTATCTTTGCGATGAGAGCTGGGCTTATATGAGAGCACTTGATTCACACAAGCCTTTGCTAGAAGAGGTTGAGTACTTGGAGCTTGGATCAGATTCAGTGGGTAAAGAGATAGAGGTCTTTGCTGCGGGAAAAGGAGTTGATAGCGCCTATGGAGCTGAGGGAAACAAGGAGCAGCTTGTCGCTGATGATTGGAGTGAACTCAAAGCACCAAAGGTTGAGTTAAAGCCCCTTCCGCGGGGGCTTCGGTATGCATTTCTTGGCCCTAACTCTACTTATCCTGTCATTGTGAATGAGTTTCTGAATGATGATGAATTGATTGCGTTAACCACTGAATTGAAAAGGTTTAGGAAGGCAATAGGCTATTCTCTTGATGACATAAAAGGGCTGTCACCTAGTTTATGTACGCATAGGATTCTGTTGGAATTATGTCCAGTAATCTCTGTGCTGTCTCTAGAAAGTAAGAGTATGTCAATGATCAGACATAAGTCATACAATGCTGGGGGTCATGATGGCTTGCTAGAGTCCGCTCATGATCTATAAGTCTTGGACTTATTGCCTTTATTGTATGATCCCATATGGGTCACACGCTTAAGCTAGCAGGAAACAATGTGGAAAGGCTTAGCAGAAGTACGGTAAAAGTGCTAGGCATTTACTGTACTTAGAGAGAATAAAGGGCCTGATTAATCCATGGGATTTAATCAGAACTGAGAATTGGGCCCAAAAGCCCATGAGAACTAAAGGGAGTTTTAATGAATAAAACTTGACCTAAAGCTCTCTAATTCTTCAGCTCTTCTGCGCCAGCCTCCTCTCTCTCTGCGCCTCCCTTTTCTGTCTGGTCTAGCAGCCAATTTCCTGTGAAGCGTGTGTGAGCCTTTGGAGGATTCATCCCTCGGTGCATCTTTCTGATCTCTGACCTGTTCTATTCCTTCCGCTGCAACAAACAGGTAAAAGGTGAGATCATGTTATGATTCTAATCAAGAGAACCTAGATCTGTATGTTTAGGTTGAGATGAATCTGTGAATTACATCAGGATCAACTAAACGAATTACAACAGTGGTATCAGAGCCATTGGTTCTTAGGATTTCTTGTTTTAGATTCATGTTTAGGTTGTTTAATCTGTTTAGAAGTGTTTTGAATCAATCTACTGATAAGAGAATTCACTTAAGAAACAAGAATTAAAATCTAAACACATATGAAAAATCGTATCCCGAGCTATATGACTCGGTTTACGTCGGATCATCCGGATCGCAACGGACGCACGAACTGATCGTCGACGATCGTGTTGCGTGGTCGCGTTATGATCGTCGGATGGACCGCGATCGATGGCTGATCGATGGGCCGATCGAACGTGACGAACGGATGGATCATGTCGCGTGATCCGATCCGATCCGATCGGACGTGATCGCACGATCGTCAGCCATCCCGGCCAATCCCGTCCCGCTCGGCGATCGTGGAAGCAACCGACCCGAGCAACCCGTCCGCGAGCCGGACAACGTCCGTCCGTCCCGAGCACACCGAGCGCCTCGATCTCGGATCGTCGCGTGCGGCTTGACGGCTGACGTGATCGCGTGAAACTTACGATTAGGTCGTAATCGGTTCACGTGATCAATAGGTTCGGTTCGGTTAATGGTTCGGTTTAAAACTTGATTAAAATCAACGTCACGGTTTAATAAACAGATTTTAATAATTTTATTAAATCTGGTTAAACCGGGATAAGAAATCCAATGTCGAAAGAATTATTGGATTTAGTGCCTAAACCAGGAATTTCTAATTTGATTTGGTTGGACCAAATAAATTGAGAAATTCCGGTTTAGTAAATAACCGGTTGACAATTGTGGTCATCGTAGTAATTAAAATTTGGTTAGACCAATTTTAATGAACCAGACCGGTTATGTCAAATAATTGGACAATTGGGTCATGTCTTGGACATGGACCAATTCTTGGGCCTCGGGCCAAGAAGTTAAAACAATTGGGCCAATTATTTGAGTCTTTCTTCAGATCAATTTAAAATTTATTTTATAAAATTATAAAGTCGATTTTAAATTAAAGTTTCCGAGATTTTGAAATTAGAAAGTTTCTTAAAATAGAAATTTCTGAATTTGCGGGTTTTGGATTTTAAGAAATTTCTAAAGTTAGAAAGTTTCCGTTTTTAGAAAGTTTCCAAAAATAGTAGGTTTCCAAAAATGGAAAGTTTCCCGAAATAGTAATCTTCTATTTTGGGAATGAATTTTTTAATAAACCTACGAACCTCAAATAATATCAAGCGTTGGATGTCTTGTCCAGGCTATGTCAGCTGTCAAAGCCCATTCAATTGCATTCATGGCCTTACAGTGTGAGGATGTCTGTTTTTGCGTGAGTAAGACAGTTTGTGATTCATAGATGTCATTGGGAGTCCCAGACATTAATGATTACATGACTGTATAGTCTGGTTTTCTTGACTGGGCCATCGGGAGTCCCGGGCCTTGAGACATCAGAGTGAATTGGGCCTCGGGCCCAGATTCACAACCAAGAGTTATATCACGGATATGATTAGCCGATATAGGGCTTACCGATATAAGCTAAGGTTGGGTGACGGCCAGTGGCCCACTTTGATCTTAGTTATATGTGGATCTTGGAATCATTATATTCTATTGAGGGTAACTTATGTTATTGAATATAATGCGTGATTAATCATATTAAATTTAATGCGAGATTAATCATATTGAACATATTAACTAAAATCCTTTTATCTTACATTTCAGTTATGACTAGCACAAACAATCAAAACACTTTCTCGATCCGGTCTGTTCTTGAGAAGGACAAACTGAACGGATCAAATTTCTTGACTTGGTCGCGGAACCTGAGGCTAGTCCTCAGGCAGGAGAGAAAGGACTATGTTCTTGAGAGAGCTCTCCCCGTGAGGATCGGGTCCAATGCTTCTCATGCAGTATATGATGCTTGGAATAAGCATTATAATGATGCGGTAGATGTGCGTGATCTGATATTGGCTACCATGGACTCAGACTTGCGGGAGCAATATGAGAACATAGAGTCGCCAATAGAGATGATCAGCAGCCTGAAATTGAAATTTCAGGAGCAGATAAGAGTGGAGAGATACCAGTTGGTTAAATCTCTCACTAGCTGCAAGCTACCAAATGATCATCCAGTAAGTCCTCATGTCAGTAAAATGATGGGTTACATTGATAACCTGAGGAAACTGGATTATCCAGTTAGCCAAGAATTGGCAACTGAGATCATTCTGCAGTCACTGCCGTCAAGCTATGATAAGTTCAGAAGGAACTATATCAAGAAAGGCTTAACGAAGACGCTGACTGAACTGCATGATATGCTCAAGACAGTTGAGCCAAACGTGAAGAGTACCCTGAACAATCTCATGAATGAGAAGGGTAGGTTTACTAAACCTAATGCTGACAAGGGTAAAGACAAAGTTGTCCAGATTTTGAATCATGGCAAGCGTGTGTCTTCTGAGCCCGAGTCAGATGCCTCTTACGTTGGTAAGTGCTGCTACTGTAAGGAGACAGGGCATTGGAAGAGAAATTGCATTAAATTCATGGAAGATGATGAGGAGTTGAAGTTGATGTATGAGACTACTTCCTCAGGTATTCATGTTATTACTTCAAGTTCTACCTTAAAGGTATTGGATACTGGTTGTGGCACTGATATTTGTGATAATATACAGAGCCTAAGCAACAGTAGAACGTTGAAGGAAGGGCAAGTGAAACTACATGTCTGGATGGAGCTTGGGATGCTGCCTCAGTCGTAGGGTTTTCACTTATAGATCCCTTTTAGGCTTGGTTTTGTATTAAGTAATTGCTACAATGTACCTGCTTTAAGCAGAATTGTCTTTCATTTTCTTGTAAGAATTTGAATGTTTTTCATTTTGATAAAAGACAAGTTTTGTTCTTTTGATCTTAATGAAATATTAATTGTAGCACCCTATTCATGGAATGGGTTTTATATTTTAAACCAAAGAGTGCCTAAATGTAACATAAATACCGAATTGGTTTAAATCTAATGAATTAAACCTGATTTTTCTTGGCATAAAAGTCTTGGTCACATAGAGTAAGTCGGATTCAGAAATCCCATAGTCATGGACTGTTGGGCTCATTTGATAAAATATCTTATGAGACTTGAATTCTGTTTACTAGACCAAAAGGTAAAAGGGCCTATCTTAGCCAAGCTAGAGAAAGGCCCAAAGGCTTATTGGACCTGGAACATACTGATGTATGTGGCCCAATGAGCAGTAATGCCAGAGAAAAATTTCCTGTACTTCATTGTTTCTACTGATTACTTCAGTAAGGATGACTGTGTTCATTTGATGAGACACAAGTCGGAATTCTTTGACATGGTCGAAAGAGTTCCAGAATGAAGTATAGGATCTGAGTGACAAAAGTATTAAGACTCTGGATTAAATCACGAGTGAGAATACTTAAGTCATTGATTGTGTGATCATCTTAATGAAGTGTGAAATCGTTTCACAGCTCATTTCTCCTGAAAACCTGAAGGTGTTTCTGTGAGAAAGAATCAGATCTTATAAGAAATGATTAAAGATGAATCACACGAATCTTCCATGATATTTTAAGAATAACGCTCTAGAAATACCTAAGTTTACGCTAAAATAGTTCCACAAATATCAGTTGAAAGACACCACGTTAATGTGGATTGGAATCGATCCAAATTTGTCTTTACTGAGTATTTGTAGTTGTGCTACTTCGCTGGTTGTCCTAGAGAAACTAAGGCTTGTTACTTTTACGTCCAATCTGTTTTCTAAGAAGGGAAGTTATTTTCCAAGAAGAACAGTGGGAGTAAAAGTATAACTCGAAGTTTTCTCAGGGAAACCAAGGCTCGGTACTTTTACGACCATTCTGTTTTCCAAGAAGAACAGTGGGAGTAAAAGTACAACTCGAAGAAATTCGAGAAATACAGGAGGCTGCTTAACTTATTGAGGGAGAGCAGCGGAAGGATTTACAGATTTCTGTAGAATCTACACCTGTGGAGCCTGAAGTTCGCAGATATGAAAGAATCAGTCACTAATCCGAGAGTGAATTCTCGTCATTAGTTTAGCCTGATGATCATTGAATGTTCGCATGATCTGATGATCATTGAAAGCGACAAATCTGCGAAATCCTAGGAAGCGAAAGTGAGCCCAGACTCTGTGTAAGTTAGCTTCATCGATCCATTCATGGATGGAAGCAAACTTATCGGAGTTGGAATCTTCGTTCTGTTGAAGTAGTCAAGGTTTTGACTTGAACAGGAACGAAGCGGAACTGTGTGTTTACTAATAGATTAGTGGGAGCGATATTGCATTTCTCATAGTGTATGTCGATGACATACTGATTCTCGGATATAACGTCCCAACGCTGTAGTCGGTAAAGGACTAGCTTGGGAGTTGGTTTAATAAATGACATGGGTAAAGCCACGTAGTTCTTGGATTTTGGATCCAGAGATAAAGATCCAAAAGAGCTGGTAGGATAAAGTCAGGATTCTTAAATTGACAAAGTCCTACACGTTTTGAGCAATCCAAGAAGGGTTTTATGCCAATGTCACATGGCATTAAGTTAAGCAAGATACAGTATCCTACGATAACTGCTGAGCTTAAATGCATGGATGAGATTCCATATGCGTCGGCAATTGGATCTATCATGTATGCCATGAAACGTACTTGTTTGATGTTGCTTTAATGTTAAGCAAGACAAGTAAAGACCAGTCAAATCCAGCAAAGAATCACTGGATTGCCGTAAAGAATATCCTAAAGTATTTTAGGAATACTAAGGATAAATTCTAGAGTTACGGAGAAAGTGAGGTGCTACGAGTCGGTAGAGTTTGAAAGGCAAGTTTCCAATAGACAAAAGATGATTTCCGATCACAGTCCGGTTATATCTTGTGTCTATCTGGCGGTGCAAGGCACTGTTGCTGACTCAATGACTTAAGCTGAACATTTCGCAGCTTGGGAAGTGGCGAAAGAGGTTGTTTGGAAAGAAGAGTTCGTCACTGAACTTGATGTGATTCCCAGCATAGATGAGACTAGCTGCACATCAGAGGTCCAAACACCTTGAGGATAGGTATAACCTATTCCGTAAGATAAATGACAGAGATGTTAAGTAGATCAGCAAGTTTCAACGAATGAGAACGTTGCTAATCTATTAACGAAGCCACTCCTTAGACCTAAGCACGAGTCGCGGACTGTTGCTGTAGGATAAGTGAAATTAAGATGTAGTCTTAATTTCAGTGGGAGTTATTAAAGGGCTTTATTTAGTTATTGGATATGTTCTTGAAATAACATTTAAGATGTTTAATGAAATTATTATTTCAAGATTATTTTAACTGTGATGAAATAATCGTTCCAAAGTGATATAAACCATTTTATAGGTCATCGAAGTAAATGACTTGATCTTGAGTTATCAAAGTCATTTAGCTTGATCATGAGACCCTATATTTGATAAATGTTTTATATCATCCTGTCCCTAGTCGAAGGTTGTTGAAATTGGAACACCAACAACCGTGTGAGATTGGATTGGTACGTGACTTATGACGAAGTCTCAGTGTGTCATAGATGCGCGGCATCAAAGTCAGTACATAGGTGTATGTTGGGAACATACGACCGGACAAGACCCGCTTATAAGAACTCTTCAGGATATTTATATCTGTGTCATAAGAGATTCTTACTACGACTATAGAGTATAGTCCTTAGACCTGAGTTCACATGCATGTGACTGCACATGGACTGATGTACTTTGATCATTGTCTAACGCTATCGTTCTGCGATATCTATAAGGACCTTGTTTGGGTACATCATGAAATGAGTAGTTTACAGTGATGGAACAAGATGGGATTTGTCCCTCCAATATAAATGGAGTGAATATCTCTAGGCCAATCGGAGATTTGAATACTGGAAAATGCATGGCCATGCTCAAACGGACTGTCCCGAGTCGTTTGGATTGTCAGTATCAAATCAGAGTCCGATGAACAAGATTAGGCTTTATAAGGATGACACTAATCTTGCCTTATGACTAATCGAGATATTGAGACAAAAGGATTATGAATACAGAGATTCCAGTTCAAGTGGGAGATTGTTGGAATTATGTCCAGTAATCTCTGTGCTGTCTCTAGAAAGTAAGAGTATGTCAATGATCAGACATAAGTCATACAATGCTGGGGGTCATGATGGCTTGCTAGAGTCCGCTCATGATCTATAAGTCTTGGACTTATTGCCTTTATTGTATGATCCCATATGGGTCACACGCTTAAGCTAGCAGGAAACAATGTGGAAAGGCTTAGCAGAAGTACGGTAAAAGTGCTAGGCATTTACTGTACTTAGAGAGAATAAAGGGCCTGATTAAATCCATGGGATTTAATCAGAACTGAGAATTGGGCCCAAAAGCCCATGAGAACTAAAGGGAGTTTTAATGAATAAAACTTGACCTAAAGCTCTCTAATTCTTCAGCTCTTCTGCGCCAGCCTCCTCTCTCTCTGCGCCTCCCTTTTCTGTCTGGTCTAGCAGCCAATTTCCTGTGAAGCGTGTGTGAGCCTTTGGAGGATTCATCCCTCGGTGCATCTTTCTGATCTCTGACCTGTTCTATTCCTTCCGCTGCAACAAACAGGTAAAAGGTGAGATCATGTTATGATTCTAATCAAGAGAACCTAGATCTGTATGTTTAGGTTGAGATGAATCTGTGAATTACATCAGGATCAACTAAACGAATTCCAACAGATTCATCTTGAAAACGAGTCTATGTCATCAATTGAACATCAAAGGAGATTGAACCCTAACCTTAAAGAGGTAGTCAAGAAAGAGATCATTAAGTTGTTAGATGCTGGGATAATTTACCCCATTTCGGACAGCACGTGGGTTTCACCCGTGCATTGTGTCCCGAAAAAGGGGGGAATTACGGTAGTGAAAAATGATAACAATGAGTTAATCCCAACTAGGACAATCACGGGCCACATAATGTGTATTGACTATAGGAAGTTGAATGCAGCCTCTAGAAAAGATCATTTTCCGCTTCCTTTTATAGATCAAATGCTTGAGAGGCTAGCAAATCATCCTTTTTACTGTTTTCTCGACGGATACAGTGGGTTATTCCAGATCCCGATCCATCCGAATGATCAAGAGAAAACGACGTTCACTTGTCCTTATGGCACCTTCGCATATCGAAGGATGCCATTTGGCTTGTGTAATGCACCGGCTACCTTTCAGCGGTGCATGATGTCTATTTTCTCTGATCTCATCGAGGACATTGTAGAAGTCTTTATGGACGATTTCTCCGTATATGGCTCTTCCTTCTCTTCTTGTTTGTTGAATTTGTGCAGGGTCTTAAGGAGATGTGAAGAGACGAACCTCGTGCTCAACTGGGAAAAGTGCCACTTCATGGTCACCGAGGGAATTGTGTTGGGACACAAGATTTCAGAGAATGGAATTGAAGTGGACAAGGCTAAGATAGAGGTAATGACAAGTCTTCAGCCACCAAACTCAGTGAAAGGGATCCGAAGCTTCTTGGGTCATGCCGGGTTCTATAGACGGTTCATCAAGGACTTCTCTAAGATAGCTAGACCGCTCACTCGTCTGTTGTGTAAGGAAACCGACTTTGTCTTTGATGAGGAGTGTTTGACTGCGTTTCAACAGATTAAAGAAGCTTTGATTAGTGCTCCGATAGTCCAAGCTCCGGATTGGGAGTTGCCTTTTGAGATTATGTGTGATGCTAGTGACTTCGCGGTTGGAGCAGTTTTGGGACAGAGAAAGGACAAGAAACTGCATGTTATCTACTACGCTAGCCGGACTTTAAATGATGCTCAGGTTAAGTACGCTACAACTGAAAAGGAGCTCTTAGCTGTGGTATTCGCATTCGAGAAGTTCAGGTCTTACCTCGTGGGTTCTAAAGTGATAGTCTATACCGATCATGCGGCTTTGAGGTATCTTTTGGCAAAGAAAGACGCTAAACCGAGACTTCTGAGATGGATTCTATTGCTACAGGAATTTGATCTTGAGATTAAGGACAAGAAAGGGATAGAGAATGGTGTGGCGGATCATCTCTCAAGGCTGCGAATTGAAGATAGTGTTCCCATTGATGACTCACTTCCGGAGGAGCAACTTATGGCAGTAAAGGTTGTGAGAGAGGCTCATGATACGAGTAGAAGGTTGGAAGAAGTCAATTCTCTTGATGATAAGGAGCCATGGTATGCTGATCTTGTAAACTACTTAGCTTGTGGGAAAGAACCGCCAAGTCTTGACACCTACCAAAGAAAGAAGTTCTTTCGGGATGTCAATAGGTACTATTGGGATGAACCATATCTCTACACTTTATGCAAGGACCAACTCTATAGGAGATGTGTGGCGGATGAAGAAGTTGAGGGAATCATTTTGCATTGTCATGGATCACCGTATGGAGGTCATTTCGCCACATTTAAGACGGTTCAAAAGGCTCTTCAAGCTGGATTTTGGTGGCCAACTATGTTCAAGGACGCTCAAGCTTTCATCTCAAGGTGTGACCCTTGCCAAAGGAAGGGAAACATTAGCAAGCGGAACGAGATGCCTCAAAACCCAATCCTAGAGGTAGAGGTGTTCGATGTGTGGGGAATAGACTTTATGGGACCATTTCCATCTTCATATGGGAACAAATACATCCTTGTGGCAGTTGATTATGTGTCCAAGTGGGTTGAAGCAGTAGCAAGTCCCACGAATGACGCGAAGGTAGTAATCAAGCTGTTTAAGAGCATAATCTTTCCAAGGTTCGGGATACCGAGGATAGTCATAAGTGATGGCGGTTCACATTTCATCAACAAGCTCTTTGAAAGCCTCTTGAAGAAGTATGGGGTAAAGCACAAGGTTGCAACTCCATATCACCCTCAAACAAGTGGACAAGTTGAAGTGTCTAACCGGCAAATCAAGGCTATCTTGGAGAAAACGGTGGGTTCTTCTAGGAAGGATTGGTCTAAGAAGCTCGATGATGCGTTGTGGGCTTATAGGACAGCATTCAAAACTCCCCTAGGAACCACTCCTTTCAACATGCTCTACGGGAATTCTTGTCACCTACCGGTTGAGGTTGAGTACAAAGCTATGTGGGCTATCAAGTTGCTGAACTTCGATATCAAGACCGCAACTGAGAAGAGATTGATTCAGCTCAATGAGCTAGATGAGATAAGACTTGAGGCTTTTGAGAGCTCGAAGATATACAAGGAAAGAACTAAACTCTTCCATGACAAACTCATCCTGAAGAGGGAGTTCAAAGAAGGTGATCCTGTGCTCTTGTTTAACTCCCGGTTGAAGTTGTTTCCCGGGAAGCTCAAGTCTCGATGGTCGGGACCTTTCAAGGTGAAGGAGGCAAGGCCTTACGGAGCAGTTGTCCTTATGGGAAAGTCGGGAGAAGAGTTCACCGTCAATGGTCAACGCCTCAAGCATTACTCCGCTTCAGATGCTATAGAGGAAGGGATCTCGATCCCACTCTCTAGCCCTCCTACCGCCTAAAAACCCGGTTTGAACAGTCGAGCTTACCGACTTTAAACAAAAGCGCACTTGGGAGACATTCCCATGTCTATCCTTGTACATATGATGATTTCCTTGTTATTTTTGAAGTTTTGCTTTAGTTTTCAATGTTTTCAGGTGCTTGAATTGGTCAAAGACAAGTTACGGACGAACCAGGGAGTTTTCGCGGTTTGGCCCGCGGTTTGACCCGCGGTTGATATACCATGGATTTTACCGGTTTTAACCATGGTATATGCCTTATTTATCGAGTCTTATGTTATGTTTTGGAGTCTTTTTAGTATGTTTACAGGTTTAGACACATTTGGAGCAGAAGTGGAGATTTTGGAGCTGTTTGGTGTATTTTGGAGATTTGGTCCGAGAGACAGAGTTCACTGTCCAGTTTTGAAGACTGCGTCGATCGTTGCACACCTGCATCGATCGTTGCATATGCGAATGAGCCAGACTCGCCGATTTAATAAAGAATGCTGATTTTGCAGAAAAGCCCAGATATTTACACAGAAGCCCAAAACGTGTTTTAGCTATTATATAAGGGTTTTTAAGCCATTGTTTAGGCTACGCTTTACTTTTAAGTCTTATCTTATTTTCAGAGAGCCTTAGGGGCTGATCTTGCTCTCGAAAGAGAGAGGATTTCGAACCCCTGTTGATTATTCTGTTTTATGATATTTGGTTTTCTACTTAAGATGTTTTCTGTTTCGATGAACATGTCTGAGTAGTTTACCTGTTAGGTTGAAGGATTCTCATTAGGGATTTCAGAGAATTATAGTTTAAATCAATCTGTAGAGATTTATATCTGCTAGTTCTTTATCTAAGTTGTTCTTAATGCTAAATCTGAAGTAGCTAATCAGAGTTATGATGTTAGGTTGATTAATTCAGCGGAAGTTGATTAATTTAACTAGAAAGAACTTAGATAAGCAATTAAACTATTCGCAAACGAAAGTTTGGTTTAGGATAATTGTGAACATATCAAACTTGGAATTAATGCTAGTTTAATCTGTTAGTTCTCGCAAACGAAAGTTTGGTTTGCTGCACTTAGACTTAGAGAATTATCGCAAAGGAATTTGGTTAATTCTATATCAGTGTTTGAGTTCTAGAATAGTTATTGATTGGATCTAGATAGATTGATTGCTTGCGTTCCTGATTTCCTGAGAACTCCTGAAACCTAACGCTTCGCTTCCTTGCTCACAAACTCGCTGCTATTTACTTTTCTGCTTTGCTTTTAGTTTAATCACCTTTGCTTTCTCCTAGTTTAATCTTAATAGTTCTAAATCTATCGTTGACCAGAGTCCCTGTGGATTCGATACCCTAAGTACTACAACTACATCACTGTGCACTTGCAGTTAGAATAGGGTTAAAACTAGACCTATCAAGTTTTTGGCGCCGTTGCCGGGGACTCTTTTGAATCCTCGATAGATTTGAACTTAGGGTTTAGACTAGGATTTTCGTTTTTAATTTTTGCTACTAATTTTTTTTCTTTTTCTGTTCTTGCGTTTCAGGTACGCCTGTAATCGCTTTGCATCGATCGACACTGTCCTGTGTGTCGATCGTTGCATTCTCGAGCTTGCATCGATCGACGCTACTCTGCATCGATCGGCACAGTGCGAAAGAATAATGGGAATGATGGAACAGATGTTGGAAAATCAGCAGAATAACTCGTTCTGCGGAGGCTATGGTTCCTATTCATTCACCAGAGATTATGAATCTCCATCATATCAGCCTGTTCCTCCTCAAAATAACCAATATGGTAAGCTGATAAGTATGATGGAGCAGTTACTGGAAAGATATGAAGAGGAGAGGAACTACATAAATGGTCCTGGGTTTCAAGGAAACAGAGCTTATGAGAGCAAGATAGAATCCATGATGGAGCAGTTGCTAGAGGATCAGGCTAAGATTGCTGCAAACTTCGACAGGAAGCTGGAAGCTATACATGGAAATCTGAATGGGAAGTTTGAATACTTGAGCACACATTTGAAGAAGCTAGATGTCCAAGTTCAACAAACAGCTGGAGCAATAGAAAGGCGTAATGAAGCTAGGAAAGCTGAACAGTGTAGATCCATCAAAGCTGTGAGCTTAAAAGATGAGATTGAGTTGCTAGGTGAAGTAGAGAGCATAATCTCGGATTTTCTGGAAGAATATTGTCTGCCTGATACATGCATCGATCGACACCCCCTTAGTGACGATCGACACGCCATTCTGACGGCAATTTCGAGTTCTTTCGAGAAACAGAATCGCCTTGCATCGATCGACACACATTATGCAACGATCGACACAGAACGCACACATGTCCAGAAACCTGCAACAGTACCAGAACAAGCCTACAAGCCCCAAGTGCCATATCCTAAGGTTCCTAAACCTTCCAAACAAGAGATAGAAGTGGTTAACTGCATAAAAGTGATGGATAAGAAGGTGAATAAAACACCACCAGTTGAAACTTTGCGAGTTCATGCAAAGAAGATGATCTCCACTGATGGTCATCTGGAAGAAGAAGTTCAGATTGGTGGAACTACAGTATCTGATAGTGGAAAGAAGAAGATGGCGGTTCCTCTTAAACCTGCTCTAACATCTTCAGTACCTGCAACTGCTCATAAGCAGAAAGCCCCAAACATCAGATCTACATCAAAGGTAAGGAACAAATCATCTAAGCTTAAACCTTCTGATCATATTGTTTTGAATGCAGAAAAACGCAGTAGACCGCCCAAGCTTCGCTCCCGCCCTGATTCTGATTTCTCATTCCTTGGGAAGCCTCATGATCTGAATGCCTATACACCTCCTTGGATGAAGAGATATGCACAGAGACACTCAAAGTCTCTGTTGAAACCGCCTTGAATCAAATCTCTTCCAATAGTCAAGCTAATGACTAAAAACAAGCGCTGAGTGGGAGGCAACCCACTGTTAGGTTCGTTTTTGTTTTTGTTTTCTTTCGTTTTGATTTGGTATTTTTAATTTTTCTGTTTAAGTGTGTTCAGAGCTGAGGGAAACAGGAATAATAGCATTGCATCGATCGACACACATTGTGCATCGGTCGATGCAGTCGCGATTTACGGTTTAACGAATTGAATGCGGTTCAGACATCGGTTATCTACATAACCGCGAGCGATAATCGCCTTGCATCGATCGACACCCTTGGGCATCGATCGACGCAGGGCGACGACAAGTAAGTATTCTGCAACTTTTCGGTTTGTTTTTCAATTTGATTATTCTTTCACCGAGCTCATGCTTTGATTACACTGGGGACAGTGTAGTTTAAGTGTGGGGGAGGAAGCTACTGATGCACGCTTTTGTTTTCTTAGTTTTTCAAAAACATTGTTTTATTGAGTCAAAATTTGTATAAAACTATGATTTTTCGAGGAAAATTTTCACTTGAACAGGAACTAAGTGACCATTGGACAGACTTGCAGAGCCTCTATGACTGTTAGAAAACTCAGACACAGATCAACCTACTGAGGACACCCACATCACTTCAGGTATCAGAGGATCCTTTTACTGACTTCAATTTAATACTGACTTAGATTTCTCACCTAAGGGCTTGGTATACTTTGTGTCGGATTCCCTGTTAGTTCTGACACAGCCTGTCAACCTATCCTATTTAGTTCCCTTCTCCCCTTCTATAAAGTAAAAAAAAAAAAGATAATAAACTGAGGATGAGTTGGTAACTCCGAAGTGGTCATGGGAATGGTAGCAAACACTATTTTCTCTCATGTGATCCATGGAATGTGTCCAAAGTACACCCCATAACGGGAAGAACACTGATAAAAAAAATAAAATGATACCCAATGGGGAAAAATCAGTTGTTAAGGAAGGGAAAGAGAAGAAAGGGACTAGAGAAAGATAGTATGGTGGTCTAGAGCTGATAAGGTAAGAATCCATGTGCCCTTTGATCGATACTCCTTAGGTGAGACCGCACTTAAATACTTGCAGAAGTCAGTAGGGTGAATTTGAATGCTTGAATGTGATTGTGGAGTTTACTTAGGACAGTTGCTAAGTGTGGGGGAAGTATATTGTGGTCTTGAGTTCTGTAGGGAAGTTTTCAGTGGCTTACTAAGTGAATGTGATTGTGAAAGTTCCTAGGACGAAATGAGTTTCTGTGTTTTCAAACCTCTTCGCTTATACTTTGGTTCTTTACTTGCTTGAGGACAAGCAAGAGCTAAGTGTGGGGGAGTTGATATACCATGGATTTTACCGGTTTTAACCATGGTATATGCCTTATTTATCGAGTCTTATGTTATGTTTTGGAGTCTTTTTAGTATGTTTACAGGTTTAGACACATTTGGAGCAGAAGTGGAGATTTTGGAGCTGTTTGGTGTATTTTGGAGATTTGGTCCGAGAGACAGAGTTCACTGTCCAGTTTTGAAGACTGCGTCGATCGTTGCACACCTGCATCGATCGTTGCATATGCGAATGGGCCAGACTCGCCGATTTAATAAAGAATGCTGATTTTGCAGAAAAGCCCAGATATTTACACAGAAGCCCAAAACGTGTTTTAGCTATTATATAAGGGTTTTTAAGCCATTGTTTAGGCTACGCTTTACTTTTAAGTCTTATCTTATTTTCAGAGAGCCTTAGGGGCTGATCTTGCTCTCGAAAGAGAGAGGATTTCGAACCCCTGTTGATTATTCTGTTTTATGATATTTGGTTTTCTACTTAAGATGTTTTCTGTTTCGATGAACATGTCTGAGTAGTTTACCTGTTAGGTTGAAGGATTCTCATTAGGGATTTCAGAGAATTATAGTTTAAATCAATCTGTAGAGATTTATATCTGCTAGTTCTTTATCTAAGTTGTTCTTAATGCTAAATCTGAAGTAGCTAATCAGAGTTATGATGTTAGGTTGATTAATTCAGCGGAAGTTGATTAATTTAACTAGAAAGAACTTAGATAAGCAATTAAACTATTCGCAAACGAAAGTTTGGTTTAGGA
Source organism: Orychophragmus violaceus (assembly GCA_030180135.1). Lineage (NCBI taxonomy): Eukaryota > Viridiplantae > Streptophyta > Magnoliopsida > Brassicales > Brassicaceae > Orychophragmus > Orychophragmus violaceus. The sequence continues at coordinate 88,727,123 of CM058229.1, read as the reverse complement.
TAATTGTGAACATATCAAACTTGGAATTAATGCTAGTTTAATCTGTTAGTTCTCGCAAACGAAAGTTTGGTTTGCTGCACTTAGACTTAGAGAATTATCGCAAAGGAATTTGGTTAATTCTATATCAGTGTTTGAGTTCTAGAATAGTTATTGATTGGATCTAGATAGATTGATTGCTTGCGTTCCTGATTTCCTGAGAACTCCTGAAACCTAACGCTTCGCTTCCTTGCTCACAAACTCGCTGCTATTTACTTTTCTGCTTTGCTTTTAGTTTAATCACCTTTGCTTTCTCCTAGTTTAATCTTAATAGTTCTAAATCTATCGTTGACCAGAGTCCCTGTGGATTCGATACCCTAAGTACTACAACTACATCACTGTGCACTTGCAGTTAGAATAGGGTTAAAACTAGACCTATCAGCGGTCAGGCTACAAACCGCGGGATTCTGGGGATTTAAAACGGTTTGCCCCGCGGTTTGTACCGCGGTCATAAGCCAAACCGCGGGGGATGCTCGACAGGAAGAAATTGTCCCGCGGTTGGTCCCGCGGTCAAGGGCCAAACCGCGGGAATCTGGGCATTCGCAACGCGTTGTCCCGCGGTTAGCCCCGCGGGCAGGAGCCAAACCGCGGGACAAGACAGGTAAGCCTACTCCAACCCGAAATTGATTTCTAAACCGTTTTAAACCGAGATTTCTAATAACTAAACGGGTTGGGTCGATTTTAAACAAGAAAAAGAGTCTCCTCTCTCCCCATTCACGATTTTTTGCTCTCTTCTCATCCAAAATTCGTTTTGCCATTTGCATGGAAGCAAAAACCTTCAAACACCCATAACTCTCTCAATTTTCATCCGATTTTAGTGATTCAAAGCTCTATATTTTCGATTTCTTGAGCTCTTTCTGGTTATTCCCCTGTTTCTCTCATTCTCTCATCCTCCAGACAAGGTAATCCTCTCTAAATTCGAGTTTATGGATTCATGCAACAATTTTTGATTTTTTTTTGAAAACTCGTTTGGATTGGAGATTGCTTGGTTATAACCCTTAGAAATGCTTGTTAGAGGACTGCTAGGTGAGAACCCAACCCAATTTCACTCTAGGAATGCATGAATTTGAATTTTGGTGAATTAGGGTTCTTGAGAATTGGGAATTTCGAAAATTTTGGGGAAATTTAGAATTGATTGTTTCTAAAGGTGCAATTGGTTGTTTATAACTTGTTTGTGTGAGACTACTTGATTCTATCAAGTTTGGTTTCACAAAATTTTTGAAATTGCATGAGAAAGTCTCTTTGAAAGGCGAAATTGAGTTTGATGATGATTTGAAGCTTAATATGGGTTTAGTTGTATACTTGCTTGCTTGTGAGAAGTTTATTTGATGCTTGACAACTTGTGTGATTATCCAATTTGATAAATGTCACTTATTTAGCAAATTGTCAATGTGATCAATTTTGGAGTTGAATGAATTGTCTTGTGATGTGTATATGTGTCTCTTGTTGCTATCGTGAACTTGTGTTTTCATTGCCTTAATGCATTGCTCGAAAAATATATGTGCTATCAAGTTGAATGGTTGACTAAGACACTTCCGAGCTTTGTTGTTTTGTAGGTTCATTATGGTTAAGACACGACAACAAGCTGGTGCATCGCGGGACAAGGCAAAAGAAAAGGTTACCGAGGTCCCGGTTCAGAGGCCGAGTAAGAGGAAAACAGGTGAAAGTTCTGGAGCAAGGGATGAAACCAACTTACCAAGGGACAAGTCAAGGATCCCATCCTACAAAAGGTTGTATGATCACCTTAATGGGATGACATGGGTCTCGACCAAGTTTGGAGACTCGGAGACACTTGGGAAGCTCGGACTCCTAGAGGATGTGCACAACCTTCTCCGCGTCCTCCGTTTGGACTGTCTCATTCGCGTGGCATACCCCACTCACCGGGACGTGGCGAGTCAATTTTTAGCTTCCTTAGAAGTAACAAGAGACGCAGAGATGCTGTATGGTGGCTGCGGGCATGGTTTTCTCTCCTACAGAATCAACGGGGAAGATTATGAAACCACATTTGACGAGCTGACTGAGATCTTTGGGTTTAAGGACGACGAGCTTACCGAGGTCCCTGTGGTACACGGGCTATCAGCAATAGTATGGGGAGTGATTGGTACAGGGACATGGAGGCCGAGCCGTAGTAAGAGCACCCATATCGGGCATCCCGGGATCCGCTACGTCCATCAGGTTCTAGCCCACACACTATATGCCAGACATGATCTCGGAGGGCCTGTCGATGAAGAGATGGGATTAATGGGGTGGATGATGCATCAATACCTTCCGTTGGAGAATTTGCAGGAGGGTGCATTAGCTGATTTCGGTAGACTTGGGACAGCCGGGCTATTAGCAAACCGCCTGCTACACTACAAGTACTGGGCTTGGACCACGACAGATAAGCATCCCGAGATGCGCATTGGCGGTCTTATCACGCCTATTATGATGCACAAGGGGATAGACTTGGGCCCAGAGACTAGTGGATATGAGTTGCTGAACATACCGCACCTGAAGAGGGCTCGTTTTCTTTACTCTAAGCTGAGCACGAGACTTGCCTACATCTACTACAAGAACCACACAGAGACTGCCAAGGTTTTCCTCCCTAATGCCTCCATCACATCACTCTCTGACCCGAACAACCTCCGGTTTGAAGTGGATGATTCACTACACATTACCGAAGAAGATGAGGTGATGGAACGCTTTCAAGCTTCTAAGAAAAGAAGGGGAGAACCTTCTCAAGCAGAGTTGGATGAAGAGATGCTCGATGAGCTTGAGGAGCGTGTGGAAGAAGAGTCTCCTGAGCATCTCTACGGTAGTGCGAGGTACCATTTCCAGCCTTATGGGGAAGCTCTTCCACCAGGCCCGATCCGTGATGCTCATGGATACATCAAGGTGCTCCAACGATGGAACAAGTTCCAGGACAGGATTAACTTGAAGGTAATCGAGAGCTGTAAAGACATGAAGAAGGGGTACGACGAGCTGAAAAGGGGATATGAGCACATGAAGAAAGGGTGCAAGGCGATGCAGAAACAACTAAAATCCCTCACGGATAAGCTCGGTTGTGCATCCTCCTCAATGGCAGATGCCTCAGCGGGGCAACCATTGCCCTTGCCTATGGAGATGTTCGATTTTGATGAGCCTCCGGTAGAGAGGAGACACTCCTATCAAGGAGACGGAGCATCGAGTTCAGCACCCCGTCCGCGTCGTCGACCTTCCATCAGCGGGCCGAGATACAGTGCTCGCTACTCACCCGAGCCTCCTCAACAAACGTCCAGCAATGAATCACCTTCGCTCTCCTCTCCACCACCTCGGGAACCATCTCCCGAGTCTGAGACTTTTTGAGGTACCAACCTAGCACCACCTTGTAAATACTTGCGTTTTAGATTTTCTTTTTGTTTCTTTTGAGTCTCTCTCTCAAGTTTGCTTCCACACCGAGACGGTGTGAAGTAAGTTTGGGGGAGAGACAAGTCGCTAATCTTCTTCTATTTGTTCTTAGTTTTGTTTTGATCTTATTTGAGTCTCATGCATACATCTAAGGCATAGAAAAACCAAAAAAAAAAAAAAAAAAATCGAAAAATTTTGAAAAAAAATTCACAAAAAGAAAGCATCTAGTTGCAATAGCATAATAGGATTGAGTCTAGTTGCATCATATAGGACGCATGCATTTTGGGAACAATGATTGATTTTCCTTGTAAGGTTCAATTGGGTCAAACTTGTTTCACATGCTAGCTCTAGGCTAGATAGACCACACCTAAGTTGTAACTCGAGAATAGCATTTAAAGCTAGAACGAACCATGCTTGGAATGCTTGCTTTGAAACTTGATTTGATTCCGAAACTCGTTGTGATTTGAAGCTAGCTCCACCTAAGTGAGAACCATAATTGAATCATCTAATTATCCTTGTTCTTGCTTTGTGTGATAACTCATGGGTACCATAGAATATTTGAGCAAGCTTATCCTTTCTACCCCTCTCTACTTGCTCTAATAGATTTCCACACCTTTCACCACCCTTATTTCAAGCCCCAAACACTATCTTGAGTGGTAGGCCTATTTGGAACAAGCTAGGTAAAAAGTGTTGAGTATGAGGCGACTAGGAGAAAATTTCCATTTTAGATGCAAGCTCTTCGCTTTTGGCTTTGCAATAGGTTAGAGTTTAAGTTTGGGGGTTTCTTGGGAAAATTGGGATTGAGAAAAGAGAGTAAAAAGAAAAGGAAGAAGTGGTTGAATGGGATCAAAAGTTTATTGGTAAACAAAAGATTTAAAGCTCTTATGTGTTTTGAAAAAGAAGGTGTCTCAAGTTTTATAATGAAAAGAAGCCAATGTGCTCACCAAAAAGAAAGTTTGTGAAAGAAGAGACTAAAGAAAAGAAAGAAGAGTTTTGAGCTAAGATTGAAAAGAATGAAGTTACCAATGTTTTCAAAGTGTTTTGAGTGATCCTTTGGGGGTTCTTGGGAAGTTATACATTGTGAAAGAAGGAAAAGGCAACAAAAGCTTTGAAAAAGGGTAGAACTCATTTAGGAAGGTTTAGATTAAGAGTTGAAGTTCTTGGGGTATGGGTAGATGGGAATCTATCCTAGTATGCACCAATTGCCTCTAACTCTTAGCATTTTACTATAGCTTGTTCATGCTTCCTCCGAGAGAACCTAAATGATTATGGAGTAGCCTTTCTTTCAGTTGAGACCATCTTTGTCTCAAGACCTTGACCCTTAAGCCAAATGAGTTTGATCACTTTGCTTTGAACAAGGATTCACTTGAAAAATCTAATGAATGTCAAGGAGCTAGTGGATTTGAATGCTTGTGTAGGTTGAAGGTTAAGCTAGAAGTTTTGCTATGATGAGTATGGCTAAATCCTTGGAGTAGGCTTTTCTCGGTTGCACTTTGGTTGTATAGATTTGAAACTTGTTGAAGCTTGATTGAGCCTTTGGATATGAGTTCCCACCTTCAAACCTTTCTCCCAAATGGATTGATTGTCTTATGCTTGCTTGTGGACAAGCAAGGTTCAAGTTTGGGGGAATTGATATGTCTATATTTTCATACATTTTGGTTAGTAGTTTGTTCTTGTTTTGCTTTCTTTCCCTTTCTTTCCTCCTTCCTTTGTTGTTCCTTTGTTTGCATTTAGAGTTTAGACATCTAGGACTAGGATTTTGTGTTTTGGTTTGTTTTGGTGTGTTCTAGGTTGGTTTTCAGGTGCAAAAGGAGTTGCTGTGTAAGTTTGGGAGCATCAGGAGCATTATGGAGGTGATCGGGTGGACAAGAACTTGATTGGATCGGATTTGGACCCACCGCGGTTTGTACCGCGGTCTAGAGCCAAACCGCGGGTTGTGGAGATTCTGAAGCGTGTTGCCCCGCGGTTGGCGCCGCGGTCAGAGACCAAACCGCGGAACGATCAAGACTTGGGAGTGTAAACCGCGGTTGGCCCCGCGGTCAAAGAGCCAAACCGCGGCAAGATGTGAAATCCAAGCGTTATGTCCCGCGGTTTGTGCCGCGGTCAGGGGCCAAACCGCGGGTTGAGGCAGAACGTGTTGACTTTTACTTTGACCCAGTTTCAGCCCTTGGATCCGGGTCAACACCCGGTTTGTCCCGGGTTGACCCGGTTCGTTTTACTGTTCATTTATAAGCTAAAAACCCTCATTTGGAGTTTTCTCTAAGCTTGTTTTTGTTTCTAAAACTCTTTGTAAGAACAAGTTTGAATCTTTGTTTGAATCTAAGTACTTCTTTGAGATTTCTTCTTTCAATCTTTCTAATTTCATTAATCACAAATGATTAACACTATCTCTATGGGTTTTGTTGATCACATCATGATTAGTGAGTAGTCTTCTTCAAGGATTATGGGTTAGGTAGATTAGGGCTATTTAGAGTGAATCAAGGATGTTTAAAGCTTATTTATGATTGATCTCACCCTTTTAGATGTTCTTAATGCTAGGTTGTCCATGATCAAGTTAATCTAGACTCTTTGGCTTTTATTGCACACCAAGTGTTTGATGAAATGCAAGCTATGATCTATTAGGGGATTTTCATATTCTAGCTCATGGGAATGAATGTTTAGAATGATTATTAGCTTATGGAGCTTGATTGTTAATGCTTGCCTTGTCTAATTTCACAAATGAGAATTTGATCTTGAAATGTGATTAGGGAAAGTGATTAGTACCAAGAAATTGGATTAGTCAATTATTAATGTTCCTTGCTTGGGATTTGCTTCTTGATTGATTGTTTAGACATCCTTGTTAGCTCTAGATAGTCTTAGTCATTGACCTTAGCCCGTAAGCCTTGTCTTTTACATTTGATTGTCTTTGTCTTAGCTTAATTAGTTCACTCTTGCTTTCTTAGTTATTTTGTCTTGGTTATTTGCGCTTAGAACTATTAGGATTCCCTTTTGAATTGAATATAGCTTATCTAATAAGGTTTTGTGCATTCTTGTTGGTTTAGTCCCGTCCCGGATTGGTTCGATCCTCTTACTACACGATAAGTAAGAGAATTGATACCTCTTTAATCCGATAAATCTCAAGTATCAATTCCGTCAGAAATTACCGACGGAGAGCAACCGATTAAGGGAAGACAATGTGTATTTATACAAGAATTGAGTAGTTACCCAATTATGATAGTAATAAAAGTTGAAAAAATCTTACTATGATCAAATGTTTTGTTTTTGGCAAAGAATATTATTAATGTTGGATGGATGACAAAGATCTTATACTAAATTGGACAACACGTTTTGTTTAAAATAAATCTTCATAATAAATTTGTATTGGAGACATGCATAATTTATTTTAAAAAAAAACATGCGTAATTCTTTTTCAAAATATTTTTGATATCAGGATAAAATCAAAGCAAATTTCTGGAAAAAAGCATAGCTAGTTATATTTCATGGAGTATTATATTAGTGGTTTGGAGACTCCAATGATAGTTCGAATTAGGGTTTGGAAGTCTGATTCAACGAGAATCCCTTGTCAATTGTTTTGGTATCCACACTATTCAAAATTATTCAAATTATCCGGAAAACAAAATTGAGTTACCCTAAAAAATGTCCAAAAATGCAATATCCAAAAAATTGGTTGAAGTCTACAAAATAATTAATTTTTGAAAAATGTAACTAATGTGTTTTGAATATTTCGGGTTTTTGCATATTTGATTTACAACTTATTGTTTGGATGTTAAATATAATTTAAGTATTTTAGTTAATTTAGATTTAAATAACTAATTTTTTTAAAATTATGTATTATCTTTTGGATACAAAAAAAATCATTTGGCATTTGGTTTAGTACCGGTTCCGTTCATATACCCAAAATATTTTAAAAAGATCTATTCAAATTTTTTGTTTTATATGATTCAGTTTTAGTTCAGATAATTTTGATTCAGTACGGTTTAATGTTTTGATTTCAGGTAATTTGGCACAACCTAAAAGGGAGAAACCAGTTTCTATTATAATAAAATTATCTAGCGTAGAATATATTTACTATCTTTATATTAATTGAGAAATGTTTTTTGTTTTATATTCATTCTTAAAACGGTTGATTACTAATTTACCATTAATGAAATTAAACAAATTACTGTGTTAACCTTAATTTATATTGATAATTTTATTATATTTTTAATTTTTATTATGAAAATATACATAATTCTTGATTAAGAAAATGAGATACTAAATAAATTTTTGTGAATTTTTTATTTAAATTTTTATTTTGGAGATATACATAATCTTGAATAAAAAAATAAAAAGTAAGATGGGTGATAAATATAAAAAGACTTATAAACATTTTTAATTTTATTTTAGAGATATACATAACCTTCAATACAAAAAATGATAAATATGAAAATGTTTATGAATATTTTGAATTTTAATAAATATTATTTTTAATTTTATATAGTAAATTCATATTATTTATATAAATTTTGAACATATATATAACAATAAAATATTCTAAACAAAATATTTATGTATTGATTTTTATACATAAAAATATATAATTATAATTTATTTTATTACTAATAATTTTATTTATAATAAATTATAAAAATCTTATTAAATATAATAATATATGTATGTTTAATTATAAATAGTTTCAAATAAACTTTTATAGTATTATTATTTTTAAAAATTAATTTGATAATTTTTTTTTATTTTTAAAAAATTTATGTTAAAAAATATGTGTGTTCGTATATGGTACAAGCGAATCATACTAGTCTATACTATTAAAGCAGAAGTACAAAATAGAAACTACCCAGTCTTTTTTATTTATTTACAATGAATGCCACTATCATTTAAAATTAACTAATTACATTGTTAAGGATATTTAGTATTTAAAAAATACTAAGCATCCGATTTTTTTCTTTCTCTTTTGGCATTAAAGAACCTATATTTTAGGAAACAAAATATTAAAACAATAAAGATTACACTAGAGAATATCCTGTGATGCGCATAAGGGTAGTGTTTTCTCGCAGTCTTGAACTCATTTTCTTTCAAAGATCCTTCGTAGGTATTAAGCTTCTTAATTTCTAGATTTCTGGGTTCTGGTTTTGTTTAATTTTTACTGACTTAAGAGTTCTTGTGTTTTCCTTTTAAGTGTTTGATTTATATTGAAAGGTTTTGCTTTTATTAACTGTGTCTTTTAGAAGTCGAATATTTAATCTAGCACCTTCTTCGCTTGGTGCCTCACTAAACTAGAATATCAATTGGTGCTTTAAAATAATCAGGATTGATTTATATTAATAAATTCCAATGTTTAATCAAACGATATTCCACATGAGATGTGTTTTCAGGCTTCTTTGGCATCACTAAGCTTTCTTCTGTAGCTGATGCAAATGACAATGGAGATGAGGATGAGAAGAAATACTTGAAAGACACATAATTATAGATATTTTTATTTCTTGATATAGCATTATTTTCACAATACTTGGATTTGGATGCATAATCAAAATCAAAGTACTGTGAATTTGTATCATACAAGATCAAAATGAAAAGAAAAAATAAACAAAAGTTTCTTCTGTATTTTTATATTTTCGTATTTATGATACTAATTTAATCTATAAATAATTAAAATTCTGTATTTTGTATTTTAAATTATAAGCCTAAACGGGTTTAAACGGCTATGTGTTTTTATGGCGATAAAACAAATGAACCTAACGATAGAGAGTTAATTTTTCGTATTTATGATATTAATTTAAAATATAAATAATTAAAATTTCTGTATTTTTGTATTTTAAATCTATAAACAAGCCTAAACCGGTTTAAGCGGCCACATGTTACTTATGACGGGTTTAAACAGATGAGTCGAAACGGATCATAAATATATCAAATCTAAATGGGCCGGATCTAAACGGGTTACACTATTTGTTTTAACATCTCTATTAAACTAATAAATTTTCAAAAAGAGAACCCCAAATAATAATTTTTTAACTAAAATCATTTTTTCAAGGAAAAAAATTGTGCCACCAAGTATCACTCTTACATGGTCATAGATCCTAAGATTACTAAAAAAGAAGTAGAGTTAATATTACTATAGCTTGTTTAAACACTTTTGAATTCTGGAAACATGTTAAAATTTTGAAACTAACGACGACCATGAGTAATACTTGGTGGTTTAGACAGTAGAATAATGAATTTTCAGAAAAAACTATTTGATATAAGAGATGGTAAAATAAATGAGCCTAATCACAAAGAGATTTTAATAAACATTTCAAGTTGATGCAGTTTACAAAAAGAGTTTGTTGATCCGAGTGATCCAACTTTTTATCAAGATGAAGTTATCTTATATCTCATTAATGAAGATGTTGACAATGTTCGAAATTATAGATTACTAACGAAGATAATAATATGGTTAGTGATTATATGTTATTTTTGTTACCATGTATTAATCTTCTTTATTCTTAGTTGTTTGTACATTTTTATCATTTACTAAACAAATAAATAAGATTAAATGACAAAACAATTTCAGAAAACTATTTCACACTAGATAACAAAAATATAATTTAAAAATATTCTGAAATAGGATAAAATATTAAATCTGAGAAAACAAAATAACTATAAAAAATATAATTATAAAACCTCACAAAATGATCTCAAAATAAAAAGACGATAAAACAATTAAAATAAACTTAAAATAAACAAAAAAATATTTAAATAATTATTAATAGCAAAGAAATACATAATCTCTTAAAAACATTTCCCTCTCCAGTTTATATCTTTACGCAGATTTTAGCGTTAGTCCTCGAGCTGGAGGTATTCTGTGAGCCGGTTTCGAACAAGTGTAGGATCCCTCCTGCATATATATGGCATAATCCCCAAAATTAAATTCAGAAAATAAGGTCAAATCGTAAGTAACTAAAGCAAAACAAAGTGACGTAATTCATGTGTTTAGAGTACCCCTCGGTTGGTGTGAACATGATTGGAAATCCAGCCATCCGAAGAGTTTGATAACATCTGTATCCAAATGCGTTGGGAACCATAGCTGTGACACAATATAATCGAAAATATGTCAATATCATCTCTAAATAGCAAAGTAAATATATGGATGACAATAGCTTGTTACACATACAACTTTCATTTGTAAGTAAGATTGGTAGCGATCCAGCAAGATTTGCAGCCACAGTACCGGATTGTATATGGTACAGGAAGTTTCTGCAAAAATTGATTTAAGTTTCCATGTTTAAAAGGTATATGTGTAACTTAAGTTATAATAAAAAAAAATATAATGAAGTGATATTAGGGTTTGAAAAGCCTACCTCCAGGCAGGAAGCCAGCCATTGATCCCCACAACAACGTTTAATCCCATATTGGCCATCCCTCCAGCGGCATAACCACTCGCAAAGTAGAGAGCTTGCGCTGCACCCACGCCAATACCTCCTACTCCTTTCTTAACTATCAAAATCAAGTATTATATTAATTAGTAACACTTGATATATAAATTTGGTGCATATTATATAGTCTAAACGTTGCATGTTAGGTGTAGATGATTTCGGCTGATTACCATCTTCTGGTTCATTACACAAAAGGTTAGCCACAAACGCAGCTGTAGTATTGATAGAAACCAAATCATCTTGCATGTTCTCAGAAACTTGTGTGACGTCACTCCCTAGTTCACACAACAGATTGTAAATACAGTCTTATTATATAGTTTTGAATTATAAGTGTTAGAAGTCATAATGTAACTTGAAGTTTAAAGCTAAATGATCTTACAAGCAGTGGTTTCCGCTCCACCCAAAAGAGAGACGGGACGTGTAGGAGCCGTAGGACAAATCCATTTTATCTATGCATAGCAACCATAAATTTCAGAAACTTAGACCAATTTTCCCTTTGGCTATAAATAATCAGATTTATGGAAAAAACATGTTCATGGATCTGTACATTTGGAAGGTTCAAGTTTCTCACAAACCGAGCTGAGCTGCAAAACGAATTAACATATATTTGGTAAGAAACCAACTAAAGAATCATATGTAAAAATGCAAAATAAAGCATGCGGGAGTGTTACTCAAGGCCATTTTCCCCGATGTCGTGTAACCAAACTATTGTGGCCTTGTGGATTCCTGTAGGCTTAATAAGTTTAGTGTTGCCATATGCAATCCCATTATCTGCAAATATTTTCACAAGACACAAATTCATTATAGTCAGTTCCATCGATAACTTTGATCATAACTACAGTCGAAGTATAAGCAATCAACAATAATAAAAAAGAGCATACTAAAATCCATGTTCGAAAGACGAGAATAGCTTCTTATTTTTTCAAGGATTTTTTTTCTTCTTTTTCCAGAAGTAAAGATAGGGAATGTCTAGATTTCTTAGGATCTTTTATATAGGATTCACAAGTTTATACAATATGGAAATTTACTTGTCTAGCAAGTTTCCACAAAATGGAAACGTTTATACAAACTGTAAATTTTACTTGTCTAGCAAGTTTTCACAAATTGGAAATTTACTTATCTAGCAAGTTTCCACAAATTGGAAAATTTCTCTTCCATATCTTTATGGGCTTAACACATTCCTTTTCAGACAAACACATTTTAGTAAAGCCCATGTCTTAACATGTCTTTATTAAATAATTGTTAAAACAATCCCCCACATGAAATGACTCTAAACATATGCAGATGCAACTATCTAAACTGACTTAGAAACATAAGCAATCAACAATAAAAAAGCATACTAAAATCCATGTTCTAAAGACGAGAAGAGCTTCTTATTTATTCAATGATATTTTTTTTCTTCTTTTTCCAAAAGATTTTTGCTGTAGTTTAAAGATAGGGAATGTAAAGTAACATTTTGTGTTTTTATAACCAAAAGTGTGTTAGGAGAGAAAATCTTTGTATTAAAAGCTGGATGCATGAAAAAGAAATCTCGGTGTTAAATATTGATTGCATGAGTAAAATCTTATTATTAAAAGTTAGATGATATCTTAATAGTGTGCATAGGCGGATCTAAAATAAAATTATCTTCGACTCATTAATTATTATACTAAAGTTCAATTTTTGGATGATAAATAGTTTTTTTTTTTGTCAGGGAAGATGATGATAAATAGTCATGCCTAGTTTTCGGGGGAAAATGAAGCGCATAGGTACCAAAAAAACTTAATTGGATGGAACATAATGCATGGGTCATAACGTTATACTTGAGACCGAATAGAGATTGAGTGGTCAAATTATTCAGTAGTTAAACCGATAAGACTATCTCACTCAAACTTTTTCTGTGTACCATGTTATATGGAGTAGACGATGTTAAAGAATGACTGGTAACCAACGCGGAGTTAGCTCAACTAGTAAAGAAGTGTTAGTAAATTTAGCGATTAAATAGCGACTAATTTGCGGCTGATATGTGGGTATTTTAGCGACTGATTTGCGACTAATAATAATAAAAAATTAATATTAATTTTGACATATATTAATTAGATAATAATTAAATATTAATTAATATATTAATTATATGCTAATCCAAAAACAAAATTTAAATTAAATATTAATTAATATAATAATTATATGCTAATCCACAAACAAAATTAACTAAATAAAATTTATATGAAACATATTATGTTTACAATCATACAAATTCTCCAAATCAGAGGGCTAGAGAAAGCTAGAGAAAAATAATCGTCAATGGTGTCATCTTCACCGGTGTAAGGATAAGCGTCCTCTGTGTCAAGTCCACCGTTGGATTTGATGTATTCAAAAGCTTGGGAAGGAAGGCCACCATGAAAGCCATAGTTGTTGAAAGCTCCAGCACAATCCATAAGCTGTTGCTCAGAGAGAGATATTCTCTCTCAAAATGCTTGAGTGTACGCTGCCTCAAGAGCCCCAGTCGTGCTGCAGAGCAAGATCCAGCAAGATCTAAATGTCCAGGAAGATCCACATCCTCCCTGGTCTTTGACTGGGCTAACAATATCATATTCTCTCCGATCTTTCTGCAGTTTAAACAGTTTCAGGACTCATAACCAAATTTTAAAAAGGGTCTAGCAGCTAAAGACATTTTCTTAAAGTTGAAGAAAAGGAACTGGATAATTTATGTGCAGTAAGATTAAGTATTAGACTTACGGTTTCAAGAAGAGCTTCTTCTGTGAGTTTGTGGCTACCCTTTAAAGTTGCAGAGCAGTTTTGAGCAGCACCAAGCTTGGTCCTTTGTGAAGGATTGTTTAGTTGATCCTGATTCAATTCTTAGATTCATATCAACCTAAACATGCGGATCTAGGTTCTCTTGATTAGAAACAATGATTAGATCTCACCTTTTACCTGTTTTGTGCAGCGGAAAGGGAGAACAGGTCAGAGATCAGAGAGCCACCAAGGGATGGATCCTCCAAAGGTTCACACACGCACGCAAAGGAATCTGGCTGCTAGACCACGAGGAGGGAGGCGACGCAGGAGAGAGAGAGTTGGCGGCTGGCTAGGGTTAATCACCTGAACTCGTCTCAAGTTTTATTTATAAAACTTGTTCAGTTCCGTTTGGGCCTTTGGCCCAAATACCAATTAACTCGAAGGCGTTCTCGCACTGTGTCGATCGACACACCATGTGCATCGATCGACACACAGTGGCTAAACCCTTTTATTCTCTCTAAGTACAGTAAATGCCTAGCACTTTTACCGTACTTCTGCTAAACCGTTCCTACACATTTTCCTGTTAGCTTAGGCGTGTGACCCATATGGGATCATATAATAGAGGCAATAAGTCCAAGACTTATAGATCATGAGCGGACTCTAGCAAGCCATCATGACCCCCAGTATTATATGACTTATGTCTGATCATTGACATACTCTTACTTTCTAGAGACAGTACCGAGATTACTGGACACAATTCCAACAATCTCCCACTTGTACTGGAATCTCTGTATTCATAATCCTTTTGTCACAATATCTCGATTAGTCATAAGGCAAGATTGGTGTCATCCTTATAAAGCCTAATCTTGTTCATCGGACTCTGATTCGATACTGACAATCCAAACGACTCGGGACAGTCCGTTTGAGCATGGCCATGCATTTTCCAGTATTCAAATCTCCGATTGGCCTAGAGATATTCACTCCATTTATATTGGAGGGACAAATTCCGTCTTGTTCCATCACTGTAAACTACTCATTTCATAATGTACCCAAACAAGGTCCTTATAACTATCGCATAACGATAGCGTTAGACAATGATCAAAGTGCATTAGTCCATGTGCAGTCACATGCATGCGAACTCAGGTCTAAGGACTATACTCTATAGTCGTAGTGAGAATCTCTTATGACACAGATATAAATATCCTGAAGAGTTCTCATAATTGGGTCTTGTCCGGTCGTATGTTCCCAACATACACCTATGTACTGATTTTGATGCCGCGCATCTATGACACACTGAGACTTTGTCATAAGTCACGTACCAATCCAGTCTCTCACGGTTGTTGGTGTTCCAATTTCAACAACCTTCGACTAGGGACATAATGATATAAGTCATTTATCAAATATAGGGTCTCATGATCAAGCTAAATGACTTTGATAACTCAAGATCAAGTCATTTACTTCGATGACCTATAAAATGGTTTATATCACTTTGGAACGATTATTTCATCACAGTTAAAATAATCTTGAAATAATAATTTCATTAAACATCTTAAATGTTATTTCAAGAACATATCCAATAACTAAATAAAGCCCTTTAATAACTCCCACTGAAATTAAGACTACATCTTAATTTCACTTATCCTACAGCAACAGTCCGCGACTCGTGCTTAGGCCTAAGGAGTGGCTTCGTTAATAGATTAGCAACGTTCTCATTCGTTGAAACTTGCTGATCTACTTAACATCTCTGTCATTTATCTCACGGAATAGGTTATACCTATCCTCAAGGTGTTTGGACCTCTGATGTGAAGCTAGTCTCATCTATGCTGGGAATCACATCAAGTTCAGTGACAAACTCTTCTTTCCAAACAACCTTTTTCGCCACTTCCCAAGCTGCGAAATGTTCAGCTTAAGTCATGGAGTCAGCAACAGTGCCTTGCACCGCCAGATAGACACAAGATATAACCGGACTGTGATCGGAAATCATCTTTGTCTATTGGAAACTTGCCTTTCAGACTCTACCGACTTGTAGCACCTCACTTTCTCCGTAAATCAAGAACTTATCCTAAGTATTTCTCAAATACTTTAGGACATTCTTTACGGCAATCCAGTGATTCTTTGCTGGATTTGACTGGTCTTTACTTGTCTTGCTTAACATTAAAGCAACATCAAACAAGTACGTTTCATGGCATACATGATAGATCCAATTGCCGACGCATATGGAATCTTATCCATGCATTTAAGCTCAGCAGTTATCGTAGGACACTGTGTCTTGCTTAACGTAATGCCATGTGACATTGGTATAAAACCCTTCTTGGAATGCTGAAAACGTGTAGGACTTTGTCGGGATAAGAATCCTGACTTTGTCCTACCAGCTCTTTCGGATCTCTATCTTTAGATCCAAAATCCAAAAACATACGTGGCTTTACTCATGTCAATCATTAGAACCAACTCCCAAGCCAGGATTGGGACGTCATTTTCGAGAATCAGTATGTCATCGACATACAATATGAGAAATGCAATATCGCTCCCACTAATCTATTAGTAAACACACAGTTCCGCTTCGTTCCTGTTCAAGTCAAAACCTTGACTACTTCAACAGAACGAAGATTCCAACTCCGATATGTTTGCTTCCATCCATGAATGGATCGATGAAGCTAACTTACATAAAATGTAATTTTTCGGAGTCCGGGCTCACTTTCGCTTCTTTGAATTTCGCAGATTCGTCGCTATCAATGATCATCAGATCATGCGAACTTTCAATGATTATCAGGTTCAACTAATGACGAGAAATCACTCTCGGATTAGTAACTGATTCATTCATATCTGCGAACTTCAGGCTCCACAGGTGCAGATTTCAATGATTATCAGGTTCAACTAATGACAAGAAATCACTCTCGGATTAGTAACTGATTCATTCATATCTGCGAACTTCAGGCTCCACAGGTGTAGATTCTACAGAAATCTGTAAATCCATCCGTTGCTCTCCCTCAACAGGTTGAGCAGCCTCCTGTATGTCTCGAATTTCTTCGAGTTATACTTTTACTCCCACTGTTCTTCTTGGAAAGTAACTTCCCCTTTTAGAAAACAGAATGGACGTAAAAGTAACAAGCCTTAGTTTCCCTAGGACAACCAGCGAAGTAGCTCAACTACAAATATTCAGTAAAGACGAATTTGGATTGATTCCAATCCACATTTACGTGGTGTCTTTCAACTGATATTGGTGGAATTATTTCAGCGTAAACTTAGATAATTTAGAGCGTTATTCTTAAATAATATCATGGAAGATTCGTGTGACTCATCTTTAATCATTTCTAATAAGATCTGATTCTTTCTCAGAGAAAAACCTTCAGGTTTTCAGGAGAAATGAGCTGTGAAACGATTTCACACTCATTCAGATGATCACTCAATCAATGACTTAAGTATTCTCACTCGTGATTTAATCCAGAGTCTTAATACTTTTGTCATTCAGATCCTATACTTCATTCTGGAACTCTTTCGACCATGTCAAAGAATTCCGACTTGTGTCTCATCAAATGAACACAGTCACACTCACTGAAGTAATCAGTAGAGACAATGAAGTACAGGAGATTTTCTCTGGCATTACTGCTCATTGGGCCACATACATGAGTATGTTCCAGGTCCAATAAGCCTTTGGGCCTTTCTCTAGCTCGGCTAAGATAGGCCCTTTACCTTTTGGTCTAGTAAACAGAATTCAAGTCTCATAAGATATTTCATCAAATGAGCCCAACAGTCCATGACTATGGGATTTCTGAATCCGACTTACTCTATGTGACCAAGACTTTATGCCAAGAAAAATCAGGTTTAATTCTTCAGATTTAAACCAATTCGGTATTTATGTTACATTTAGGCACTCTATGGTTTAAGATATAAAACCCATTCCATGAATAGGGTGCTACAATTAATATTTCATTAAGATCAAAAGAACAAAACTTGTCTTTTATCAAAATGAAAAACATTCAAATTCTTACAAGAAAATGAAAGACAACTCTGCTTAAAGCAGGTACATTGTAGCAATTACTTAATACAAAACCAAGCCTCAAAGGGATCTATAAGTGAAAAACCCTACGGCTGAGGCAGCATCCCAAGCTCCTTCCAGACATGTGGTTTCACTTGCCCTTCCTTCAACGTTCTACTGTTGCTTAGGCTCTGCATATTATCACAAATATCAGTGCCACAACCAGTATCCAATACCTTTAAGGTAGAACTTGAAGTAATAACATGAATACCTGAGGAAGTAGTCTCATACATCAACTTCAACTCCTCATCATCTTCCATGAATTTAATGCAATTTCTCTTCCAATGCCCTGTCTCCTTACAGTAGCAGCACTTACCAACGTAAGAGGTATCTGCCTCGGGCTCAGAAGACACACGCTTGCCATGATTCAAAATCTGGACAACTTTGTCTTCACCCTTGTCAGCATTAGGTTTAGTAAACCTACCCTTCTCATTCATGAGATTGTACAGGGTACTCTTCACGTTTGGCTCAACTGTCTTGAGCATATCATGCAGTTCAGTCAGCGTCTTCGTTAAGCCTTTCTTGATATAGTTCCTTCTGAACTTATCATAGCTTGACGGCAGTGACTGCAGAATGATCTCAGTTGCCAATTCTTGGCTAACTGGATAATCCAGTTTCCTCAGGTTATCAATGTAACCCATCATTTTACTGACATGAGGACTCACTGGATGATCATTTGGTAGCTTGCAGCTAGTGAGAGACTTAACCAACTGGTATCTCTCCACTCTTACCTGCTCCTGAAATTTCAATTTCAGGCTGCTGATCATCTCTATTGGCGACTCCATGTTCTCATATTGCTTCCGCAAATCTGAGTCCATGGTAGCCAACATCAGACCACGCACATCTACCGCATCATTATAATGCTTATTCCAAGCATCATATACTGCATGGGAGGCATTGGACCCGATCCTCACGGGGAGAGCTCTCTCAAGAACATAGTCCTTTCTCTCCTGTCTGAGGACTAGCCTCAGGTTCCGCGACCAAGTCAAGAAATTTGATCCGTTCAGCTTGTCCATCTTAAGGACAGACCGGATCGAGAAAGTGTTTTGATTGTTTGTGCTAGTCATAACTGAAAATTAAGATAAAAGGATTTTAGTTAATATGTTCAATATGATTAATCTCGTATTAAATTTAATATGATTAATCACGCATTATATTCAATAACATAAGTTACCCTCAATAGAATATAATGATTCCAAGATCCACATATAACTAAGATCAAAGTGGGCCACTGGCCGTCACCCAACCTTAGCTTATATCGGTAAGCCCTATATCGGCTAATTATATCCGTGATATAACTCTTGGTTGTGAATCTGGGCCCGAGGCCCAATCCACTCTGATGTCTCAAGGCCCGGGACTCCCGATGGCCTAGTCAAGAAAACCAGACTATACAGTCATGTAATCATTAATGTCTGGGACTCCCAATGACATTTATGAATCACAAACCGTCTTATCCACGCAAAAATAGACACCCTCACACTGTAAGGCCATGAATACAATTGAATGGGCTTCGACAGCTGACATAGACTGGACAAGACATCCAACGCTTGATATTATTTGAGGTTCGTAGGTTTATTAAAATTTCATTCCCAAAATAGAAGATTACTATTTCGGGAAACTTTCTATTTTGGAAACCTACTATTTTAGGAAACTTTCTAAAATTGGAAACTTTCTAAAACCGGAAACTTTCTAACTTTAGAAATTTCTTTAAAATCCAAAACCCGCAAATCTAGAAACTTCTATTTTAAGAAACTTTCTAATTTCAAAATTTCGGAAACTTTAATTTAAAATCGACTTTATAATTTTATAAAATAAATTTTAAATTAATCTGAAGAAAGACTCAAATAATTGGCCCAATTGTTTTAACTTCTTGGCCCGAGGCCCAAGAATTGGTCCATGTCCAAGACATGACCCAATTGTCCAATTAAATGACATAACCGGTCTGGTTCATTAAAATTGGTCTAACCAAATTTTAATTACTACGATGACCACAATTGTCAACCGGTTATTTACTAAACCGGATTTTCTCAATTTATTTGGTCCAACCAAATCAAATTAGAAAATCCTGGTTTAGGCACTAAATCCAATAATTATTTCGACATTGGATTTCTTATCCCGGTTTAACCAGAACTTAATAAAATTATTAATTCTGTTTATTGAACCGCGACGATTATAATTTTAATAAAATTTTAAACCGAGCCTTAAACCCAACCGTATCGATCGATGAACCAACCGCATCGATCGATTCATCAACCGCATCGATCGATTCATCAATCGCATCGGTCGATGCTCTCAGCATCGATCGATGCGTTCACGCGTTGAGCAGGCTTGGCCGAGATATGCGAAATCCATGCGATCGTTCGATCGATCCATGCGATTGCAGTCGATCTCTCGCGGTTGTATCGACCGATCCATGCGATCGTATCGATCGATCCATGCGATCACAGCCGATACTTCTTTATGAAAATCGCATTCCAAATCAATATAGCTTGGATTTGCGATTTCATGTGTGTTTAGGTTTCAATTCCTTGTTGCTTAAGTGATTTCTCTTATCAGTAGTTGATTCAAAACACTTCTTAAACAAGAAAACAATCCTAAACTTGAATCTAAACAAGAAAAACCAGAACCAATAGCTCTGATACCACTGAAGGATTGTTTAGTTGATCCTGATTCAATTCTTAGATTCATATCAACCTAAACATGCGGATCTAGGTTCTCTTGATTAGAAACAATGATTAGATCTCACCTTTTACCTGTTTTGTGCAGCGGAAAGGGAGAACAGGTCAGAGATCAGAGAGCCACCAAGGGATGGATCCTCCAAAGGTTCACACACGCACGCAAAGGAATCTGGCTGCTAGACCACGAGGAGGGAGGAGACGCAGGAGAGAGGAGTTGGCGGCTGGCTAGGGTTAATCACCTGAACTCGTCTCAAGTTTTATTTATAAAACTTGTTCAGTTCCGTTTGGGCCTTTGGCCCAAATACCAATTAACTCGAAGGCGTTCTCGCACTGTGTCGATCGACACACCATGTGCATCGATCGACACACAGTGGCTAAACCCTTTTATTCTCTCTAAGTACAGTAAATGCCTAGCACTTTTACCGTACTTCTGCTAAACCGTTCCTACACATTTTCCTGTTAGCTTAGGCGTGTGACCCATATGGGATCATATAATAGAGGCAATAAGTCCAAGACTTATAGATCATGAGCGGACTCTAGCAAGCCATCATGACCCCCAGTATTATATGACTTATGTCTGATCATTGACATACTCTTACTTTCTAGAGACAGTACCGAGATTACTGGACACAATTCCAACACTTTGAAACTCTTGCTATGTCAAATCAGCAAACTCTGTATGGATTCAAGCGACCTACATAACAAAACACAGTGATAAGAAACATATTTGAGAATGAAAACATAACTGATAAGAAATAGATCAAACACAAGTTCAGCTTAACACAGAACCTGTTACCATGGTAATGGAAAGACAACCTGAGGAACCAGTTGTAACCTCCATAACACTTTTCTTAGCTGAATCCTCAGTCTCAAACTGCACAAACCCATATGTAGGATCTCATAAGATCTAGGGTTCGTTATATTGAAAACCAACCTCGTTCTTACCTTGAACTGGCAGCGGAATGATTGGTGAACGAGATAAGTAAGCGACTCAGATGCTTCGCCTCTACTAGATACACACGCACACAAACCTGGAAACCGGGATGCTAGTGCCGGATCTTTGGGATCTCTGAGTTTTGGTGTTTTCTGCTTTCTCTGTCAAGGAAAAAATCGACAGCTTTTCTTCTAAGTCGAAACTTACTGTTTTTATTAAGACCTAGAATCACTCAAACGGGCCGACTTGATTAAGTCATAAATCGAAAAGTCTGTTTCGAAAACCCGACCTTTGTCGACCGACACACATACTGTGTCGATCGACACAACACCATATACTCGATATTAATGTGTATCCAATACACATTAATATGATCATTACTATAATGATCATTCCCATATTTTAGCTTCCAGTTTTCTTAGGTGTGTGACCCTATAGGATCATATAATACTGGCAGTAAGTCTACAACTTACAGATTGTAAGAGGCTTCTAGCAAAACATTGCAACCGCCCAGTATTATACGAATGTCTGATCTCGACACACAACTATCATCAGGAGTGAGTACAAGTGTGATTTCAGGACACTATCCCAACAATCTCCCACTTGTACTGGAATCATCAATTCCTATAATCCTTTTGTCTCTATATCTCGATTTGGCATAAGGCAAGATTAGTGTCATCCTTATTAAGCCGACATCGTGTTTATCGAACTCCTGATCTTATACTGAACAATACAAACAACTGAACTACAGTTCGTTTGAGTGCGGCCACACATTTTCTCAGTATCAAATCTTCGATAGGCCCTGAGATATTTATCTCCCGTTATTCAGGAGGGACAAATCCCATCTTGTTCCATCCCTGTTCCTATACACACTTCATGATTCACCTAAACAATGCCGTTATAGCCGCCAGTTACGGGTCAACGATTGACAAGTTCAAAGTGTACCAATTCATATGCAAGAAAGCATGATGAGCTCATGTCTAAGGACTATACTCTATAGTCGTAATGAGAATCTCTTATGACACATATATAACTATCTTGTAGACTTCTCATTAGCGGGTCATGTTTGATCATATGTTCACCAACATATATCTATGTGACTGACTGTGATACTCATATCATTGACTCCATGAAACTTAGTCAACAGTCACCTCACAAGCTAGTCTCTCGCAGTTGTCAGTGTCCCACTTTGACAACCTCGACTAGGGACAAATCATAATTTATGTCATCTAAAACTTATAGGGTTTCATGATCAAGTCCTCAACTTGATGACCTATAATATGACATAAACTTATTTTGGGACCATTATTTTGATCACAATAAATAATGCTGAAATCAAATTTCATTAAACATATCCAAAAGTATGTTTACAAGAACATCTTATTATAACTAAAATAAAACTTAAAACTCCCACTAGAATCAAGATTACATCTTAAGATCTCTAATGCCCACATCAGTAGTATGGAACTCATGCTTGGGCCTTGGGAGTGGCTTAGTCAGAGGATCAGCGACATTCTCGTCCGTCGGAACTCGGCTGATCTTCACTTCTCCTCTGTTGATGATATCACGAATCAGGTGATATCTCCTCTCTATGTGTTTGGACTTCTGGTGTGACCTGGGTTCTTTCGCCTGAGCAATGGCTCCATTGTTATCACAAAACAAAACCACTGGCTCCAAGATACTAGGAACCACACCAAGTTCAGTCATGAACTTTTTGATCCAAACAGCTTCCTTTGCCGCTTCTGAAGCAGCAACATATTCAGCCTCTGTCGTGGAATCAGCTACGGTATTCTGCTTAGAGCTCTTCCAGCTCACCGCACCGCCATTTAGACAGAAGACATATCCAGATTGTGAACGGAAATCGTCTCTGTCCGTCCGAAAACTCGCATCTGTGAATCCATTCACCACAAGTTCTTCACTTCCTCCATATACCAAGAACTTATCCCTTGTGTGTCTCAAATACTTGAGAATATTCTTGACTGCTGTCCAGTGATCTTCACCTGGATCAGATTGGTATCTACTCGTCATGCTTAACGCGTAAGCTACATCTGGACGAGTGCATAGCATGGCATACATGATAGATCCTATTGCAGAAGCATAAGGAATCCTATCCATGCGCTCTCGCTCAGCATGTGTCGCCGGACACTGCTTCTTGCTGAGACTAATGCCATGAGACATTGGTATGAAGCCCTTCTTGGAATCATGCATCTTGAATCTGTGCAACTCCTTGTCAATATAAGTGTCCTTGCACAATCCAATCAGCCTGTTCGCTCTATCTCTGTAGATTCTGATTTGGGTGCGAGCTTGTCAGAGATTAATCGTTTGACATAAGCCTCACAACCCCAAATCTTCAGGAAAGACAGACTTGGAATATTCCCAGTCCACAATTCATGTGGTGTCTTTTCCACTGATTTAGATGGCACCCTATTTAGTGTAAACGCATACGTTTCTAAAGCGTATCCCCAAAAGGATAATGGAAGATTTGAATGACTCATCATATACCGAACCATATCCAATAAGGTTCGATTCCTCCTCTCTGACACTCCATTCCATTGGGGTGTTCCAGGAGGAGTGAGTTGTGAAACAGTTCCACACTCGCTCAGATAGTCACTGAACTCTTGGCTTAAGTATTCTCCTCCGCGATCCAACCGCAAAACTTTGATACTTTTTCCAAGTTGGTTCTGTACTTCGTTCTTGTATTTCTTGAATCTATCAAAGGATTCTGACTTGTGTCTCATCAAATAGACGTAGCCATACCTACTGAAGTCATCAGTAAAGGTAATGAAGTACTTGTAATTTCCTCTGGCAACAATGCTCATCGGCCCACATACATCAGTATGAATAAGGCCCAATAAGTCACTGGCCCTTTCATTCGGTTTGTTGAAAGGGGCCCTAGCCATTTTGCCCATCAAGCAAGATTCGCATTTCTCACATGATTCAAAATAAAATGAGCCCAGAAACCCATTTCGATGAAGTCTCTGAATGCGTTTCT
Organism: Orychophragmus violaceus; assembly: GCA_030180135.1. Taxonomy (NCBI): domain Eukaryota; kingdom Viridiplantae; phylum Streptophyta; class Magnoliopsida; order Brassicales; family Brassicaceae; genus Orychophragmus; species Orychophragmus violaceus. The sequence goes on along the minus strand of CM058229.1, from coordinate 88,702,957 downwards.
CATTGATATGGCCCAGAATGCGTCATTTGACTTAAACCGCTTTGTATTTATGTTAAAGACATGCATTTCTTGGTTTAAGACATATAACCCATTATCTAATGGGGCGCTACCATAAAACGTACCATCACGATTAAAAGAACAAACTTTATTCTTAATAGCAAAATCAAAACCTTCCAAATCCAAAACGGAAACTGAAATTATGTTTCTGCTAATCGCATGTACAAAGTAGCAATTATTCAAGGCTAAAACCATGCCCGAAGGTAAAGACAAATCGTAAGTGCATACGCCAGTGCAGCAACCTTAGCTCCATTCCCGACCCGTAGCTCCACTTGTCCTTTCTTCAGTGTTCTACTGTTTCTTAGTGCCTACATATTAGTACAAATATGAGCACCGCAGCCGGTATCCAATACCCACGAAGTAGAACTAGAAGACATAACATTAAGTTCGATAACATAAATACCTGAATCAGACGCATCATACGTCTTCTTCAGCTTCTTGTAATCTTCCATGAACTTCTTGCAGTCTCTCTTCCAATGCCCTAACTGCTTGCAGTAATTGCATTTGTCCTCAAGAGAAGGGCCGGATTTGGGCTTTGGCTTGGGCTTGTCTTGACTCTCAGTCTGGACAACTTGGGCTTTTCCCTTATCCTTCTTAGGTTTCTTAAACCTTTTACCCCCTTATACCATCAGTACACTGGGAGTAGCCTTCTTGAGATTCGGCTCTGCTGTCTTCAGCATGCCGTGCAACTCAGTCAATGTGTTAGTCATGTTTTGCATGTTGTAGTTCATGATGAACTGATCAAAACACGACGACAAAGACTGCAAAATCATGTCAGTGGCTAGCTCCTGGCTAATGGCACAGTCCAGTTTCCCCAGGTTATCAATGTAACCCATCATTTTAAGGACATGATGACTCACTGGACTGTCCTTAGCCAGCTTGCAATCCATGAGAGATTTAACCGTTTGGTATCTCTATGTGCGAGCTTGCTCCTGAAACAAAGATTTCAGGCTGTTAATCATCTCAATGGGTGACATCACTTTCTCATATTCCTTCTGCAGCTCAGAGTTCATAGTCACCAGCATTAGACAATTAACGTCTTTGACATCTGCTGAATGCTTATGATAAGCATTCTTATCTGCCTGCGTGGCATTGGAACGTGGCCTCTCGGGGAGAACTCTTTCAAGGACATATTCCTTGTTCTCCTTCCTGAGAACTATTCTCAGGTTCCGATACCATTCCAAGAAATTAGATCCATTTAACTTGTCCTTATCAAGGACGGATCTCAGCGAGAAAGTGTTGATGTGAGTTGAGACAGACATAGCTGTAATTAAGAGAGGTAGAGGTTTTAGTTATGATGCTCAAGGAAATGAGTAATCTTATTTAATAAGAAAACTCGCATTGTATTCAAAAACTATGTTTCCTCAGATGAATACAATGAACCAAGATCCTCAGATCACCAAAATTTGAGTGGGCGACTCGCCGTCATCCAAACTTTAGTTATCTAGGTAAGCAAATCATTGCTAATTGTACCCAGTATAATTCTTGGTCGCAGATGAGACAATCCATGTCTAATCCACTCTGATGTCTCTGGGCCCAGAACTTCTGATAGCCCAGTCAAGTAAACCAATCTCTTTCTGTCTTGGGATCATCGACAGTCGCACTGCAAGTCTATCAATGATCACCTGCCTTACTCATGTTGTTGTGGATACCAAGGACTCCAAGGCTATCCAACAACGAAACGAGTCTTGACAGTAGACAAGATCGGGCAAGTCATCAAGATCACTTGATATTTAGTTGAGGAAAAGAACTATTTAATCTTGATGCATATCCAATATACATCCAAGAAGTTATTAACTGGATTAAAATAAATAGATTTATTATGTTTAAGTTTAATCTAGAACTTAGGAATAAATTTGATCTGGTATCTGCAAATTGAGGTCCAACCTTCAAGTCTGTGAATGGTGTGTCGATCGACGCATCCTTGCATCGGTCGACACAACCTAATTTAAACCGGACTTCGATAACCGGTCAAACCGGATCGAATTTCCTTAACCGGTTCAATCTAATTGAACCGGTCCGGTTTAATGGTCCATGTCGATCGTCACACAATACTGTGTCGACCGACATGACCTAACCAGAACCAAATTGGTTAATTAAATTAACCAGGCGAGATAACCGGTTCAATCCAATTGAACCGATCCATCATTTCGCCTTGCCTATGTCGACCGACACACCCAGTGTATCGACCGACACAATACGAAAACGGATGTTCGATCACTGATCGAAAACCCTAAAATCTTTTACGCGTTTTCGCTGTGTGTCGACCGACACACGCTTTGTGTCGATCGACACTCTGCGAAAATACAGATGTCGAATTTTCAACAGAGGCTTCAATCCGAGATTAACATCATGAAAAAGCGATTTAACAAGCATCAATCTAATCAATTACATCAGTATTTGATTTAAATGCTCCAGATTCAATAGACTAAACCCTAACATGCTCTGATACCACTGTAGGATCTCCTAGGATCTAGGGTTCGTTATATTGAAAATACCAACCTCGTTCTTACCTTGAACTGGCAGCGGAATGATTGGTGAACGAGATCAGTAAGCGACTCAGATGCTTCGCCTCTACTAGATACACAAGCACACAAACCTGGAAATCGGGATGCTAGTGCCGGATCTTTGGGATCTCTGAGTTTTGGTGTTTTCTGCTTTCTCTGTCAAGGAAAAAATCGATAGCTTTTCTCTAGGTCAAAACTTAGTGTTTTTATTAAGACCTAGAATCACTCAAACAGGCCGACTTGATTAAGTCATAAATCGAAAAGTCTGTTTCGAAAACCCGACCTGTGTCGACCGACACACATACTGTGTCGATCGACACAACACCATATACTCGATATTAATGTGTATCCAATACACATTAACATGATCATTACTATAATTATCATTCCCATATTTTAGCTTCCAGTTTGCTTAGGTGTGTGACCCTATAGGATCATATAATACTGGCAGTAAGTCTACAACTTACAGATTGCAAGAGGCTTCTAGAAAAACATTGCAACCGCCCAGTATTATACGAATCTATGATCTCGACACACAACTATCATCAGGAGTGAGTACAAGTGTGATTTCAGGACACTATCCCAACACCATATCCTTTGGACTGACCCATGTGATCAGTAGCAACCTTACAGGACACAATACTTCCACACCCTGAAAACGTCTCGTGCAGAGTCTTGTTGTCAACTGACTTGTCCAAATTCTTCACATGAGAAAAGGTAAAAGAAACACCCACAAAATTACGCAACATAACATAAGCAGAAAACAAAGTTGCTAGATATTCCGTCAGAAATTACCGACGGAGAGCAACCGATTAAGGGAAGACAATGTGTATTTATACAAGAATTGAGTAGTTACCCAATTATGATAGTAATAAAAGTTGAAAAAAATCTTACTATGATCAAATGTTTTGTTTTTGGCAAAGAATATTATTAATGTTGGATGGATGACAAAGATCTTATACTAAATTGGACAACACGTTTTATTTAAAATAAATCTTCATAATAAATTTGTATTGGAGGCATGCATAATTTATTTTTAAAAAAAACATGCGTAATTCTTTTTCAAAATATTTTTGATATCAGGATAAAATCAAAGCAAATTTCTGGAAAAAAGCATAGCTAGTTATATTTCATGGAGTATTATATTAGTGGTTTGGAGACTCCAATGATAGTTCGAATTAGGGTTTGGAAGTCTGATTCAACGAGAATCCCTTGTCAATTGTTTTGGTATCCACACTATTCAAAATTATTCAAATTATCCGGAAAACAAAATTGAGTTACCCTAAAAAATGTCCAAAAATGCAATATCCAAAAAATTGGTTGAAGTCTACAAAATAATTAATTTTTGAAAAATGTAACTAATGTGTTTTGAATATTTCGGGTTTTTGCATATTTGATTTACAACTTATTGTTTGGATGTTAAATATAATTTAAGTATTTTAGTTAATTTAGATTTAAAAAACTAATTTTTTTAAAATTATGTATTATCTTTTGGATACAAAAAAAAATCATTTGGCATTTGGTTTAGTACCGGTTCCGTTCATATACCCAAAATATTTTAAAAAGATCTATTCAGATTTTTTGTTTTATATGATTCAGTTTTAGTTCAGATAATTTTGATTCAGTACGGTTTAATGTTTTGATTTCAGGTAATTTGGCACAACCTAAAAGGGAGAAACCAGTTTCTATTATAATAAAATTATCTAGCGTAGAATATATTTACTATCTTTATATTAATTGAGAAATGTTTTTTGTTTTATATTCATTCTTAAAACGGTTGATTACTAATTTACCATTAATGAAATTAAACAAATTACTGTGTTAACCTTAATTTATATTGATAATTTTATTATATTTTTAATTTTTATTATGAAAATATACATAATTCTTGATTAAGAAAATGAGATACTAAATAAATTTTTGTGAATTTTTTATTTAAATTTTTATTTTGGAGATATACATAATCTTGAATAAAAAAATAAAAAGTAAGATGGGTGATAAATATAAAAAGACTTATAAACATTTTTAATTTTATTCAATACAAAAAGTGATAAATATGAAAATGTTTATGAATATTTTGAATTTTAATAAATATTATTTTTAATTTTATATAGTAAATTCATATTATTTATATAAATTTTGAACATATATATAACAATAAAATATTCTAAACAAAATATTTATGTATTGATTTTTATACATAAAAATATATAATTATAATTTATTTTATTACTAATAATTTTATTTATAATAAATTATAAAAATCTTATTAAATATAATAATATATGTATGTTTAATTATAAATAGTTTCAAATAAACTTTTATAGTATTATTATTTTTAAAAATTAATTTGATAATTTTTTTTTATTTTTAAAAAATTTATGTTAAAAAATATGTGTGTTCGTATATGGTACAAGCGAATCATACTAGTCTATACTATTAAAGCAGAAGTACAAAATAGAAACTACCCAGTCATTTTTATTTATTTACAATAAATGCCACTATCATTTAAAATTAACTAATTACATTGTTAAGGATATTTAGTATTTAAAAAATACTAAGCATCCGATTTTTTTCTTTCTCTTTTGGCATTAAAGAACCTATATTTTAGGAAACAAAATATTAAAACAATAAAGATTACACTAGAGAATATCCTGTGATGCGCATAAGGGTAGTGTTTTCTCGCAGTCTTGAACTCATTTTCTTTCAAAGATCCTTCGTAGGTATTAAGCTTCTTAATTTCTAGATTTCTGGGTTCTGGTTTTGTTTAATTTTTACTGACTTAAGAGTTCTTGTGTTTTCCTTTTAAGTGTTTGATTTATATTGAAAGGTTTTGCTTTTATTAACTGTGTCTTTTAGAAGTCGAATATTTAATCTAGCACCTTCTTCGCTTGGTGCCTCACTAAACTAGAATATCAATTGGTGCTTTAAAATAATCAGGATTGATTTATATTAATAAATTCCAATGTTTAATCAAACGATATTCCACATGAGATGTGTTTTCAGGCTTCTTTGGCATCACTAAGCTTTCTTCTGTAGCTGATGCAAATGACAATGGAGATGAGGATGAGAAGAAATACTTGAAAGACACATAATTATAGATATTTTTATTTCTTGATATAGCATTATTTTCACAATACTTGGATTTGGATGCATAATCAAAATCAAAGTACTGTGAATTTGTATCATACAAGATCAAAATGAAAAGAAAAAATAAACAAAAGTTTCTTCTGTATTTTTATATTTTCGTATTTATGATACTAATTTAATCTATAAATAATTAAAATTCTGTATTTTGTATTTTAAATTATAAGCCTAAACGGGTTTAAACGGCTATGTGTTTTTATGGCGATAAAACAAATGAACCTAACGATAGAGAGTTAATTTTTCGTATTTATGATATTAATTTAAAATATAAATAATTAAAATTTCTGTATTTTTGTATTTTAAATCTATAAACAAGCCTAAACCGGTTTAAGCGGCCACATGTTACTTATGACGGGTTTAAACAGATGAGTCGAAACGGATCATAAATATATCAAATCTAAATGGGCCGGATCTAAACGGGTTACACTATTTGTTTTAACATCTCTATTAAACTAATAAATTTTCAAAAAGAGAACCCCAAATAATAATTTTTTAACTAAAATCATTTTTTCAAGGAAAAAAATTGTGCCACCAAGTATCACTCTTACATGGTCATAGATCCTAAGATTACTAAAAAAGAAGTAGAGTTAATATTACTATAGCTTGTTTAAACACTTTTGAATTCTGGAAACATGTTAAAATTTTGAAACTAACGACGACCATGAGTAATACTTGGTGGTTTAGACAGTAGAATAATGAATGTTCAGAAAAAACTATTTGATATAAGAGATGGTAAAATAAATGAGCCTAATCACAAAGAGATTTTAATAAACATTTCAAGTTGATGCAGTTTACAAAAAGAGTTTGTTGATCCGAGTGATCCAACTTTTTATCAAGATGAAGTTATCTTATATCTCATTAATGAAGATGTTGACAATGTTCGAAATTATAGATTACTAACGAAGATAATAATATGGTTAGTGATTATATGTTATTTTTGTTACCATGTATTAATCTTCTTTATTCTTAGTTGTTTGTACATTTTTATCATTTACTAAACAAATAAATAAGATTAAATGACAAAACAATTTCAGAAAACTATTTCACACTAGATAACAAAAATATAATTTAAAAATATTCTGAAATAGGATAAAATATTAAATCTGAGAAAACAAAATAACTATAAAAAATATAATTATAAAACCTCACAAAATGATCTCAAAATAAAAAGACGATAAAACAATTAAAATAAACTTAAAATAAACAAAAAAATATTTAAATAATTATTAATAGCAAAGAAATACATAATCTCTTAAAAACATTTCCCTCTCCAGTTTATATCTTTACGCAGATTTTAGCGTTAGTCCTCGAGCTGGAGGTATTCTGTGAGCCGGTTTCGAACAAGTGTAGGATCCCTCCTGCATATATATGGCATAATCCCCAAAATTAAATTCAGAAAATAAGGTCAAATCGTAAGTAACTAAAGCAAAACAAAGTGACGTAATTCATGTGTTTAGAGTACCCCTCGGTTGGTGTGAACATGATTGGAAATCCAGCCATCCGAAGAGTTTGATAACATCTGTATCCAAATGCGTTGGGAACCATAGCTGTGACACAATATAATCGAAAATATGTCAATATCATCTCTAAATAGCAAAGTAAATATATGGATGACAATAGCTTGTTACACATACAACTTTCATTTGTAAGTAAGATTGGTAGCGATCCAGCAAGATTTGCAGCCACAGTACCGGATTGTATATGGTACAGGAAGTTTCTGCAAAATTGATTTAAGTTTCCATGTTTAAAAGGTATATGTGTAACTTAAGTTATAATAAAAAAAAATATAATGAAGTGATATTAGGGTTTGAAAAGCCTACCTCCAGGCAGGAAGCCAGCCATTGATCCCCACAACAACGTTTAATCCCATATTGGCCATCCCTCCAGCGGCATAACCACTCGCAAAGTAGAGAGCTTGCGCTGCACCCACGCCAATACCTCCTACTCCTTTCTTAACTATCAAAATCAAGTATTATATTAATTAGTAACACTTGATATATAAATTTGGTGCATATTATATAGTCTAAACGTTGCATGTTAGGTGTAGATGATTTCGGCTGATTACCATCTTCTGGTTCATTACACAAAAGGTTAGCCACAAACGCAGCTGTAGTATTGATAGAAACCAAATCATCTTGCATGTTCTCAGAAACTTGTGTGACGTCACTCCCTAGTTCACACAACAGATTGTAAATACAGTCTTATTATATAGTTTTGAATTATAAGTGTTAGAAGTCATAATGTAACTTGAAGTTTAAAGCTAAATGATCTTACAAGCAGTGGTTTCCGCTCCACCCAAAAGAGAGACGGGACGTGTAGGAGCCGTAGGACAAATCCATTTTATCTATGCATAGCAACCATAAATTTCAGAAACTTAGACCAATTTTCCCTTTGGCTATAAATAATCAGATTTATGGAAAAACATGTTCATGGATCTGTACATTTGGAAGGTTCAAGTTTCTCACAAACCGAGCTGAGCTGCAAAACGAATTAACATATATTTGGTAAGAAACCAACTAAAGAATCATATGTAAAAATGCAAAATAAAGCATGCGGGAGTGTTACTCAAGGCCATTTTCCCCGATGTCGTGTAACCAAACTATTGTGGCCTTGTGGATTCCTGTAGGCTTAATAAGTTTAGTGTTGCCATATGCAATCCCATTATCTGCAAATATTTTCACAAGACACAAATTCATTATAGTCAGTTCCATCGATAACTTTGATCATAACTACAGTCGAAGTATAAGCAATCAACAATAATAAAAAAGAGCATACTAAAATCCATGTTCGAAAGACGAGAATAGCTTCTTATTTTTTCAAGGATTTTTTTTCTTCTTTTTCCAGAAGTAAAGATAGGGAATGTCTAGATTTCTTAGGATCTTTTATATAGGATTCACAAGTTTATACAATATGGAAATTTACTTGTCTAGCAAGTTTCCACAAAATGGAAACGTTTATACAAACTGTAAATTTTACTTGTCTAGCAAGTTTTCACAAATTGGAAATTTACTTATCTAGCAAGTTTCCACAAATTGGAAAATTTCTCTTCCATATCTTTATGGGCTTAACACATTCCTTTTCACACAAACACATTTTAGTAAAGCCCATGTCTTAACATGTCTTTATTAAATAATTGTTAAAACAATCCCCCACATGAAATGACTCTAAACATATGCAGATGCAACTATCTAAACTGACTTAGAAACATAAGCAATCAACAATAAAAAAGCATACTAAAATCCATGTTCTAAAGACGAGAAGAGCTTCTTATTTATTCAATGATATTTTTTTTCTTCTTTTTCCAAAAGATTTTTGCTGTAGTTTAAAGATAGGGAATGTAAAGTAACATTTTGTGTTTTTATAACCAAAAGTATGTTAGGAGAGAAAATCTTTGTATTAAAAGCTGGATGCATGAAAAAGAAATCTCGGTGTTAAATATTGATTGCATGAGTAAAATCTTATTATTAAAAGTTAGATGATATCTTAATAGTGTGCATAGGCGGATCTAAAATAAAATTATCTTCGACTCATTAATTATTATACTAAAGTTCAATTTTTGGATGATAAATAGTTTTTTTTTTGTCAGGGAAGATGATGATAACTAGTCATGCTTAGTTTTCGGGGGAAAATGAAGCGCATAGGTACCAAAAAAACTTAATTGGATGGAACATAATGCATGGGTCATAACGTTATACTTGAGACCGAATAGAGATTGAGTGGTCAAATTATTCAGTAGTTAAACCGATAAGACTATCTCACTCAAACTTTTTCTGTGTACCATGTTATATGGAGTAGACGATGTTAAAGAATGACTGGTAACCAACGCGGAGTTAGCTCAACTAGTAAAGAAGTGTTAGTAAATTTAGCGATTAAATAGCGACTAATTTGCGGCTGATATGTGGGTATTTTAGCGACTGATTTGCGACTAATAATAATAAAAATTAATATTAATTTTGACATATATTAATTAGATAATAATTAAATATTAATTAATATATTAATTATATGCTAATCCAAAAATAAAATTTAAATTAAATATTAATTAATATAATAATTATATGCTAATCCACAAACAAAATTAACTAAATAAAATTTATATGAAACATATTATGTTTACAATCATACAAATTCTCCAAATCAGAGGGCTAGAGAAAGCTAGAGAAAAATAATCGTCAATGGTGTCATCTTCACCGGTGTAAGGATAAGCGTCCTCTATGTCAAGTCCACCGTTGGATTTGATGTATTCAAAAGCTTGGGAAGGAAGGCCACCATGAAAGCCATAGTTGTTGAAAGCTCCAGCACAATCCATAAGCTGTTGCTCAGAGAGAGATATTCTCTCTCAAAATGCTTGAGTGTACGCTGCCTCAAGAGATCCAGTCGTGCTGCAGAGCAAGATCCAGCAAGATCTAAATGTCCAGGAAGATCCACATCCTCCCTGGTCTTTGACTGGGCTAACAATACCATATTCTCTCCGATCTTTCTGCAGTTTAAACAGTTTCAGGACTCATAACCAAATTTTAAAAAGGGTCTAGCAGCTAAAGACATTTTCTTAAAGTTGAAGAAAAGGAACTGGATAATTTATGTGCAGTAAGATTAAGTATTAGACTTACGGTTTCAAGAAGAGCTTCTTCTGTGAGTTTGTGGCTACCATTTAAAGTTGCAGAGCAGTTTTGAGCAGCACCAAGCTTGGTCCTTTGAAACTCTTGCTATGTCAAATCAGCAAACTCTGTATGGATTCAAGCGACCTACATAACAAAACACAGTGATAAGAAACATATTTGAGAATGAAAACATAACTGATAAGAAATAGATCAAACACAAGTTCAGCTTAACACAGAACCTGTTACTATGGTAATGGAAAGACAACCTGAGGAACCAGTTGTAACCTCCATAACACTTTTCTTAGCTGAATCCTCAGTCTCAAACTGCACAAACCCATATGTAGGATCTCATAGGATCTAGGGTTCGTTATATTGAAAACCAACCTCGTTCTTACCTTGAACTGGCAGCGGAATGATTGGTGAACGAGATAAGTAAGCGACTCAGATGCTTCGCCTCTACTAGATACACACGCACACAAACCTGGAAACCGGGATGCTAGTGCCGGATCTTTGGGATCTCTGAGTTTTGGTGTTTTCTGCTTTCTCTGTCAAGGAAAAAATCGACAGCTTTTCTTCTAAGTCGAAACTTACTGTTTTTATTAAGACCTAGAATCACTCAAACGGGCCGACTTGATTAAGTCATAAATCGAAAAGTCTGTTTCGAAAACCCGACCTTTGTCGACCGACACACATACTGTGTCGATCGACACAACACCATATACTCGATATTAATGTGTATCCAATACACATTAATATGATCATTACTATAATGATCATTCCCATATTTTAGCTTCCAGTTTTCTTAGGTGTGTGACCCTATAGGATCATATAATACAGGCAGTAAGTCTACAACTTACAGATTGCAAGAGGCTTCTAGCAAAACATTGCAACCGCCCAGTATTATACGAATGTCTGATCTCGACACACAACTATCATCAGGAGTGAGTACAAGTTTGATTTCAGGACACTATCCCAACAATCTCCCACTTGTACTGGAATCATCAATTCCTATAATCCTTTTGTCTCTATATCTCGATTTGGCATAAGGCAAGATTAGTGTCATCCTTATTAAGCGGACATCGTGATCTTATACTGAACAATACAAACAACTGAACTACAGTTCGTTTGAGTGCGGCCACACATTTTCTCAGTATCAAATCTTCGATAGGCCCTGAGATATTTATCTCCCGTTATTCAGGAGGGACAAATCCCATCTTGTTCCATCTCTGTTCCTATACACACTTCATGATTCACCTAAACAATGCCGTTATAGCCGCCAGTTACGGGTCAACGTTTGACAAGTTCAAAGTGTACCAATTCATATGCAAGAAAGCATGATGAGCTCATGTCTAAGGACTATACTCTATAGTCGTAATGAGAATCTCTTATGACACATATATAACTATCTTGTAGACTTCTCATTAGCGGGTCATGTTTGATCATATGTTCACCAACATATATCTATGTGACTGACTGTGATACTCATATCATTGACTCCATGAAACTTAGTCAACAGTCACCTCACAAGCTAGTCTCTCGCAGTTGTCAGTGTCCCACTTTGACAACCTCGACTAGGGACAAATCATAATTTATGTCATCTAAAACTTATAGGGTTTCATGATCAAGTCCTCAACTTGATGACCTATAATATGACATAAACTTATTTTGGGACCATTATTTTGATCACAATAAATAATGCTGAAATCAAATTTCATTAAACATATCCAAAAGTATGTTTACAAGAACATCTTATTATAACTAAAATAAAACTTAAAACTCCCACTAGAATCAAGATTACATCTTAAGATCTCTAATGCCCACATCAGTAGTATGGAACTCATGCTTGGGCCTTGGGAGTGGCTTAGTCAGAGGATCAGCGACATTCTCGTCCGTCGGAACTCGGCTGATCTTCACTTCTCCTCTGTTGATGATATCACGAATCAGGTGATATCTCCTCTCTATGTGTTTGGACTTCTGGTGTGACCTGGGTTCTTTCGCCTAAGCAATGTCTCCATTATTATCACAAAACAAAACCATTGGCTCCAAGATACTAGGAACCACACCAAGTTCAGTCATGAACTTTTTGATCCAAACAGCTTCCTTTGCCGCTTCTGAAGCAGCAACATATTCAGCCTCCGTCGTGGAATCAGCTACGGTATTCTGCTTAGAGCTCTTCCAGCTCACCGCACCGCCATTTAGACAGAAGACATATCCAGATTGTGAACGGAAATTGTCTCTGTCCGTCTGAAAACTCGCATCTGTGAATCCATTCACCACAAGTTCTTCACTTCCTCCATATACCAAGAACTTATCCCTTGTGTGTCTCAAATACTTGAGAATATTCTTGGCTGCTGTCCAGTGATCTTCACCTGGATCAGATTGGTATCTACTCGTCATGCTTAACGCGTAAGCTACATCTGGACGAGTGCATAGCATGGCATACATGATAGATCCTATTGCAGAAGCATAAGGAATCCTATCCATGCGCTCTCGCTCAGCATGTGTCGCCGGACACTGCTTCTTGCTGAGACTAATGCCATGAGACATTGGTATGAAGCCCTTCTTGGAATCATGCATCTTGAATCTGTGCAACTCCTTATCAATATAAGTGTCCTTGCACAATCCAATCAGCCTGTTCGCTCTATCTCTGTAGATTCTGATTTGGGTGCGAGCTTGTCAGAGATTAATCGTTTGACATAAGCCTCACAACCCCAAATCTTCAGGAAAGACAGACTTGGAATATTCCCAGTCCACAATTCATGTGGTGTCTTTTCCACTGATTTAGATGGCACCCTATTTAGTGTAAACGCATACGTTTCTAAAGCGTATCCCCAAAAGGATATTGGAAGATTTGAATGACTCATCATATACCGAACCATATCCAATAAGGTTTTATTCCTCCTCTCTGACACTCCATTCCATTGGGGTGTTCCAGGAGGAGTGAGTTGTGAAACAGTTCCACACTCGCTCAGATAGTCACTGAACTCTTGGCTTAAGTATTCTCCTCCGCGATCCAACCGCAAAACTTTGATACTTTTTCCAAGTTGGTTCTGTACTTCGTTCTTGTATTTCTTGAATCTATCAAAGGATTCTGACTTGTGTCTCATCAAATAGACGTAGCCATACCTACTGAAGTCATCAGAAAAGGTAATGAAGTACTTGTAATTTCCTCTGGCAACAATGCTCATCGGCCCACATACATCAGTATGAATAAGGCCCAATAAGTCACTGGCCCTTTCATTCGGTTTGTTGAAAGGGGCCCTAGCCATTTTGCCCATCAAGCAAGATTTGCATTTCTCACATGATTCAAAATAAAATGAGCCCAGAAACCCATTTCGATGAAGTCTCTGAATGCGTTTCTCATTGATATGGCCCAGAATGCGTCATTTGACTTAAACCGCTTTGTATTTATGTTAAAGACAGGCATTTCTTGGTTTAAGACATATAACCCATTATCTAATGGGGCGCTACCATAAAACGTACCATCACGATTAAAAGAACAAACTTTATTCTTAATAGCAAAATCAAAACCTTCCAAATCCAAAACGGAAACTGAAATTATGTTTCTGCTAATCGCATGTACAAAGTAGCAATTATTCAAGGCTAAAACCATGCCCGAAGGTAAAGACAAATCGTAAGTGCATACGCCAGTGCAGCAAACTTAGCTCCATTCCCGACCCGTAGCTCCACTTGTCCTTTCTTCAGTGTTCTACTGTTTCTTAGTGCCTACATATTAGTACAAATATGAGCACCGCAGCCGGTATCCAATACCCACGAAGTAGAACTAGAAGACATAACATTAAGTTCGATAACATAAATACCTGAATCAGACGCATCATACGTCTTCTTCAGCTTCTTGTAATCTTCCATGAACTTCTTGCAGTCTCTCTTCCAATGCCCTAACTGCTTGCAGTAATTGCATTTGTCCTCAGGAGAAGGGCCGGATTTGGGCTTTGGCTTGGGCTTGTCTTGACTCTCAGTCTGGACAACTTGGGCTTTTCCCTTATCCTTCTTAGGTTTCTTAAACCTTTTACCCCCTTATACCATCAGTACACTGGGAGTAGCCTTCTTGAGATTCGGCTCTGCTGTCTTCAGCATGCCGTGCAACTCAGTCAATGTGTTAGTCATGTTTTGCATGTTGTAGTTCATGATGAACTGGTCAAAACACGACGACAAAGACTGCAAAATCATGTCAGTGGCTAGCTCCTGGCTAATGGCACAGTCCAGTTTCTCCAGGTTATCAATGTAACCCATCATTTTAAGGACATGATGACTCACTGGACTGTCCTTAGCCAGCTTGCAATCCATGAGAGATTTAACCGTTTGGTATCTCTATGTGCGAGTCTGCTCCTGAAACAAAGATTTCAGGCTGTTAATCATCTCAATGGGTGACATCACTTTCTCATATTCCTTCTGCAGCTCAGAGTTCATAGTCACCAGCATTAGACAATTAACGTCTTTGACATCTGCTGAATGCTTATGATAAGCATTCTTATCTGCCTGCGTGGCATTGGAACGTGGCCTCTCGGGGAGAACTCTTTCAAGGACATATTCCTTGTTCTCCTTCCTGAGAACTATTCTCAGGTTCCGATACCATTCCAAGAAATTAGATCCATTTAACTTGTCCTTCTCAAGGACGGATCTCAGCGAGAAAGTGTTGATGTGAGTTGAGACAGACATAGCTGTAATTAAGAGAGGTAGAGGTTTTAGTTATGATGCTCAAGGAAATGAGTAATCTTATTTAATAAGAAAACTCGCATTGTATTCAAAAACTATGTTTCCTCAGATGAATACAATGAACCAAGATCCTCAGATCACCAAAATTTGAGTGGGCGACTCGCCGTCATCCAAACTTTAGTTATCTAGGTAAGCAAATCATTGCTAATTGTACCCAGTATAATTCTTGGTCGCAGATGAGACAATCCATGTCTAATCCACTCTGATGTCTCTGGGCCCAGAACTTCTGATAGCCCAGTCAAGTAAACCAATCTCTTTCTGTCTTGTGATCATCGACAGTCGCACTGCAAGTCTATCAATGATCACCTGCCTTACTCATGTTGTTGTGAATACCAAGGACTCCAAGGCTATCCAACAACGAAACGAGTCTTGACAGTAGACAAGATCGGGCAAGTCATCAAGATCACTTGATATTTAGTTGAGGAAAAGAACTATTTAATCTTGATGCATATCCAATATACATCCAAGAAGTTATTAACTGGATTAAAATAAATAGATTTATTATGTTTAAGTTTAATCTAGAACTTAGGAATAAATTTGATCTGGTATCTGCAAATTGAGGTCCAACCTTCAAGTCTGTGAATGGTGTGTCGATCGACGCATCCTTGCATCGGTCGACACAACCTAATTTAAACCGGACTTCGATAACCGGTCAAACCGGATCGAATTTCCTTAACCGGTTCAATCTAATTGAACCGGTCCGGTTTAATGGTCCATGTCGATCGTCACACAATACTGTGTCGACCGACATGACCTAACCAGAACCAAATTGGTTAATTAAATTAACCAGGCGAGATAACCGGTTCAATCCAATTGAACCGATCCATCATTTCGCCTTGCCTATGTCGACCGACACACCCAGTGTATCGACCGACACAGTACGAAAACGGATGTTCGATCACTGATCGAAAACCCTAAAATCTTTTACGCGTTTTCGCTGTGTGTCGACCGACACACGCTTTGTGTCGATCGACACTCTGCGAAAATACATATATCGAATTTTCAACAGAGGCTTCAATCCGAGATTAACATCATGAAAAAGCGATTTAACAAGCATCAATCTAATCAATTACATCAGTATTTGATTTAAATGCTCCAGATTCAATAGACTAAACCCTAACATGCTCTGATACCACTGTAGGATCTCCTAGGATCTAGGGTTCGTTATATTGAAAATACCAACCTCGTTCTTACCTTGAACTGGCAGCGGAATGATTGGTGAACGAGATCAGTAAGCGACTCAGATGCTTCGCCTCTACTAGATACACATGCACACAAACCTGGAAATCGGGATGCTAGTGCCGGATCTTTGGGATCTCTGAGTTTTGGTGTTTTCTGCTTTCTCTGTCAAGGAAAAAATCGATAGCTTTTCTTCTAGGTCGAAACTTAGTGTTTTTATTAAGACCTAGAATCACTCAAACAGGCCGACTTGATTAAGTCATAAATCGAAAAGTCTGTTTCGAAAACCCGACCTGTGTCGACCGACACACATACTGTGTCGATCGACACAACACCATATACTCGATATTAATGTGTATCCAATACACATTAACATGATCATTACTATAATTATCATTCCCATATTTTAGCTTCCAGTTTGCTTAGGTGTGTGACCCTATAGGATCATATAATACTGGCAGTAAGTCTACAACTTACAGATTGCAAGAGGCTTCTAGCAAAACATTGCAACCGCCCAGTATTATACGAATCTATGATCTCGACACACAACTATCATCAGGAGTGAGTACAAGTGTGATTTCAGGACACTATCCCAACACCATATCCTTTGGACTGACCCATGTGATCAGTAGCAACCTTACAGGACACAATACTTCCACACCCTGAAAACGTCTCGTGCAGAGTCTTGTTGTCAACTGACTTGTCCAAATTCTTCACATGAGAAAAGGTAAAAGAAACACCCACAAAATTACGCAACATAACATAAGCAGAAAACAAAGTTGCTAGAGAAAGTTCAAAAACCAATACCTTGACAAATAAGTTCTCAATCCCACTTCTACGAGCAGAAGAGTCACGAGAAGAGTAAGTAATCCGAATCATCTTGCCATTGAGATGGGTGTAGTTCAACTTATTCAGTGCTTTCTCCGCTGTAATTACAAAACATACAAAAAAGAGACTCAAACCAAAGTAACATAATAAAAACAAATCCCTAAAATTGCAACCAATAAGTCTAATTAGACGAAATTTGATTCTATATGCATTCGAAATCACTGCAAACAAGTCGTGAAATCAGATCGTAAAGATAATGTGGAATGTAATATATCAAAAGGGGAAAAAAATTTAGGGGACTAAACCATCATTGCTGCTGCTGTAGTTGACGTAACCATAACCAAGAGAAGTATTGGTGGCAGCGTCACGGCAAACACAAACAGATACGACCGGACAAACCTCGTTGAAATATGGAGCTGTATACGGAGTCGGATGAGTGGAAAGACGCAGAGACGGTGAGCTGCGGTACGGAGCCGTATCTACGCAGAAAAAGGTAGAGATGCGATGATTTTTCAATTTAGGTTTTGGGATTGAGGGTATAATAAACTGAGAGAGAAAGAGAATCGAAAATAGATGGTTGATTACGGATTTGATTTGGGTTTCTCTCTAGGAATCTGAGACTAAGAATTGAAGAATGATGAAGAGATGAAGAACTAGGGTTTCAACAGAGAGAGATTGAGGTCGAGAGAGGGGATGAGTTTTCCAGAAAGAAGAAAATGGGATTGACCCTTTGTGGATTTTTTGGGGAAATAATTTCCCGCTTACTCCAAAAAATTTGGCGGTTTAAGTTAATTGGACTAAAACATTTACACGAACAATTCATTTGTGAAGCTAAAATTTTTAAACTCTGTTTAGTCACTATTTAGTCGCTAAATAGTTGCTAATTTATAAATATATTTTAAGAGTTTAAACGTTAACAAACATAATGAAATTATATTTGAACATTAAACATTATGAAATTACAATTAAACAGAAACATTAGAAATTATAATTAAACATTAATAATTAACTTTATAACTAAATCAAGAACAATATGTCATAAACATTAAACATTGATATTAGACATTAAACATTAACATACTCTATATGAAATTATTATCATGCTAAATATAAATTATTTGAAATCTGAAATACATTAGTCAATTCGGTTCTTCGTCATCTTCTGCTTCATCGTCTTCCGCTTCATCATCATAAGAAGAAGAAGATTATAGATTACACTGAAATCCGAAATTTCTTTAACCTAAGTCCTAAACAATATTTTTTATCCTAAACCCTAAACATTTATTCATCCAAAACCGAACTAAATCTAAACTAAAGTAAATAATGATTATTTTTACTTCTTTTCCCTAAACCCTAAATCATAAACCCTAAACCATACACTCAAAACCTTATATTCATTAGCAAAGTGTAACAATGACAATGTATAGGCTATGATTAATGATTGTATTTAGATTTTATGTTATGATTAAGCATTGAGGTTTAAAGTATGTTTTATAGTTTGTGTTATAGGGTTTGAGGGTTTATTTTAAATTTAGGTTTTAAAATATTATATTTAGAAAATAAAAAATGTTTCTGCAAATGTTGAATCTTAGTTTTAGATATGTTAAAGTAATAGAAATTTTAATAATTAGATTTTTATTTATAATTAGGGTTTTAGGGTTTGCTTCAGGGTTTGTTTGGAGTATTATTTATAACTGTTTTAGCGAATGATTTGCGACTATTTAGCGACTATATCGCAAAAATTAGTTACAAATTATGTCCAACACGCGTGGCACAATATAAACGTATTTTATACCGACTTTTGCGACTAAATAAGAAACCGTTTAGCGACCCGACGAATTTAGTCGCTATTTAGTCGCTAAATAGCGACTATATAGCGACTGATAAGTTGTAGTCGCAATTTAGCGACTAAATAGCGACTCTACCCTACTAGTCGCAAATTTAGTCGCAACTTAGTCGCTAATTAGTCACAAATTTTAGAGACTATAAATTCAGTCGCAACCTGTAGTCGCAAAATGCATGTTTTATTGTAGTGATAAGCAATCAACAATAAAAAAAAGCATACTAAAATCCATGTTCTAAAGACGAGAAGAGCTTCTTATTTATTCAAAAATATTTGTTTTCTTCTTTTTCCAGAAGATTTTTGTTGTAGTGTAAAGATAGGGAATGTAAAGTAACATTTTGTGTTTTTATAACCAAAAGAGTGTTAGGAGAGAAAATCTTTGTATTAAAAGTTGGATGCATGAAAAAGAAATCTCGGTGTTGAAAATTGATTGCATGAGTAAAATCTTATTATTAAAAGTTAGATGATATCTTAATAGTGTGCATAGGCGGATCTAAAATAAAATTATATTCGACTCATTAATTATTATACTAAAATTCAATTTTTGGATGATAAATAGTTTTTTTTGTTAGGGAAGATTATGATAAATAGTCATGCTTAGTTTTCGGGGGAAATGAAACGCATAGGTACCAAAAAAACTTAATTGGATGGAACATAATGCATGGGTCATAACGTTATACTTGAGACCGAATAGAGATTGAGTGGTCAAATTATTCAGTAGTTGAACCGATAAGACTATCTCACTCAAACTTTTCTGTGTACCATGTTATATGGAGTAGACGATGTTAAAGAATGACTGGTAACCAACGTTGTGATACCCCGTATCAAAAATACGGTCAACGGGTAGCAGAAAGTCAACCAGGGGTAAAATTGTCATTTTACCAAAGTCAGGGGTAAAATGGCAATTTTACCAAAGTTCGAGACGGAAGCCGAGACGGGCCGAATATTTTTATTTCTCAACATAAGGAATATTCACAAGACCTGAATTGGAGGAATCGGAGCGGAAACGTGTTTTACGGCTTGTCGGGATGGAAGCCGACAAAACCGAAGAAACTTCGAAAATTCATAACCAGAGCTACGTATGTCTATATGATCAGAGTGATTCAAAATGCTAAATTCATCAAATAGCGTGGAGAATCTGATTGTGGAGGTTTTGGGATTTATGGGATCATCCGGAGACGTTCTAAAATATTAAACCCGAAACCGTCTAAACCAAGCATTAGAAGGAAGGGGGATTAAAAGGTGATTAAGGCTGATTAAGGAGAGTTTTTGGACAACAAAAATACCCAGAGCGACACCTGTCTTCACTCCAAGTCGCCACCTTGCTTGTGTGAAGTGCATGCATGGAGAAGTGCATGAATCCTTTTGCATGCAAGAACATGTCTTGTCCAATTCATTGCACAAACCAACCCACACTCAAATCTCTCTTGCTCTCTCTCGACACTCTCTCTGCCTCTATCTAGATTCATCAAATAAACCCAGAAACTCATCAGAAACCTTTGAATTTTCAAACCAAACTCAATAACCCTAAATATGTTCTTCAAACCTTCTTGCACAAGAAAGCTTATAACTTTTGATCCATAGACCCAAATCAACTTCTGCAAAGTGCTATAGAACCCTCTCACTCCCCTATACAACCTCCACCCCTCTCTCGCCATCGCTGCCGCCAGAGTTTTCCGGAATCTGGCCTGAAAGCTACTGTTGTTGGTGTGTGGTCGGATCTCTCTCTCTCCTTGCCGGTTTAGGGTCATTTGAAGCCACTAGAGGATAGATCTTGGAATTCTGAGCAGTTTGGTGGGTTGTTCGCCGCCAGAAGCCGCCGGAAAAGTCGTCTCCACCAACGGTCAACCCCTCGCCGCCGCTGGTCAACGCCGGAGCTCTGCCGCCGGTCAACGCCGGAGCTCTGCCGCCGGTGAGCTCATCCGCCTCCAATCTTCAGCCGAGTCTTCAAGGAGCATGATGGGAAGGTTTGATCCAATTTTAGAGTTGGTTTAAGGCCGGTTTAGCCTTGGTCAACGGTTAGATTAAACCGGTCAACCTTTGACCAAACCGGTTTAACCTAACCGGTTCTATTGAGACCGGTTTAGTTGGTTCGGTTCACTCCTCTGGTTCAGTCGGTTCAAGCTCGGTCAGTTAGCAGGTCAACGGTCAGTCAACGGTCAACGGTCAACCGCCGGTCAACGCGGTCAACCGTCGGTCAACGCCGGAGACCAAGCCTGTCAACGCTTGGTCCACGGCCATTCTGAGGTTTCAGGAGTGTTCGGGATTCGGAGTACGAGATTCGGGAGTTCGGGATTCGTGTCGGCCGTCTCGGGATTCGCATTAGCATCAAGCCGTCATTCCGCGTCTACCTCACTGTGAGTCGGCTCACAAACCCTTAGAATCATATAGACCGGGATTTGATGAACCGTAGATTTAGGTTTGCATACCCGTTAATTAAGATGATTGGTTAATGATAAATAATTGGACGTTTAATGATAAACCGGATAGGTCTGAATCAGCATGTTAAGGTTTTAGAATTAAAAAGGTTAATCGATTGTGTGCCGCTAGGTTGTTAGTAACAATTGGTTGATGCATTCATATAGATACCGTTTGAATAGGACCGTATATGCATATATATTGTATAAGAATGACAATTAATGAATCTATATACGGGAATTAAGACGACATTAAAATACGGTTAAACCTAAACGAACGTATAGAATATTTTAACGGGATCGGGGTTTAGGATTAATAGCGGAAACGGGTAATGAACTTAATTAATTAATAATGAGACGTCGGGGAGTTAGTAAGTTTACTAACTCTAAAACGACGGATCGAGAAGTTAATAAAAGATATCTGGAATGGGTAATTAAGGAAGGGATGTGTGTGTATTGGAAGCCGTCTACGGGTAAGCAATCCGCTAACCCAAGGTAGCGGATAAAAACGGACTAAAAGACTTAGAAACCCTAATAGGCCTGCCTGTGTTGTGTTGTTGTGATTGCTGTGATGATTGTGATTGCGTGTTTGATTGTTGTGATTATTGTGCTGTGTTGAGCTTTGTGTGCAGGCTTATTAGACTGCTCGGTGTTGGGCCGAGCAGTCATTGTGGACACTTACTCCGGTCACGGGACCGGTTAAGTTAGTTGATGCTGACTAGGTATCTTACCTAGTCAGAGCGGTGTTGTTGTAGTGTAGTGGCTTGCGGAATGGTTGGGGATTTATTATTATCGTTGATTGCTTGATCTGTGCTAGAGTCCCAGCGATTCTGCGTGTTTATATTTCTGCACTAGAACTCTAGGGTGCGTTAGATTCCGCAAGCCTAGGTTTTTATTTACGTTCCGGTACTTCCGCGATTGGATCCTCGGGTTTTACCTGATCAGATCATGGTGATTCTGGTTATGGTGTTAACCTACCGGGTGACGCCGGTAGGTGTGTGATTCGGAGAATACGGGGTCATGTCCTAGGGCCGGATCACATAGAAACTCAGGTTACCGGGGTTAACAAGAGTCACTGCGTATCGATGGACGGAGAACGGTGTCCTATACGTGGGACCTGGTGTGCACGTATAGGAGTCGTGGGTTAGTTGCCATATAGGTAACGATGTAAACCCGTGGGAGTTACCGAGATCGTAGGGCCCAGTGTTGTTTCTTTATTTTTTTATCGCGCGTAGATAGACCGAGTCTTATCGAGGACATGTGCCGCAGTGCCTTCGATTTCCTTAACTCTTTTATTTTGGCTATTGCTTGTGTGTGGGTATATCACGACGTGGTAGTGCGTGATTGACCGTTTATTTCTGTTGCTTGTTATTTTGGGTTTTGGGCGGGAATCTGTAGATTATAGATAGCCTAGAAGCCGTTAGTGGGGGAGCTGATTCACTTGGTGATCTTAGATCGCTCATTAGACTCTTTTGTGTTTTTCAGGTTTAGCAGCGACGGACGCGGGAGGTCCTCGGTGTAGCTTCGGGTTGCTTGTGAAGGGTTTTGATTCGAGGTTTTGGATGTTATTTCGGTTCGGCAGATGCGCCTTTTCGTTATTTTGATTTTTGATGTGTTTATATCGATGATTGTTTGTAAAACCCGTTAAACGTTGTATTCGACGTTTGATTACTTAAAAATGAAATTGTTTCCCTGATATGAGGTTTAAGTCCGAACCGACACAACTCATTGAAGTACTGCAAGTAGTACTGCTTGTACTATGGATATGAGGATAGCGAGGTCAAGGACGGATCGGTGCGAGCCTTTGACTCAAACCGAACTATCTTTCGCTTTGTCATGTGACGAACTTTTCCTGTTCGACTTGATCGGGCTCGATCGGTCATGTTCTTGTTTGATTGTTGACCGGTCAGATCGACAGTCAGCGGAGAATGGGAAAGGGGCGTTACAGAAATATGGTATCAGAGAATGGTTCTGCATGGGTTTCGAAACGTTACATTTTTGAGTGTTTTCTGTGTTTTATCGAGTCAAATGTGTCACACAAGCATCCATTAGGAAACCGAGCCGCGTCCGTTAAACCCGAGGTTGGGATGGGAAAGTAGATTTTTTTGTATTATTCGTACTAACTTGTTTTGTGTTTTTTATTGCAGTCATACAACAGTGTGTCCCGGGTGGAGTGGAGGGGTGTGTGTGTGTACGGAGCAGTTACAGTTGAGCAGTATGAGTCAGGAGGGATCAGTCGGTTCAGAGCATCTACAGAGTCAGAGTTCGAGTTGGTTTCGCCACCAGCTGAGGCGATAGAGGCACCACCAGCAATACCATAGAGGAGACCATGCAGCGGATGTGGAGTATGTGAGTTTCATTTGTATTGGTGTCCCCGAGCAGTAGACCCGCATCTACGAGAGCCGTACCATCCATTGGTCGGACTGGACGGCTGTCCGCTTTGTGGTCACGAGGGTCACGGAGCACTGACTAGCCCTACCATCAGATCAGGTGAGTATACTTCCGGTGGAGAGCCGTACCGAGTACCAGTACCAGAGGACTATCGAGCGGGACCCAGTCGCAGAGACCGCGAGCCCAGTCAGTCACCCGTTGTTCAGTTACCGGTCGCTCAGTCGTCTAGACCCGAGCCAGTGAGGACTTTCCAGTTGTGCAGAGGTCAGGGTCATCTCGCACCCAATTGTTTCATGGATCCCCCGCCAGCACCGACATAGCCGACTTCACCTTGTCAGTTGTGTGGAGGTTATGGTCACCAGGCATCCGTGTGTTACCGAGAACCGCACCCAGCAGTTACCTCAGTTTGTTCAGTTTGTGGCCGCGCAGGTCACGACGCTTATCTCTGTCCGATAGCCGAGCCGCAGCATGTTGGAGCACCATCTCGAGAGGCACACCCTCCCGGTGCACCTGCCAGCGGATACTTCAGCGAGCCGTTTTGCCAGTGGTGTTGGGCATTTTGGTCTTGATGGAGACGTTAGGTTAGGATAGGAGTAGTTAGACCAGGTTAGTGGGGGCACTAACTCTATTTTTGTCTTGTAGATAGATCGGCGGATAGGCGACTTTGCGTGTCGTCTTTGACTTTCTGATATATAGCGGCGTCGTATGGGTTTTTGGATATGATGACGGCTTTATGTATGGACTCTGATCGTAACCATGTACTAAAAACTTTATGATGTATGATATATCGTTTTATGTATGTGGTGGATGCAGAGTGTTCGGCTAATCATTTTCAGTAGCATAGTAACTATTTGCATGATTGAGATGGTTCGGAGAGCAAATGGATTACTGTGTGAAACTAAATGATGAGCGGAACTGACAACCGTTCACCATGACCCGAACCTAGGCCCACGACGCATCCGACCGATCGTTAGATTGCGTGATTGTGTGTGTGGTAATTGCTTGTTTCATTCCTTTGCTTGTTGATTTATTGATTAATTCGTTTATGCGGTAGATTGCTTAGTTTATCATGCATGGTTTTGATAAACTGATCGTTTTGGGTCTTAGAGACCATTGGTTTGTTAAAAGATCGGAATTTTGATTAGTATGTGGTAGCATTCTTTGGTTTCGTTAAAAACGTAAGGTATTGATTTTATTTTGGTTTATTTCAAGTTTCGAACTGACTTGCGAACGGTTGAGTTCAACCGTCAATTCACGAGGGAACGGACTTATAGTATATTGTTATTTAATCATGAGTAATTGGCGGGTACATGATTAAGTAACCATATTCCTATGGGGAAGTGATATCGGGGATATATCGGAATGTAACTAACTGTTCCAGTGAGTTGTTGTGATGGA
This sequence comes from Orychophragmus violaceus, assembly GCA_030180135.1. Taxonomy (NCBI): domain Eukaryota; kingdom Viridiplantae; phylum Streptophyta; class Magnoliopsida; order Brassicales; family Brassicaceae; genus Orychophragmus; species Orychophragmus violaceus. Next base: position 88,677,852 of record CM058229.1, on the reverse strand, counting down.
TGTAGGACGGAATGACGACGCGATGTGAATCCGAGACCGAACCCGAACCCAAAAGCGAGATGAAGTGTCAAGACACCGCGAGGCAAGAAGACCGGACCGTGAAGCAGGAGTAGACATCGTCAGTGGAAAATGTATCAGCTTATCAAGCGACCGACAGAAAGAAGTATGATGAGTTAGCAAATAGATTTGGGAAGAAAGATCAGTAATGTTGTTGGAATCAGTCGGAAAGAAGCATATGATCAGATTCTTGAAGAGTGTCCCAGAAAGAAAAAGGAAAGTCGCAATCAGAAGGCTGTGGATGTCGAAAAGAAGTGAGGAAGCCAAGTGCCAGTTAAGTTTAAAGATCGAAATCGATGAAGACAATTAAGGGTGAAGTGGATTCTGGTAGTGTTGAAGCCAGTGGTTTGTAGCAGTGTTCGAGGAAGAAGTATCGAAGTAAAGTGACGAAGCAACTTACAGGGTTCGGAACCGATTTGAAGTTTGTTAGTGACGGAGAATTCGGGGACCAAATTCCTGTAAGTGGGGAAGAATGTGATACCCCGTATCAAAAATACGGTCAACGGGTAGCAGAAAGTCGACCAGGGGTAAAATTGTCATTTTACTAAAGTCAGGGGTAAAATGTTAATTTTACTAAAGTTCGAGACGGAAGCCGAGACGGGCCGAATATTCTTATTTCTTAATATAAGGATATTCACAAGACCAGCATTGGAGGAATCGGAGCGGAAACGGGATGGAAACCGACAAAACCGAAGAAACTTCGAAAATTCATAACCAGAGCTACGTATGTCCGATCGGAGTGATTCAAAATGCTAAATTCATCAAATAGCGTGGATAATCTGATTGTGGAGATTTTGGGATTTATGGGATTATCCGGAGACGTTCTAAAATATTAAACCCGAAATTGTCTAAACCAAGCATTAGAAGGAAGGGGGATTAAGAGGTGATTAAGGCTGATTAAGGAGAGTTTTTGGACAACAAAATACCCAGAGGGACACCTGTCTTCACCCCAAGTCGCCACCTTGCTTGTGTGGAGTGCATGCATGAATCCTTTTGCATGCAAGAACATGTCTTGTCCAATTCATTGCACAAAGCAACCAACACTCAAATCTCTCTTTCTCTCTCTCGACACTCTCTCTCCCTCTCTCTATATTCATCAAATAAACCCAGAAACTCATCACAAACCTTTGAATCTTCAAACCAAACCCAAGAACCCTAAATATGTTCTTCAAACCTTCTTGCACAAGAAAGCTTATAACTTTTGATCCATAGACCCAAATCAACTTCTGCAAAGTGCTATAGAACCCTATCACTATCCTCTACAACTTCCACCCCTCTCTCGCCGTTGCGGCCGCCGGAGTTCGCCGGAATCTGGCCGGAATGCTACTGTTGTTGGTGTGTGGTCGGATCTTTCTCTCTCCTTGCCGGTTTAGAGTCATTTGAAGCCACCAGAGGATAGATCTTTGAATTCTGAGTAATTTGGTGGGTGGTTCGCCGTCACAAGCCGCCGGAAAAGTCGTCTCCGCCGCCGGTCAACCCTCCGCTTCCGTCGGTTAACGCCGGAGCTTCGCCGCCGGTGAGCTCCTCCGCTTCCAATCTTCAGCCGAGTCTTCAAGGAGCATGATGGAATGGTTTGATCCAAGTTTTGAGTTGGTTTAAGGCCGGTTTAGATTAAACCGGTCAACCTTTAACAAACCGGTTTAACCTAACCGGTTCTATTGAGACCGGTTTAGTTGGTTCGGTTCACTCCTCTGGTTCAGTCGGTTCAAGCTCGGTCAGTTAGCGGGTCAATGGTCAGTCAACGCGGTCAACCGTCGGTCAACGCCGGAGACCAAGCCGGTCAACGCTTGGTCCACAGCCATTCTGAGGTTTCAGAAGTGTTCGGGATTCGGAGTACGAGATTCGGGAGTTCGGGATTCGTGTCGGCCGTCTCGGGATTCGCATCAGAATCAAGCCGTTATTCCGCGTCTCCTCACTGTGAGTCGGCTCACAAACCCTTAGAATCATATAGACCGGGATTTGATGAACTGTAGATTTAGGTTTGCATACCCGTTAATTAAGATGATTGGTTTCGCCAGTCAGCGAAGAATGGGAAAGGGGCGTTACAAACGTGGAGTTAGCTCAACTGGTAAAGAAGTGTTAGTAACCTCCCCCAGACCTGAGTTCGATCCACGTTGGGAGGAATCCTCTCTTCTAAGGAAAGTGAATTTAATCCGGTTTGAGTCCCGCTCGGAGGAGACATACGGGGCCACGAACCCTGAACCCCTTGGTATTCAAAAAAGAAAAAAAAAGAATGCCTGATCATACAGGAAAATCAACGTAAATCCATCCGGAGAGAAGAATCCAAGACTCGACATACCGGTTTAGGTATTAGAGACCTATGTTAGATATTATGCTCTCACTCTCGAGACAGACATTGTCTATTCATGTATCAGAATCACATTATATTCATGCCTAAACTTTGCTCAAATGCGATGATTAGTATATGCATGAACTTATTGACTGTGCATAGTGCATAAAGATACATAAACTCAATTATGTTTTCATTTACGTACTTAAACTTTGAAGTTGTGGCTAATACATACATTGACTAAATCAAACCATTGAGAATGATAAGGTCAGCTGCCACAACATTTCTAAGTGTTGAGTCATTTGTCACATCAGATGTTCTGCCATCAATAAATTTTTAAAATCTAAATATATTAAAATAATTTCAAAAAATTCAAATTGTATATATAGTTTTTGTGTGTGTATAATGTATAATTCTAATAATTTATTTGCCTTTAAAATTTAACGTTTTCATTTACTTCACGTGAATTCAAAAACAAAAAAAAATTAGAGAAATATGAGTAGAAAAGAATGGTAAAATGTGTATACTTTCACGAAAACATTATGTACCCCACAAAAGGAGAGCTCCAATACCAATCTTTTTGAATTCAAAGGTAATCTAAAAACTTCTTACTAACGGGATTTTCCCAGGAAAGCCAACCATAAACTCTTCCTTACATATACTATAACACATCATCCCCTTATACCGTTCTCCTTCTTATATCTTTTGAATCCACCCAAATATAGATCAAAGTAAAAAGTGCTTAGATTAATTTAGAATTCAAAAGAAATGGACCGAAGCACTATTCTTTGGGATATTGAATGATTTCAGAAAATTGACTACCACCCTTTTCCACATACGTTTTTCCAAAACAAATTATTTGAAATTCACGTGGAGTAAATTAGAAACATTAAATACTAAATCTAAATATAACTAAAATTATTATAATCATACATTTTACACAGAAAAACTATATAAATTTTTTTGAAATATTTTTAAAAAATTAATTTTTAGTATATATTTTTTAAATTATTGATGATGTGGTAGGTGACTCAAGAACTAGAGATGTTGTGACAGCTAACTCATCATCCACATCATCATTTTCAAAGGTTTGACTTGTTCAATGTATGTTTTAGCCACGACTTCAAAGTTTAGATATGTAAATTGAAAACAATGAATGAGATTATGTATGTTTATACCGGTCATTACGCTTAAGTATAATCATCGCACTTGAGCAAAATTCAGGTAATCTCATTCATGTATCCAACTATGGTTAGGGGTGGACACAAGACAACTACTTGCTATTTTTGGTATACTTACTACTTGACTTTCCTTATTTGGGTAATAGAAATTTGGACTTGTACTTGACTTGTTAAAAACGAGTACTTGAAATTTCACGTATTTACTATAAAGAAATACTTGCAAGTTATTTTCCCCCATTTTATAACTTAATACTTGTGAAATATTACCAGTTACTTGTAACTTATTTTAGATTAATTACAAATTACTTCAGAATTAATTGCAAGTTATTTGTTAATCAGTCCTTACTCACTTAAAATTTACTTTAATTTTTAATCTAATTGAGTTTTATTTTAGAAAATTATTATATATAGAATTTTGAAGGAGGGAAACTAGTAACACGTAAAACGCAACGTGTATTGATATCTTTTTCAATACTTGATACTTAACTCATACTTGCAAATAATAAAATTGGGTTACTTGTTATCCGGCTTGATCATAACAAGTACCTTCGTTTTCAAGCCTAGTACGGGTCTAGCAAATACAAACCGAGAAACGAGTAATTATACCCAACCGTAACTATGGTGCTAACTATTTAAAACTAGTTAGCTTCACTCCCCCGCGCACCCGTGGGGGTTGAGTTATGGCAGTAGTTTGTTGAGCTCCATTTTTGAATACTCAGCTTTAAATGAAATTGTAGTTTTTATATCATGTTCAATACATATTTTTGTTGGAGAAGTGTTCGTCATACCTGTTAAAGTCAGCTCCTACATTTTTTGGTGGATATGAATGGTGATATTTTCGGGTCACTTCGTAATACAGAAAAATACATAGTCGTAGGTCAATGTTATGCCATTATATAGTAGTATTAGGTGACGAACTATTTGATGTTTTGTAATCACATGGACCACTGCTCTCAGTTACTTAAGCGTAGTTATTTCTTAAACATTCTTTCTATCACAGTTGTGAAGGTGTATTCAGGCATGTATATCTACGAGCACTTCTACTTGCGGCTTGACGAACCATTTGTATGGCTTGCTATACTCCCTCATCTTTCAGTTGCATCTGCAAGTTTTGTAAGCATATAGTCAGTACTTCTAAATTCTAATCATCCAACTCCCCTTAGTTCTCATGGTTTCTTAGTTCTACTAAATTTATATATTTATGTTTGTAAATATCTTATAATGTGAATAAAATGCTTCAAGGCTGATTCTTACTTAGCTTCCATAACACTATCCAAGTATGCAGCTTGTATGCTGTGAAGATGCAGCTAAGTCACTCCATGCATCAGTCAGGAAGTAGCTCAAACAGTGACACACGCGAGCAAAGTGTGAAGCACATCACGAAGAGCGAATGGGATGACTCGATTATGAGCTGGAGCTGATGTGGACGATCCAAGAAGTATGGCTGAGCTGGACATACATCTTGGAGAGTATCAGAACGAAGATTTAATAAAGATTCTATGGATTTCTAAATCTAAGGGGCTTAGGGATTTTGTGTTTATCTCTAAGAAAATAAGGTTTATCTTCTCGAGGGTTTTGAGCTAACTAGGTTAGCGATCCTATCATATATAAATAGGAGAGCTTGCGCCGTGTATAGGGCAAGCGTTTAATAGAGAGAAAATTTATGAGAACTCAAGTGATTAAGTATAGATCATTGAGTTTGAGATATTAGATTGAGAATAGGTGTTCTAGTGAAATCATAAAGGTCAATCTAATAAAAGCAAGTTTTCAGAACAAAAGTGTGTGTTACGTCTCATTACTCTAAAAAGCACATAGCCTTACGTTTTCAATTGGTAAAAGAGCTACCACTCGTAGCTTTTAATTCGGGTGAGATCCTGCGGATGAAGATGGAAGGCTATCAAGAACCCTTGAACAGCACATGAATAATTCTTGATGCAGGAAACTAAAGCTTCTGGAAGTCAAGGATGAGATCACATATCAAGGGAATCAATCCACTTGCTTGGTAAGTAGTCATGGAAACGTGGAAGGAACCCACGATCATGGATGAAAAATTGGGTTCCTCGGGTGATAATTGGGTTCGTGATAATGTAGTATTGAAAGCTGTCAGGTACCGTTGAGGTCCGAACTCCCCTCGTAGGTTGGCAACTTGATTTCTCCGAGGTGTGCGAACGGTGTCTCCGTTATCTTCACTGTTAATGGTGTATTTCGCTCCTCTTTGGGAGATCGGTCGATTTCCTCGGCCGAGCTGGTTTTCCTGTGTTCATTTGATGTTATGTCACCGGTTGCGCCTTCGGGTAACTCGAGCCCGTCGTTATTGCTAGCTTTTGATTGGTTTTGAGTCGGTTCAGCTGATGGCAGTACTGAGGGTGCGGGTGGTTCTTGGCACGTGTCCTTTTGAGGTCACAGGGAGGGGTCGTCAATCCGTTTCCTGCATGTGTTCTAATCGTTTGTGAGCTGGTCAAAGCGGGTGTTGTTGCTCCGAGTTAGCTTGTCGACCAATGCTGTCAGGGTCTTGATGAGGGAGAAGATGTCCTGGTTTGAATGCTTGGAGTCTGGTTTGTCAACTCGGCGTCGTGGTGGGTACTGGTTACCTCGCTGTGGTTTACCGGAGTATCGGTCGGTAAGAATGGTGAACATGCTCCGTCCATCGAGCTCGGGGAGCTCGGGCTCGGAAAGAGCGGGCCCGGATCATTGACTGAGAGCGATATTATTGAAAATTATTTCATTGATTTAATTATTTATTGCATAATACATAAATTATTTTTTATTCACAAACCAATCTCCTTCATCCGTCTCAGTCCAATTCTCGGTCATACGGTTCCAGTTTTGGACCGTAATCTATACTGGTCTTTCTCCCCCTTTTTCCATAAGTTTCAGCCGGCTCATTTTCGTTTTGAAAACCCATCGATCCATCCAATGGAATCCCGCCTCACTTGTCCGAGAATATCAGGTGTAAAATTGAAATAGTCCTTTAAAAAAATTTTAGTGATAGAAAATAATTGAAACATATAAAATAAAATAATGTATTTACCAGGAAATCGAAGAACCATGTGATTTTAAGACCTCTGGCAATATGCATGTTGGTCATAAAATTTCCGCACCAATGTCGTTTGATTACATCACTGATGACAGACTGAATTGCAGCATTAAAACCGAACCAAATGGTCCGACTTTCGCGGGACAAGTGTAAAATAGGAAGTCGGTTCTGAACCGGTGTTGCGATTACATGCTGAATGGTGGTTTGGTTTTCGGCGGATAAACGAACAACGTCCAGGTTTAGAAATTTAAAGAATTTGAAAGGAGAATAATATAAGATATGAGGATGAAAAAGAGGAAATCAGAACTATATTTATAAATTGTATTCTGAATGCATAATTGTCAAATTTTCGTCGGGAACCGACTAATTAAAAATGTCCGCTTTAGGGAACAAACGCAAAGTAAATGCAGTTAATGAGTGTTTGACTCAAACATACCGATGGATTTTCGACGGATGAAAAAAACATGGTCTGAAATCTGTCGGTAAATTTCTGACGGATTTTCGACGAGATAGGGTTTAGGGTTTCTTTACGGTATGGCTTTTAGATTCTAAGTCTTCGGCACGTACGTTAGACTTAAATGACAAGGTTTATAGGTTCCTTATATATAAATGACCGATCGTTTGTGTTTTCGGTAAATCGAACGAGTGTCATATATAAGTTCTTCTTAAACAACATTGTATACTAAGAAGCATATTTCGTCCGACATACTTGATTTCTTAAAACCATAGAATACATGTTCAAAGAGAATGTAAGGGATGTAATGTGGTCTTAAAGACCCTTACTTTATATCCTCAGTTGTTTTTCAATCGTTTGTTCATAATTTGAAACCTTATACCCTAAACCCTCGGTTGTACACCGGTAATATCCGACGGATTTTAAAATATACGTCGAAAATCTGTCGGATATGGCACCGCCTTTTCTCCCCCTCGGTTATCCATCGGAAAGTTTAAAAATAAAAGAAAAGCCCCTGTATCGAACCGTAACACGGAGAGATAAGTGCAGAGTATGAAACCATTGAGCTGAGTGTTACGTTAACGTTTATCATACAAACTAATACTGATATTGTGATATTTTTTCGATTTGTTAAAAAATTAAAAACTTTGGAAAATATTAGAAAACTTATTTCAAAATTAAATGTAATATTTTTAAGTTATTTTTTAAAAATATTTTATATTATAGATCTAAACTTCATCGCTTCTGAGTCGTAGTCTGATGAAATTGAATCGATGTTGGTATCAAGTTCACCTCTCTCTTCTTCTGAATCTGAATAAAGAATGACGTCTCCAAACTGACTAAAATAAACGACTAGATTAACTTCTAGGGATTCTTCTACATGAGCTATATAATCACTTCTGCTTGTTTGTAATGGAGCATGTTCCTCTACTCTGTAGGCTCTTCCTCGGGGTTAATTTTAGGAACTGTGATCCATGGGTTTTTCTTTTATGTTTTCTGAGAGTGAGGTATATAAGACACCTGCATCAAATGAAATATAATTTATATGGTAAATTAAAAACACATGAAAATTAAGTTTTTAGCTAGATTACTAAAAATGTAAAGTCGATCCCTAACCTGATCTGCTTATGAAGCAATAATGAAAGGATCATATTTCCGAAGCTTTTTAGACAAATGGAGAGACATCACTCCAAACTCATCGATGGTGACATATTGGCTAATAATCGGGTTATACCAATCACAAAAAGACCACATTGTGATATGCGGTTGTTCTGGTAGAGCCTTCTTTATGCACCTTAAACGTATATCCCCTTGTGAAATATCTTGGATAAGACTTTGTATTATAGTGGAGGCCCTTGACTATGTCTATCAACCAATCATCGGGCATGCATCCATTTCTTAATTCATTTAAGTATTACATGCAAGAATTAATAAAATTATCCAATTGTCGCCGTTGAATAACACTTAAAAATAAAATCTTACATAAAATTGTAACCAAATGGAAAATTCTTTTTGTTTATGCTCTTCGCGCTCGTCCTCAGTCAGTTTTGGATGATAATGTCGTAGAGCGTCTATGTATAACCTATGAGAAGTAAATTCTCATTAGTACACTTATTATTAAACTTACTTGCCAATATAATAACAAACATAATTTAAACTATATACCTCTCATATTCGATGACTTCGTCGCAATTGGTGAGAATATACGTGTGCAGGTGTGCATTCTCATGGGATGTCAGTTGCTCCACATGTGATTTTCTGCCTAACCGCCAACTTGTTGAAAAAATTTGGGTACCGTTGACGGATAAATTGGCTTCTCGCCTCTATCATCGTTTCGAGATGTGTGCCGTCTCTTTGTACGTACTTGCGCTGGGAAGTAATCGCTGGAAAAGGTCGCAGTCTCTTCATTGTTATATTGAGCCTCAGCAAAACCCTCCACTTTAGCGGGGTTCTTCACCTTCTTTTTAAGGTGGAACATATAGCACTCCAAAGGATATCCACCTATATTGTACCGGACCACCAAGTCTATCTTCTCCAGGGAGATGAATGGGCAAATTATCCATAATATCAAAGAAAGACGGTGGAAATATCTTCTCTAGATGGCATAAGAACTTATGAATGTTTTCCTCCAAATTTCTGATGCCGTCAAATGTAAGTGCCCTAGTGAATATGTCCCTGAAAAAGCTCCAACCGCTGTGATTTATTTATGAACATATTTTGGAAGGAGATGAGCAAATGCAAATGGTAGGAGTTGTTGCATCACAACATGACATGGCTCTTCATTCCGATAACATTTCCTCCATCAGTGTCAACACAGTTACTCAAGTTTGAAGCGTAACTGTCAGAGAATTTAACTCGTCGCATAGTCCAATAAAAAAACACCTCCTTTGATTACGAGTCTATTCAATATGCTGTAATTGGAAATTTCCGGTTCTTCTGAAGATGAAGTTAAGGCCGAGAACAAATTTTCGGAAAATCAAGCCTAGACTTCAAGTTATCTTTCGTCTTCCCTTGCACATTAAGAAAAAATTTCATGATGTTATCAAAGAAGTTTTTCTCAATGTGAATGACATCAAGATTATGCCTTAGGAGTTGGTCATTCCAATATGTGAAATCCCAGAAAATTCTTTTCTTGTGCCAGTTGTGGGATAAACCAGCTGCATATACATTTTCGTGCCCATTTCCACCGCAATCCGGAATTCTTAACGCACCAAAGGTTCCTAAGAACCTCAAGGTAACCAAACCACTGTCTTGGGGAGGAGGATCATCGAGCACTTTTATCTTCTTTGTAAAAAGTTTTTGTTTCCTTGATATGGATGATCATGCGGTAGAAATATTCTATGACAATCAAACCAACATGATTTGCGTCCGTTCTTCAACTTGAATGCATCAGTTTTTTCTTTACAATAAGGACATGCTAACCTCTCATGCGTAGTCCGTCAATATAAAATACCATAATCCGGGAAATCGTTAATGTCCACATTAGTACATCCCACATCTGAAAAAATTTATTGCACGAGACATCGTATGCTTCAACACCGGGCGCCCATAACATTTGCAACTCATATATCAATGGATGCAATAATATTTCAAGTGATATTCTTGGATGCTCTGGTCCGGGAACGAGTACAGGGAGGAAAAGAAACTCTCAACGCATGCACATATATGGCGGTAGGTTATAAAGAGTTTGAATCACTGGCCACAACGAATATTGTTTCCCATGCCTCCCAAATTGGTTGAAACCATTTGTGCATAATCCGAGGTACACATTACGTGGCTCATACACATTAACATATCTATTAACGGTTACATTGAAACGACAACTAACCGACAGATTACCGATGAAAAAATGGATTCCATCGATATTTTGTCAGAAATTACCGACGGAGAGCAAACCGATTAAGGGAAGACAATGTGTATTTATACAAGAGTTGAGTAATTACCCAATTATGATAGTAATAAAAGTTGAAAAAATCTTACTATGATCAAATGTTTTGTTTTTGCCAAAGAATATTATTAATGTTGGATGGATGACAAAGATCTTATACTAAATCGGACAACACGTTTTATTTAAAATAAATCTTCATAATAAATTTGTTTTGGAGGCATGCATAATTTATTTTTAAAAAAATCATGCGTAATTCACTTTAAATTATTTTTCTGTTTTTGTCCATTATTAAAAGCTAAAATATTTGAATTTAAATCATTATTATTTAAATAATAATATATTAAATAGGAACATATTTGTATGTTATTAAATTTTATTAATCCGAGTAAATATGGTAAATAAGAGTTTTTGTGAAACATATAAAAGTTTGGTTTTTAATTTTACTTTTTCTAGCTTTTTCATCTGAGTTCTTATTAATCAATTGAGATCCGATGCAAAACAAACATTTTAACGACCACAAAAATAGTTACGTTCTTTGTATTTTGTTATAAAAAAACACTTTTGTTTTGGTCTAAATCTTTTACTTCATTAACAATGGAGAGTATAACATCACTTACAGCAAGTTTTGCGATGGAGTAGGCTACAATATTTTTGATATCGGGATAAAATCAAAGCAAATTTCTGGGAAAAAAAAACATAGCTAGTTATATTTCATGGAGTATTATCTTAATGATTTGGAGACTCCAATGATAGTTCGAATTAGGGTTTGGAAGTCTGATTCAACGAGAATCCCTTGTCAATTGTTTGATAGAGGAAATTTGTGATTATTTTGGTATCCACACTATTCAAAATTATTCACATTATCCAGAAATTAAAATTGAGTTACCCTAAAAATATCCGAAAATGCAATATCCAAAAAATTGGTTGAAGTCTACAAAATAATTAATTTTTGAAAAATGTAACTAATGTGTTTTGAATATTTCGGGTTTTCGGATATTTGATTTATAACTTATTGTTTGGATGTTAAATATAATTTAAGTATTTTAGTTATTTTAGATTTAAATAATTATTTTTTTATAAATTATGTATTATCTTTTGGATACAAAAATAATCATTTGGCATTTGGTTTAGTACCGGTTCCGTTCATATACCCAAAATATTTTAAAAAGATCTATTCAGAATTTTTGTTTTATATGATTCAGTTTTAGTTCAGATAATTTTGATTCAGTATGGTTTAATGTTTTGATTTCAGGTAATTTGGCACGACCTAAAAGGGAGAAACCAGTTTCTATTATAATAAAATTATCTAGCGTAGAATATATTTACTATCTTTATATTAATTGAGAAATGTTTTTGGTTTTATATTCATTCTCAAAACGGTTGATTACTAATTTACCATTAATGAAATTAAACGAATTACTGTGTTAACCTTAATTTATATTGATAATTTTATTATATTTTTAATTTTTATTATGAAAATATACATAACTCTGGATTAAGAAAATGAGATAATAAATAAATTTTTGTGAAATTTTTACTTAAATTTTTATTTTGGAGATATACATAATCTTGAATAAAAAAATAAAAAAGTAAGATGAATGATAAATATGAAAAGACTTATAAAGATTTTTAATTTTATTTTAGAGATATACATAACCTTCAATATAAAAATGATAAATATGAAAATGTTTATGAATATTATAATTATTAATAAATATTATTTTTTGATTTTATATAGTAAATTCATATTATAATTTATTTTATTACTACTAATTTTATTTATAATAAATTATAAAATCAAATATAATAATAGATGTATGTTTACTTATAAATAGTCTCAAATAAACTTTTATAGCATTATAATTTTTAAAAATTAATTTGATAAAAAAATTTATTTTTAAAAAATTTATGTTAAAAAACTATTTGTGTTCGTATATGGGACAAGCGAATCATACTAGTCTATACTATTAAATCAGAAGTACAAAATTGAAACTACCCACTCTTTTTTATTTATTTACAGTGAATGCCACTATAATTTATAATTATCTAATTACATTGTTAAGGCTATTTAGTATTTAAAAAATACTAAGCATCCGATTTTTCTCTCTCTCTTTTGGCATTAAAGAGTCTATATTTTAGGAAACAAAATATTAAAACAATAAAGATTACACTAGATAATATCCTGTGATGCGCATAACGGTAGTGTTTTCTCGGAGTCTTGAACTCATTTTCTTTCAAAGATCCTTCGTAGGTATTAAGCTTCTTAATTTCTAGGTTTATGGGTTCTGGTTTTGTTTAATTTTTACTGACTTAAGAGTTCTTGTGTTTTCCTTTTAAGTGTTTGATTTAGATTGAAAGGTTTTGCTTTTCTTAACTTTGTCTTTCAGGAGTCGAATATTTAATCTAGCACCTTCTTCGCTTGGTGCCTCACTAAACTAGAATATCAATTGGTGCTTTATATAATCAGGATTGATTTATATTAATAAATTCCAATGTTTAATCAAACGATATTCCACATGAGATGTGTTTTCAGGCTTCTTTGGCATCACTAAGCTTTCTTCTGTAGCTGATGCAAATGACAATGGAGATGAGGATGAGAAGAAATACGTGAAAGGCACATAATTATAGATATTTTTATTTCTTGATATAGCATTATTTTCACAATACTTGGATTTGGATGCATAATAAAAATCAAAGTACTGTGATTTTGTATCGTACAAGATCAAAATGAAAAAAAAAATAAACAAAAGTTTCTTCTGTATTTTTATATTTTCGTATTTATGATACTAATTTAATCTATAAATAATTAAAATTCTGTATTTTGAATTTTAATTTATAAGCCTAAACGGGTTTAAACGGCTATGTGTTATTTATGGCGGAATTAAATAGCTGGGTCTAAACGGATCATAAATAAGTCAAGTCTAAACGGGCCGGGTCTAAACGGATTAGACATACCTGTTTAATATCTCTACTACTCCTAATAAATTTTAGAAAACCAAAACCTAAATAATAATCTTTTTTACTAAAATCATTTTTGCAAGAAAAAAAATTATGCCACCAAATATCACTCTTACATGGTCAAAGATCCTAAAGTTACTAGAAAAATAAATAGAGTTGATATTACTATAGCTTTTTTTAAAAAAAAAACTCTTATGACTTGTGGGAACATGTTGAAATTTTGAAAGTGGCGGTAAAATAAATGAACCTAACGATAGAGAGTTAATTTGTTCGTATTTATGATACTAATTTAAAATATAAATAATTATAATTTCTGTATTTTTGTACTTTAAATCTATAAACAAGCCTAAACAAGGTTAAGCGGCCACATGTTACTTATGACGGATTTAAACAGATGGGTCTAAACAGATCATAAATATACCAAATCTAAATGGGCCGGATCTAAACGGGTTACACTATCTGTTTTAACATCTCTATTAAACTAATAAATTTTCAAAAAGCGAACCCCAAATAATAATTTTTTTACTAAAATCATTTTTTCAAGAAAAAAAAGTTGTGCCACCAAGTATCACTCTTACATGGTCATAGATCCTAAGATTACTAAAAAAGAAGTAGAGTTAATATTACTATAGCTTGTTTAAACACTTTTGAATTCTCGAAACATGTTAAAATTTTGAAACTAACGACGACCATGAGTAATACTTGGTGGTTTAGACAGTAGAATAATGAATTTTCAGAAAAAAAACTATTTGATATAAGAGATGGTAAAATAAATGAGCCTAATCACAAAGAGATTTTAATAAACATTTCAAGTTGATGCAGTTTACAAAAAGAGTTTGTTGATCCGAGTGATCCAACTTTTTATCAAGATGAAGTTATCTTATATCTCATTAATGAAGATGTTGACAATGTTCGAAATTATAGATTACTAACGAAGATAATAATATGGTTAGTGATTATATGTTATTTTTGTTACCATGTATTAATCTTCTTTATTCTTAGTTGTTTGTACATTTTTATCATTTACTAAACAAATAAATAAGATTAAATGACAAAACAATTTCAGAAAACTATTTCACACTAGATAACAAAAATATAATTTAAAAATATTCTGAAATAGGATAAAATATTAAATCTGAGAAAACAAAATAACTATAAAAAATATAATTATAAAACCTCACAAAATGATCTCAAAATAAAAAGACGATAAAACAATTAAAATAAACTTAAAATAAACAAAAAAATATTTAAATAATTATTAATAGCAAAGAAATACATAATCTCTTAAAAACATTTCCCTCTCCAGTTTATATCTTTACGCAGATTTTAGCGTTAGTCCTCGAGCTGGAGGTATTCTGTGAGCCGGTTTCGAACAAGTGTAGGATCCCTCCTGCATATATATGGCATAATCCCCAAAATTAAATTCAGAAAATAAGGTCAAATCGTAAGTAACTAAAGCAAAACAAAGTGACGTAATTCATGTGTTTAGAGTACCCCTCGGTTGGTGTGAACATGATTGGAAATCCAGCCATCCGAAGAGTTTGATAACATCTGTATCCAAATGCGTTGGGAACCATAGCTGTGACACAATATAATCGAAAATATGTCAATATCATCTCTAAATAGCAAAGTAAATATATGGATGACAATAGCTTGTTACACATACAACTTTCATTTGTAAGTAAGATTGGTAGCGATCCAGCAAGATTTGCAGCCACAGTACCGGATTGTATATGGTACAGGAAGTTTCTGCAAAATTGATTTAAGTTTCCATGTTTAAAAGGTATATGTGTAACTTAAGTTATAATAAAAAAAAATATAATGAAGTGATATTAGGGTTTGAAAAGCCTACCTCCAGGCAGGAAGCCAGCCATTGATCCCCACAACAACGTTTAATCCCATATTGGCCATCCCTCCAGCGGCATAACCACTCGCAAAGTAGAGAGCTTGCGCTGCACCCACGCCAATACCTCCTACTCCTTTCTTAACTATCAAAATCAAGTATTATATTAATTAGTAACACTTGATATATAAATTTGGTGCATATTATATAGTCTAAACGTTGCATGTTAGGTGTAGATGATTTCGGCTGATTACCATCTTCTGGTTCATTACACAAAAGGTTAGCCACAAACGCAGCTGTAGTATTGATAGAAACCAAATCATCTTGCATGTTCTCAGAAACTTGTGTGACGTCACTCCCTAGTTCACACAACAGATTGTAAATACAGTCTTATTATATAGTTTTGAATTATAAGTGTTAGAAGTCATAATGTAACTTGAAGTTTAAAGCTAAATGATCTTACAAGCAGTGGTTTCCGCTCCACCCAAAAGAGAGACGGGACGTGTAGGAGCCGTAGGACAAATCCATTTTATCTATGCATAGCAACCATAAATTTCAGAAACTTAGACCAATTTTCCCTTTGGCTATAAATAATCAGATTTATGGAAAAACATGTTCATGGATCTGTACATTTGGAAGGTTCAAGTTTCTCACAAACCGAGCTGAGCTGCAAAACGAATTAACATATATTTGGTAAGAAACCAACTAAAGAATCATAT
The DNA here is from genome assembly GCA_030180135.1 of Orychophragmus violaceus. Classification (NCBI taxonomy): domain Eukaryota; kingdom Viridiplantae; phylum Streptophyta; class Magnoliopsida; order Brassicales; family Brassicaceae; genus Orychophragmus; species Orychophragmus violaceus. The sequence continues at coordinate 88,661,925 of CM058229.1, read as the reverse complement.
GTAAAAATGCAAAATAAAGCATGCGGGAGTGTTACTCAAGGCCATTTTCCCCGATGTCGTGTAACCAAACTATTGTGGCCTTGTGGATTCCTGTAGGCTTAATAAGTTTAGTGTTGCCATATGCAATCCCATTATCTGCAAATATTTTCACAAGACACAAATTCATTATAGTCAGTTCCATCGATAACTTTGATCATAACTACAGTCGAAGTATAAGCAATCAACAATAATAAAAAAGAGCATACTAAAATCCATGTTCGAAAGACGAGAATAGCTTCTTATTTTTTCAAGGATTTTTTTTCTTCTTTTTCCAGAAGTAAAGATAGGGAATGTCTAGATTTCTTAGGATCTTTTATATAGGATTCACAAGTTTATACAATATGGAAATTTACTTGTCTAGCAAGTTTCCACAAAATGGAAACGTTTATACAAACTGTAAATTTTACTTGTCTAGCAAGTTTTCACAAATTGGAAATTTACTTATCTAGCAAGTTTCCACAAATTGGAAAATTTCTCTTCCATATCTTTATGGGCTTAACACATTCCTTTTCACACAAACACATTTTAGTAAAGCCCATGTCTTAACATGTCTTTATTAAATAATTGTTAAAACAATCCCCCACATGAAATGACTCTAAACATATGCAGATGCAACTATCTAGACTGACTTAGAAACATAAGCAATCAACAATAAAAAAGCATACTAAAATCCATGTTCTAAAGACGAGAAGAGCTTCTTATTTATTCAATGATATTTTTTTTCTTCTTTTTCCAAAAGATTTTTGCTGTAGTATAAAGATAGGGAATGTAAAGTAACATTTTGTGTTTTTATAACCAAAAGTGTGTTAGGAGAGAAAATCTTTGTATTAAAAGCTGGATGCATGAAAAAGAAATCTCGGTGTTGAAAATTGATTGCATGAGTAAAATCTTATTATTAAAAGTTAGATGATATCTTAATAGTGTGCATAGGCGGATCTAAAATAAAATTATATTCGACTCATTAATTATTATACTAAAATTCAATTTTTGGATGATAAATAGTTTTTTTTGTCAAGGAAGATGATGATAAATAGTCATGCTTAGTTTTCGGGGGAAAATGAAGCGCATAGGTACCAAAAAAAACTTAATTGGATGGAACATAATGCATGGGTCATAACGTTATACTTGAGACCGAATAAAGATTGAGTGGTCAAATTATTCAGTAGTTAAACCGATAAGACTATCTCACTCAAACTTTTCTGTGTACCATGTTATATGGAGTAGACGATGTTAAAGAATGACTGGTAACCAACGCGGAGTTAGCTCAACTAGTAAAGAAGTGTTAGTAAATTTAGCGACTAAATAGCGACTAATTTGCGACTAATATGTGGGTATTTTAGCGACTGATTAGCGAATAATAATAATAAAAAATTAATATTAATTTTGACATATATTAATTAAATAATAATTAAATATTAATTAATATACTAATTATATGCTAATCCACAAACAAAATTTAAATTAAATATTAATTAATATAATAATTATATGCTAATCCACAAACAAAATTAACTAAATAAAATTTATATGAAACATATTATGTTTACAATCATACAAATTCTCCAAATCAGAGTGCTAGAGAAAGCTAGAGAAAAATAATCGTCAATGGTGTCATCTTCACCGGTGTAAGGATAAGCGTCCTCTGTGTCAAGTCCACCGTTGGATTTGATGTATTCAAAAGCTTGGGAAGGAAGGCCACCATGAAAGCCATAGTTGTTGAAAGCTCCAGCACAATCCATAAGTTGTTGCTCAGAGAGAGATATTCTCTCTCCAAATGCTTGAGTGTACGCTGCCTCAAGAGCTCCAGTCGTGCTGCAGAGCAAGATCCAGCAAGATCTAAATGTCCAGCAAGATCCACATCCTCCCTGGTCTTTGACTGGGCTAACAATACCATATTCTCTCCGATCTTTCTGCAGTTTAAACAGTTTCAGGACTCATAACCAAACTTTAAAAAGGGTCTAGCAGCTAAAGACATTTTCTTAAAGTTGAAGAAAAGGAACTGGATGATTTATGTGCAGTATGATTAAGTATTAGACTTACGGTTTCAAGAAGAGCTTCTTCTGTGAGTTTGTGGCTATCCTTTAAAGTTGCAGAGCAGTTTTGAGCAGCACCAAGCTTGGTCCTTTGAAACTCTTGCCATGTCAAATCAACAAACTCTGTATGGATTCAAGCGACCTACATAACAAAACACAGTGATAAGAAACATATTTGAGAATGAAAACATAACTGATAAGAAAATAGATCAAACACAAGTTCAACTTAACACAGAACCTGTTACTATGGTAATGGAAAGACAACCTGAGGAACCAGTTGTAAGCTCCAGAACACTTTTCTTAGCTGAATCCTCAGTCTCAAACTGCACAAACCCATATGTAGGATCTCCTAGGATCTAGGGTTCGTTATATTGAAAATACCAACCTCGTTCTTACCTTGAACTGGCAGCGGAATGATTGGTGAACGAGATAAGTAAGCGACTCAGATGCTTCGCCTCTACTAGATACACACGCACACAAACCTGGAAACCGGGATGCTAGTGCCGGATCTTTGGGATCTCTGAGTTTTGGTGTTTTCTGCTTTCTCTATCAAGGAAAAAATGGACATATTTTCTTCTAGGTCGAAACTTACTGTTTTTATTAAGACCTAGAATCACTCAAACGGGCTGACTTGATTAAGTCATAAATCGAAAAGTCTGTTTCGAAAACCCGACCTGTGTCGACCGACACACATACTGTGTCGATCGACACAACACCATATACTCGATATTAATGTGTATCCAATACACATTAACATGATCATTACTATAATGATCATTCCCATATTTTAGCTTCCAGTTTGCTTAGGTGTGTGACCCTATAGGATCATATAATACTGGCAGTAAGTCTACAACTTACAGATTGTAAGAGGCTTCTAGCAAAACATTGCAACCGCCCAGTATTATACGAATGTCTGATCTCGACACACAACTATCATCAGGAGTGAGTACAAGTGTGATTTCAGGACACTATCCCAACAATCTCCCACTTGTACTGGAATCATCAATTCCTATAATCCTTTTGTCTCTATATCTCGATTTGGCATAAGACAAGATTAGTGTCATCCTTATTAAGCCAACATCGTGTTTATCGAACTCCTGATCTTATACTGAACAATACAAACAACTGAACTACAGTTCGTTTGAGTGCGGCCACACATTTTCCCAGTATCAAATCTTCGATAGGCCCTGAGATATTTATCTCCCGTTATTAAGGAGGGACAAATCCCATCTTGTTCCATCCCTGTTCCTATACACACTTTATGATTCACCTGAATAATGCCGTTATAGCCGCCAATTACGGGTCGACGTTTGACAAGGTCAAAGTGTACCAATTCATATGCAAGAAAGCATGATGAACTCAGGTCTAAGGACTATACTCTATAGTCGTAATGAGAATCTCTTATGACACAGATATAACTATCTTGTAGACTTCTCATTAGCGGGTCATGTCCGATCATATGTTCACCAACATATATCTATGTGACTGACTGTGATACTCATATCATTGACTCCATGAAACTTAGTCAACAGTCACCTCACAAGCTAGTCTCTCGCAGTTGTCAGTGTCCCACTTTGACAACCTCGACTAGGGACAAATCATAATTTATGTCATCTAAAACTTATAGGGTTTCATGATCAAGTCCTCAACTTGATGACCTATAATATGACATAAACTTTTTTTGGGACCATTATATTGATCACAATAAATAATGCTGAAATCAAATTTTATTAAACATATCCAAAAGTATGTTTACAAGAACATCTTATTATAGCTAAAATAAAACTTAAAACTCTCACTAGAATCAAGATTACATCTTAAGATCTCTAATGCCCACAACAGTAGTATGGAACTCATGCTAGGGCCTTGGGAGTGGCTTAGTCAGAGGATCAGCGACATTCTCGTCCGTCGGAACTCGGCTGATCTTCACTTCTCCTCTGTTGATGATATCACGAATCAGGTGATATCTCCTCTCTATGTGTTTGGACTTCTGGTGTGACCTGGGTTCTTTCGCCTGAGCAATGGCTCCATTGTTATCACAAAACAAAGCCACTGGCTCCAAGATACTAGGAACCAAACCAAGTTCAGTCATGAACTTCTTGATCCAAACAACTTCCTTTGCCGCTTCTGAAGCAGCAACATATTCAGCCTCCGTCGTGGAATCAACTACGGTATTCTGCTTAGAGCTCTTCCAGCTCACCGCACCGCCATTTAGACAGAAGACATATCCTGATTGTGAACGGAAATCGTCTCTGTCCGTCTGAAAACTCGCATCTGTGAATCCATTCACCACAAGTTCTTCACTTCCTCCATATACCAAGAACTTATCCTTGGTGTGTCTCAAATACTTGAGAATATTCTTGACTGCTGTCCAGTGATCTTCACCTGGATCAGATTGGTATCTACTCGTCATGCTTAACGCGTAAGCTACATCTGGACGAGTGCAGAGCATGGCATACATGATAGATCCTATTGCAGAAGCATAAGGAATCCTATCCATGCGCTCTCACTCAGCATGTGTCGCCGGACACTGCTTCTTGCTGAGACTAATGCCATGAGACATTGGTATGAACCCTTCTTGGAATCATGCATCTTGAATATGTGCAACATCTTATCAATATAAGTGTCCTTGCACAATCCAATCAGCCTGTTCGCTCTATCTCTGTAGATTCTGATTCCAAGAATGTACGCTGCTTCTCCCATGTCTTTCATGGAAAAACAACTTCCGAGCCAAGTCTTAATATACTGAAGCAACGGAACGTCATTACCGAGAAGAAGTATGTCATCGACATATAGTACAAGAAACGCAATTCCGCTCCCACTAGTCTTCTTGTATACACATGGTTCTTCCTCGTTCTTGATGAAACCAAATTGTTTTACTGCTTCATCAAAACGAAGATTCCAACTCCGTGATGCTTGCTTCAATCCATAGATGGATTTATGAAGCTTGCATACCTTTCTAGTATTCTTAGGATCTACAAAACCCTTAGGTTGTTTCATATACACATCCTCTTCCATAATTCCATTCAGGAAGGCGGTTTTGACATCCATCTGCCAAATCTCATAATCATAATAAGCGGCAGTTGCTAGAAGGATCCGAATGGATTTAAGCATAGCGACTGGGGAATAGGTTTCATCATAGTCAATACCATGAATTTGCTTGAAACCTTTAGCCACCAACCTAGCTTTGTAAATTTGTACATTACCATCCACGTCAATCTTCTTCTTGAAGATCCATTTACACTCAATGGCTTTTGCACCATTAGCTAAATCGACCAAGGACCATACTTGGTTTTCTGACATGGATCCTATTTCGGATTTAGAGGCTCCAAGCCACTTTTCGGAGTCCGGGCCCATCATTGCTTCCGCGAAGGTCACTGGTTCGTCACTTTCAATGATCATCAGATCATTGCAATTGGTCACGAGAAAACCATAGTATCTCTCGGGTTCGTGACGGATCCTTCCGAATCTGCGAACTTTAGGCTCCACAGGCATGGGCTCCACAGAACTTTGTGGGTCCAACTGCTGCTCTTCCTCAGCAGGTTGAGCAGTCTCCTCTGCATCTCGAATTTCTTCGAGATGTACTTTACTCCCATTATTTTTCTTAGAAAGAAATTCCCTCTCAAGAAAAGAACAGTCCCGAGCAACAAATACTTTGTTCTCAGATTGGTTGTAAAAGTAGTATGCCTTGGTTTCCCTAGGATAACCAACAAAGTAGCATTTATCTGATTTAGGTGCGAGCTTGTCAGAGATTAATCGTTTGACATAAGCCTCACAACCCCAAATCTTCAGGAAAGACAGACTTGGAATATTCCCAGTCCACAATTCATATGGTGTCTTTTCCACTGATTTAGATGGCACCCTATTTAGTGTAAACGCAGACGTTTCTAAAGCGTATCCCCAAAAGGATAATGGAAGATTTGAATGACTCATCATATACCGAACCATATCCAATAAGGTTCGATTCCTCCTCTCTGACACTCCATTCCATTGGGGTGTTCCAGGAGGAGTGAGTTGTGAAAAAATTCCACACTCGCTCAGATAGTCACTGAACTCTTGGCTTAAGTATTCTCCTCCGCGATCCGACCGCAGAACTTTGATACTTTTGCCAAGTTGGTTCTGTACTTCGTTCTTGTATTCCTTGAATCTATCAAAGGATTCTGACTTGTGTCTCATCAAATAGACGTAGCCATACCTACTGAAGTCATCAGTAAAGGTAATGAAGTACTTGTAAATTCCTCTGGCAACAATGCTCATCGGCCCACATACATGAGTATGAATAAGGCCCAATAAGTCACTGGCCCTTTCATTCGGTTTGTTGAAAGGGGCCCTAGCCAGTTTGCCCATCAAGCAAGATTCACATTTCTCACATGATTCAAAATAAAATGAGCCCATAAACCCATTTCGATGGAGTCTCTGAATGCGTTTCTCATTGATATGGCCCAAACGACAATGCCATAAGAAAGTTGGGTTTTCGTCATTTGACTTAAACCGCTTTGTATTTATGTTAAAGACAGACATTTCTTGGTTTAAGACATATAACCCATTATCTAATGGGGCGCTACCATAAAACGTACCATCACGATTAAAAGAACATACTTTATTCTTAACAGCAAAATCAAAACCTTCCAAATCCAAAACGGAACTGAAATTATGTTTCTGGTAATCGCAGGTACAAAGTAGCAATTATTCAAGGCTAAAACCATGCCCGAAGGTAAAGACAAATCGTAAGTGCATACGGCCAGTACAGCAACCTTAGCTCCATTCCCGACCCGTAGCTCCACTTGTTCTTTCTTCAGTGTTCTACTGTTTCTTAGTGCCTACATATTAGTACAAATATGAGCACCGCAGCCGGTATCCAATACCCACGAAGTAGAACTAGAAGACATAACATTAAGTTCGATAACATAAATACCTGAATCAGACGCATCATACGTCTTCTTCAGCTTCTTGTAATCTTCCATGAACTTCTTGCAGTCTCTCTTCCAATGCCCTAACTGCTTGCAGTAGTTGCATTTGTCCTCAGGAGAAGGGCTGGATTTGGGCTTTGTCTTGGGCTTGTCCTGACTCTCAATCTGGACAACTTGAGCATTTCCCTTATCCTTCTTAGGTTTCTTAAACCTTTTACCCCCTTGTACCATCAGTACACTGGGAGTAGCCTTCTTGAGATTCGGCTCTGCTGTCTTCAGCATGCCGTGCAACTCAGTCAATGTCTTAGTCATGTTTTGCATGTTGTAGTTCATGATGAACTGATCAAAACACGACGGCAAATACTGCAGAATCATGTCAGTGGCTAGCTCCTGGCTAATGGCACAGTCCAGTTTCCCCAGGTTATCAATGTAACCCATCATTTTAAGGACATGATGACTCACTGGACTGTCCTTAGCCAGCTTGCAATCCATGAGAGATTTAGCCGTTTGGTATCTCTATGTGCGAGCTTGCTCCTGAAACAAAGCTTTCAGGCTATTAATAATCTCAATGGGTGACATCACGTTCTCATATTGCTTCTGCAGCTCAGAGTTCATAGTCACCAGCATTAGACAATTAACGTCTTTGACATCTGCTGAATGCTTATGATAAGCATTCTTATTTGCCTGCGTGGCATTGGAACGTGGCCTCTCGGGAAGAACTCTTTCAAGGACATATTCCTTGTTCTCCTGCCTGAGAACTATTCTCAGGTTCCGATACCATTCCAAGAAATTAGATTCATTTAACTTGTCCTTCTCAAGGACGGATCTCAGCGAGAAAGTGTTGATGTGAGTTGAGACAGACATAGCTGTAATTAAGAGAGGTAGAGGTTTTAGTTATGATGCTCAAGGAAATGAGTAATCTTATTTAATAAGAAAACTCGCATTGTATTCAAAAACTATGTTTCCTCAAATGAATACAATGAACCAACATCCTCAGATCACCAAAATTTGAGTGGGCGACTCGCCATCATCCAAACTTTAGTTATCTAGGTAAGCAAATCATTGCTAATTGTACCCAGTACAATTCTTGGTCGCAGATGAGACAATCCATGTCTAATCCACTCTGATGTCTCTGGGCCCATAACTTTTGATAGCCCAGTCAAGTAAACCAATCTCTTTATGTCTTGTGATCATCGACAGTCGCACTGCAAGTCTATCAATGATCACATGCCTTACTCATGTTGTTGTGGATACCAAGGACTCCAAGGCTATCCAACAACGAAACGAGTCTTGACAGTAGACAAGATCGGGCAAGTCATCAAAATCACTTGATATTTAGTTGAGGAAAAGAACTATTTAATCTTGATGCATATCCAATATACATCCAAGAAGTTATTAACTGGATTAAAATAAAAAGATTTATTATGTTTAAGTTTAATCTAGAACTTAGGAATAAATTTGATCTGGTATCTGCAAATTGAGGTCCAACCTTCAAGTCTGTGAATGGTGTGTCGATCGACGCATCCTTGCATCGGTCGACACAACCTAATTTAAACCGGACTTCGATAACCGGTCAAACCGGATCGAATTTTCTTAACCGGTTCAATCTAATTGAACCGGTCCGGTTTAATGGTCCATGTCGATCGTCACACAATACTGTGTCGACCGACATGACCTAACCAGAACCAAATTGGTTAATTAAATTAACCAGGCGAGATAACCGGTTCAATCCAATTGAACCGATCCATCCTTTCGCCTTGCCTATGTCGACCGACACACCCAGTGTATCGACCGAAACAGTACGAAAACGGATGTTCGATCACTGATCGAAAACCATCTTTTACGCGTTTTCGCTGTGTGTCGACCGACACACGCTTTGTGTCGATCGACACTCTACGAAAATACAGATATCGAATTTTCAACAGAGGCTTCAATCCGAGATTAACATCATGAAAAAGCGATTTAACAAGCATCAATCTAATCAATTACATCAGTATTCGATTTAAATGCTCCAGATTCAATAGACTAAACCCTAACATGCTCTGATACCACTGTAGGATCTCCTAGGATCTAGGGTTCGTTATATTGAAAATACCAACCTCGTTCTTACCTTGAACTGGCAGCGGAATGATTGGTGAACGAGATCAGTAAGCGACTCAGATGCTTCGCCTCTACTAGATACACACGCACACAAACCTGGAAACCGGGATGCTAGTGCCGGATCTTTGGGATCTCTGAGTTTTGGTGTTTTCTGCTTTCTCTGTCAAGGAAAAAATCGACAGCTTTTCTTCTAGGTCAAAACTTACTGTTTTTATTAAGACCTAGAATCACTCAAACGGGCCGACTTGATTAAGTCATAAATCGAAAAGTCTGTTTCGAAAACCCGACCTGTGTCGATCGACACAACACCATATACTCGATATTAATGTGTATCCAACACACATTAACATGATCATTACTATAATGATCATTCCCATATTTTAGCTTCCAGTTTGCTTAGGTGTGTGACCCTATAAGATCATATAATACTGGCAGTAAGTCTACAACTTACAGATTGCAAGAGGCTTCTAGCAAAACATTGCAACCGCCCAGTATTGTACGAATGTCTGATCTCGACACACAACTATCATCAGGAGTGAGTACAAGTGTGATTTCAGGACACTATCCCAACACCATATCCTTTGAACTGACCCATGTGATCAGTAGCAACCTTACAGGACACAATACTTCCACACCCTGAAAACGTCTCGTGCAGAGTCTTGTTGTCAACTGACTTGTCCAAATTCTTCACATGAGAAAAGGTAAAAGAAACACCCACAAAATTACGCAAAATAACATAAGCAGAAAACAAAGTTTCTAGAGAAAGTTCAAAAACCAATACCTTGACAAATAAGTTCCCAATCCCACTTCTACGAGCATAAGAGTCACCAGAAGAGTAAGTAATCCGAATCATCTTGCCATTGAGATGGGTGTAGTTCAACTTATTCAGTGCTTTCTCCGCTGTAATTACAAAACATACAAAAAAGAGACTCAAACCAAAGTAACATAATAAAAACAAATCCCTAAAATTGCAACCAATAAGTCTAATTAGACGAAATTTGATTCTATATGCATTCGAAATCACTGCAAACAAGTCGTGAAATTGGAAGCAAAAATACAAATTAAACAGTTGATTCTTCAATACCCATCACTCAGATTATCCAAAAATGTTTATAGATTCGCAAAATCAGATCGTAAAGATAATGTGGAATGTAATATATCAAAAGGGGAAAAAAATTTAGGGGACTAAACCATCATTGCTGCTGCTGTAGTTGACGTAACCATAACCAAGAGAAGTATTGGTGGCAGCGTCACGGCAAACACGAACAGATACGACCGGAAAAACCTCGTTGAAATATGGAGCTGTATACGGAGTCGGATGAGTGGAAAGACGCAGAGACGGTGAGCTGCGGTACGGAGCCGTATCTACGCAGAAAAAGGTAGAGATGCGATGAGTTTTCAATTTAGGTTTTGGGATTGGGGGTATAATAAACTGAGAGAGAAAGAGAATCGAAAATAGATGGTTGATTACGGATTTGATTTGGGTTTCCCTCTTACTCAAAAAATTGGGCGGTTTAAGTTAATTGAACTAAAACATTTACACGAACAATTCATTTGTGAAGCTAAAATTTTTAAACTCTGTTTAGTTACTATTTAGTCGCTAAATAGTTGCTAATTTATAAATATATTTTAAGAGTTTAAACGTTAACAAACATAATGAAATTATATTTGAACATTAAACATTATGAAAATTATAATTAAACAGAAAAATTAGAAATTATAATTAAACATTAATAATTAACTTTATAACTAAAACAAGAACAATATGTCATAAGCATTAAACATTGATATTAGACATTAAACATTAACATACTCTATATGAAATTATTATCATGCTAAATATAAATTATTTGAAATCTGAAATACATTAATCAATACAGTTCTTCGTCATCTTCTGCTTCATCGTCTTCCGCTTCATCATCATAAGAAGAAGAAGATTATAGATTACACTGAAATCCGAAATTTCTTTAACCTAAGTCCTAAACAATATTTTTTATCCTAAACCCTAAACATTTATTCATCCAAAACCGAACTAAATCTAAACTAAAGTAAATAATGATTATTTTTACTTCTTTTCCCTAAACCCTAAATCATAAACCCTAAACCATACACTCAAAACCTTATATTCATTAGCAAAGTGTAACAATGACAATGTATAGGCTATGATTAATGATTGTATTTAGATTTTATGTTATGATTAAGCATTGAGGTTTAAAGTATGTTTTATAGTTTGTGTTACACGGTTTGAGGGTTTATTTTAAATTTAGGTTTTAAAATATTAGATTTAGAAAATAAAAAATGTTTCTGCAAATGTTGAATCTTAGTTTTAGATATGTTAAAGTAATAGAAATTTTAATAATTAGATTTTTATTTATAATTAGGGTTTTAGGGTTTGCTTCAGGGTTTGTTTTGGAGTATTATTTATAATTGATTTAGCGACTGATTTGCGACTATTTAGCGACTGATTAGCGACTATATCGCAAAAATTAGTTACAAATTAGGTCCGACACGCGTGGCACAATAAAACGTATTTTATACCGACTTTTGCGACTAAATAAGAAACCGTTTAGCGACCCGACGAATTTAGTCGCAATTTAGCGACTAAATAGCGACTCTACCCTATTAGTCGCAAATTTAGTCGCAACTTAGTCGCTAATTAGTCGCAAATTTTAGAAACTATAAATTCAGTCGCAACCTGTAGTCGCAAAATGCATGTTTTCTTGTAGTGATAAGCAATCAACAATAAAAAAGCATACTAAAATCCATGTTCTAAAGACGAGAAGAGCTTCTTATTTATTCAAGGATATTTTTTTCTTCTTTTTCGAGAAGATTTTTGCTGTAGTGTAAAGATAGGGAATGTAAAGTAACATTTTGTGTTTTTATAACCAAAAGAGTGTTAGGAGAGAAAATCTTTGTATTAAAAGTTGGATGCATGAAAAAGAAATCTTGGTGTTGAAAATTGATTGCATGAGTAAAATCTTATTATTAAAAGTTAGATGATATCTTAATAGTGTGCATAGGCGGATCTAAAATAAAATTATATTCGACTCATTAATTATTATACTAAAATTCAATTTTTGGATGATAAATAGTTTTTTTTGTCACGGAAGATGATGATAAATAGTCATGCTTAGTTTTTGGGGGAAAATGAAGCGCATAGGTACCAAAAAAACTTAATTGGATGGAACATAATGCATGGGTCATAACGTTATACTTGAGACCGAATAGAGATTGAGTGGTCAAATTATTCAGTAGTTAAACCGATAAGACTATCTCACTCAAACTTTTCTGTGTACCATGTTATATGGAGTAGACGAGGTTAAAGAATGACTGGTAACCAACGTTGTGATACCCCGTATCAAAAATACGGTCAACGGGTAGCAGAAAGTCAACCATGGGTAAAATTGTCATTTTACCAAAGTCAGGGGTAAAATGGTAATTTTACCAAAGTTCGAGACGGAAGCCGAGACGGGCCGAATATTTTTATTTCTCAACATAAGGAATATTCACAAGACCTGAATTGGAGGAATCGGAGCGGAAACGTGTTTTACGGCTTGTCGGGATGGAAGCCGACAAAACCGAAGAAACTTCGAAAATTCATAACCAGAGCTACGTATGTCCGATATGATCGGAGTGATTCAAAATGCTAAATTCATCAAATAGCATGGAGAATCTGATTGTGGAGGTTTTCGGATTTATGGGATCATCCGGAGACGTTCTAAAATATTAAACCCGAAACCGTCTAAACCAAGCATTAGAAGGAAGGGGGATTAAGAGGTGATTAACGCTGATTAAGGAGAGTTTTTGGAAAACAAAAATACCCAGAGGGACACCTGTCTTCACCCTAAGTCGCCACCTTGCTTGTGTGGAGTGCATGCATGGAGAAGTGCATGAATCCTTTTGCATGCAAGAACATGTCTTGTCCAATTCATTGCACAAACCAACCCACACTCAAATCTCTCTTGCTCTCTCTCGACACTCTCTCTCCCTCTCTCTAGATTCATCAAATAAACCCAGAAACTCATCAGAAACCTTTGAATTTTCAAACCAAACCCAAGAACCCTAAATATGTTCTTCAAACCTTCTTGCACAAGAAAGCTTATAACTTTTGATCCATAGACCCAAATCAACTTCTGCAAAGTGCTATAGAACCCTCTCACTCCCCTATACAACCTCCACCCCTCTCTCGCCATCGCTTCCGCCGGAGTTTGCCGGAATCTGGCCGGAAAGCTACTGTTGTTGGTGTGTGGTCGGATCTCTCTCTCTCCTTGCCGGTTTAGGGTCATTTGAAGCCACTAGAGGATAGATCTTGGAATTCTGAGCAGTTTGGTGGGTTGTTCGCCGTCAGAAGCCGCCAGAAAAGTCATCTCCGCCGCCGGTTAACCCTTCGCCGCCGCCGGTCAACGCCGGAGCTCTGTCGCCGGTCAACGCCGGAGCTTTGCCGCCGGTGAGCTCCTCCGCCTCCAATCTTCAGCCGAGTCTTCAAGGAGCATGATGGGATGGTTTGATCCAAGTTAGAATTGGTTTAAGGCCGGTTTAGCCTTGGTCAACGGTTATATTAAACCGATCAACCTTTGACCAAACCGGTTTAACCTAACCGGTTCTATTGAGACCGGTTTAGGTTGTTCGGTTCACTCCTCTGGTTTAGTCGGTTCAAGCTCGGTCAGTTAGCAGGTCAACGGTCAGTCAACGGTCAACCGCCGGTCAACGCGGTCAACCGTCGGTCAACGACGGAGACCAAGCCGGTCAACGCTTGGTCCACGGCCATTCCGAGGTTTCAGGAGTGTTCGGGATTCGGAGTACGAGATTCGGGAGTTCGGGATTCGTGTCGGCCATCCCGGGATTCGCATCAGCATCAAGCCGTCATGCCGCATCTACCTCACTGTGAGTCGGCTCACAAACCCTTAGAATCATATAAACCGGGATTTTATGAACCGTAGATTTAGGTTTGCATACCCGTTAATTAAGATGATTGGTTAATTATAAATAATTGGACGTTTAATGATAAACCGGATAGGTCTGAATCAGCATGTTAAGGTTTTAGAATTAAAAAGGTTAATCGATTGTGTGCCGCTAGGTTGTTAGTAACGATTGGTTGATGAATTCATATAGATACCGTTTGAATAGGACCGTATATGCATATATATTGTATAAGAACGATAATTAATGAATCTATATACGGAAATTAAGACGACATTAAAATACGGTTAAACCTAAACGAACGTATAGAATATTGTAACGGGATCGGGGTTTAGGATTAATAGCGGGAACGGGTAATGAATTTAATTAATTAATAATGAGACGTCGGGGAGTTAGTAAGTTTACTAACTCTAAACCGACGGATCGAGGAGTTAATAAAAGATATCTGGAATGGGTAATTAAGGAAGTGATGTGTGTGTATTGGAAGCCGTCTACGGGTAAGAAATCCGCTAACCCAAGGTAGCAGATAAAAACGGACTAAAAGACTTAGAAACCCTAATAGGCCTGCCTGTGTTGTGTTGTTGTGATTGTTGTGATGATTGTGATTGCATGTTTGATTGTTGTGATTATTGTGCTGTGTTGAGCTTTGTGTGCAGGCTTATTAGACTGCTCTGTGTTGGGCCGAGCAGTCATTGTGGACACTTACTCCGGTCAAAGGACCGGTTAAGTTAGTTGATGCTGACTAGGTATCTTACCTAGTCAGAGCGGTGTTGTTGTAGTGTAGTGGCTTGCGGAATGGTTGGGGATTTATTATTATCGTTGATTGCTTGATCTGTGCTAGAGTCCCAGTGAGTCTGCGTGTTTATATTTCTGCACTAGGACTCTAGGGTGCGTTAGATTCCACAAGCCTAGGTTTTTATTTACGTTCCGGTACTTCCGACCCGATTGGATCCTCGGGATTTACCTGATCAGATCATGGTGATTCTGGTTATGGTGTTAACCTACCGGGTGACGCCGGTAGGTGTGTGATTCGGAGAATACGGGGTCATGTCCTAGGGCCGGATCACATGGAAACTCAGGTAAACTCAGGTTACCAGGGTTAACAGGAGTCACTGCGTATCGATGGACGGAGAACGGTGTCCTATACGTGGGACCTGGTGTGCACGTATAGGAGTCGTGGGTTAGTTGCCATATAGGTAACGATGTAAACCCGTGGGAGTTACCGAGATCGTAGGGCTCAGTGTTGTTTCTATTCTTTTATCGCGCGTAGATAGACCGAATCTTATCGAGGACATGTGCCGCAGTGCCTTCGATTTCCTTAACTCTTTTATTTTGGCTATTGCTTGTGTGTGGGTTTATCACGACGTGGTAGTGCGTGATCGACCATTTATTTCTGTTGCTTGTTGTTTTGGGTTTTGGGCGGGAATCTGTAGATTATAGATAGCCTAGAAGCCGTTAGTGGAGGAGCCGATTCACTGGGTGATTTAGATCGCTCATTAGACTCTTTTTGTGTTTTTCAGGTTTAGCAGCGACGGACGCGGGAGGTCCTCGGTGTAGCTTTGGGTTGCTTGTGAAGGGTTTTGATTCGAGGTTTTGGATGTTTTATTTCGGTTCAGCAGTTGTGCCTTTTCGTGATTTTGATTGTTGATGTGTTTATATCGATGATTGTTTGTAAAACCCGTTAAACGTTGTATTCGACGTTTGATTACTTAAAAATGAAATCGTTTCCCTGATATGAGGTTTAAGTCCGAATCGACACAACTCATTGAAGTAGTGCAAGTAATACTACACTTACCATGGATATGAGGATAGCGAGGTCAAGGACGGATCGGTGCGAGCCTTTGACTCAAACCGAACAATCTTTGGGTTCGTCCTGTGATGAACTTTTCCCGTTCGACTTGCTCGGGCTCGATCGGTCATGTTGTTGTTTGATTGTTGACCGGTCGGCTCGACAGTCATGGGAGAATGGGAAAGGGGCGTTATAGAAAGGTGGTATCAGAGCATGGTTCTGCATGGGTTTCGAAACGTTTCATTTTTGAGTGTTTTCCGTGTTTTATCGAGTCAAATGTGTCACACAAGCATCAATTAGGAAACCGAGCCGCGTCCGTTAAACCCGGGGTTGGGATGGGAAAGTAGAATTTTTTTTTTTATTCGTACTAACTTGTTTTGTGTTTTTGATTGCAGTCATACAACAGTGTGTCCCGGGTGGAGTGGAGGGGTGTGTGTGTGTACGAAGCAGTTACAGTTGAGCAGTATGAGTCAGGAGGGATCAGTCGATTCAGAGCAGGGTCAGTTGGAGCAGTTTAAGGGATACACAGCGTCGCCAGGCCATTCACGAGCATCTCGTACGTCGGATCGTCCGCCAGTTCCATTGCGACAGTTGCAGGGTGCTAGAGCAGCACAGGTAGATTGGTCGCCTTTCCCGGACCCTTTACCTGCACATATGGTGGATGAATCAGGCAGCCGAGACCCCTACGCAGGAGTGATGGGATTCTTAGGAGGAGCAGATGTGGAGTTTCAGTAACCGCCGCAGTGGCCAGAGCCGGACGTACCGCAGATACTTGCAGCATCAGACGCACCACCGATGTATCAGGAACCACTTCTTGAGGCACCCGAGTTTCCCCCGCCGCTTCGTGTGGAGGATTATCTGATGAGTCCGCTACCATTTGGCTTTGACTTGGATATGGAGCCTGTAGACCCGGAGCAGCGTCAGCAGTGGGAGCAGCAGGTAGATGAGCTGGTAGCGATACTGCAGGATGTGTTAGAGCAGCAGGTTGGGCCCCATCATCAGATACACCCACGACCTGGATCTCCTCGTACGCCGTTTGATATGGTTATATCGCCAGCATCTACAGAGTCAGAGTTCGACTTGGTTTCGCCACCAGCTGAGGCGATAGAGGCACCACCAGCAGTACCAGAGAGGAGACCATGCAGCGGATGTGGAGTATGTGAGTTTCATTTGTATTGGTGTCCCCGAGCAGTAGACCCGCATCTACGAGAGCCGTACCATCCATTGGTCGGACCGGACGGTTGTCCGCTTTGTGGTCACGAGGGTCATGGAGCACTGACTTGCCCTACCATTAGATCAGGTGAGTATACTTCCGGTGGAGAGCCGTACCGAGTACCAGTACCAGAGGACTATCGAGCGGGACCCAGTTGCAGAGACCCCGAGCCCAGTCAGCCACCCATTGTTCAGTTACCGGTCGCTCAGTCGTCTAGACCCGAGCCAGTGAGGACTTGCCAGTTGTGCAGGGGTCAGGGTCATCTCGCACCCGATTTTTTCATGGATCCCCCGCCAGCACCGACATAGCCGACTTCACCTTGTCAAATGTGTGGAGGTTATGGTCACCAGGCATCTGTGTGTTACCGAGGACCGCACCCAGCAGTTACCTCAGTTTGTTCAGTTTGTGGCCGCGCAGGTCACGACGCTAATCTCTGTCCGATAGCCGAGCTGCAGCATGTCGGAGTACCATCTCGAGAGGCACACCCTCCCGGTGCACCTGCCAGCGGATACTTCAGCGAGCCGTTTTGCCAGTGGTGTTGGGCATTTCGGTCTTGCTGGAGGCGTTAGGTTAGGATAGGAGTAGTTAGGCCAGGTAAGTGGGGGCACTAACTCTATTTTTGTCTTGTAGATAGATCGGCGGATAGGCGACTTTGCGTGTCGTCTTTGACTTTCTGATGTATAGCGGCGTCGTATGGGTTTTTGGATATGATGACGGCTTTATGTATGGACTCTGATCGTAACCATGTACTAAAAACTTTATGATGTATGATATATCGTTTTATGTATGTGGTAGATGCAGAGTGTTCGGCTAATCATTTTCAGTAGCATAGTAACTATTTGCATGATTGAGATGGTTCGGAAAGCAAATGGATTACTGTGTGAAACTAAATGATGAGCGGAATTGACAACCGTTCACCATGATCCGAACCTAGGCCGACGACGCATCCGACCGATCGTTAGATTGCGTAATTGTGTGTGTGGTAATTGCTTGTTCCATTCCTTTGCTTGTTGATTTATTGATTAATTCGTTTATGCGGTAGATTTCTTAGTTTATCATGCATGGTTTTGATAAACTAATCGTTTTGGGTCTTAAAGACCATTGGTTTGTTAAAAGCTCGGAATTTTGATTAGTATGTGGTAGCTTTCTTTGGTTTCGTTAAAAAGGTAAGGTATTGATTTTATTTTGGTTTATTTCAAGTTTCGAGCTGACTTGCGAACGGTTGAGTTCAACCGTCAATTCACGAGGGAACGGACTTATAGTATATTGTTATTTAATCATGAGTAATTGGCGGGTACATGATTAAGTAACCATATTCCTATGGGGAAGTGATATCGGGGATGGATCAGAATCTAACTAACTATTCCAGTGAGTTGTTGTGATGGATGTAGGACGGAATGACGACGCGATGTGAATACGAGACCGAACCCGAACCCGAAAGCGAGATGAAGTGTCAAGACACCGCGAGGCAAGAAGACCGGACCGTGAAGCAGTAGTAGACATCGTCAGTGGAAAATGTATCAGCTTATCAAGCGACCGACAGAAAGAAGCCGGGAATTATGATGAGTTAGCAAAGAGATATGGGAAGAAAGATCAGTAATGTTGTTGGAATTAGTCGGAAGGAAGCATATGATCAGATACTTGAAGAGTGTCCCAGAAAGAAAAGGGAAAGTCGCAATCAGAAGGCTGTGGAGGTCGAAACGAAGTGGGGAAGCCAAGTGCAAGTTTAAAGATCGAAATCGATGAAGACAATTAAGGGTGAAGCGGATTCTGGTAGTGTTGAAGCCAGTGGTTTGTAGCAGTGTTCGAGGAAGAAGTGTCGAAGTAAAGTGACGAAGCAAGGTTCGGAACCGATTTGAAGTTTGTTAGTGACGGAGAATTTGGGGACCAAATTCCTGTAAGTGGGGAAGAATGTGATACCCCGTATCAAAAATAAGGTCAACGGGTAGCAGAAAGTCAACCAGGGGTAAAATTGTCATTTTACCAAAGTCAGGCGTAAAATGGTAATTTTACCAAAGTTCGAGACGGAAGCCGAGACGGGCCGAATATTCTTATTTCTTAACATAAGGAATATTCACAAGACCAGCATTGGAGGAATCGGAGCGGAAACGTGTTTTACGGCTTGTCGGGATGGAAACCGACAAAACCGAAGAAACTTCGAAAATTCATAACCAGAGCTACGTATGTCCGATCAGAGTGATTCAAAATTCTAAATTCATAAAATAGCATGGAGAATCTGATTGTGGAGGTTTTGGGATTTATGGGATCATCCGGAGACGTTCTAAAATATTAAACCCGAAACCGTCTAAACCAAGCATTAGAAGGAAGGGGGATTAAGAGGTAATTAAGGCTGATTAAGGAGAGTTTTTGGACAACAAAAATACCCAGAGGGACATCTGTCTTCACCCCAAGTTGCCACCTTTCTTGTGTGGAGTGCATGCATGGAGAAGTGCATGAATCCTTTTGCATGCAAGAACATGTCTTGTCCAATTCATTGCACAAACCAACCCACACTCAAATCTCTCTTGCTCTCTCTCGACACTCTCTCTCCCTCTCTATAGATTCATCAAATAAACCCAGAAACTCATCACAAACCTTTGAATCTTCAAACCAAACCCAAGAACCCTAAATATGTTCTTCAAACCTTCTTGCACAAGAAAGCTTATAACTTTTGATCCATAGACCCAAATCAACTTCTGTAAAGTGATATAGAACCCTATCACTCTCCTCTACAACTGCCACCCATCTATCGCCGTCGCCGCCGCCGGAGTTCGCCGGAATCTGGCCGGAAAGCTACTGTTGTTGGTGTGTGGTCGGATCTCTCTCTCTCCTTGCCGGTTTAGAGTCATTTGAAGCCACCAGAGGATAGATCTTTGAATTCTGAGCAGTTTGGTTGGTGGTTCGCCGTCAGAAGCCGCCGGAAAAGTCGTCTCCACCGCCGGTCAACCCTCCGCTTCCGTCAGTCAACGCCGGAGCTCCGCCGCCAGTGAGCTCCTCCGCCTCCAATCTTCAGCCGAGTCTTCAAGGAGCATGATGGGATGGTTTAATCCAAGTTTTGAGTTGGTTTAAGGCCGGTTTAGCCTTGGTCAACGGTTAGATTAAACCGGTCAACCTTTGACCAAACCGGTTCTATTGAGACCGGTTTAGTTGGTTCGGTTCAATCCTCTGGTTCAGTCGGTTCAAGCTCGGTCAGTTAGCGGGTCAACGGTCAGTCAATGGTCAACCGACGGTCAACGCGGTCAACCGTCGGTCAACGCCGGAGACCAAGCCGGTCAACGCTTGGTCCACGGCCATTCTGAGGTTTCAGAAGTATTCGGGATTCGGAATACGAGATTCGAGAGTTCGGGATTCGTGTCAGCCATCTCGGGATTCGCATCAGATTCAAGCCGTCATTCCGCGTCAACCTCACTGTGAGTCGGCTCACAAACCCTTACAATCATATAGACCGGGATTTGATGAACCGTAGATTTAGGTTTGCATACCCTTTAATTAAGATGATTGGTTAATGTTAAATAATTGGACGTTTAATGATAAATCGGATAGGTCTCAATCAGCATGTTAAGGTTTTAGAATTAAAAAGGTTAATCGATTGTGTGCCGCTAGGTTGTTAGTAACGATTGGTTGATGCATTCATATAGATACCGTTTGAATAGGACCGTATATGCATATATATAGTATAAGAACAATAATTAATGAATCTATACACGGGAATTAAGACGACATTAAAATACGGTTAAACCTAAACGAACGTATAGAATATTGTAACGGGATCGGGGTTTAGGATTAATAGCGGGAACAGGTAATGAACTTAATTAATTAATAATGAGAAGTCGGGGAGTTAGTAAGTTTACTAACTCTTAACCGACGGATCGAGGAGTTAATAAAAGATATCTGGAATGGGTAATTAAGGAAGTGATGTGTGTGTATTGGAAGCCGTCTACGGGTTAGCAATCCGCTAACCCAAGGTAGCGGATAAAAACGGACTAAAAGACTTAGAAACCCTAATAGGCCTGCCTGTGTTGTGTTGCTGTGATTGCTGTGATGATTGTGATTGCGTGTTTGATTGTTGTGATTATTGTGCTGTGTTGAGCTTTGTGTGCAGGCTTATTAGACTGCTCGGTGTTGGGCCGAGCAGTCGATGTGGACACTTACTCCGGTCACGGGACCGGGTAAGTTAGTTGATGCTGACTAGGTATCTTACCTAGTCAGAGCGGTGTTGTTGTAGTGTAGTGGCTTGCGGAATGGTTTGGGATTTATTATTATCATTGATTGCTTGATCTGTGCTGGAGTCCCAGCGAGTCTGCGTGTTTATATTTCTGCAGTAGGACACTAGGGTGCGTTAGATTCCGCAAGCCTAGGTTTTTATTTACGTTCCGGTACTTCCAACCCAATTGGATCCTCGGGTTTTACCTGATAATATCATGGTGATTATGGTTATGGTGTTAACCTACCGGGTGACGCGGTAGGTGTGTGATTCGGAGAATACGGGGTCATGTCCTAGGGCCGGATCACATGGAAACTCTGGTTACCGGGGGTAACAGGAGTCACCGCGTATCGATGGACGGAGAACGGTGTCCTATACGTGGGACCTGGTGTGCACGTATAGGAGTCGTGGGTTAGTTGCCATATAGGTAACGATGTAAACCCGTGGGAGTTACCGAGATCGTAGGGCCCAGTGTTGTTTCTTCATTCTTTTATCGCGCGTAGATAGACCGAGTCTTATCGAGGATATGTGCCGCAATGCCTTCGATTTCCTTAACTCTTTTATTTTGGCTATTTCTTGTGTGTGGGTTTATCACGACGTGGTAGTGCGTGATCGACCGTTTATTTCTGTTGCTTGTTTTTTTGGGTTTTGGGCGGGAATCTGTAAATTATAGATAGCCTAGAAGCCGTTAGTGGGGGAGCTGATTCACTGGGTGATCTTAGATCGCTCATTAGACTCTTTTTGTGTTTTTCAGGTTTAGCAGCGACGGACGCGGGAGGTCCTCGGTGTAGCTTCGGGTTGCTTGTGACGGGTTTTGATTCGAGGTTTTGGATGTTTTATTTCGGTTCGGCAGTTGCGCCTTTTCGTGATTTTGATTGTTGATGTGTTTATATCGATGATTGTTTGTAAAACCCGTTAAACGTTGTATTCGACGTTTGATTACTTAAAAATGAAATTGTTTCCCTGATATGAGGTTTAAGTCCGAATCGACACAACTCAGTGCAAGTAGTACTGCTTGTACTATGGATATGAGGATAGCGAGGTCAAGGACGGATCGGTGCGAGCCTTTGACTCAAACCGAACTATCTTTGGCTTCGTCCTGTGATGAACTTTTCCCGTTCGACTTGCTCGGGCTCGATCGGTCATGTTCTTGTTTGATTGTTGACCGGTCAGCTCGACAGTCAGTGAAGAATGGGAAAGGGGCGTTACAAACATGGAGTTAGCTCAACTGGTAAAGAAGTGTTAGTAACCTCCCCCAGACCTGAGTTCGATCCACGCTGGGAGGAATCCTCTCTTCTAAGGAAAGTGAATTTAATCCGGTTTGAGTCCCGCTCTGAGGAGACATACGGGCCCACGAACCCTGAACCTCTTGGGATTCAAAAAAGAAAAAAAAAAGAATGACTGATCATACAGGAAAATCAACGTAAATCCATCCGGAGAGAAGAATCCAAGACTCAACATACGGGTTTAGGTATCAGAGACCTATGTTAGATATTATGCTCTCACTCTTGAGACAGACATTGTCTATTCATGTATCAGAATCACATTATATTCATGCCTAAACTTTGCTCAAATGCGATGATTAGTATATGCATGAACTTATTGGCTGTGCATATTGCATAAAGATACATAAACTCAATTATGTTTTCATTTACGTACTTAAACTTTGAAGTTGTGGCTAATACATACATTGACTAAATCAAACCATTGAGAATGATAAGGTCAGCTGCCACAACATTTCTAAGTGTTGAGTCATTTGTCACATCAGATGTTCCGCCATCAATAAATTTTTTAAATCTAAATATATTTAAATAATTTCAAAAAAAAATCAAATTGTATATATAGTTTTTGTGTGTGTATAATGTATAATTCTAATAATTTATTTGCCTTCAATATTTAACGTTTTCATTTACTTCACGTGAATTCAAAAACAAAAAAATTAGAGAAATATAAGTAGAAAAGAATGGTAAAATGTGTATACTTTCACGGAAACATTATGTACCCCACAAAAGGAGAGCTCCAGTACCAATCTTTTTGAATTCAAAGGTAATCTAAAAACTTCTTACAAACGGGAATTTCCCAGGAAACCCAACCATTAACTCTTCCTTACATATACTATAACACATCATCCCCTTATACCGTTCTCCTTCTTATATCTTTTGAATCCACCCAAATATAGATCAAAGTAAAAAGTGCTTAGATTAATTTAAAATTCAAAAGAAATGGACCGAAGCACTATTCTTTGGGATATTGAATGATTTCAGAAAATTGACTACCACCCTTTTCCACATACGTTTTTCCAAAACAAATTATTTGAAATTCACGTGGAGTAAATTAGAAACATTAAATACTAAATCTAAATATAACTAAAATTATTATAATCATACATTTTACACACAAAAACTATATAAATTTTTTTGAAATATTGTTAAAAATTAATTTTTAGTATATATTTTTTAAATTATTGATGATGTGGTAGGTGACTCAAGAACTAGAGATGTTGTGACAGCTAACTCATCATCCACATCATCATTTTCAAAGGTTTGACTTGTTCAATGTATGTTTTAGCCACGACTTCAAAGTTTAGATATGTAAATTGAAAAAATGAATGAGATTATGTCTGTTTATACCGGTCATTACGTTTAAGTATAATCGTCGCACTTGAGCAAAATGCAGGTAATCTCATTCATGTATCCAACCATGGTTAGGGGTGGACACAAGACAACTACTTGCTATTTTTGGTATACTTACTACTTGACTTGCCTTATTTGGGTAATAGAAATTTGGACTTGTACTTGACTTGTTAAAAACGAGTACTTGAAATTTCACGTATTTACTATAAAGAAATACTTCCAAGTTATTTTCCCCCATTTTATAACTTAATACTTGTGAAATATTACCAGTTACTTGTAACTTATTTTAGATTAATTACAAATTACTTCAGAATTAATTGCAAGTTATTTGTTAATCAGTCTTTACTCACTTAAAATTTACTTTAATTTTTAATCCAATTGAGTTTTATTTTAGAAAATTATTATATATAGAATTTTGAAGGAGGGAAACTAGTAACAAGTAAAACACAAACGTGTATTGATATCTTTTTCAATACTTGATACTTAACTCATACTTGCAAATAATAAAATTGGGTTACATGTTATCCGGCTTGATCATAACAAGTACCTTCGTTTTCAAGCCTAGTACGGGTCTAGCAAATACAAACCGAGTAACGAGTAATTATACCCAACCGTAACTATGGTGCTAACTATTTAAAACTAGTTAGCTTCACTCCCCCCGCGCACCCGTGGGGGTTGAGTTATGGCAGTAGTTTGTTGAGCTCCATTTGTGAATACTCAGCTTTAAATGAAATTGTAGTTTTTATATCATGTTCAATATATATTTTTGTTGGAGAAGTGTTCGTCATGCCTGTTAAAGTCAGCTCCTACATTTTTTGGTGGATATGAATGGTGATATTTTCGGGTCACTTCGTTACACAGAAAAATACATAGTCGTAGGTCAATGTTATGCCATTATATAGTAGTATTAGGTGACGAACTATTTGATGTTTTGTAATCACATGGACCACTGCTCTCAGATACTTAAGCGTAGTTATTTCTTAAACATTCTTTCTATCACAGTTGTGAAGGTGTATTCAGGCATGTATATCTACGAGCACTTCTACTTGCGGCTTGACGAACCATTTGTATGGCTTGCTATACTCCCTCATCTTTTAGTTGCATCTGCAAGTTTTGTAAGCATATAGTCAGTTCTTCTAAATTCTAATCATCCAACTCCCCTTAGTTCTCATGGTTTCTTAGTTCTACTAAATTTATATATTTATGTTTGTAAATATATTCTAATATGAATAAAATGCTTCAAGGCTGATTCTTACTTAGCTTCCATAACACTATCCAAGTATGCAGCTTGTATGCTGTGAAGATGCAGCTAAGTCACTCCATGCATCAGTCAGGAAGTAGCTCTAACAGTGACACACGCGAGCAAAGTGTGAAGCACATCACGAAGAGCGAATGGGATGACTCGATTATGAGCTGGAGCTGATGTGGACGATCCAAGAAGTATGGCTGAGCTGGACATACATCTTGGAGACTATCAGAACGAAGATTTAATAAAGATTCTATGGATTTCTAAATCTAAGGGGCTTAGGGATTTTGTGTTTATCTCTAAGAAAATAAGGTTTATCTTCTTGAGGGTTTTGAGCTAACTAGGTTAGCGATCCTATCATATATAAATAGGAGAGCTTGCGCCGTGTATAGGGCAAGCGTTTCATAGAGAGAAAATTTATGAGAACTCAAGTGATTAAGTATAGATCATTGAGTTTGAGAGATTAGATTGAGAATAGGTGTTCTTGTGAGATCATAAAGGTCAATCTAATAAAAGCAAGTTTTCAGAACAAAAGTGTGTGTTACGTCTCATTACTCTAAAAAGCACATAGCCTTACGTTTTCAATTGGTATCAGAGCTACCACTCGTAGCTTTTAATTCGGGTGAGATCCTGCGGATGAAGATGGAAGGCTATCAAGAACCCTTGAACAGCACAAGAATAATTCTTGATGCAGGAAACTACGGCTTCTGGAAGTCAAGGATGAGATCACAGATCAAGGGAATCAATCCACTTGCTTGGAAAGTAGTCATGGAAACGAGGAAGGAACCCACGATCATGGATGAAAAATTGGGTTCCTCGGGTGATAATTGGGTTCGTGATAATGCAGTATTGAAAGCTGTCAGGTACAGTTGTGGTCCGAACTCCCCTCGTAGGTTGACAACTTGATTTCTCCGAGGTGCGCGAATGGTGTCTCCGTTATCTTCACTGTTAACGGTGTATTTCTCTCCTCTTTGGGAGATCGGTCGATTTCCTCGGCCGAGCTGGTTTTCCTGTGTTCATTTGATGTTATGTCACCGGCTGCGCCTTCAGTAACTCGAGCCTGTCGTTATTGCTAGCTTTTGATTGGTTTTGAGTCGGTTCAGCTGATGGCGGTACTGAGGGTGCAGGTGGTTCTTGGCACGTGTCCTTTTGAGGTCACAGGGAGGGGTCGACAATCCGTTTCCTGCATGTGTTCTAATCGTTTGTGAGCTGGTCAAAGCGGGTGTTGTCGCTCCGAGTTAGCTTGTCGACCAATGCTGTCAGGGTCTTGATGAGGGAGAAGATGTCCTGGTTTGAATGCTTGGAGTCTGGTTTGTCAGCTCGGCGTCTTGGTGGGTACTGGTTACCTCGCTGAGGTTTACCGGAGTATCGGTCGGTAAGAATGGTGAACATGCTCCGTCCATCGAGCTCGGGGAGCTCGGGCTCGGAAAGAGCGGGCCCGGATCATTGACTGAGAGCGATATTATTGAAAATTATTTCATTGATTTAAGTATTTATTGCATAATACATAAATTATTTTTTATTCCCAAACCAATCTCCTTCATCCGTCTCAGTCCAATTCTCGGTCATACGGTTCCAGTCTTTAACCGTAATCTATACTGGTCTTTCTCCCCCTTTTTCCATAAGTTTCAGCCGGCTCATTTTCGTTTTGAAAACCCTTCGAGCCATCCAATGGAATCCCGCCTCACTTGTCCGAGAATATCAGGTGTAAAATTGAAATAGTCCTTTAAAAACATTTTAGTGATAGAAAATAATTGAAACATATAAAATAAAATAATGTATTTACCAGGAAATCGAAGAACCATGTGATTTTAAGACCTCTGGCAATATGCATGTTGGTCATAAAATTTCCGCACCAATGTCGTTTGATTACATCACTGATGACAGATTGAATTGCAACATTAAAACCGAACCAAATGGTCCGACTTTCGAGGGACAAGTGTAAAATAGGAAGTCGGTCCCGAACCGGTGTTGCGATTACATGCTGAATGGTGGTTCGGTTTTCGGCAGATAAACGAACAACGTCCAGGTTTAGAAATTTAAAGAATTTGAAAGGAGAATAATATAAGATATGAGGATGAAAAAGAGGAAATCAGAACTATATTTATAAATTGTATTCCGACTGCATAATTGTCAAATTTTCGTCGGGAACCGACCAATTAAAAATGTCCGCTTTAGGGAACAAACGCAAAGTAAATGCAGTTAATGAGTGTTTGACTCAAACATACCGATGGATTTTCGACGGATGAAAAAAACATGGTCGGAAATCCGTCGGTAAATTTATGACGGATTTTCGACGAGATAGGGTTTAGGGTTTCTTTACGGTATGGATTTTAGATTCTAAGGCTTCGGCACGTACGTTAGACTTAAATGACAAGGTTTATAGGTTCCTTATATATAAATGACCGATCGTTTGTGTTTTCGGTAAATCGAACGAGTGTCATATATAAGTTCTTCTTAAAAAACATTGTATACGAAGAAGCATATTTCGTCCGACATACTTGATTTCTTAAAACCATAGAATACATGTTCAAAGAGAATGTAAGGGATGGAATGTGGTCTTAAAGACCCTTACTTTATATCCTCAGTTTTTTTTTCAATCGTTTGTTCATAATTTGAAACCTTATACCCTAAACCCTCGGTTGTACATCGGTAATATCCGACGGATTTTAAAATATACGTCGAAAATCTGTCGGATATGGCACCGCCTTTTCTCCCCCTCGGTTATCCATCAGAAAGTTTAAAAATAAAAGAAAAGCCCCTGTATCGAACCGTAACACGGAGAGATAAGTGCAGAGTATGAAACCATTGAGCTGAGTGTTACGTTAACATTTATCATACAAACTAATACTGATATTGTGATATTTTTTTCGATTTGTTAAAAAATTAAAAACTTTGGAAAATATTAGAAAACTTATTTCAAAATTAAATGTAATATTTTTAAGTTATTTTTTCAAAATATTTTATATTTTAGATCTAAACTTCATCGCTTCTGAATCGTAGTCTGATGAAATTGAATCGATGTTGTTATCAAGTTCACCTCTCTCTTCTTCTGAATCTGAATAAAGAATGACGTCTCCAAACTGACTAAAATAAACGACTGGATTAACTTCTAGGGATTCTTCTACATGAGCTATATAATCACTTCCGCTTGTTTTTAATGGAGCATGTTCCTCTACTCTGTAGGCTCTTCCTCGGGGTTAATTTTAGGAACTGTGATCCATGGGTTTTTCTTTTATGTTTTCTGAGAGTGAGGTATATAAGACACCTGCATCAAATGAAATATAATTTATATGGTAAATTAAAAACACAGGAAAATTAAGTTTTTAGCTAGATTACTAAAAATGTAAAGTCGATCCCTAACCTGATCTGCTTATGAACCCATAATGAAAGGATCATATTTCCGAAGCTTTTTAGTCGAATGGAGAGACATCACTCCAAACTCATCGATGGTGACATATTGGCTAATAATCGGGTTATACCAATCACAAAAAGACCACACTGTGATATGCGGTTGTTCTGGTAGAGCCTTCTTTATGCACCTTAAACGTATATCCCCTTGTGAAATATCTTGGATAAGACTTTGTATTATAGTGGAGGCCCTTGACTATGTCTATCAACCAATCATCGGGCATGCATCCATTTCTTAATTCATTTAAGTATTACACGCAAGAATTAATAAAATTATCCAATTGTCGCCGTTGAATAACACTTAAAAATAAAATCTTACATAAAATTGTAACAAAATGGAAAAGTCTTTTTGTTTATGCTCTTCACGCTCGTCCTCAGTCAGTTTTGGATGATAATGTCGTAGAGCGTCTATGTATAACCTATGAGAAGTAAATTCTCATTAGTACACTTATTATTAAACTTACTTGCCAATATAATAACAAACATAATTTAAACTATATACCTCTCATATTCGATGACTTCGTCGCAATTGGTGAGAATATACGTGTGCAGGTGTGCATTCTCATGGGATGTCAGTTGCTCCACATGTGATTTTCTGCCTAACCACCAACTTGTTGAAAAAATTTGGGTACCGTTGACGGATAAATTGGCTTCTCGCCTCTATCATCATTTCGAGATGTGTGTCGACTCTTTGTACGTACTTGCGCTGGGAAGTAATCGCTGGAAAAGGTCGCAGTCTCTTCATTGTTATATTGAGCCTCAGCAAAACCCTCCACTTTAGCGGGGTTCTTCACCTTCTTTTTAAGGTGGAACATATAGCACTCCAAAGGATATCCACCTATATTGTACCGGACCACCAAGTCTATCTTCTCCAGGGAGATGAATGGGCAAATTATCCATAATATCAAAGAAAGACGGTGGAAATATCTTCTCTAGATTGCATAAGAACTTATGAATGTTTTCCTCCAAATTTCTGATGCCGTCAAATGTAAGTGCCCTAGTGAATATGTCCCTGAAAAAGCTCCAACCGCTGTGATTTCTTTATGAACATATTTTGGAAGGAGATGAGCAAATGCAAATGGTAGGAGTTGTTGCATCACAACATGACATGGCTCTTCATTCCGATAACATTTCCTCCATCAGTGTCAACACAGTTACTCAAGTTTGAAGCGTAACTGTCAGAGAATTTAACTCGTCGCATAGTCCAATAAAAAAACACTTCCTTTGATTACGAGTCTATTCAATATGCTGTAATTGGAAATTTCCCGTTCTTCTGAAGATGAAGTTAAGGCCGAGAACAAATTTTTGGAAAATCAAGCCTAGACTTCAAGTTATCTTTCGTCTTCCCTTGCACATTAAGAAAATTTTTCATGATGTTATCAAAGAAGTTTTTCTCAATGTGAATGACATCAAGATTATGCCGTAGGAGTTGGTCATTCCAATATGTGAAATCCCAGAAAATGCTTTTCTTGTGCCAGTTGTGGGATAAACCAGCTGCATATACATTTTCGTGCCCATTTCCACCGCAATCCGGAATTCTTAACGAACCAAAGGTTCCTAAGAGCCCCAAGGTAACCAAACCACTGTCTTGGGGAGGAGGATCATCGAGCACTTTTATCTTCTTTGTAAAAAGTTTTTTGTTTCCTTGATATGGATGATCATGCGGTAGAAATATTCTATGACAATCAAACCAACATGATTTGCGTCCATTCTTCAACTTGAATGCATCAGTTTTTTCTTTACAATAAGGACATGCTAACCTCTCATG
Organism: Orychophragmus violaceus; assembly: GCA_030180135.1. Classification (NCBI taxonomy): domain Eukaryota; kingdom Viridiplantae; phylum Streptophyta; class Magnoliopsida; order Brassicales; family Brassicaceae; genus Orychophragmus; species Orychophragmus violaceus. The sequence goes on along the minus strand of CM058229.1, from coordinate 88,631,659 downwards.
CGCAGTCCGTCAATATAAAATACCATAATCCGGGAAATCGTTAATGTCCACATTAGTACATCCCACATCTGAAAAAAATTATTGCACGAGACATCGTATGCTTCAACACTGGGCGCCCATAACATTTGCAACTCATATATCAATGGATGCAAGAATATTTCAAGTGATCTTCTTGGATGCTCTGGTCCGGAAACGAGTACAGGGAGGAAAAGAAACTCTCAACGCATGCACATATATGGCGGTAGGTTATAAAGAGTTTGAATCACTGGCCACAACGAATATTGTTTCCCATGCCTCCCAAATTGGTTGAAACCATTTGTGCATAATCCGAGGTACATATTACGTGGCTCATACACATTAACATATCTATTAACGGTTACATTGAAACGACAACTAACCGACGGATTACCGATGAAAAAATGGATTCCATCGATATTCCGTCAGAAATTACCGACGGAGAGCAAACCGATTAAGGGAAGACAATGTGTATTTATACAAGAGTTGAGTAATTACCCAATTATGATAGTAATAAAAGTTGAAAAAATCTTACTATGATCAAATGTTTTGTTTTTGCCAAAGAATATTATTAATGTTGGATGGATGACAAAGATCTTATACTAAATTGGACAACACGCTTTATTTAAAATAAATCTTCATAATAAATTTGTATTGGAGGCATGCATAATTTATTTTAAAAAAATCATGCGTAATTCACTTTAAATTATTTTCCTGTTTTTGTCCATTATTAAAAGCTAAAATATTTGAATTTAAATCATTATTATTTAAATAATAATATATTAAATAGGAAAATATTTGTATGTTATTAAATTTTATTAATCCGAGTAAATATGGTAAATAAGATTTTTTGTGAAACATATAAAAGTTTGGTTTTTAATTTTACTTTTTCTAGCTTTTTCATCTGAGTTCTTATTAATCAATTGAGATCCGATGGAAAACAAACATTTTAACGACCACAAAAATTAGTTACGTTCTTTGTATTTTGTTATAAAAAACACTTTTGTTTTGGTCTAAATCTTTTACTTCATTAACAATGGAGAGTATAACATCACTTACAGCAAGTTTTGCGATGGGGTAGGCTACAATATTTTTGATATCGGGATAAAATCAAAGCAAATTTCTGGGGAAAAAAAACATAGCTAGTTATATTTCATGGAGTATTATCTTAATGATTTGGAGACTCCAATGATAGTTCGAATTAGGGTTTGGAAGTCTGATTCAACGAGAATCCCTTGTCAATTGTTTGATAGAGGAAATTTGTGATTATTTTGGTATCCACACTATTCAAAATTATTCACATTATCCAGAAAACAAAATTGAGTTACCCTAAAAATATCCGAAAATGCAATATCCAAAAAATTGGTTGAAGTCTACAAAATAATTAATTTTTGAAAAATGTAACTAATGTGTTTTGAATATTTCGGGTTTTCGGATATTTGATTTATAACTTATTGTTTGGATGTTAAATATAATTTAAGTATTTTAGTTATTTTAGATTTAAATAAATTTTTTTTAATTATATATTATCTTTTGGATACAAAAATAATCATTTGGCATTTGGTTTAGTACCGGTTCCGTTCATATACCCAAAATATTTTAAGAAGATCTATTCATAATTTTTGTTTTATATGATTCAGTTTTAGTTCAGATAATTTTGATTCAGTACGGTTTAATGTTTTGATTTCAGGTAATTTGGCACGACCTAAAAGGGAGAAACCAGTTTCTATTATAATAAAATTATCTAGCGTAGAATATATTTACTATCTTTATATTAATTGAGAAATGTTTTTGTTTTTATATTCATTCTCAAAACGGTTGATTACTAATTTACCATTAATGAAATTAAACGAATTACTGTGTTAACCTTAATTTATATTGATAATTTTATTATATTTTAATTTTTATTATGAAAATATACATAATTCTGGATTAAGAAAATGAGATAATAAATAAATTTTTGTGAAATTTTTACTTAAATTTTTATTTTGGAGATATACATAATCTTGAATAAAAAAATAAAAAAGTAAGATGAATGATAAATATGAAAAGACTTATAAAGATTTTTAATTTTATTTTAGAGATATACATAACCTTCAATATAAAAATGATAAATATGAAAATGTTTATGAATATTTTAAATATTAATAAATATTATTTTTGATTTTATATAGTAAATTCATATTATAATTTATTTTATTACTACTAATTTTATTTATAATAAATTATAAAATTAAATATAATAGTAGATGTATGTTTAATTATAAATAGTCTCAAATAAACTTTTATAGCATTATTATTTTTAAAAATTAATTTGATAAAAAAATTTATTTTTAAAAAATTTATGTTAAAAAACTATTTGTGTTCGTATATGGGACAAGCGAATCATACTAGTCTATACTATTAAAGCAGAAGTACAAAATAGAAATTACCCACTCTTTTTTATTTATTTACAATGAATGCCACTATAATTTATAATTAACTAATTACATTGTTAAGGCAATTTAGTATTTAAAAAATACTAAGCATCCGGTTTTTTTCTCTCTCTTTTGGCATTAAAGAGTCTTTATTTTAGGAAACAAAATATTAAAACAATAAAGATTACACTAGATAATATCCTGTGATGCGCATAAGGGTAGTGTTTTCTCGGAGTCTTGAACTCATTTTCTTTCAAAGATCCTTCATAGGTATTAAGCATCTTAATTTCTAGATTTCTGGATTCTGGTTTTGTTTAATTTTTACTGACTTAAGAGTTCTTGTGTTTTCCTTTTAAGTGTTTGATTTAGATTGAAACGTTTTGCTTTTATTAACTGTGTCTTTCAGGAGTCGAATATTTAATGTAGCACCTTCTTCGCTTGGTGCCTCACTAAACTAGAATATCAATTGGTGCTTTAAATAATCAGGATTGATTTATATTAATAAATTCCAATGTTTAATCAAACGATATTCCACATGAGATGTGTTTTCAGGCTTCTTTGGCATCACTAAGCTTTCTTCTGTAGCTGATGCAAATGACAATGGAGATGAGGATGAGAAGAAATACGTGAAAGACACATAATTATAGATATTTTTATTTCTTGATATAGCATTATTTTCACAATACTTGGATTTGGGTGCATAATAAAAATCAAAGTACTATGATTTTGTATCATACAAGATCAAAATGAAAAAAAAATAAAAAAATAAACAAAAGTTTCTTCTGTATTTTTATATTTTCGTATTTATGATACTAATTTAATCTATAAATAATTAAAATTCTGTATTTTGTATTTTAAATTATAAGCCTAAACGGGTTTAAACGGCTATGTGTTATTTAGGGCGGAATTAAATAGCTGGGTCTAAACGGATCATAAATAAGTCAAGTCCAAACGGGCCGGGTCTAAACGGATTAAACATACCTGTTTAATATCTCTACTACTCCTAATAAATTTTAGAAAAGCAAAACCTAAATAATAATCTTTTTTATTAAAATCATTTTTGCAAGAAAAAAAATTATGCTACCAAATATCACTCTTACATGGTCAAAGATCCTAAAGTTACTAGAAACATTAATAGAGTGATATTACTATAGCTTTTTAAAAAAAAACTCTTATGACTTGTGGGAACATGTTGAAATTTTGAAAGTGGCGGTAAAATAAATTAACCTAACGATAGAGAGTTAATTTGTTCGTATTTATGTTATTAATTTAAAATATAAATAATTAAAATTTCTGTATTTTTGTATTTTAAATCTATAAACAAGCCTAAACCGGTTTAAGCGGCCACATGTTACTTATGACGGGTTTAAACAGATGAGTCTAAACGGATCATAAATATATCAAATCTAAATGGGCCGGATCTAAACGGGTTACACTATTTGTTTTAACATCTCTATTAAACTAATAAATTTTCAAAAAGAGAACCCCAAATAATAATTTTTTAACTAAAATCATTTTTTCAAGGAAAAAAATTGTGCCACCAAGTATCACTCTTACATGGTCATAGATCCTAAGATTACTAAAAAAGAAGTAGAGTTAATATTACTATAGCTTGTTTAAACACTTTTGAATTCTGGAAACATGTTAAAATTTTGAAACTAACACGACCATGAGTAATACTTGGTGGTTTAGACAGTAGAATAATGAATTTTCAGAAAAAACTATTTGATATAAGAGATGGTAAAATAAATGAGCCTAATCACAAAGAGATTTTAATAAACATTTCAAGTTGATGCAGTTTACAAAAAGAGTTTGTTGATCCGAGTGATCCAACTTTTTATCAAGATGAAGTTATCTTATATCTCATTAATGAAGATGTTGACAATGTTCGAAATTATAGATTACTAACGAAGATAATAATATGGTTAGTGATTATATGTTATTTTTGTTACCATGTATTAATCTTCTTTATTCTTAGTTGTTTGTACATTTTTATCATTTACTAAACAAATAAATAAGATTAAATGACAAAACAATTTCAGAAAACTATTTCACACTAGATAACAAAAATATAATTTAAAAATATTCTGAAATAGGATAAAATATTAAATCTGAGAAAACAAAATAACTATAAAAAATATAATTATAAAACCTCACAAAATGATCTCAAAATAAAAAGACGATAAAACAATTAAAATAAACTTAAAATAAACAAAAAAATATTTAAATAATTATTAATAGCAAAGAAATACATAATCTCTTAAAAACATTTCCCTCTCCAGTTTATATCTTTACGCAGATTTTAGCGTTAGTCCTCGAGCTGGAGGTATTCTGTGAGCCGGTTTCGAACAAGTGTAGGATCCCTCCTGCATATATATGGCATAATCCCCAAAATTAAATTCAGAAAATAAGGTCAAATCGTAAGTAACTAAAGCAAAACAAAGTGACGTAATTCATGTGTTTAGAGTACCCCTCGGTTGGTGTGAACATGATTGGAAATCCAGCCATCCGAAGAGTTTGATAACATCTGTATCCAAATGCGTTGGGAACCATAGCTGTGACACAATATAATCGAAAATATGTCAATATCATCTCTAAATAGCAAAGTAAATATATGGATGACAATAGCTTGTTACACATACAACTTTCATTTGTAAGTAAGATTGGTAGCGATCCAGCAAGATTTGCAGCCACAGTACCGGATTGTATATGGTACAGGAAGTTTCTGCAAAATTGATTTAAGTTTCCATGTTTAAAAGGTATATGTGTAACTTAAGTTATAATAAAAAAAAATATAATGAAGTGATATTAGGGTTTGAAAAGCCTACCTCCAGGCAGGAAGCCAGCCATTGATCCCCACAACAACGTTTAATCCCATATTGGCCATCCCTCCAGCGGCATAACCACTCGCAAAGTAGAGAGCTTGCGCTGCACCCACGCCAATACCTCCTACTCCTTTCTTAACTATCAAAATCAAGTATTATATTAATTAGTAACACTTGATATATAAATTTGGTGCATATTATATAGTCTAAACGTTGCATGTTAGGTGTAGATGATTTCGGCTGATTACCATCTTCTGGTTCATTACACAAAAGGTTAGCCACAAACGCAGCTGTAGTATTGATAGAAACCAAATCATCTTGCATGTTCTCAGAAACTTGTGTGACGTCACTCCCTAGTTCACACAACAGATTGTAAATACAGTCTTATTATATAGTTTTGAATTATAAGTGTTAGAAGTCATAATGTAACTTGAAGTTTAAAGCTAAATGATCTTACAAGCAGTGGTTTCCGCTCCACCCAAAAGAGAGACGGGACGTGTAGGAGCCGTAGGACAAATCCATTTTATCTATGCATAGCAACCATAAATTTCAGAAACTTAGACCAATTTTCCCTTTGGCTATAAATAATCAGATTTATGGAAAAACATGTTCATGGATCTGTACATTTGGAAGGTTCAAGTTTCTCACAAACCGAGCTGAGCTGCAAAACGAATTAACATATATTTGGTAAGAAACCAACTAAAGAATCATATGTAAAAATGCAAAATAAAGCATGCGGGAGTGTTACTCAAGGCCATTTTCCCCGATGTCGTGTAACCAAACTATTGTGGCCTTGTGGATTCCTGTAGGCTTAATAAGTTTAGTGTTGCCATATGCAATCCCATTATCTGCAAATATTTTCACAAGACACAAATTCATTATAGTCAGTTCCATCGATAACTTTGATCATAACTACAGTCGAAGTATAAGCAATCAACAATAATAAAAAAGAGCATACTAAAATCCATGTTCGAAAGACGAGAATAGCTTCTTATTTTTTCAAGGATTTTTTTTCTTCTTTTTCCAGAAGTAAAGATAGGGAATGTCTAGATTTCTTAGGATCTTTTATATAAGATTCACAAGTTTATACAATATGGAAATTTACTTGTCTAGCAAGTTTCCACAAAATGGAAACGTTTATACAAACTGTAAATTTTACTTGTCTAGCAAGTTTTCACAAATTGGAAATTTACTTATCTAGCAAGTTTCCACAAATTGGAAAATTTCTCTTCCATATCTTTATGGGCTTAACACATTCTTTTTCACACAAACACATTTTAGTAAAGCCCATGTCTTAACATGTCTTTATTAAATAATTGTTAAAACAATCCCCCACATGAAATGACTCTAAACATATGCAGATGCAACTATCTAAACTGACTTAGAAACATAAGCAATCGACAATAAAAAAGCATACTAAAATCCATGTTCTAAAGACGAGAAGAGCTTCTTATTTATTCAATGATATTTTTTTTCTTCTTTTTCCAAAAGATTTTTGTTGTAGTGTAAAGATAGGGAATGTAAAGTAACATTTTGTGTTTTTATAACCAAAAGAGTGTTAGGAGAGAAAATCTTTGTATTAAAAGCTGGATGCATGAAAAAAAAATCTCGGTGTTGAAAATTGATTGCATGAGTAAAATCTTATTATTAAAAGTTAGATGATATCTTAATAGTGTGCATAGGCGGATCTAAAATAAAATTATCTTCGACTCATTAATTATTATACTAAAGTTCAATTTTTGGATGATAAATAGTTTTTTTTTTGTCAGGGAAGATGATGATAAATAGTCATGCTTAGTTTTCGGGGGAAAATGAAGCGCATAGGTAACAAAAAAACTTAATTGGATGGAACATAATGCATGGGTCATAACGTTATACTTGAGACCGAATAGAGATTGAGTGGTCAAATTATTCAGTAGTTAAACCGATAAGACTATCTCACTCAAACTTTTTCTGTGTACCATGTTATATGGAGTAGACGATGTTAAAGAATGACTGGTAACCAACGCGGAGTTAGCTCAACTAGTAAAGAAGTGTTAGTAAATTTAGCGATTAAATAGCGACTAATTTGCGACTGATATATGGGTATTTTAGCGACTGATTTGCGACTAATAATAATAAAAAATTAATATTAATTTTGACATATATTAATTAGATAATAATTAAATATTAATTAATATACTAATTATATGCTAATCCACAAACAAAATTTAAATTAAATATTAATTAATATAATAATTATATGCTAATCCACAAACAAAATTAACTAAATAAAATTTATATGAAACATATTATGTTTACAATCATACAAATTCTCCAAATCAGAGTGCTAGAGAAAGCTAGAGAAAAATAATCGTCAATGGTGTCATCTTCACCGGTGTAAGGATAAGCGTCCTCTGTGTCAAGTCCACCGTTGGATTTGATGTATTCAAAAAGCTTGGGAAGGAAGGCCACATGAAAGCCATAGTTGTTGAAAGCTCCAGCACAATCCATAAGCTGTTGCTCAGAGAGAGATATTCTCTCTCAAAATGCTTGAGTGTACGCTGCCTCAAGAGCTCCAGTCGTGCTGCAGAGCAAGATCCAGCAAGATCTAAATGTCCAGCAAGATCCACATCCTCCCTGGTCTTTGACTGGGCTAACAATACCATATTCTCTTCGATCTTTCTGCAGTTTAAACAGTTTCAGGACTCATAACCAAATTTTAAAAAGGGTCTAGCAGCTAAAGACATTTTTCTTAAAGTTGAAGAAAAGGAACTGGATGATTTATGTGCAATAAGATTAAGTATTAGACTTACGGTTTCAAGAAGAGCTTCTTCTGTGAGTTTGTGGCTACCCTTTAAAGTTGCAGAGCAGTTTTGAGCAGCACCAAGCTTGGTCCTTTGAAACTCTTGCCATGTCAAATCAGCAAACTCTGTATGGATTCAAGCGACCTACATAACAAAACACAGTGATAAGAAACATATTTGAGAATGAAAACATAACTGATAAGAAATAGATCAAACACAAGTTCAGCTTAACACAGAACCTGTTACTATGGTAATGGAAAGACAACCTGAGGAACCAGTTGTAACCTCCAGAACACTTTTCTTAGCTGAATCCTCAGTCTCAAACTGCACAAACCCATATGTAGGATCTCATAGGATCTAGGGTTCGTTATATTGAAAACCAACCTCGTTCTTACCTTGAACTGGCAGCGGAATGATTGGTGAACGAGATAAGTAAGCGACTCAGATGCTTCGCCTCTACTAGATACACACGCACACAAACCTGGGAACCGGGATGCTAGTGCCAGATCTTTGGGATCTCTGAGTTTTGGTGTTTTCTGCTTTCTCTGTCAAGGAAAAAATCGACAGCTTTTCTTCTAAGTCGAAACTTACTGTTTTTATTAAGACCTAGAAACACTCAAACGGGCCGACTTGATTAAGTCATAAATTGAAATGTCTGTTTCGAAAACCCGACCTTTGTCGACCGACACACATACTGTGTCGATCGACACAACACCATATACTCGATATTAATGTGTATCCAATACACATTAATATGATCATTACTATAATGATCATTCCCATATTTTAGCTTCCAGTTTTCTTAGGTGTGTGACCCTATAGGATCATATAATACTGGCAGTAAGTCTACAACTTACAGATTGCAAGAGGCTTCTAGCAAAACATTGCAACCGCCCAGTATTATACGAATATCTGATCTCGACACACAACTATCATCAGGAGTGAGTACAAGTGTGATTTCAGGACACTATCCCAACAATCTCCCACTTGTACTGGAATCATCAATTCCTATAATCCTTTTGTCTCTATATCTCGATTTGGCGTAAGGCAAGATTAGTGTCATCCTTATTAAGCCGACATTGTATTTATCGAACTCCTGATCTTATACTGAACAATACAAACAACTGAACTATAGTTCGTTTGAGTGCGGCCACACATTTTCTCAGTATCAAATCTTCGATAGGCCCTGAGATATTTATCTCCCGTTATTGATAGGTCTAGTTTTAACCCTATTCTAACTGCAAGTGCACAGTGATGTAGTTGTAGTACTTAGGGTATCGAATCCACAGGGACTCTGGTCAACGATAGATTTAGAACTATTAAGATTAAACTAGGAGAAAGCAAAGGTGATTAAACTAAAAGCAAAGCAGAAAAGTAAATAGCAGCGAGTTTGTGAGCAAGGAAGCGAAGCGTTAGGTTTCAGGAGTTCTCAGGAAATCAGGAACGCAAGCAATCAATCTATCTAGATCCAATCAATAACTATTCTAGAACTCAAACACTGATATAGAATTAACCAAATTCCTTTGCGATAATTCTCTAAGTCTAAGTGCAGCAAACCAAACTTTCGTTTGCGAGAACTAACAGATTAAACTAGCATTAATTCCAAGTTTGATATGTTCACAATTAAACTAAACCAAACTTCCGTTTGCGAATAGTTTAGTTGCTTATCTAGGTTCTTTCTAGTTAAATTAACCAACTTCCGCCGCATTAATCAACCTAATATCATAATTCTGATTAGCTACTTCAGATTAAGCATTAAGAGCAACCTAAACAAAGAACTAGCAGATATGAATCCCTACAGATTGATTTAAACTATAATTCTCTGAAATCCCTAATGAGAATCCTTCAACCTAACAGGTAAACTACTCAGACATGTTCATCGAAACAGAAAACATCTTAAGTAGAAAACCAAATATCATAAAACAGAATAATCAACAGGGGTTCGAAATCCTCTCTCTTTCGAGAGCAAGATCAGCCCCTAAGGCTCTCTGAAAATAAAATAAGACTTAAAAGTAAAGCGTAGCCTAAACAATGGCTTAAAAACCCTTATATAATAGCTAAAACACGTTTTGGGCTTCTGTGTAAATATCTGGGCTTTTCTGCAAAATCAGCATTCTTTATTAAATCGGCGAGTCTGGCCCATTCGCATATGCAACGATCGATGCAGGTGTGCAACGATCGACGCAGTCTTCAAAACTGGACAGTGAACTCTGTCTCTCGGACCAAATCTCCAAAATACACCAAACAGCTCCAAAATCTCCACTTCTGCTCCAAATGTGTCTAAACCTGTAAACATACTAAAAAGACTCCAAAACATAACATAAGACTCGATAAATAAGGCATATACCATGGTTAAAACCGGTAAAATCCATGGTATATCAACTCCCCCACACTTAGCTCTTGCTTGTCCTCAAGCAAGTAAAGAACCAAAGTATAAGCGAAGAGGTTTGAAAACACAGAAACTCATTTCGTCCTAGGAACTTTCACAATCACATTCACTTAGTAAGCCACTGAAAACTTCCCTACAGAACTCAAGACCACAATATACTTCCCCCACACTTAGCAACTGTCCTAAGTAAACTCCACAATCACATTCAAGCATTCAAATTCACCCTACTGACTTCTGCAAGTATTTAAGTGCGGTCTCACCTAAGGAGTATCGATCAAAGGGCACATGGATTCTTACCTTATCAGCTCTAGACCACCATACTATCTTTCTCTAGTCCCTTTCTTCTCTTTCCCTTCCTTAACAACTGATTTTTCCCCATTGGGTATCATTTTATTTTTCTTATCAGTGTTCTTCCCGTTATGGGGTGTACTTTGGACACATTCCATGGATCACATGAGAGAAAATAGTGTTTGCTACCATTCCCATGACCACTTCGGAGTTACTAACTCATCCTCAGTTTATTATCTTTTTTTTTTTACTTTATAGAAGGGGAGAAGGGAACTAAATAGGATAGGTTGACAGGCTGTGTCAGAACTAACAGGGAATCCGACACAAAGTATACCAAGCCCTTAGGTGAGAAATCTAAGTCAGTATTAAATTGAAGTCAGTAAAAGGATCCTCTGATACCTGAAGTGATGTGGGTGTCCTCAGTAGGTTGATCTGTGTCTGAGTTTTCTAACAGTCATAGAGGCTCTGCAAGTCTGTCCAATGGTCACTTAGTTCCTGTTCAAGTGAAAATTTTCCTCGAAAAATCATAGTTTCATACAAATTTTGACTCAATAAAACAATGTTTTTGAAAAACTAAGAAAACAAAAGCGTGCATCAGTAGCTTCCTCCCCCACACTTAAACTACACTGTCCCCAGTGTAATCAAAGCATGAGCTCGGTGAAAGAATAATCAAATTGAAAAACAAACCGAAAAGTTGCAGAATACTTACCTGTCGTCGCCCTGCGTCGATCGATGCCCAAGGGTGTCGATCGATGCAAGGCGATTATCGCTCGCGGTTATGTAGATAACCGATGTCTGAACCGCAATCAATTCGTTAAACCGTAAATCGCGACTGCATCGACCGATGCACAATGTGTGTCGATCGATGCAATGCGATTATTCCTGTTTCCCTCAGCTCTGAACACACTTAAACAGAAAAATTAAAAATACCAAATCAAAACGAAAGAAAACAAAAACAAAAACGAACCTAACAGTGGGTTGCCTCCCACTCAGCGCTTGTTTTTAGTCATTAGCTTGACTATTGGAAGAGATTTGATTCAAGGCGGTTTCAACAGAGACTTTGAGTGTCTCTGTGCATATCTCTTCATCCAAGGAGGTGTATAGGCATTCAGATCATGAGGCTTCCCAAGGAATGAGAAATCAGAATCAGGGCGGGAGCGAAGCTTGGGCGGTCTACTGCGTTTTTCTTCATTCAAAACAATATGATCAGAAGGTTTAAGCTTAGATGATTTGTTCCTTACCTTTGATGTAGATCTGATGTTTGGGGCTTTCTGCTTATGAGCAGTTGCAGGTACTGAAGATGTTAGAGCAGGTTTAAGAGGAACCGCCATCTTCTTCTTTCCACTATCAGATACTGTAGTTCCACCAATCTGAACTTCTTCTTCCAGATGACCATCAGTGGAGATCATCTTCTTTGCATGAACTCGCAAAGTTTCAACTGGTGGTGTTTTATTCACCTTCTTATCCATCACTTTTATGCAGTTAACCACTTCTATCTCTTGTTTGGAAGGTTTAGGAACCTTAGGATATGGCACTTGGGGCTTGTAGGCTTGTTCTGGTACTGTTGCAGGTTTCTGGACATGTGTGCGTTCTGTGTCGATCGTTGCATAATGTGTGTCGATCGATGCAAGGCGATTCTGTTTCTCGAAAGAACTCGAAATTGCCGTCAGAATGGCGTGTCGATCGTCACTAAGGGGGTGTCGATCGATGCATGTATCAGGCAGACAATATTCATCCAGAAAATCCGAGATTATGCTCTCTTCTTCACCTAGCAACTCAATCTCATCCTTTAAGCTCACAGCTTTGATGGATCTACACTGTTCAGCTTTCCTAGCTTCATTACGCCTTTCTATTGCTCCAGCTGTTTGTTGAACTTGGACATCTAGCTTCTTCAAATGTGTGCTCAAGTATTCAAACTTCCCATTCAGATTTCCATGTATAGCTTCCAGCTTCCTGTCGAAGTTTGCAGCAATCTTAGCCTGATCCTCTAGCAACTGCTCCATCATGGATTCTATCTTGCTCTCATAAGCTCTGTTTCCTTGAAACCCAGGACCATTTATGTAGTTCCTCTCCTCTTCATATCTTTCCAGTAACTGCTCCATCATACTTATCAGCTTACCATATTGTTTATTTTGAGGAGGAACAGGCTGATATGATGGAGATTCATAATCTCTGGTGAATGAATAGGAACCATAGCCTCCGCAGAACGAGTTATTCTGCTGATTTTTCAACATCTGTTCCATCATTCCCATTATTCTTTCGCACTGTGCCGATCGATGCAGAGTAGCGTCGATCGATGCAAGCTCGAGAATGCAACGATCGACACACAGGACAGTGTCGATCGATGCAAAGCGATTACAGGCGTACCTGAAACGCAAGAACAGAAAAAGAAAAAAAATTAGTAGCAAAAATTAAAAACGAAAATCCTAGTCTAAACCCTAAGTTCAAATCTATCGAGGATTCAAAAGAGTCCCCGGCAACGGCGCCAAAAACTTGATAGGTCTAGTTTTAACCCTATTCTAACTGCAAGTGCACAGTGATGTAGTTGTAGTACTTAGGGTATCGAATCCACAGGGACTCTGGTCAACGATAGATTTAGAACTATTAAGATTAAACTAGGAGAAAGCAAAGGTGATTAAACTAAAAGCAAAGCAGAAAAGTAAATAGCAGCGAGTTTGTGAGCAAGGAAGCGAAGCGTTAGGTTTCAGGAGTTCTCAGGAAATCAGGAACGCAAGCAATCAATCTATCTAGATCCAATCAATAACTATTCTAGAACTCAAACACTGATATAGAATTAACCAAATTCCTTTGCGATAATTCTCTAAGTCTAAGTGCAGCAAACCAAACTTTCGTTTGCGAGAACTAACAGATTAAACTAGCATTAATTCCAAGTTTGATATGTTCACAATTAAACTAAACCAAACTTCCGTTTGCGAATAGTTTAGTTGCTTATCTAGGTTCTTTCTAGTTAAATTAACCAACTTCCGCCGCATTAATCAACCTAATATCATAATTCTGATTAGCTACTTCAGATTAAGCATTAAGAGCAAACTAAACAAAGAACTAGCAGATATGAATCCCTACAGATTGATTTAAACTATAATTCTCTGAAATCCCTAATGAGAATCCTTCAACCTAACAGGTAAACTACTCAGACATGTTCATCGAAACAGAAAACATCTTAAGTAGAAAACCAAATATCATAAAACAGAATAATCAACAGGGGTTCGAAATCCTCTCTCTTTCGAGAGCAAGATCAGCCCCTAAGGCTCTCTGAAAATAAAATAAGACTTAAAAGTAAAGCGTAGCCTAAACAATGGCTTAAAAACCCTTATATAATAGCTAAAACACGTTTTGGGCTTCTGTGTAAATATCTGGGCTTTTCTGCAAAATCAGCATTCTTTATTAAATCGGCGAGTCTGGCCCATTCGCATATGCAACGATCGATGCAGGTGTGCAACGATCGACGCAGTCTTCAAAACTGGACAGTGAACTCTGTCTCTCGGACCAAATCTCCAAAATACACCAAACAGCTCCAAAATCTCCACTTCTGCTCCAAATGTGTCTAAACCTGTAAACATACTAAAAAGACTCCAAAACATAACATAAGACTCGATAAATAAGGCATATACCATGGTTAAAACCGGTAAAATCCATGGTATATCAGTTATTAAGGAGGGACAAATCCCATCTTGTTCCATCCCTGTTCCTATACACACTTCATGATTCACCTGAATAATGCCGTTATAGCCGCCAGTTACGGGTCGACGTTTGACAAGGTCAAAGTGTACCAATTCATATGCAAGAAAGCATGATGAACTCAGGTCTAAGGACTATACTCTATAGTCGTAATGAGAATCTCTTATGACACAGATATAACTATCTTGTAGACTTCTCATTAGCGGGTCATGTCCGATCATATGTTCACCAACATATATCTATGTGACTGACTGTGATACTCATATCATTGACTCCATGAAACTTAGTCAACAGTCACCTCACAAGCTAGTCTCTCGCAGTTGTCAGTGTCCCACTTTGACAACCTCGACTAGGGACAAATCATAATTTATGTCATCTAAAACTTATAGGGTTTCATGATCAAGTCCTCAACTTGATGACCTATAATATAACATAAACTTTTTTTGGGACCATTATATTGATCACAATAAATAATGCTGAAATCAAATTTTATTAAACATATCCAAAAGTATGTTTACAAGAACATCTTATTATAACTAAAATAAAACTTAAAACTCCCACTAGAATCAAGATTACATCTTAAGATCTCTAATGCCCACAACAGTAGTATGGAACTCATGCTAGGGCCTTAGGAGTGGCTTAGTCAGAGGATCAGCGACATTCTCGTCCGTCGGAACTCGGCTGATCTTCACTTCTCCTCTGTTGATGATATCACGAATCAGGTGATATCTCCTCTCTATGTGTTTGGACTTCTGGTGTGACCTGGGTTCTTTCGCCTGAGCAATGGCTCCATTGTTATCACAAAACAAAGCCACTGGCTCCAAGATACTAGGAACCAAACCAAGTTCAGTCATGAACTTCTTGATCCAAACAGCTTCCTTTGCCGCTTCTGAAGCAGCAACATATTCAGCCTCCGTCGTGGAATCAACTACGGTATTCTGCTTTGAGCTCTTCCAGCTCACCGCACCGCCATTTAGACAGAAGACATATCCTGATTGTGAACGGAAATCGTCTCTGTCCGTCTGAAAACTCGCATCTGTGAATCCATTCACCACAAGTTCTTCACTTCCTCCATATACCAAGAACTTATCCTTGGTGTGTCTCAAATACTTGAGAATATTCTTGACTGCTGTCCAGTGATCTTCACCTGGATCAGATTGGTATCTACTCGTCATGCTTAACGCGTAAGCTACATCTGGACGAGTGCAGAGCATGGCATCCATGATAGATCCTATTGCAGAAGCATAAGGAATCCTATCCATGCGCTCTCGCTCAGCATGTGTCGCCGGACACTGCTTCTTGCTGAGACTAATGCCATGAGACATTGGTATGAACCCTTCTTGGAATCATGCATCTTGAATATGTGCAACATCTTATCAATATAAGTGTCCTTGCACAATCCAATCAGCCTGTTAGCTCTATCTCTGTAGATTCTGATTCCAAGAATGTACGCTGCTTCTCCCATGTCTTTCATGGAAAAACAACTTCCGAGCCAAGTCTTAATATACTGAAGCAACGGAACGTCATTACCGAGAAGAAGTATGTCATCGACATATAGTACAAGAAACGCAATTCCGCTCCCACTAGTCTTCTTGTATACACATGGTTCTTCCTCGTTCTTGATGAAACCAAATTGTTTTACTGCTTCATCAAAACGAAGATTCCAACTCCGTGATGCTTGCTTCAATCCATAGATGGATTTATGAAGCTTGCATACCTTTCTAGTATTCTTAGGATCTACAAAACCCTTAGGTTGTGTCATATACACATCCTCTTCCATAATTCCATTCAGGAAGGCGGTTTTGACATCCATCTGCCAAATCTCATAATCATAATAAGCGGCAGTTGCTAGAAGGATCCGAATGGATTTAAGCATAGCGACTGGGGAATAGGTTTCATCATAGTCAATACCATGAATTTGCTTGAAACCTTTAGCCACCAACCTAGCTTTGTAAATTTGTACATTACCATCCACGTCAATCTTCTTCTTGAAGATCCATTTACACTCAATGGCTTTTGCACCATTAGGTAAATCGACCAAGGACCATACTTGGTTTTCTGACATGGATCCTATTTCGGATTTAGAGGCTCCAAGCCACTTTTCGGAGTCCGGGCCGATCATTGCTTCCGCGAAGGTCACTGGTTCGTCACTTTCAATGATCATCAGATCATTGCAATTGGTCACGAGAAATCCATAGTATCTCTCGGGTTCGTGACGGATCCTTGCGAATCTGCGAACTTTAGGCTCCACAGGCGTGGGCTCCACAGAACTTTGTGGGTCCAACTGCTGCTCTTCCTCAGCAGGTTGAGCAGTCTCCTCTGCATCTCGAATTTCTTTGAGATGTACTTTACTCCCACTATTTTTCTTAGAAAGAAATTCCCTCTCAAGAAAAGAACAGTCCCGAGCAACAAATACTTTGTTCTCAGATTGGTTGTAAAAGTAGTATGCCTTGGTTTCCCTAGGATAACCAACAAAGTAGCATTTATCTGATTTAGGTGCGAGCTTGTCAGAGATTAATCGTTTGACATAAGCCTCACAACCCCAAATCTTCAGGAAAGACAGACTTGGAATATTCCCAGTCCACAATTCATGTGGTGTCTTTTCCACTGATTTAGATGGCACCCTATTTAGTGTAAACGCAGACGTTTCTAAAGCGTATCCCCAAAAGGATAATGGAAGATTTGAATGACTCATCATATACCGAACCATATCCAATAAGGTTCGATTCCTCCTCTCTGACACTCCATTCCAATGGGGTGTTCCAGGAGGAGTGAGTTGTGAAAAAGTTCCACACTCGCTCAGATAGTCACTGAACTCTTGGCTTAAGTATTCTCCTCCGCGATCCGACCGCAGAACTTTGATACTTTTGCCAAGTTGGTTCTGTACTTCGTTCTTGTATTCCTTGAATCTATCAAAGGATTCTGACTTGTGTCTCATCAAATAGACGTAGCCATACCTACTGAAGTCATCAGTAAAGGTAATGAAGTACTTGTAAATTCCTCTGGCAACAATGCTCATCGGCCCACATACATCAGTATGAATAAGGCCCAATAAGTCACTGGCCCTTTCATTCGGTTTGTTGAAAGGGGCCCTAGCCATTTTGCCCATCAAGCAAGATTCACATTTCTCACATGATTCAAAATTAAATGAGCCCAGAAACCCATTTCGAAGGAGTCTCTGAATGCGTTTCTCATTGATATGGCCCAAACGACAATGCCATAAGAAAGTTGGGTTTTCGTCATTTGACTTAAACCGCTTTGTATTTATGTTAAAGACAGACATTTCTTGGTTTAAGACATATAACTCATTATCTAATGGGGCGCTACCATAAAACGTACCATCACGATTAAAAGAACATACTTTATTCTTAACAGCAAAATCAAAACCTTCCAAATCCAAAACGGAACTGAAATTATGTTTCTGCTAATTGCAGGTACAAAGTAGCAATTATTCAAGGCTAAAACCATGCCCGAAGGTAAAGACAAATCGTAAGTGCATACGGCCAGTGCAGCAACCTTAGCTCCATTCCCGACCCGTAGCTCCACTTGTTCTTTCTTCAGTGTTCTATTGTTTCTTAGTGCCTACATATTAGTACAAATATGAGCACCGCAGCCGGTATCCAATACCCACGAAGTAGAACTAGAAGACATAACATTAAGTTCGATAACATAAATACCTGAATCAGACGCATCATACGTCTTCTTCAGCTTCTTGTAATCTTCCATGAACTTCTTGCAGTCTCTCTTCCAATGCCCTAACTGCTTGCAGTAGTTGCATTTGTCCTCAGGAGAAGGGTTGGATTTGGGCTTTGTCTTGGGCTTGTCCTGACTCTCAGTCTGGACAACTTGAGCATTTCCCTTTTCCTTCTTAGGTTTCTTAAACCTTTTACCCCCTTGTACCATCAGTACACTGGGAGTAGCCTTCTTGAGATTCGGCTCTGCTGTCTTCAGCATGCCGTGCAACTCAGTCAATGTCTTAGTCATGTTTTGCATGTTGTAGTTCATGATGAACTGATCAAAACACGACGGCAAAGACTGCAGAATCATGTCAGTGGCTAGCTCCTGGCTAATGGCACAGTCCAGTTTCCCCAGGTTATCAATGTAACCCATCATTTTAAGGACATGATGACTCACTGGACTGTCCTTAGCCAGCTTGCAATCCATGAGAGATTTAGCCGTTTGGTATCTCTATGTGCGAGCTTGCTCCTGAAACAAAGCTTTCAGGCTGTTAATCATCTCAATGGGTGACATCACGTTCTCATATTGCTTCTGCAGCTCAGAGTTCATAGTCACCAGCATTAGACAATTAACGTCTTTGACATCTGCTGAATGCTTATGATAAGCATTCTTATTTGCCTACGTGGCATTGGAACGTGGCCTCTCGGGAAGAACTCTTTCAAGGACATATTCCTTGTTCTCCTGCCTGAGAACTATTCTCAGGTTCCGATACCATTCCAAGAAATTAGATTCATTTAACTTGTCCTTCTCAAGGACGGATCTCAGCGAGAAAGTGTTGATGTGAGTTGAGACAGACATAGCTGTAATTAAGAGAGGTAGAGGTTTCAGTTATGATGCTCAAGGAAATGAGTAATCTTATTTAATAAGAAAACTCGCATTGTATTCAAAAACTATGTTTCCTCAAATGAATACAATGAACCAACATCCTCAGATCACCAAAATTTGAGTGGGCGACTCGCCAGCATCCAAACTTTAGTTATCTAGGTAAGCAAATCATTGCTAATTGTACCCAGTACAATTCTTGGTCGCAGATGAGACAATCCATGTCTAATCCACTCTGATGTCTCTGGGCCCAGAACTTCTGATAGCCCAGTCAAGTAAACCAATCTCTTTCTGTCTTGTGATCATCGACAGTCGCACTGCAAGTCTATCAATGATCACATGCCTTACTCATGTTGTTGTGGATACCAAGGACTCCAAGGCTATCCAACAACGAAACGAGTCTTGACAGTAGACAAGATCGGGCAAGTCATCAAAATCACTTGATATTTAGTTGAGGAAAAAACTATTTAATCTTGATGCATATCCAATATACATCCAAGAAGTTATTAACTGGATTAAAATAAATAGATTTATTATGTTTAAGTTTAATCTAGAACTTAGGAATAAATTTGATCTGGTATCTGCAAATTGAGGTCCAACCTTCAAGTCTGTGAATGGTGTGTCGATCGACGCATCCTTGCATCAGTCGACACAACCTAATTTAAACCGGACTTCGATAACCGGTCAAACGGGATCGAATTTTCTTAACCGGTTCAATTAGATTGAACCGGTCCGGTTTAATGGTCCATGTCGATCGTCACACAATACTGTGTCGACCGACATGACCTAACCAGAACCAAATTGGTTAATTAAATTAACCAGGCGAGATAACCGGTTCAATCCAATTGAACCGATCCATCCTTTCGCCTTGCCTATGTCGACCGACACACCCAGTGTATCGACCGAAACAGTACGAAAACGGATGTTCGATCACTGATCGAAAACCATCTTTTACGCGTTTTCGCTGTGTGTCGACCGACACACGCTTTGTGTCGATCGACACTCTACGAAAATACAGATATCGAATTTTCAACAGAGGCTTCAATCCGAGATTAACATCATGAAAAAGCGATTTAACAAGCATCAATCTAATCCATTACATCAGTATTCGATTTAAATGCTCCAGATTCAATAGACTAAACCCTAACATGCTCTGATACCACTGTAGGATCTCCTAGGATCTAGGGTTCGTTATATTGAAAATACCAACCTCGTTCTTACCTTGAACTGGCAGCGGAATGATTGGTGAACGAGATCAGTAAGCGACTCAGATGCTTCGCCTCTACTAGATACACACGCACACAAACCTGGAAACCGGGATGCTAGTGCCAGATCTTTGGGATATCTGAGTTTTGGTGTTTTTTGCTTTCTCTGTCAAGGAAAAAATCGACAGCTTTTCTTCTAGGTCAAAACTTACTGTTTTTATTAAGACCTAGAATCACTCAAACGGGCCGACTTGATTAAGTCATAAATCAAAAAGTCTGTTTCGAAAACCCGACCTGTGTCGACCGACACACATACTGTGTCGATCGACACAACACCATATACTCGATATTAATGTGTATCCAACACACATTAACATGATCATTACTATAATGATCATTCCCATATTTTAGCTTCCAGTTTGCTTAGGTGTGTGACCCTAAAAGATCATATAATACTGGCAGTAAGTCTACAACTTACAGATTGCAAGAGGCTTCTAGCAAAACATTGCAACCGCCCAGTATTGTACGAATGTCTGATCTCGACACACAACTATCATCAGAAGTGAGTACAAGTGTGATTTCAGGACACTATCCCAACACCATATCCTTTGGACTGACCCATGTGATCAGTAGCAACCTTACAGGACACAATACTTCCACACCCTGAAAACGTCTCGTGCAGAGTCTTGTTGTCAACTGACTTGTCCAAATTCTTCACATGAGAAAAGGTAAAAGAAACACCCACAAAATTACGCAAAATAACATAAGCAGAAAACAAAGTTGCTAGAGAAAGTTCAAAAACCAATACCTTGACAAATAAGTTCCCAATCCCACTTCTACGAGCAAAAGAGTCACCAGAAGAGTAAGTAATCCGAATCATCTTGCCATTGAGATGGGTGTAGTTCAACTTATTCAGTGCTTTCTCCGCTGTAATTACAAAACATACAAAAAAGAGACTCAAACCAAAGTAACATAATAAAAACAAATTCCTAAAATTGCAACCAATAAGTCTAATTAGACGAAATTTGATTCTATATGCATTCGAAATCACTGCAAACAAGTCGTGAAATTGGAAGCAAAAATACAAATTAAACAGTTGATTCTTCAATACCCATCACTCAGATTATCCAAAAATGTTTATAGATTCGCAAAATCAGATCGTAAAGATAATGTGGAATGTAATATATCAAAAGGGGAAAAAATTTAGGGGACTAAACCATCATTGCTGCTGCTGTAGTTGACGTAACCATAACCAAGAGAAGTATTGGTGGCAGCGTCACGGCAAACACGAACAGATACGACCGGAAAAACCTCGTTGAAATATGGAGCTGTATACGGAGTCGGATGAGTGGAAAGACGCAGAGACGGTGAGCTGCGGTACGAAGCTAAAATTTTTAAACTCTGTTTAGTTACTATTTAGTCGCTAAATAGTTGCTAATTTATAAATATATTTTAAGAGTTTAAACGTTAACAAACATAATGAAATTATATTTGAACATTAAACATTATGAAATTATAATTAAACAGAAAAATTAGAAATTATAATTAAACATTAATAATTAACTTTATAACTAAAACAAGAACAATATGTCATAAGCATTAAACATTGATATTAGACATTAAACATTAACATACTCTATATGAAATTATTATCATGCTAAATATAAATTATTTGAAATCTGAAATACATTAATCAATACAGTTCTTCGTCATCTTCTGCTTCATCGTCTTCCGCTTCATCATCATAAGAAGAAGAAGATTATAGATTACACTGAAATCCGAAATTTCTTTAACCTAAGTCCTAAACAATATTTTTTATCCTAAACCCTAAACATTTATTCATCCAAAACCGAACTAAATCTAAACTAATAAATAATGATTATTTTTACTTCTTTTCCCTAAACCCTAAATCATAAACCCTAAACCATACACTCAAAACCTTATATTCATTAGCAAAGTGTAACAATGACAATGTATAGGCTATGATTAATGATTGTATTTAGATTTTATGTTATGATTAAGCATTGAGGTTTAAAGTATGTTTTATAGTTTGTGTTACACGGTTTGAGGGTTTATTTGAAATTTAGGTTTTAAAATATTAGATTTAGAAAATAAAAAATGTTTCTGCAAATGTTGAATCTTAGTTTTAGATATGTTAAAGTAATAGAAATTTTAATAATTAGATTTTTATTTATAATTAGGGTTTTAGGGTTTGCTTCAGGGTTTGTTTTGGAGTATTATTTATAATTGTTTCAGCGACTGATTTGCGACTATTTAGCGACTGATTATCGACTATATCGCAAAAATTAGTTACAAATTAGGTCCGACACGCGTGGCACAATATAAACGTATTTTATACCGACTTTTGCGACTAAATAAGAAACCGTTTAGCGACCCGACGAATTTAGTCGCAATTTAGCGACTAAATAGCGACTCTATCCTATTAGTCGCAAATTTAGTCGCAACTTAGTCGCTAATTAGTCGCAAATTTTAGAGACTATAAATTCAGTCGCAACCTGTAGTCGCAAAATGCATGTTTTCTTGTAGTGATAAGCAATCAACAATAAAAAAGCATACTAAAATCCATGTTCTAAAGACGAGAAGAGCTTCTTATTTATTCAAGGATATTTTTTTCTTCTTTTTCCAGAAGATTTTTGCTGTAGTGTAAAGATAGGGAATGTAAAGTAACATTTTGTGTTTTTATAACCAAAAGAGTGTTAGGAGAGAAAATCTTTGTATTAAAAGTTGGATGCATGAAAAAGAAATCTCGGTGTTGAAAATTGATTGCATGAGTAAAATCTTATTATTAAAAGTTAGATGATATCTTAATAGTGTGCATAGGCGGATCTAAAATAAAATTATATTCGACTCATTAATTATTATACTAGAATTCAATTTTTGGATGATAAATAGTTTTTTTTGTCACGGAAGATGATGATAAATAGTCATGCTTAGTTTTCGGGGGAAAATGAAGCGCATAGGTACCAAAAAAACTTAATTGGATGGAACATAATGCATGGGTCATAACGTTATACTTGAGACCGAATAGAGATTGAGTGGTCAAATTATTCAGTAGTTAAACCGATAAGACTATCTCACTCAAACTTTTATGTGTACCATGTTATATGGAGTAGACGAGGTTAAAGAATGACTGGTAACCAACGTTGTGATACCCCGTATCAAAAATACGGTCAACGGGTAGCAGAAAGTCAACCATGGGTAAAATTGTCATTTTACCAAAGTCAGGGGTAAAATGGTAATTTTACCAAAGTTCGAGACGGAAGCCGAGACGGGCCGAATATTTTTATTTCTCAACATAAGGAATATTCACAAGACCTGAATTGGAGGAATCGGAGCGGAAACGTGGTTTACGGCTTGTCGGGATGGAAGCCGACAAAACCGAAGAAACTTCGAAAATTCATAACCAGAGCTACGTATGTCCGATATGATCGGAGTGATTCAAAATGCTAAATTCATCAAATAGCGTGGAGAATCTGATTGTGGAGGTTTTCGGATTTATGGGATCATCCGGAGACGTTCTAAAATATTAAACCCGAAACCGTCTAAACCAAGCATTAGAAGGAAGGGGGATTAAGAGGTGATTAAGGCTGATTAAGGAGAGTTTTTGGAAAACAAAAATACCCAGAGGGACACCTTTCTTCACCCCAAGTCGCCACCTAGCTTGTGTGGAGTGCATGCATGGAGAAGTGCATGAATCCTTTTGCATGCAAGAACATGTCTTGTCCAATTCATTGCACAAACCAACCCACACTCAAATCTCTCTTGCTCTCTCTCGACACTCTCTCTCCCTCTCTCTAGATTCATCAAATAAACCCAGAAACTCATCAGAAACCTTTGAATTTTCAAACCAAACCCAAGAACCCTAAATATGTTCTTCAAACCTTCTTGCACAAGAAATCTTATAACTTTTCATCCATAGACCCAAATCAACTTCTGCAAAGTGCTATAGAACCCTCTCACTCCCCTATACAACCTCCACCCCTCTCTCGCCATCGCTTCCGCCGGAGTTTGCCGGAATCTGGCCGGAAAGCTACTGTTGTTGGTGTGTGGTCGGATCTCTCTCTCTCCTTGCCGGTTTAGGGTCATTTGAAGCCACTAGAGGATAGATCTTGGAATTCTGAGCAGTTTGGTGGGTTGTTCGCCGTCAGAAGCCGCCAGAAAAGTCATCTCCGCCGCCGGTTAACCCTTCGCCGCCGCCGGTCAACGTCGGAGCTCTGCCGCCGGTCAACGCCGGAGCTCTGCCGCCGGTGAGCTCCTCCGCCTCCAATCTTCAGCCGAGTCTTCAAGGAGCATGATGGGATGGTTTGATCCAAGTTAGAGTTGGTTTAAGGCCGGTTTAGCCTTGGTCAACGGTTATATTAAACCGATCAACCTTTGACCAAACCGGTTTAACCTAACCGGTTCTATTGAGACCGGTTTAGGTTGTTCGGTTTACTCCTCTGGTTCAGTCGGTTCCAGCTCGGTCAGTTAGCAGGTCAACGGTCCGTCAACGGTCAACCGCCGGTCAACTCGGTCAACCGTCGGTCAACGACGGAGACCAAGCCGGTCAACGCTTGGTCCATAGCCATTCCGAGGTTTCAGGAGTGTTCGGGATTCGGAGTACGAGATTCGGGAGTTCGGGATTCGTGTCGGCCGTCCCGGGATTCGCATCAGCATCAAGCCATCATGCCGCATCTACCTCACTGTGAGTCGGCTCACAAACCCTTAGAATCATATAAACCGGGATTTTATGAACCGTAAATTTAGGTTTGCATACCCGTTAATTAAGATGATTGGTTAATTATAAATAATTGGACGTTTAATGATAAACCGGATAGGTCTGAATCAGCATGTTAAGGTTTTAGAATTAAAAAGGTTAATCGATTGTGTGCCGCTAGGTTGTTAGTAACGATTGGTTGATGCATTCATATAGATACCGTTTGAATAGGACCGTATATGCATATATATTGTATAAGAACGATAATTAATGAATCTATATACGGAAATTAAGACGACATTAAAATACGGTTAAACCTAAACGAACGTATAGAATATTGTAACGGGATCGGGGTTTAGGATTAATAGCGGGAACGGGTAATGAACTTAATTAATTAATAATGAGAAGTCGGGGAGTTAGTAAGTTTACTAACTCTAAACCGACGGATCGAGGAGTTAATAAAAGATATCTGGAATGGGTAATTAAGGAAGTGATGTGTGTGTATTGGAAGCCGTCTACGGGTTAGCAATCCGCTAACCCAAGGTAGCGGATAAAAACAGACTAAAAGACTTAGAAACCCTAATAGGCATGCCTGTGTTGTGTTGTTGTGATTGCTGTGATGATTGTGATTGCGTGTTTGATTATTGTGATTATTGTGCTGTGTTGAGCTTTGTGTGCAGGCTTATTAGACTGCTCGGTGTTGGGCCGAGCAGTCGATGTGGACACTTACTCCGGTCACGGGACCGGGTAAGTTAGTTGATGCTGACTAGGTATCTTACCTAGTCAGAGCGGTGTTGTTGTAGTGTAGTGGCTTGCGGAATGGTTTGGGATTTATTATTATCGTTGATTGCTTGATCTGTGCTGGAGTCCCAGCGAGTCTGCGTGTTTATATTTCTGCAGTAGGACACTAGGGTGCGTTAGATTCCGCAAGCCTAGGTTTTTATTTACGTTCCCGTACTTCCGACCCAATTGGATCCTCGGGTTTTACCTGATAATATCATGGTGATTATGGTTATGGTGTTAACCTAACGGGTGACGCGGTAAGTGTGTGATTCGGAGAATACGGGGTCATGTCCTAGGCCGGATCACATGGAAACTCAGGTAAACTCAGGTTACCGGGGTTAACAGGAGTCACTGCATATCGATGGACGGAGAACGGTGTCCTATACGTGGGACCTGGTGTGCACGTATATGAGTCGTGGGTTAGTTGCCATATAGGTAACGATGTAAACCCGTGGGAGTTACCGAGATCGTAGGGCCCAGTGTTGTTTCTATTCTTTTATCGCGCGTAGATAGACCGAGTCTTATCGAGGACATGTGCCGCAGTGCCTTCGATTTCCTTAACTCTTTTATTTTGGCTATTTCTTGTGTGTGGGTTTATCACGACGTGGTAGTGCGTGATCGACCGTTTATTTCTGTTGCTTGTTGTTTTGGGTTTTGGGCGGGAATCTGTAGATTATAGATAGCCTTGAAGCCGTTAGTGGGGGAGCCGATTCACTGGGTGATTTAGATCGCTCATTAGACTCTTTTTGTGTTTTTCAGGTTTAGCAGCGACGGACGCGGGAGGTCCTCGGTGTAGCTTTGGGTTGCTTGTGAAGGGTTTTGATTCGAGGTTTTGGATGTTTTATTTCGGTTCAGCACTTGTGCCTTTTCGTGATTTTGATTGTTGATGTGTTTATATCGATGATTGTTTGTAAAACCCGTTAAACGTTGTATTCGACGTTTGATTACTTAAAAATGAAATCGTTTCCCTGATATGAGGTTTAAGTCCAATCGACACAACTCATTGAAGTAGTGCAAGTAATACTACACTTACCATGGATATGAGGATAGCGAGGTCAAGGACGGATCGGTGCGAGCCTTTGACTCAAACCGAACAATCTTTGGGTTCGTCCTGTGATGAACTTTTCCCGTTCGACTTGCTCGGGCTCGATCGGTCATGTTCTTGTTTGATTGTTGACCGGTCAGCTCGACAGTCATGGGAGAATGGGAAAGGGGCGTTATAGAAAGGTGGTATCAGAGCATGGTTCTGCATGGGTTTCGAAACGTTTCATTTTTGAGTGTTTTCCGTGTTTTATCGAGTCAAATGTGTCACACAAGCATCCATTAGGAAACCGAGCCGCGTCCGTTAAACCCGGGGTTGGGATGGGAAAGTAGAATTTTTTGTATTATTCGTACTAACTTGTTTTGTGTTTTTGATTGCAGTCATACAACAGTGTGTCCCGGGTGGAGTGGAAGGGTGTGTGTGTGTACGGAGCAGTTCCAGTTGAGCAGTATGAGTCAGGAGGGATCAGTCGGTTCAGAGCAGGGTCAGTTGGAGCAAATTCAGGGATACCCAGCGTCGCCAGGCCATTCACGAGCATCTCGTACATCGGATCGTCCGCCAGTTCCATTGCGACAGTTGCAGGGTGCTAGAGCAGCACAGGTAGATTGGTCGCCTTTCCCGGACCCTTTACCTGCACATATGGTGGATGAATCAGGCAGCCGAGACCCCTACGCAGGAGTGATGGGATTCTTAGGAGGAGCAGATGTGGAGTTTCAGTAACCGCCGCAGTGGCCAGAGCCGGACGTACCGCAGATACTTGCAGCATCAGACGCACCACCGATGTATCAGGAACCACTTCTTGAGGCACCCGAGTTTCCCCCGCCGCTTCGTGTGGAGGATTATCTGATGAGTCCGCTACCATTTGGTTTTGACTTGGATATGGAGCCTGTAGACCCGGAGCAGCGTCAGCAGTGGGAGCAGCAGGTAGATGAGCAGGTAGCGATACTGTAGGATGTGTAAGAGCAGCAGGTTGGGCCCCATCATCAGATAGACCCACGACCTGGATCTCCTCGTACGCCGTTTAATATGGTTATGTCGCCAGCATCTACAGAGTCAGAGTTCGACTTGGTTTCGCCACCAGCTGAGGCGATAGAGGCACCACCAGCAGTACCAGAGAGGAGACCATGCAGCGGATGTGGAGTATGTGAGTTTCATTTGTATTGGTGTCCCCGAGCAGTAGACCCGCATCTACGAGAGCCGTACCATCCATTGGTCGGACCGGACGGCTGTCCGCTTTGTGGTCACGAGGGTCACGGAGCACTGACTTGCCCTACCATCAGATCAGGTGAGTATACTTCCGGTGGAGAGCCGTACCGAGTACCAGTACCAGAGGACTATCGAGCGGGACCCAGTTGCAGAGACCCCGAGCCCAGTCAGCCACCCATTGTTCAGTTACCGGTCGCTCAGTCGTCTAGACCCGAGCCAGTGAGGACTTGCCAGTTGTGCAGAGGTCAGGGTCATCTCGCACCCGATTTTTTCATGGATCCCCCGCCAGCACCGACATAGCCGACTTCACCTTGTCAGTTGTGTGGAGGTTATGGTCACCAGGCATCTGTGTGTTACCGAGGACCGCACCCAG
Source organism: Orychophragmus violaceus (assembly GCA_030180135.1). NCBI lineage: Eukaryota > Viridiplantae > Streptophyta > Magnoliopsida > Brassicales > Brassicaceae > Orychophragmus > Orychophragmus violaceus. The sequence continues at coordinate 88,603,354 of CM058229.1, read as the reverse complement.
CAGTTACCTCAGTTTGTTCAGTTTGTGGCCGCGCAGGTCACGACGCTTATCTCTGTCCGATAGCCGAGCCGCAGCATGTCGGAGCACCATCTCGAGAGGCACACCCTCCCGGTGCACCTGCCAGCGGATACTTCAGCGAGCCGTTTTGCCAGTGGTGTTGGGCCTTTCGGTCTTGCTGGAGGCGTTAGGTTAGGATAGGAGTAGTTAGGCCAGGTAAGTGGGGGCACTAACTCTATTTTTGTCTTGTAGATAGATCGGCGGATAGGCGACTTTGCGTGTCGTCTTTGACTTTCTGATGTATAGCGGCGTCGTATGGGTTTTTGGATATGATGACGGCTTTATGTATGGACTCTGATCGTAACCATGTACTAAAAACTTTATGATGTATGATATATCGTTTTATGTATGTGGTGGATGCAGAGTGTTCGGCTAATCATTTTCAGTAGCATAGTAACTATTTGCATGATTGAGATGGTTCGGAAAGCAAATGGATTACTGTGTGAAACTAAATGATGAGAGGAACTGACAACCGTTCACCATGACCCGAACCTAGGCCGACGACGCATCCGACCGATCGTTAGATTGCGTAATTGTGTGTGTGGTAATTGCTTGTTCCATTCCTTTGCTTGTTGATTTATTGATTAATTCGTTTATGCGGTAGATTTCTTAGTTTATCATGCATGGTTTTGATAAACTAATCGTTTTGGGTCTTAGAGACCATTGGTTTGTTAAAAGCTCGGAATTTTGATTAGTATGTGGTAGCTTTCTTTGGTTTCGTTAAAAAGGTAAGGTATTGATTTTATTTTGGTTTATTTCAAGTTTCGAGCTGACTTGCGAACGGTTGAGTTCAACCGTCAATTCACGAGGGAACGGACTTATAGTATATTGTTATTTAATCATGAGTAATTGGCGGGTACATGATTAAGTAACCATATTCCTATGGGGAAGTGATATCGGGGATGGATCGGAATGTAACTAACTATTCCAGTGAGTTGTTGTGATGGATGTAGGACGGAATGACGACGCGATGTGAATACGAGACCGAACCCGAACCCGAAAGCGAGATGAAGTGTCAAGACACCGCGAGGCAAGAAGACCGGACCGTGAAGCAGTAGTAGACATCGTCAGTGGAAAATGTATCAGCTTATCAAGCGACCGACAGAAAGAAGCCGGGAAGTATGATGAGTTAGCAATGAGATATGGGAAGAAAGATCAGTAATGTTGTTGGAATCAGTCGGAAGGAAGCATATGATCAGATTCTTGAAGAGTGTCCCAGAAAGAAAAGGGAAAGTCGCAATCAGAAGGCTGTGGAGGTCGAAACGAAGTGGGGAAGCCAAGTGCCAGTTAAGTTTAAAGATCGAAATCGATGAAGACAATTAAGGGTGAAGCGGATTCTGGTAGTGTTGAAGCCAGTGGTTTGTAGCAATGTTCGAGGAAGAAGTGTCGAAGTAAAGTGACGAAGCAAGGTTCGGAACCGATTTGAAGTTTGTTAGTGACGGAGAATTTGGGGACCAAATTCCTGTAAGTGGGGAAGAATGTGATACCCCGTATCAAAAAATACGGTCAACGGGTAGCAGAAAGTCAACCAGGGGTAAATTTGTCATTTTACCAAAGTCAGGCGTAAAATGGTAATTTTACCAAAGTTCGAGACGGTAGCCGAGACGGGCCGAATATTCTTATTTCTTAACATAAGGAATATTCACAAGACCAGCATTGGAGGAATCGGAGCGGAAACGTGTTTTACGGCTTGTCGGGATGGAAACCGACAAAACCGAAGAAACTTCGAAAATTCATAACCAGAGCTACGTATGTCCGATCAGAGTGATTCAAAATGCTAAATTCATAAAATAGCATGGAGAATCTGATTGTGGAGGTTTTGGGATTTATGGGATCATCCGGAGACGTTCTAAAATATTAAACCCGAAACCGTCTAAACCAAGCATTAGAAGGAAGGGGGATTAAGAGGTAATTAAGGCTGATTAAGGAGAGTTTTTGGACAACAAAAATACCCAGAGGGACATCTGTCTTCCCCCTAAGTTGCCACCTTTCTTGTGTGGAGTGCATGCATGGAGAAGTGCATGAATCCTTTTGCATGCAAGAACATGTCTTGTCCAATTCATTGCACAAACCAACCCACACTCAAATCTCTCTTGCTCTCTCTCGACACTCTCTCTCCCTCTCTCTAGATTCATCAAATAAACCCAGAAACTCATCACAAACCTTTGAATCTTCAAACCAAACCCAAGAACCCTAAATATGTTCTTCAAACCTTCTTGCACAAGAAAGCTTATAACTTTTGATCCATAGACCCAAATCAACTTCTGTAAAGTGCTATAGAACCCTATCACTCCCCTCTACAACTCCCACCCCTCTCTCGCCGTCGCCGCCGCTGGAGTTCGCCGGAATCTGGCCGGAAAGCTACTGTTGTTGGTGTGTGGTCGGATCTCTCTCTCTCCTTGCCGGTTTAGAGTCATTTGAAGCCACCAGAGGATAGATCTTTGAATTCTGAGCTGTTTGGTGGGTGGTTCGCCGTCATAAGCCACCGGAAAAGTCGTCTCCACCGCCGGTCAACCCTCCGCTTCCGTCAGTCAACGCCGGAGCTCCGCCGCCAGTGAGCTCCTCCGCCTCCAATCTTCAGCCGAGTCTTCAAGGAGCATGATGGGATGGTTTAATCCAAGTTTTGAGTTGGTTTAAGGCCGGTTTAGCCTTGGTCAACGGTTAGATTAAACCGGTCAACCTTTGACCAAACCGGTTCTATTGAGACCGGTTTAGTTGGTTCGGTTCAATCCTCTGGTTCAGTCGGTTCAAGCTCGGTCAGTTAGCGGGTCAACGGTCAGTCAATGGTCAACCGACGGTCAACGCGGTCAACCGTCGGTCAACGCCGGAGACCAAGCCGGTCAACGCTTGGTCCACGGCCATTCTGAGGTTTCAGAAGTATTCGGGATTCGGAATACGAGATTCGAGAGTTCGGGATTCGTGTCAGCCATCTCGGGATTCGCATCAGATTCAAGCCGTCATTCCGCGTCAACCTCACTGTGAGTCGGCTCACAAACCCTTACAATCATATAGACCGGGATTTGATGAACCGTAGATTTAGGTTTGCATACCCTTTAATTAAGATGATTGGTTAATGTTAAATAATTGGACGTTTAATGATAAATCGGATAGGTCTCAATCAGCATGTTAAGGTTTTAGAATTAAAAAGGTTAATCGATTGTGTGCCGCTAGGTTGTTAGTAACGATTGGTTGATGCATTCATATAGATACCGTTTGAATAGGACCGTATATGCATATATATAGTATAAGAACAATAATTAATGAATCTATACACGGGAATTAAGACGACATTAAAATACGGTTAAACCTAAACGAACGTATAGAATATTGTAACGGGATCGGGGTTTAGGATTAATAGCGGGAACAGGTAATGAACTTAATTAATTAATAATGAGAAGTCGGGGAGTTAGTAAGTTTACTAACTCTTAACCGACGGATCGAGGAGTTAATAAAAGATATCTGGAATGGGTAATTAAGGAAGTGATGTGTGTGTATTGGAAGCCGTCTACGGGTTAGCAATCCGCTAACCCAAGGTAGCGGATAAAAACGGACTAAAAGACTTAGAAACCCTAATAGGCCTGCCTGTGTTGTGTTGCTGTGATTGCTGTGATGATTGTGATTGCGTGTTTGATTGTTGTGATTATTGTGCTGTGTTGAGCTTTGTGTGCAGGCTTATTAGACTGCTCGGTGTTGGGCCGAGCAGTCGATGTGGACACTTACTCCGGTCACGGGACCGGGTAAGTTAGTTGATGCTGACTAGGTATCTTACCTAGTCAGAGCGGTGTTGTTGTAGTGTAGTGGCTTGCGGAATGGTTTGGGATTTATTATTATCATTGATTGCTTGATCTGTGCTGGAGTCCCAGCGAGTCTGCGTGTTTATATTTCTGCAGTAGGACACTAGGGTGCGTTAGATTCCGCAAGCCTAGGTTTTTATTTACGTTCCGGTACTTCCAACCCAATTGGATCCTCGGGTTTTACCTGATAATATCATGGTGATTATGGTTATGGTGTTAACCTACCGGGTGACGCGGTAGGTGTGTGATTCGGAGAATACGGGGTCATGTCCTAGGGCCGGATCACATGGAAACTCTGGTTACCGGGGGTAATAGGAGTCACCGCTTATCGATTGACGGAGAACGGTGTCCTATACGTGGGACTTGGTGTGCACGTATAGGAGTCGTGGGTTAGTTGCCATATAGGTAACGATGTAAACCCGTAGGAGTTACCGAGATTGTAGGGCCCAGTGTTGTTTCTTCATTCTTTTATCGCGCGTAGATAGACCGAGTCTTATCGAGGACATGTGCCGCAATGCCTTCGATTTCCTTAACTCTTTTATTTTGGCTATTTCTTGTGTGTGGGTTTATCACGACGTGGTAGTGCGTGATCGACCGTTTATTTCTGTTGCTTGTTTTTTTGGGTTTTGGGCGGGAATCTGTAAATTATAAATAGCCTAGAAGCCGTTAGTGGGGGAGCCGATTCACTGGGTGATCTTAGATCGCTCATTAGACTCTTTTTGTGTTTTTCAGGTTTAGCAGCGACGGACGCGGGAGGTCCTCGGTGTAGCTTCGGGTTGCTTGTGACGGGTTTTGATTCGAGGTTTTGGATGTTTTATTTCGGTTCGGCAGTTGCGCCTTTTCGTGATTTTGATTGTTGATGTGTTTATATCGATGATTGTTTGTAAAACCCGTTAAACGTTGTATTCGACGTTTGATTACTTAAAAATGAAATTGTTTCCCTGATATGAGGTTTAAGTCCGAATCGACACAACTCAGTGCAAGTAGTACTGCTTGTACTATGGATATGAGGATAGCGAGGTCAAGGACGGATCGGTGCGAGCCTTTGACTCAAACCGAACTATCTTTGGCTTCGTCCTGTGATGAACTTTTCCCGTTCGACTTGCTCGGGCTCGATCGGTCATGTTCTTGTTTGATTGTTGACCGGTCAGCTCGACAGTCAGTGAAGAATGGGAAAGGGGCGTTACAAACATGGAGTTAGCTCAACTGGTAAAGAAGTGTTAGTAACCTCCCCCAGACCTGAGTTCGATCCACGCTGGGAGGAATCCTCTCTTCTAAGGAAAGTGAATTTAATCCGGTTTGAGTCCCGCTCTGAGGAGACATACGGGCCCACGAACCCTGAACCTCTTGGGATTCAAAAAAGAAAAAAAAAAGAATGACTGATCATACAGGAAAATCAACGTAAATCCATCCGGAGAGAAGAATCCAAGACTCAACATACGGGTTTAGGTATCAGAGACCTATGTTAGATATTATGCTCTCACTCTTGAGACAGACATTGTCTATTCATGTATCAGAATCACATTATATTCATGCCTAAACTTTGCTCAAATGCGATGATTAGTATATGCATGAACTTATTGGCTGTGCATATTGCATAAAGATACATAAACTCAATTATGTTTTCATTTACGTACTTAAACTTTGAAGTTGTGGCTAATACATACATTGACTAAATCAAACCATTGAGAATGATAAGGTCAGCTGCCACAACATTTCTAAGTGTTGAGTCATTTGTCACATCAGATGTTCCGCCATCAATAAATTTTTTAAATCTAAATATATTTAAATAATTTCAAAAAAAAATCAAATTGTATATATAGTTTTTGTGTGTGTATAATGTATAATTCTAATAATTTATTTGCCTTCAATATTTAACGTTTTCATTTACTTCACGTGAATTCAAAAACAAAAAAATTAGAGAAATATAAGTAGAAAAGAATGGTAAAATGTGTATACTTTCACGGAAACATTATGTACCCCACAAAAGGAGAGCTCCAGTACCAATCTTTTTGAATTCAAAGGTAATCTAAAAACTTCTTACAAACGGGAATTTCCCAGGAAACCCAACCATTAACTCTTCCTTACATATACTATAACACATCATCCCCTTATACCGTTCTCCTTCTTATATCTTTTGAATCCACCCAAATATAGATCAAAGTAAAAAGTGCTTAGATTAATTTAAAATTCAAAAGAAATGGACCGAAGCACTATTCTTTGGGATATTGAATGATTTCAGAAAATTGACTACCACCCTTTTCCACATACGTTTTTCCAAAACAAATTATTTGAAATTCACGTGGAGTAAATTAGAAACATTAAATACTAAATCTAAATATAACTAAAATTATTATAATCATACATTTTACACACAAAAACTATATAAATTTTTTTGAAATATTGTTAAAAATTAATTTTTAGTATATATTTTTTAAATTATTGATGATGTGGTAGGTGACTCAAGAACTAGAGATGTTGTGACAGCTAACTCATCATCCACATCATCATTTTCAAAGGTTTGACTTGTTCAATGTATGTTTTAGCCACGACTTCAAAGTTTAGATATGTAAATTGAAAAAATGAATGAGATTATGTCTGTTTATACCGGTCATTACGTTTAAGTATAATCGTCGCACTTGAGCAAAATGCAGGTAATCTCATTCATGTATCCAACCATGGTTAGGGGTGGACACAAGACAACTACTTGCTATTTTTGGTATACTTACTACTTGACTTGCCTTATTTGGGTAATAGAAATTTGGACTTGTACTTGACTTGTTAAAAACGAGTACTTGAAATTTCACGTATTTACTATAAAGAAATACTTCCAAGTTATTTTCCCCCATTTTATAACTTAATACTTGTGAAATATTACCAGTTACTTGTAACTTATTTTAGATTAATTACAAATTACTTCAGAATTAATTGCAAGTTATTTGTTAATCAGTCTTTACTCACTTAAAATTTACTTTAATTTTTAATCCAATTGAGTTTTATTTTAGAAAATTATTATATATAGAATTTTGAAGGAGGGAAACTAGTAACAAGTAAAACACAAACGTGTATTGATATCTTTTTCAATACTTGATACTTAACTCATACTTGCAAATAATAAAATTGGGTTACATGTTATCCGGCTTGATCATAACAAGTACCTTCGTTTTCAAGCCTAGTACGGGTCTAGCAAATACAAACCGAGTAACGAGTAATTATACCCAACCGTAACTATGGTGCTAACTATTTAAAACTAGTTAGCTTCACTCCCCCCGCGCACCCGTGGGGGTTGAGTTATGGCAGTAGTTTGTTGAGCTCCATTTGTGAATACTCAGCTTTAAATGAAATTGTAGTTTTTATATCATGTTCAATATATATTTTTGTTGGAGAAGTGTTCGTCATGCCTGTTAAAGTCAGCTCCTACATTTTTTGGTGGATATGAATGGTGATATTTTCGGGTCACTTCGTTACACAGAAAAATACATAGTCGTAGGTCAATGTTATGCCATTATATAGTAGTATTAGGTGACGAACTATTTGATGTTTTGTAATCACATGGACCACTGCTCTCAGATACTTAAGCGTAGTTATTTCTTAAACATTCTTTCTATCACAGTTGTGAAGGTGTATTCAGGCATGTATATCTACGAGCACTTCTACTTGCGGCTTGACGAACCATTTGTATGGCTTGCTATACTCCCTCATCTTTTAGTTGCATCTGCAAGTTTTGTAAGCATATAGTCAGTTCTTCTAAATTCTAATCATCCAACTCCCCTTAGTTCTCATGGTTTCTTAGTTCTACTAAATTTATATATTTATGTTTGTAAATATATTCTAATATGAATAAAATGCTTCAAGGCTGATTCTTACTTAGCTTCCATAACACTATCCAAGTATGCAGCTTGTATGCTGTGAAGATGCAGCTAAGTCACTCCATGCATCAGTCAGGAAGTAGCTCTAACAGTGACACACGCGAGCAAAGTGTGAAGCACATCACGAAGAGCGAATGGGATGACTCGATTATGAGCTGGAGCTGATGTGGACGATCCAAGAAGTATGGCTGAGCTGGACATACATCTTGGAGACTATCAGAACGAAGATTTAATAAAGATTCTATGGATTTCTAAATCTAAGGGGCTTAGGGATTTTGTGTTTATCTCTAAGAAAATAAGGTTTATCTTCTTGAGGGTTTTGAGCTAACTAGGTTAGCGATCCTATCATATATAAATAGGAGAGCTTGCGCCGTGTATAGGGCAAGCGTTTCATAGAGAGAAAATTTATGAGAACTCAAGTGATTAAGTATAGATCATTGAGTTTGAGAGATTAGATTGAGAATAGGTGTTCTTGTGAGATCATAAAGGTCAATCTAATAAAAGCAAGTTTTCAGAACAAAAGTGTGTGTTACGTCTCATTACTCTAAAAAGCACATAGCCTTACGTTTTCAATTGGTATCAGAGCTACCACTCGTAGCTTTTAATTCGGGTGAGATCCTGCGGATGAAGATGGAAGGCTATCAAGAACCCTTGAACAGCACAAGAATAATTCTTGATGCAGGAAACTACGGCTTCTGGAAGTCAAGGATGAGATCACAGATCAAGGGAATCAATCCACTTGCTTGGAAAGTAGTCATGGAAACGAGGAAGGAACCCACGATCATGGATGAAAAATTGGGTTCCTCGGGTGATAATTGGGTTCGTGATAATGCAGTATTGAAAGCTGTCAGGTACAGTTGTGGTCCGAACTCCCCTCGTAGGTTGACAACTTGATTTCTCCGAGGTGCGCGAATGGTGTCTCCGTTATCTTCACTGTTAACGGTGTATTTCTCTCCTCTTTGGGAGATCGGTCGATTTCCTCGGCCGAGCTGGTTTTCCTGTGTTCATTTGATGTTATGTCACCGGCTGCGCCTTCAGTAACTCGAGCATGTCGTTATTGCTAGCTTTTGATTGGTTTTGAGTCGGTTCAGCTGATGGCGGTACTGAGGGTGCAGGTGGTTCTTGGCACGTGTCCTTTTGAGGTCACAGGGAGGGGTCGTCAATCCGTTTCCTGCATGTGTTCTAATCGTTTGTGAGCTGGTCAAAGCGGGTGTTGTCGCTCCGAGTTAGCTTGTCGACCAATGCTGTCAGGGTCTTGATGAGGGAGAAGATGTCCTGGTTTGAATGCTTGGAGTCTTGTTTGTCAGCTCGGCGTCTTGGTAGGTACTGGTTACCTCGCTGTGGTTTACCGGAGTATCGGTCGGTAAGAATGGTGAACATGCTCCGTCCATCGAGCTCGGGGAGCTCGGGCTCGGAAAGAGCGGGCCCGGATCATTGACTGAGAGCGATATTATTGAAAATTATTTCATTGATTTAAGTATTTATTGCATAATACATAAATTATTTTTTATTCCCAAACCAATCTCCTTCATCCGTCTCAGTCCAATTCTCGGTCATACGGTTCCAGTCTTGAACCGTAATCTATACTGGTCTTTCTCCCCCTTTTTCCATAAGTTTCAGCCGGCTCATTTTCGTTTTGAAAACCCTTCGAGCCATCCAATGGAATCCCGCCTCACTTGTCCGAGAATATCAGGTGTAAAATTGAAATAGTCCTTTAAAAAAATTTTAGTGATAGAAAATAATTGAAACATATAAAATAAAATAATGTATTTACCAGGAAATCGAAGATCCATGTGATTTTAAGACCTCTCGCAATATGCATGTTGGTCATAAAATTTCCGCACCAATGTCGTTTGATTACATCACTGATGACAGACTGAATTGCAGCATTAAAACTGAACCAAATGGTCCGACTTTCGAGGGACAAGTGTAAAATAGGAAGTCGGTCCCGAACCGGTGTTGCGATTACATGCTGAATGGTGGTTCGGTTTTCGGCAGATAAACGAACAACATCCAGGTTTAAAAATTTAAAGAATTTGAAAGGAGAATAATATAAGATATGAGGATGAAAAAGAGGAAATCAGAACTATATTTATAAATTGTATTCCGACTGCATAATTGTCAAATTTTCGTCGGGAACCAACCAATTAAAAATGTCTGCTTTAGGGAACAAACGCAAAGTAAATGCAGTTAATGAGTGTTTGACTCAAACATACCGATGGATTTTCGACGGATGAAAAAAACATGGTCGGAAATCCGTCGGTAAATTTCTGACGGATTTTCGACGAGATAGGGTTTAGGGTTTCTTTACGGTATGGCTTTTAGATTCTAAGGCTTCGGCACGTACGTTAGACTTAAATGACAAGGTTTATAGGTTCCTTATATATAAATGACCGATCGTTTGTGTTTTCGGTAAATCGAACGAGTGTCATATATAAGTTCTTCTTAAAAAACATTGTATACTAAGAAGCATATTTCGTCCGACATACTTGATTTCTTAAAACCATAGAGTACATGTTCAAAGAGAATGTAAGGGATGGAATGTGGTCTTAAAGACCCTTACTTTATATCCTCAGTTTTTTTTTCAATCGTTTGTTCATAATTTGAAACCTTATACCCTAAACCCTCGGTTGTACATCGGTAATATCCGACGGATTTTAAAATATACGTCGAAAATCTGTCGGATATGGCACCGCCTTTTCTTCCCCTCGGTTATCCATCGGAAAGTTTAAAAATAAAAGAAAAGCCCCTGTATCGAACCGTAACACGGAGAGATAAGTGCAGAGTATGAAACCATTGAGCTGAGTGTTACGTTAACGTTTATCATACAAACTAATACTGATATTGTGATATTTTTTTCGATTTGTTAAAAAATTAAAAACTTTGGAAAATATTAGAAAACTTATTTCAAAATTAAATGTAATATTTTTAAGTTATTTTTTCAAAATATTTTGTATTTTAGATCTAAACTTCATCGCTTCTGAGTCGTAGTCTGATGAAATTGAATCGATGTTGTTATCAAGTTCACCTCTCTCTTCTTCTGAATCTGAATAAAGAATGACGTCTCCAAACTGACTAAAATAAACGACTAGATTAACTTCTAGGGATTCTTCTACATGAGCTATATAATCACTTCCGCTTGTTTGTAATGGAGCATGTTCCTCTACTCTGTAGGCTCTTCCTCGGGGTTAATTTTAGGAACTGTGATCCATGGGTTTTTCTTTTATGTTTTCTGAGAGTGAGGTATATAAGACACCTGCATCAAATGAAATATAATTTATATGGTAAATTAAAAACACAGGAAAATTAAGTTTTTAGCTAGATTACTAAAAATGTAAAGTCGATCCCTAACCTGATCTGCTTATGAACCCATAATGAAAGGATCATATTTCCGAAGCTTTTTAGTCGAATGGAGAGACATCACTCCAAACTCATCGATGGTGACATATTGGCTAATAATCGGGTTATACCAATCACAAAAAGACCACACTGTGATATGCGGTTGTTCTGGTAGAGCCTTCTTTATGCACCTTAAACGTATATCCCCTTGTGAAATATCTTGGATAAGACTTTGTATTATAGTGGAGGCCCTTGACTATGTCTATCAACCAATCATCGGGCATGCATCCATTTCTTAATTCATTTAAGTATTACACGCAAGAATTAATAAAATTATCCAATTGTCGCCGTTGAATAACACTTAAAAATAAAATCTTACATAAAATTGTAACAAAATGGAAAAGTCTTTTTGTTTATGCTCTTCACGCTCGTCCTCAGTCAGTTTTGGATGATAATGTCGTAGAGCGTCTATGTATAACCTATGAGAAGTAAATTCTCATTAGTACACTTATTATTAAACTTACTTGCCAATATAATAACAAACATAATTTAAACTATATACCTCTCATATTCGATGACTTCGTCGCAATTGGTGAGAATATACGTGTGCAGGTGTGCATTCTCATGGGATGTCAGTTGCTCCACATGTGATTGTTTGCCTAACCACCAACTTGTTGAAAAAATTTGGGTACCGTTGACGGATAAATTGGCTTCTCGCCTCTATCATCATTTCGAGATGTGTGTCGACTCTTTGTACGTACTTGCGCTGGGAAGTAATCGCTGGAAAAGGTCGCAGTCTCTTCATTGTTATATTGAGCCTCAGCAAAACCCTCCACTTTAGCGGGGTTCTTCACCTTCTTTTTAAGGTGGAACATATAGCACTCCAAAGGATATCCACCTATATTGTACCGGACCACCAAGTCTATCTTCTCCAGGGAGATGAATGGGCAAATTATCCATAATATCAAAGAAAGACGGTGGAAATATCTTCTCTAGATTGCATAAGAACTTATGAATGTTTTCCTCCAAATTTCTGATGCCGTCAAATGTAAGTGCCCTAGTGAATATGTCCCTGAAAAAGCTCCAACCGCTGTGATTTCTTTATGAACATATTTTGGAAGGAGATGAGCAAATGCAAATGGTAGGAGTTGTTGCATCACAACATGACATGGCTCTTCATTCCGATAACATTTCCTCCATCAGTGTCAACACAGTTACTCAAGTTTGAAGCGTAACTGTCAGAGAATTTAACTCGTCGCATAGTCCAATAAAAAAACACTTCCTTTGATTACGAGTCTATTCAATATGCTGTAATTGGAAATTTCCCGTTCTTCTGAAGATGAAGTTAAGGCCGAGAACAAATTTTTGGAAAATCAAGCCTAGACTTCAAGTTATCTTTCGTCTTCCCTTGCACATTAATAAAATTGTTCATGATGTTATCAAAGAAGTTTTTCTCAATGTGAATGACATCAAGATTATGCCGTAGGAGTTGGTCATTCCAATATGTGAAATCCCAGAAAATGCTTTTCTTGTGCCAGTTGTGGGATAAACCAGCTGCATATACATTTTCGTGCCCATTTCCACCGCAATCCGGAATTCTCAACGCACCAAAGGTTCCTAAGAGCCCCAAGGTAACCAAACCACTGTCTTGGGGAGGAGGATCATCGAGCACTTTTATCTTCTTTGTAAAAAGTTTTTTGTTTCCTTGATATGGATGATCATGCGGTAGAAATATTCTATGACAATCAAACCAACATGATTTACGTCCATTCTTCAACTTGAATGCATCAGTTTTTTCTTTACAATAAGGACATGTTAACCTCTCATGCGCAGTCCGTCAATATAAAATACCATAATCCGGGAAATCGTTAATGTCCACATTAGTACATCCCACATCTGAAAAAAATTATTGCACGAGACATCGTATGCTTCAACACCGGGCGCCCATAACATTTGCAACTCATATATCAATGGATGCAAGAATATTTCAAGTGATCTTCTTGGATGCTCTGGTCCGGAAACGAGTACAGGGAGGAAAAGAAACTCTCAACGCATGCACATATATGGCGGTAGGTTATAAAGAGTTTGAATCACTGGCCACAACGAATATTGTTTCCCATGCCTCCCAAATTGGTTGAAACCATTTGTGCATAATCCGAGGTACACATTACGTGGCTCATACACATTAACATATCTATTAACGGTTACATTGAAACGACAACTAACCGACGGATTACCGATGAAAAAATGGATTCCATCGATATTCCGTCAGAAATTACCGACGGAGAGCAAACCGATTAAGGGAAGACAATGTGTATTTATACAAGAGTTGAGTAATTACCCAATTATGATAGTAATAAAAGTTGAAAAAATCTTACTATGATCAAATGTTTTGTTTTTGCCAAAGAATATTATTAATGTTGGATGGATGACAAAGACCTTATACTAAATTGGACAACACGCTTTATTTAAAATAAATCTTCATAATAAATTTGTATTGGAGGCATGCATAATTTATTTTAAAAAAATCATGCGTAATTCACTTTAAATTATTTTCCTGTTTTTGTCCATTATTAAAAGCTAAAATATTTGAATTTAAATCATTATTATTTAAATAATAATATATTAAATAGGAAAATATTTGTATGTTATTAAATTTTATTAATCCGAGTAAATATGGTAAATAAGATTTTTTGTGAAACATATAAAAGTTTGGTTTTTAATTTTACTTTTTCTAGCTTTTTCATCTGAGTTCTTATTAATCAATTGAGATCCGATGCAAAACAAACATTTTAACGACCACAAAAATTAGTTACGTTCTTTGTATTTTGTTATAAAAAAAAACACTTTTGTTTTGGTCTAAATCTTTTACTTCATTAACAATGGAGAGTATAACAGCACTTACAGCAAGTTTTGCGATGGAGTAGGCTACAATATTTTTGATATCGGGATAAAATCAAAGCAAATTTCTGGGGAAAAAAAACATAGCTAGTTATATTTCATGGAGTATTATCTTAATGATTTGGAGACTCCAATGATAGTTCGAATTAGGGTTTGGAAGTCTGATTCAACGAGAATCCCTTGTCAATTGTTTGATAGAGGAAATTTGTGATTATTTTGGTATCCACACTATTCAAAATTATTCACATTATCCAGAAAACAAAATTGAGTTACCCTAAAAATATCCGAAAATGCAATATCCAAAAAATTGGTTGAAGTCTACAAAATAATTAATTTTTGAAAAATGTAACTAATGTGTTTTGAATATTTCGGGTTTTCGGATATTTGATTTATAACTTATTGTTTGGATGTTAAATATAATTTAAGTATTTTAGTTATTTTAGATTTAAATATTTTTTTTAATTATATATTATCTTTTGGATACAAAAATAATCATTTGGCATTTGGTTTACTACCGGTTCCGTTCATATACCCAAAATATTTTAAAAAGATCTATTCAGAATTTTTGTTTTATATGATTCATGTTTAGTTCAGATAATTTTGATTCAGTACGGTTTAATGTTTTGATTTCAGGTAATTTGGCACGACCTAAAAGGGAGAAACCAGTTTCTATTATAATAAAATTATCTAGCGTAGAATATATTTACTATCTTTATATTAATTGAGAAATATTTTTGTTTTTATATTCATTCTCAAAACGGTTGATTACTAATTTACCATTAATGAAATTAAACGAATTACTATGTTAACCTTAATTTATATTGATAATTTTATTATATTTTTAATTTTTATTATGAAAATATACATAATTCTGGATTAAGAAAATGAGATAATAAATAAATTTTTGTGAAATTTTTACTTAAATTTTTATTTTGGAGATATACATAATCTTGAATAAAAAAATAAAAAAGTAAGATGAATGATAAATATGAAAAGACTTATAAAGATTTTTAATTTTATTTTAGAGATATACATAACCTTCAATATAAAAATGATAAATATGAAAATGTTTATGAATATTTTAAATATTAATAAATATTATTTTTGATTTTATATAGTAAATTCATATTATAATTTATTTTATTACTACTAATTTTATTTATAATAAATTATAAAATTAAATATAATAGTAGATGTATGTTTAATTATAAATAGTCTCAAATAAACTTTTATAGCATTATTATTTTTAAAAATTAATTTGATAAAAAAATTATTTTTAAAAAATTTATGTTAAAAAACTATTTGTGTTCGTATATGGGACAAGCGAATCATACTAGTCTATACTATTAAAGCAGAAGTACAAAATAGAAATTACCCTCTCTTTTCATTTATTTACAATGAATGCCACTATAATTTATAATTAACTAATTACATTGTTAAGGCTATTTAGTATTTAAAAAATACAAAGCATCCGATTTTTTTCTCTCTCTTTTGGCATTAAAGAGTCTATATTTTAGGAACAAAATATTAAAACAATAAAGATTACACTAGATAATATCATGTGATGCGCATAAGGGTAGTGTTTTCTCGGAGTCTTGAACTCATTTTCTTTCAAAGATCCTTCGTAGGTATTAAGCATCTTAATTTCTAGATTTCTGGGTTCTGGTTTTGTTTAATTTTTACTGACTTAAGAGTTCTTGTGTTTTCCTTTTAAGTGTTTGATTTAGATTGAAAGGTTTTGCTTTTCTTAACTGTGTCTTTCAGGATTCGAATATTTAATGTAGCACCTTCTTCGCTTGGTGCCTCACTAAACTAGAATATCAATTGGTGCTTTAAATAATCAGGATTGATTTATATTAATAAATTCCAATGTTTAATCAAACGATATTCCACATGAGATGTGTTTTCAGGCTTCTTTGGCATCACTAAGCTTTCTTCTGTAGCTGATGCAAATGACAATGGAGATGAGGATGAGAAGAAATACGTGAAAGACACATAATTATAGATATTTTTATTTCTTGATATAGCATTATTTTCACAATACTTGGATTTGGATGCATAATAAAAATCAAAGTACTATGATTTTGTATCATACAAGATCAAAATGAAAAAAATAAATAAATAAACAAAAGTTTCTTCTGTATTTTTATATTTTCGTATTTATGATACTAATTTAATCTATAAATAATTAAAATTCTGTATTTTGTATTTTAAATTATAAGCCTAAACGGGTTTAAACGGCTATGTGTTATTTAGGGCGGAATTAAATAGCTGGGTCTAAACGGATCATAAATAAGTCAAGTCTAAATGGGCCGGGTCTAAACGGATTAGACATACCTGTTTAATATCTCTACTACTCCTAATAAATTTTAGAAAAGCAAAACCTAAATAATAATCTTTTTTACTAAAATCATTTTTGCAAGAAAAAAATTATGCTACCAAATATCACTCTTACATGGTCAAAGATCCTAAAGTTACTAGAAAAATAAATAGAGTTGATATTACTATAGCTTTTTAAAAAAAAACTCTTATGACTTGTGGGAACATGTTGAAATTTTGAAAGTGGCGGTAAAATAAATTAACCTAACGATAGAGAGTTAATTTGTTCGTATTTATGATATTAATTTAAAATATAAATAATTAAATTTCTGTATTTTTGTACTTTAAATCTATAAACAACCCTAAACAGGTTTAAGCGGCCACATGTTACTTATGAAGGATTTAAACAGATGGGTCTAAACAGATCATAAATATACCAAATCTAAATGGGCCGGATCTAAACGGGTTACACTATCTGTTTTAACATCTCTATTAAACTAATAAATTTTCAAAAAGCGAACCCCAAATAATATTTTTTTACCAAAATCATTTTTTCAAGAAAAAAAATTGTGCCACCAAGTATCACTCTCACATGGTCATAGATCCTAAGATTACTAAAAAAGAAGTAGAGTTAATATTACTATAGCTTGTTTAAACACTTTTGAATTCTGGAAACATGTTAAAATTTTGAAACTAACGACGACCATGAGTAATACTTGGTGGTTTAGACAGTAGAATAATGAATGTTCAGAAAAAACTATTTGATATAAGAGATGGTAAAATAAATGAGCCTAATCACAAAGAGATTTTAATAAACATTTCAAGTTGATGCAGTTTACAAAAAGAGTTTGTTGATCCGAGTGATCCAACTTTTTATCAAGATGAAGTTATCTTATATCTCATTAATGAAGATGTTGACAATGTTCGAAATTATAGATTACTAACGAAGATAATAATATGGTTAGTGATTATATGTTATTTTTGTTACCATGTATTAATCTTCTTTATTCTTAGTTGTTTGTACATTTTTATCATTTACTAAACAAATAAATAAGATTAAATGACAAAACAATTTCAGAAAACTATTTCACACTAGATAACAAAAATATAATTTAAAAATATTCTGAAATAGGATAAAATATTAAATCTGAGAAAACAAAATAACTATAAAAAATATAATTATAAAACCTCACAAAATGATCTCAAAATAAAAAGACGATAAAACAATTAAAATAAACTTAAAATAAACAAAAAAATATTTAAATAATTATTAATAGCAAAGAAATACATAATCTCTTAAAAACATTTCCCTCTCCAGTTTATATCTTTACGCAGATTTTAGCGTTAGTCCTCGAGCTGGAGGTATTCTGTGAGCCGGTTTCGAACAAGTGTAGGATCCCTCCTGCATATATATGGCATAATCCCCAAAATTAAATTCAGAAAATAAGGTCAAATCGTAAGTAACTAAAGCAAAACAAAGTGACGTAATTCATGTGTTTAGAGTACCCCTCGGTTGGTGTGAACATGATTGGAAATCCAGCCATCCGAAGAGTTTGATAACATCTGTATCCAAATGCGTTGGGAACCATAGCTGTGACACAATATAATCGAAAATATGTCAATATCATCTCTAAATAGCAAAGTAAATATATGGATGACAATAGCTTGTTACACATACAACTTTCATTTGTAAGTAAGATTGGTAGCGATCCAGCAAGATTTGCAGCCACAGTACCGGATTGTATATGGTACAGGAAGTTTCTGCAAAATTGATTTAAGTTTCCATGTTTAAAAGGTATATGTGTAACTTAAGTTATAATAAAAAAAAAATATAATGAAGTGATATTAGGGTTTGAAAAGCCTACCTCCAGGCAGGAAGCCAGCCATTGATCCCCACAACAACGTTTAATCCCATATTGGCCATCCCTCCAGCGGCATAACCACTCGCAAAGTAGAGAGCTTGCGCTGCACCCACGCCAATACCTCCTACTCCTTTCTTAACTATCAAAATCAAGTATTATATTAATTAGTAACACTTGATATATAAATTTGGTGCATATTATATAGTCTAAACGTTGCATGTTAGGTGTAGATGATTTCGGCTGATTACCATCTTCTGGTTCATTACACAAAAGGTTAGCCACAAACGCAGCTGTAGTATTGATAGAAACCAAATCATCTTGCATGTTCTCAGAAACTTGTGTGACGTCACTCCCTAGTTCACACAACAGATTGTAAATACAGTCTTATTATATAGTTTTGAATTATAAGTGTTAGAAGTCATAATGTAACTTGAAGTTTAAAGCTAAATGATCTTACAAGCAGTGGTTTCCGCTCCACCCAAAAGAGAGACGGGACGTGTAGGAGCCGTAGGACAAATCCATTTTATCTATGCATAGCAACCATAAATTTCAGAAACTTAGACCAATTTTCCCTTTGGCTATAAATAATCAGATTTATGGAAAAACATGTTCATGGATCTGTACATTTGGAAGGTTCAAGTTTCTCACAAACCGAGCTGAGCTGCAAAACGAATTAACATATATTTGGTAAGAAACCAACTAAAGAATCATATGTAAAAATGCAAAATAAAGCATGCGGGAGTGTTACTCAAGGCCATTTTCCCCGATGTCGTGTAACCAAACTATTGTGGCCTTGTGGATTCCTGTAGGCTTAATAAGTTTAGTGTTGCCATATGCAATCCCATTATCTGCAAATATTTTCACAAGACACAAATTCATTATAGTCAGTTCCATCGATAACTTTGATCATAACTACAGTCGAAGTATAAGCAATCAACAATAATAAAAAAGAGCATACTAAAATCCATGTTCGAAAGACGAGAATAGCTTCTTATTTTTTCAAGGATTTTTTTTCTTCTTTTTCCAGAAGTAAAGATAGGAAATGTCTAGATTTCTTAGGATCTTTTATATAGGATTTACAAGTTTATACAATATGGAAATTTACTTGTCTAGCAAGTTTCCACAAAATGGAAACGTTTATACAAACTTTTACTTGTCTAGCAAGTTTTCACAAATTGGAAATTTACTTATCTAGCAAGTTTCCACAAATTGGAAAATTTCTCTTCCATATCTTTATGGGCTTAACACATTCTTTTTCACACAAACACATTTTAGTAAAGCCCATGTCTTAACATGTCTTTATTAAATAATTGTTAAAACAATCCCCCACATGAAATGACTCTAAACATATGCAGATGCAACTATCTAGACTGACTTAGAAACATAAGCAATCAACAATAAAAAAGCATACTAAAATCCATGTTCTAAAGACGAGAAGAGCTTCTTATTTATTCAATGATATTTTTTTCTTCTTTTTCCAAAGGATTTTTGCTGTAGTATAAAGATAGGGAATGTAAAGTAACATTTTGTGTTTTTATAACCAAAAGTGTGTTAGGAGAGAAAATCTTTGTATTAAAAGCTGGATGCATGAAAAAGAAATCTCGGTGTTGAAAATTGATTGCATGAGTAAAATCTTATTATTAAAAGTTAGATGATATCTTAATAGTGTGCATAGGCGAATCTAAAATAAAATTATATTAGACTCATTAATTATTATACTAAAATTCAATTTTTGGATGATAAATAGTTTTTTTTTGTCAGAGAAAATGATGATAAATAGTCATGCTTAGTTTCCGGGGGAAAATGAAGCGCATAAGTACCAAAAAATTTAATTGGATGGAACATAATGCATGGGTCATAACGTTATACTTGAGACCGAATAGAGATTGAGTGGTCAAATTATTCAGTAGTTAAACCGATAACTATCTCACTCAAACTTTTCTGTGTACCATGTTATATGGAGTAGACGATGTTAAAGAATGACTGGTAACCAACGCGGAGTTAGCTCAACTGGTAAAGAAGTGTTAGTAACCCCCCCGAAAGTGTGTATTTTAGTAAAAAGAAAGCGCACATGTTGGAACAACATAAGTGGTGTTGGAACAGTTGTCGAATATCAAACTAACAAAGTGTTTGATATTTCCATGAGAAGATACGTTGTCACAGGATAGAGAGAGCATCTTAGAGTCTTCTCACACAAGAGCATG
The DNA here is from genome assembly GCA_030180135.1 of Orychophragmus violaceus. NCBI lineage: Eukaryota > Viridiplantae > Streptophyta > Magnoliopsida > Brassicales > Brassicaceae > Orychophragmus > Orychophragmus violaceus. Next base: position 88,583,009 of record CM058229.1, on the reverse strand, counting down.
CGTGGATTAAAGAAGAAAAGAAGATGCCTTTTGTTTCTTGATTAGAATAAAGAAGAAAAAGAGTAAAGAGTGTGGAAGAGTGTGAGTGGTCAAAGATAAAGCTCTTGTCTCCTTGTCTTGGATACAAAGGAGAGAGAAGAGGCTTTCTTGTTCACTACCCTCATCGAAATACACCTGCAAAGAAAGAGAGAACAAAGGTTTTTAAGTTAGAAAAAAACTTAAGAAACGTTTTGGTTAGAACTTGATTTGATAAATACTTCAAGGTTTTAATCCTTCATCTTTGTGAGAGTGAGAGTTAGAAATACTAGGTCACAAGCTGAGAAGTGTGTTAAGCTGTGTGTAAAACCTAAATAAGAGTGTGTAATCATCTTATATATTTCTAAGCTATAAGAAAACTCGGTGCGCCGGAGTTTTGAGAACGTTGTCGTGTTCATCTGCTTTTTCATCCCCCAGATATGAGTTCGATCCACGTTGGGAGGAATCCTCTCTTCTAAGGAAAGTGAATTTAATCCTGTTTGAGTCCCGCTCTGAGGAGACATACGGGCCCACGAACCCTGAACCTCTTGGTATTCAAAATAGAAATAAATAAATAAATAAAAATAAAGAATGACTGATCATACAGGAAAATCAACGTAAATCCATCCGGAGAGAAGAATCCAAGACTCGACATACGGGTTTAGGTATCAGAGACCTATGTTAGATATTATGCTCTCACTCTTGAGACAGACATTGTCTATTCATGTATCGGAATCACATTATATTCATGCCTAAACTTTGATCAAATGCGATGATTAGTATATGCATGAACTTATTGACCATGCATAGTGCATAAAGATACATAAACTCAATTATGTTTTCATTTACGTACTTAAACTTTGAAGTTGTGGCTAATACATACATCGACTAAATCAAACCATTGAGAATGATAAGGTCAGCTGCCACAACATTTCTAAATGTTGAGTCATTTGTCACATCAGATGTTCCACCATCAATAAATTTTTCAAATCTAAATATATTAAAATAATTTCAAAAAAATCAAATTGTATATATATTTTTTGTGTGTATAATCTAAAATATAAAAATTTATTTGCCTTTAATATTTAACGTTTTCATTTACTTCACGTGAATTCAAAAACAAAAAAATTTAGAGAAATATAAGTAGAAAAGAATGGTAAAATGTGTATACTTTCACGGAAACATTATGTACCCCACAAAAGGAGAGCTCCAATACCAATCTTTTTGAATTCAAAGGTAATCTAAAAACTTCTTACAAACGGGATTTTCCCAGGAAACCCAACCATAAACTCTTCCTTACATATACTATAACACATCATCCCCTTATTGCCGTTCTCCTTCTTATATCTTTTGAACCCACCCAAATATAGATCAAAGTAAAAAGTGCTTAGATTAATTTAGAATTCAAAAGAAATGGACCGAAGCACTATTCTTTGGGATATTGAATGATTTCAAAAAATTGACTACCACCCTTTTCCACATACGTTTTTCCAAAACAAATTATTTGAAATTCACGTTGAGTAAATTAGAAACATTAAATACTAAATCTAAATATAACTAAAATTATTAGAATCATACATTTCACACACAAAAACTATATAAAAAGTTTTGAAATATTTTTAAAAATTAATTTTTATATATGTTTTTTAAATTATTGATGATGTGGTAGGTGACTCAAGAACTAGAGATGTTGTGACAGCTAACTCATCATCCACATCATCATTTTCAAATGTTTGACTTGTTCAATGTATGTTTTAGCCACGACTTCAAAGTTTAGATATGTAAATTGAAAAAATGAATGAGATTATGTATGTTTATACCGGTCATTAAGTTTAAGTATAATCGTCGCACTTGAGCAAAATTCAGGTAATCTCATTCATGTATCCAACTATGGTTAGGGGTGGACACAAGACAACTACTTGCTATTTTTTGTATACTTACTACTTGACTTGCCTTATTTGGGTAATAGAAATTTTGACTTGTACTTGACTTGTTAAAAAACGAGTACTTGAAATTTCACGTATTTACTATAAAGAAATACTTGCAAGTTGTTTTCCCCCATTTTACAACTTAATACTTGTGAAATATTATCAGTTACTTGTAAGTTATTTTAGATTAATTACAAATTACTTCAGAATTAATTGCAAGTTATTTGTTAATCAGTCTTTACTCACTTAAAATTTACTTTAATTTTTAATCTAATTGAATTTTATTTTAGTATATAGATTTTTGAAGGAGGGAAATTAGTAACAAGTAAAACACAACGTGTATTGATATCTTTTTCAATACTTGATACTTAACTCATACTTGCAAATAATAAAATTGGGTTACTTGTTATCCGGCTTGATCATAACAAGTACCTTCGTTTTCAAGCGTAGTACGGGTCTAGCAAATACAAACCGAGTAACGAGTAATTATACCCAAACGTAACTATGGTGCTAATTATTTAAAACTAGTTAGCTTCACTCCCCCCGTGCACCCGTGTGGGTTGAGTTATGGCAGTAGTTTGTTGAGCTCCATTTGTGAATACTCAGCTTTAAATGAAATTGTAGTTTTTATATCATGTTTAATACATATTTTTGTTGGAGAAGTGTTCGTCATGCCTGTTAAAGTCAGCTCCTACATTTTTTGGTGGATACGAATGGTGATATTTTCGGGTCACTTCGTAACACAGAAAAATACATAGTCGTAGGTCAATGTTATGCCATTATATAGTAGTATTAGGTGACGAACTATTTGATGTTTTGTAATCACATGGACCACTGCTCTCAGTTACTTAAGCGTAGTTATTTCTTAAACATTCTTTCTATCAGAGTTGTGAAGGTGTATTCAGGCATGTATATCTACGAGCACTTCTACTTGCGGCTTGACGAACCATTTGTATGGCTTGCTATACTCCCTCATCTTTCAGTTGCATCTACAAGTTTTGTAAGCATATAGTCAGTACTTCTAAATTCTAATCATCCAACTCCCCTTAGTTCTCATGGTTTCTTAGTTCTACTAAATTTATATATTTATGTTTGTAAATATCTTCTAATGTAAATAAAATGCTTCAAGGCTGATTCTTACTTAGCTTCCATAACACTATCCAAGTGTGCAGCTTGTATGCTGTGAAGATGCAGCTAAGTCACTCCATGCATCAGTCAGGAAGTAGCTCAAACAGTGACACACGCGAGCAAAGTGTGAAGCACATAACGAAGAGCGAATGGGATGACTCGATTATGAGCTGGAGCTGATGTGGACGATCCGAGAAGTATGGCTGAGCTGGACATACATATTGGAGAGTATCAGAACGAAGATTTAATAAAGATTCAATGGATTCCTAAATCTAAGGGGCTTAGGGATTTTGTGTTTATCTCTATGAAAATAAGGTTTATCTTCTTGAGGGTTTTGAGCTAACTAGGTTAGCGATCCTATCATATATAAATAGGAGAGCTTGCGCCGTGTATAGGGCAAGCGTTTCATAGAGAGAAAATTTATGAGAACTCAAGTGATTAAGTATAGATCATTGAGCTTGAGATATTAGATTGAGAATAGGTGTTCTTGTGAGATCATAAAGGTCAATCTAATAAAAGCAAGTTTTCAGAACAAAAGTGTGTGTTACGTCTCATTACTCTAAAAGGCACATAGCCTTACGTTTTCAATTGGTATCAGAGCTACCACTCATAGCTTTTAATTCTGGTGAGATCCTGCGGATGAAGATGGAAGGCTATCAAGAACTCTTGAACAGCACAAGAATCATTCTTGATGCAGGAAACTACGGCTTCTGGAAGTCAAGGATGAGTGAAGGATTCGTTTAGTATTTCCTGGTTCAATTATCAGATTAATTGATCCTACTAAACATGCCAGATCTAGGTTCTCTTGTTAGAATCAAAAAGGATCTCACCTGTTACCTTGTTTTGCAGCGGAAAGAGGAGGTACGGGTCAGAGATCAGCAGAACCACCAAGAGATAGCTCCTCCAAAGGCTCACACACGCACGCACAGGAAATAGGCTGCTAGACCAGCTGTTGGGAGGCGCAGAGAAAGAGAGAGGGAGGCGCAGATGGCTTGAGAAAAAAAAAAGAGCTAGGGCAAGTTTTATTTATTAAAACCCTTGTCCAGTTCTTATGGGCTTTTGGGCCCAATTCTCAGTCTGATTAAATCCCTTAGATTTAATCAGGCCCTTTAGTCTCTCTAAGTACAGTAAATGCCTAGCACTTTTACCGTACTTCTGCTAAACCGTTCCTACACATTTTCCTGTTAGCTTAGGCGTGTGACCCATATGGGATCATATAATAAAGGCAATAAATCCAAGATTTATAGATCATGAGCGGACTCTAGCAAGCCATCATGACCCCCAGTATTATATGACTTATGTCTGATCATTGACATACTCTTACTTTCTAGAGACAGTACAGAGATTACTGGACATAATTCCAACAATCTCCCACTTGAACTGGAATCTCTGTATTCATAATCCTTTTGTCTCAATATCTCGATTAGTCATAAGGCAAGATTAGTGTCATCCTTATAAAGCCTAATCTTGTTCATCGGACTCTGATTTGATACTGACAATCCAAACGACTCGGGAAAGTCCGTTTGAGCATGGCCATGCATTTTCCAGTATTCAAATCTCCGATTGGCCTAGAGATATTCACTCCATTTATATTGGAGGGACAAATCCCGTCTTGTTCCATCACTGTAAACTACTCATTTCATAATACACCCAATCAAGGTCCTTATAACTATCGCTTAACGACAGCATTAGACAATGATCAAAGCGCATTAGTTCATGTGCAGTCACATGCATGCGAACTCAGGTCTAAGGACTATACTCTATAGTCGTAGTAAGAATCTCTTATGACACAGATATAAATATCCTGAAGAGTTCTTATAATCGGGTCTTGTCCGGTCGTATGTACCCCAACATACACCTATGTATTGACTTTGATGCCGTGCATCTATGACATCCTGAGACTTTGTCATAAGTCACATACCAATCTAGTCTCACGCGGTTGTTGGTGTTCCAATTTCAACAACCTTCGACTAGGGACATGATGATATAAGCCATCTATCAAATATAGGGTCTCATGATCAAGCTAAATGACTTTGATAACTCAAGATCAAGTCACTTACTTCGATGACCTATAAAATGGTTCATATCACTTTGGAACGATTATTTCATCACAGTTAAAATAATCTTGAAATAATAATTTCATTAAACATAAGAAAATGTTTTACAAGAACATATAAAATAACTAAATAAAGCCCTCAAACTCCCACTCAAATTTAGATTACATTTCAATGTTTCTAATGCCTACAGCTTCAGTTAGGAACTCGAGCTTAGGTCTTGGGAGCGGCTTTGTCAATGGATCAGCGACGTTATCATCTGTCTGAACTCGGCTGATCTTGACTTCCTTTCTATTAATGATGTCATGTATCAAGTGAAATCTTCTTAGCACATGCTTGGATTTCTGGTGTGATCTTGGTTCCTTTGCCTGAGCAATAGCACCATTGTTATCACAAAACAGTGCCAGAGGCTCAGCCGCATTTGGTATCACACCTAGTTCAATAATGAACTTTCGTATCCAAACAGCTTCCTTCGCTGCTTCCGAAGCGGCGATATATTCAGCTTCTATAGTGGAATCAGCAACGGTGTCTTGCTTGGAGCTTCTCCAACTGATTGCACCGCCATTCAGACAAAAGATATAACCGGACTGTGACCGGAAATCATCTTGGTCTGTCTGGAAACTTGCGTCCGTGAATCCACTGACTTCAAGCACATCACTTCCACCGTACACCAAGAACTGATCCTTAGTATGTCTTAGATACTTCAGGATATTCTTGACGGCAATCCAATGGTTTTCACCTGGATTTGACTGGTATCTACTCGTCATGCTCAATGCATAAGCAACATCAGGACGAGTACAGATCATGGCATACATGATAGATCCTATTGCAGATGCATAAGGAATATTCTTCATGCGCTCAAGCTCAGCAGCCGACGTAGGGCTCTGCTTCTTGCTTAGCGTTGTGCCATGTACCATTGGCGTGAAGCCCTTCTTGGAATCTGCCATGCTGAATCTATGCAGGACTTTGTCAATGTATGAATCTTGACACAAGCCTATCAGCCTTTTAGATCTATCCCGGTAGATCCTGATTCCAAGAACGTATGCGGCTTCACCCATGTCTTTCATGGAAAAACAACTTCCAAGCCAGTCCTTTACCGACTTCAGCATTGGAACGTCGTTTCCGAGAAGCAGTATGTCATCGACATACAGAATAAGAAATACTATCTTGCTCCCACTAGTTTTCTTATACACGCATTGTTCTTCTTCGTTTCTGATGAAGTCAAATTGCTTGATCGCTTCATCAAAACGAAGATTCCAGCTCCTCGATGCTTGCTTCAATCCATAAATGGATTTATGAAGCTTGCATACTTTCCCAGCATTCTTTGGATCTATGTAACCGTCAGGTTGTGTCATATACACATCCTCTTCCAGAATACCATTCAGGAAGGCGGTTTTTACGTCCATCTGCCAAATTTCATAATCATGAAAAGCTGCAGTTGCTAGTAGAATCCGAATAGATTTCATCATAGCCACTGGGGAATAGGTTTCATCATAATCCACACTGTGAACTTGTCTGAAACCTTTTGCCACCAACCTGGCTTTATAAATCTGGACATTTCCATCCACGTCAATCTTCTTCTTGAAGATCCATTTGCACTCGATGGCTTTTACACCAGCGGGTAAGTCAACCAACGAAAACACTTGGTTGACCGACATGGAGTCCATTTCGGAATCAGTGGCCTTACGCCACTTAGAGGAATCTGGGCCCATCATGGCTTGATTGAAGTTCGATGGTTCATCACCATCAATGATCAGAAGATCATGACAGTCAGTCACGAGAAATCCTTGATATCTCTCGGGTTCGTGACGGATCCTCCCGGATCTTCGAACTTCAGGTACTACAGGTTCAGGCTCTACAATTTCTTGTAGGTCCTCCTGCTGCTCTTCCTCATTAAGTTGAGCAGTATCCTGTTCATCTTGAATTTCTTCAAGCAGTACCTTACTCCCACTGTTTTTCTTAGAGAGAAACTCCCTCTCAAGAAAATTACAATCCCGGGCAACAAAGATCTTGTTCTCGGATCGTAGATAGAAGTAATAAGCCTTGGTTTCCTTCGGATAACCAATGAAGTAGCATTTATCAGACTTTGGTGTAAGCTTGTCAGAGATCAATCTCTTGACATAGGCTTCACAACCCCAAATTCTAAGATAAGACAGCACTGGAGCTTCTCCAGTCCATAATTCATATGGTGTCTTTGCTACTGCTTTTGATGGCGCTCTATTTAGAGTGAACACTGCTGTTAGCAGAGCATATCCCCAAAGGGATATTGGAAGGTCTGTGTGACTCATCATAGATCGAACCATATCCAATAAGGTCCGATTTCTCCTCTCAGACACACCATTCCATTGTGGTGTTCCAGGAGGAGTGAGTTGGGATACGATCCCACACTCTCTCAGATGATCACTGAATTCTTGGCTTAAGTATTCTCCTCCTCGGTCGGACCGAAGAGCCTTAATGCTTTTGCCAAGTTGGTTCTGTACTTCATTTTGGAATTCTCTGAATTTCTCAAACGATTCAGACTTATGTTTCATCAAATAAACATATCCATACCTACTGAAATCATCAGTGAAGGTAATGAAGTACTGATAGTTTCCTCTTGCATTTGTGGACATTGGGCCACACACATCAGTGTGTATCAAGCCCAATAAGTCACTGGCCCTCTCGTTAGGTTTATTAAAGGGGGCCCGCGTCATTTTGCCCATCATGCAGGATTCGCATTTCTCACATGACTCAAAGTCAAATGAGCCAAGAAGTCCATTCGAATGGAGCCTCTTAATGCGTTTCTCGCTGATGTGCCCTAAACGACAATGCCATAGAAACGTTCGGTTCTCCTCATTAGGTTTGAACCGTTTGGTATTAATGTTATAAATTGGCGCGGATTGATCAAGTATGTAAAGCCCATTCGTAAGAGGGGCACAACCATAGAACAAATTGTTGCGATTGAAGGAACATAATTTATTCTTAACTGAAAAATCATAACCTTCCAAATCCAACAAAGAAATTGAAATAATATTTCTGCTTATCGCAGGTACAAAATAACAATTATTGAGTTCTAAAACCAATCCCGAAGGTAAAGACAACAAGTATGTGCCTACAGCTAGTGCAGGAACTTTCGCTCCATTCCCAACTCGTAGCTCCACTTGTCCTTGCTTCAGCCTCCTACTGTTGCTGAGTGCCTGCATATTAGTACAAATATGAGCCCCACAACCAGTATCCATAACCCATGAGGTATTATCAGAAGTAGTTGTATTAACTTCTATAACAAAAATACCTGATGAAGAAGTCTCGAGAGTCTTCTTCTTCAATTCCTTTAGACCTTCCAGGAATTTCTTACATTCTCTCCTCCAATGCCCTGGTTCTTTACAGAACATGCAGATGTCAGTAGGCCCAGCCTTGGATTTGGGCTTGGGCTTTGGCGTGTCCTTGTCCGAGACTTGAACAGCCTTAGCCTTTCCCTTGTCCTTGGCAGAGGATTTCTTAAAGCCCTTGCCCTTTTGCACCATAAGCACATTGGGGTCCTTGGCTTTCCTCAAGTTGGGCTCTGCAGTCTTGAGCATTCCGTGAAGCTCAGGCAATGTCTTACTCAAGCCATGCATATTGAAGTTCAGGATGAACTGATCATAGCTTGCAGGTAAAGACTGCAGAACGATGTCGCAGGCAAGTTCCTGGCTGATAGGGCAGTCGAGTTTCTGAAGATGATCGAGATAACCCATCATCTTCAAGACATGAGGACTCACTGCCGCATTTGCAGCCAACTTACAGTCTAAGAGGTTCTTAACCGTCTGGAACCTCTCAGTCCTTGCCTGCTCCTGAAAAAGCGATTTCAGGCTTGCCATTATCTCGATGGGCGACAACACACTCTCGAACTGCATTTGCAGCTCAGCAGTCATGGTCGCCAACATCAGGCAATAGACATCATTTTCATCTGACGAATGCTTTTCCCAAGCATTATGCAGAGTCCTGGCGGCATTGTTAGGAGGCCTCTCGGGGAGGGGATCACGAAGGACATAATCCTTCTTCTCCTGCTTGAGGACCAGCCTCAAGTTCCTTGACCACGTCAGGAAGTTCGTTCCAGTCAGCTTCTCCTTCTCGAGAACAGACCGGATTGAGAATGTGTTTTGAGTGCTTGTAGTAGTCATAGCTGAAATATAAGATAAAAAGGTTATTAGTTAATATGTTCAATTTGATTAATCTTGCATTATATTCAATAACATTAGTTATCCTCAAAAGAACATAATGATTCCAAGATCCACATATAACTAAGATCAAAGTGGGCCACTGGCCATCACCCAACCTTAGCTTATATCGGTAAGCCCTATCTCGGCTAATTATATCCGTGATATAACTCTTGGTTGTGAATCTGGGCCCGAGGCCCAATCCACTCTGATGTCTCAAGGCCCGGGACTCCCGATGGCCTAGTCAAGAAAACCAGACTATACAGTCATGTAATCACTAATGTCTGGGACTCCCAATGACATTTATGAATCACAAACCGTCTTACCCACGCAAAAGTAGACACCCTCACACTGTAAGGCCATGAGTACGATTGAATGGGCTTCGACAGCTGACATAGACTGGACAAGACATCCAACGCTTGATATTGTTTGAGGTTTGTAGGTTATTAAAATTTTATCCCAAAATAGAAGATTACTATTTTTGGAAACTTTCCTTTTTGGGAAACCTACTAATTTTGGAAACTTTCTAAAATTGGAAACTTCCTAAAATTGGAAACTTTCTAAAATTGGAAACTTCCTAAAATCCAAAACATGCAAATCTAGAAACTTCTAATTTAAGAAACTTTCTAATTTCATATTTTGAAAACAGATTAATTTAAAATCGATTTTAATTTTTATATAAATAAATTTTAAATTAAATCTGAAGAAAAGACTCAAATAATTGGCCAAATTGTTTTAACTTCTTGGCCCGAGGCCCAAGAATTGGTCCATGTCCAAGACATAACCCAATTTCCCAATTAAATGACATAACCGGTCTGGTTCATTAAAATTGGTCTAACCAAAATTAATTACTACGATGACCACAATTGTCAACCGGTTATTTACTAAACCGGATTTTCTCAATTTATTTGGTCCAACCAAATCAAATTAGAAAACCACTGGTTTAGGCACTAAATCCAATTTTACGACATTGGATTTCTTATCCCGGTTTAACCAGAACTTAATAAATTTTATTAAGTCTGTTTATTAAACCGTGACGATTAAGATTTTTAATTGTCTTAAACCGAACCATCACAAAACAAAAACGAACCGACCATTAGGTCATGGCCGCAAGCATCACCGCGATCGTGAATGATCGGGACAGCCGCAAGCCTTACGATCGTGACGAGCTCGGCTTGTGATCGGGACGGGTCGATCGGGACGAGACGCGTCGTGAGCTGGACTCGATCGCATCGATCCATGCCATCGATCCGTGATCGATACATGCGATCGGCTCGCCGATCGGTTCATCACTCGCCGCGAGCATCATCGATCGGTATGACCACGCGATCGATCCATGATCGGTCCGTGCATCAAGCGATCCGCTCGGCCGACTCTCGGACGCATACCGATCCTTTAGCGATCGGTTCATGCGGTTTTAGTTTAGGTTTTAGGTTTTTAATTCCTTGTTTCTTAAGTATTTTCTCATCAATTCAAGCACAGATTGATTCAAATACTTCTAAACAACCTAAACATGATTCTAAACAAGAAATCCTAACAGAACCAATAGCTCTGATACCACTGAAGGATTCGTTTAGTATTTCCTGGTTCAATTATCAGATTAATTGATCCTACTAAACATGCCAGATCTAGGTTCTCTTGCTAGAATCATAAAGGATCTCACCTGTTACCTTGTTTTGCAGCGGAAAGAGGAGGTACGGGTCAGAGATCAGCAGAACCACCAAGAGATAGCTCCTCCAAAGGCTCACACACGCACGCACAGGAAATAGGCTGCTAGACCAGCTGTTGGGAGGCGCAGAGAAAGAGAGAGGGAGGCGCAGATGGCTTGAGAAAAAAAAAAGAGCTAGGGCAAGTTTTATTTATTAAAACCCTTGTCCAGTTCTTATGGGCTTTTGGGCCCAATTCTCAGTCTGATTAAATCCCTTAGATTTAATCAGGCCCTTTAGTCTCTCTTGAAGATGCAGCTGAGTCACTTCGTGTATCAGTCAAGGAGTAGCTCAAGAAGTAACACAGGCGGGAAACATTTGAAGAACAAACAAGGACATAGCGGATTAACTTGAAACCGCGTACTGGAGCTGAGGTGGACTACCCAAGATATGTGATGAGCTGGACATATATCTTGGAGGATATTCAAGACAAATATCCAATGCGAATAAGAAGAATCTCCTAAGATCCTAAAGTTGTTAGGGTTGTTAGGATTCTTGAAGATGCCGTAAGAGATAAGGTTTATCTCTTAAAGTGGTTTCGAGCTAACTAGGTTAGCAATCCCATTGAGTATAAATGGGAGAGTTTTGCGCCGTGTATAGGCAAGCTTTAAAAGAGAGAGAATTTGTGAGAACTCAAGTGATCAAGTATAGATCATTGAGTTTGAGAGATTAGATTGAGAGATAGTGTTCTTGTAAGATCATATTGTCAATCTAATAAAGCGCAAGTTTTCAGAATCGTTTTGAGTTGTATTACATCTTTCTGAAAACTACAATAGCCTTTCACTTTCATTTGGTATCAGAGCAACCACTCGTAGCTATCTATTCGGGTGAGATCCTGAGGAGAAAGATGGAAGGCTATCAAGAACTCTTGAACAGCACAAGAATCATTCTTGATGCTGGAAACTATGGGTTTTGGAAGTCAAGGATGAGGTCACAGATCAGGGGAATCAATCCATTAGCATGGAAGGCAGTGATGGAGACATGGAAGGAGCCCATGATCAAAGACGAAAAAGGCGTGGAAACACCCAAACCAGAAGAGAGTTGGACGGAAGAAGAAATAAAGAAATCCAAATACAACTCCAAGGCTCTGAGTGCAATTCATTGCAGTGTCTCCAAAAAGACTTTTGAGTTAATTCAAGGCTGTGAAACCGCAAAAGATGCATGGGACATTCTACAAACACACTTTGAAGGAACTCAAAAGGTCCAGAACTCAAGGAAAGATCTTCTGGCATCACGGTTTGAAAATCTGAAGATGGATGAGCATGAGTCTATTGCCGATTTCAGCGCTAAGCTAAGTTCACTAGCTCAAGAAGCTGCAACCCTTGGAAAGAAATACAAGGACAAGAAACTTGTCAAAAAGTTTCTAAGGTGTCTTCCAGCAAAATACATGCCATACAAATCAGCTCTAAGTGTGTCTCAAAACACAGAAGAACTTACCTTCGGAGAAGTGGTAGGTATGTTGCAAGCTCATGAATTGGAACTAGAAGGGATTAAGAAACCACGCAGCTTAGCTCTGACGGTGAATGAGACAAGCAAATCTGCGGTTAATGAAGAAGATCCACTGAGCTTGTTGGTTAGACGATTTGATCGAGCCTTGAAAAGAATAGAGCAAGGACAAGGGTCATCTCAGAAGAAGCCAAACAACTTCAGAAAACAAACCGAAGGAGACAAGTCTACTAGACGTGCAGATATCCAGTGTCATGAATGCAAAGGCTTTGGACACTATCGAACTGAATGTCCAACAGTCAAGAGGAGAGAAATCAAGTGCTTTGGGTGTCAAGGTCTTGGACATACTCAACTAGAATGCGTGAATGATCAAAAGAAAAGGAAAGAAAAATCTCTTCTGGCTGAGGAAGACACTGATGAAGACAGCACTGAAAGTGAAGATGAGCTGAACAACTTTGTAGCGTTTGTTGGAATCACTGAGTTTGACGAAGGAGAAGATGAGTCAGGATCTGATTCAGAACCTGACATAGATCTGGAAGAGGTAAGAGATACTCTAATCAAGATTGGAAAGGAAAATGGAGAATTGATTAAGAAAAAGTTACGTCTTGAAGCCATTGTAGAGTCTCTAAATCTTGAACTTATGACCGTAAAGAGACTAAGTGATGAGAGTGTGACCCTGATGAAGGAAAAGCTGAATCTTGCTGTAAAGGCCGACAGACTTGAACAAGAGTTAAAGGAGGAAAAAGAAACAACAGCTCGTTTGCAAGCAGAACTAACTCAACATCACAAGAAGATTCACATGCTTACGGGAAGTAAGCAACTAGACAAGATCTTAAGTGCAGGAAGGACTGAAAGAGGGTATAGAGGACTCGGATACTCAGGAAGGGGAATGAAGGAAGCCGAGAATATCAACTTTGTTTCAGGAGGCTACATGAATCAAGAATGCAAGGAAGCTTACGACAGGACAGATGGATGCTGGTACTGTGGAAAACCAGGACATATCAAAGCATACTGCAGAAGATTCAGGGAAAGAGTAAGTTGGCTGAGAAGACAAGGAATGTACTACTGGAATGGCTACAAGAATCAAATCTGGATCAAGAGAACTGATCTACATCAGACATCAAGGGATGCATCTACAAAAGTTGGTCTCGGATTCAGGTGCAACATGGCCTTTGTCTCGGATGAACAGGAAGAAACAACTCCATGGTATTTTGATAGTGGATGCTCCAGACACATGACTGGAGATCAAAAGAATCTTCAAAAGGTCAAATCAATCAAAGGAGGAAAAGTTACCTTTGGAGATGGAGGTCACGGAAACATCCTAGGTAAAGGGCAAACCAGTGAAACTGAGGTACCACAACTGATGAATGTTTACTTGGTGCAGGGACTCAAAGCGAATCTCATAAGCGTCAGCCAGTTATGTGATGAAGGACTGATGGTAATGTTCACACGCACTGAATGCAAGGGGATCAATGAACAGCAAGAAACTGTCATTCAAGGAGTCAGAACCGGCAACAATTGCTACATGTGGAGAAATACCATGAAGTGCTTCAATGCAAGAGATGAGTTGAATCTGTGGCATCAAAGACTAGGACATATGAATGTCCGAAATTTGACCACTCTTGTTAACAAGGAAATGGTGCGTGGAGTTCCTCATATAAAAGGATGTGACAAGATGGTGTGTGGTCCATGCAACCAGGGGAAGCAGGTTAAGGTGCAACACAAGAAGGTTCCTGACATTCAGTCTAAGGCAGCCCTTGACTTGGTACACATGGATCTAATGGGACCAATGCAAACCGAGAGTGTGGCAGGAAAACGATATGTGTTTGTATTGGTGGATGACTACACAAGGTTCACATGGGTAATGTTCATCAGAGAAAAGTCAGATACAGCGAGTAGCTTCAGGATCTGGGCACTTCAGTTGATCAATGAAAGAGGAGGTGTGAAACGAATTAGGAGTGATCATGGAGGAGAATTCCAAAATGATACAATGAGGATGTTCTGCGAAAACCATGGGATAAGTCATCAGTTTTCAGCACCAAGAACACCACAACAAAATGGTGTGGTGGAAAGAAAGAACAGGACACTTCAAGAGATGGCTAGAGCTATGCTGCATGGGAATGATGTACCAACAAAATTCTGGGCTGAAGCAATCAACACTGCGTGTTACGTCATCAATAGAGTGTATGTTCGGAAAGGATCCACAAAGACACCATATGAACTGTGGAAAGGAAAAACACCAAACCTGAGTTACTTCCATGTGTTTGGGTGCAAATGCTACATCCTAAATGATAAAGATCACCTTGGGAAGTTTGATTCAAGAAGCGATGAAGGAATGTTTCTGGGTTACTCAGGGAATAGTACAGCATTCAGGGTGTACAACAACAGAACATGCCTTATAATGGAGTCAGTTAATGTGGTATTTGATGACTACTCACTGACACAGTGCCAAGAAGGAAACCATGAAGGGGACTCTGATAACGAAGGAAGGAATGAAGTGACTAAAGAGATGAGGCATGTGACACAAGCTGATCTGAAGCAGAATGTAACTCAACCCAAGAAGGAGTTACAAGTTCCGCGGAATCATTCTGCCAAAGACATCATTGGAGAAGCAGAAGAGGAAAGAAAGACTAGAGGAGGACTGATGAAACTCAAGAACAAGTTGAAGACACCTATGAAAGTCAAAGAGCAATCCCCAGAACCGGTAAAAGTGAGCAAAGAACTGCATGTTCCTCGCAATCACTCTGTCGAAGACATAATCGGAAACGCAGAAGAAGAAAGAAAAACCAGAGGAGTCAAACTTGACTTTAAAGAAATGGTAAGGTTTGCTTGTTTTGTTTCCACTATTGAACCTAAAACTCATGTGCAGGCAATCGATGATGAATTCTGGATCGTGGCTATGCAACAAGAGCTGGAACAATTTGTCCGTAATGATGTTTGGGAGCTAGTTCCAAGACCAGAGCAAGGGAACATCGTTGGAACTAAGTGGATCTTCAAAAACAAGATTGATGAAGAAGGAGTTGTGGTCAGGAACAAAGCTAGATTGGTTGCTCAGGGATATTCTCAAATCGAAGGTGTGGACTTTGAAGAAACGTTTGCTCCTGTCGCAAGACTTGAGTCAATCAGATTGTTTTTAGGAATGGCCTGTATCATGAACTTTACAGTCTATCAAATGGATGTGAAAAGTGCCTTCTTAAACGGATTCCTTCAAGAAGAAGTATATGTAGAGCAGCCAAAAGGATTTGAAGATGCACTAAATCCTAAGCACGTGTACAAGCTAAACAAAGCTCTCTATGGTCTCAAACAAGCACCCAGAGCATGGTATGAAAGGTTGACGAGCTTCCTGTTGGATCAAGGTTACAATAGGGGGAGTGTGGACAAGACATTGTTTATTCTTGAACAAAGCAAGGAGATTCTGATGGTGAAAATATATGTAGATGATATCATCTTTGGTGGCACATCACAAAAACTGGTTGATGAGTTTGTCTCAAGTATGACAAAGGAGTTCGAGATGAGCATGGTTGGTGAGTTGAAGTATTTCCTAGGGCTACAGATTACGCAATCCAGAGAAGGAATATTCATATCACAGACAACCTATGCAAAGAATCTGCTCACTAAGTTCAAGATGGAACACTGCAAGGAGGCCAAAACACCTATGAGTACTACGGTCAAGATGACAAAAGATGATGAAGGAAAAGATGTGGAAGTCAGGACCTACAGAGGAATGATAGGAAGTCTGCTTTATCTCACTGCAAGCAGGCCGGATCTAACGTTCAGTGTTGGAGTATGCGCACGGTTTCAAGCCAAGCCCAAGCAGTCACATCTTGAAGCTGTCAAGAGAATCATCAGATATGTTAAAGGATCAGTGGGTTTGGGAATCTGGTATTCTAAAGGATCAAACAAAAGTCTAGTTGGATACTGCGATGCTGACTGGGCTGGGAGTGTTGACGACAGGAAGAGCACAAGTGGCGGGTGTTTCTTCTTGGGGAACAATCTTATTGCATGGATGAGCAAGAAGCAGAACTCAGTATCCCTATCTACAGCTGAAGCAGAGTACATCTCAATGGGAAGTTGTTGTGCACAACTCCTTTGGATGAAACAAATGTCTGCAGATTTTGGAATGGAGTCTGGAGTACTACTGGTTTATTGTGACAACAAAAGTGCCATAAGTATTTCAAAGAATCCAGTACAACACTCTAGAACCAAGCACATTGACATAAGGCACCACTTCATTCGGGAGTTAGTGGAGGAAAAACAGGTAATGATCGAACACATTGTCACTGAGTCTCAACTGGCTGATTTCTTCACAAAACCCCTTGATTTTACTCGATTTATCACCTTAAGAAATGCACTTGGTATTTGTGAAATATGATGGTTTGTGGAAGTGTGCAGAACTAGTACAGGCTGTAACTCAGGATGTACATCTAGCTCAGATTTAGTTTGGAGTCATACGTGAAGTGGAAAAGAGCTACCTACTATTCCGTCTTGTCAAACTCCAGTACAGGTTTCGTAGAAAGAGAGAGCAAAAAGATCAGGAAGAATCAGACTGAGCCAGTCAAGTCTTAAAACTAGCTCAACAAGTAATACAACAAAAAAAAAAAAAAGGAGAAAAAAAAAAAAGAGGGATCTGCTCTCTCCTACAGGATAAAGGTTGAAAACTGGCAAGACAAGATAAAGGAATAGGAGTGTGAAAGCTAGCCATGGATCTGTAGATGGCCAAATGCATGAATCAAGAAAAGCTAGTGTGCATTCTAGTACAAGCACTGGGTCAAAAAGGTACAAAATAATTCAAAAAGGTTTGTCAATACTGTTTCTTTTCAAAAGCCAGTTGATTCTTGTGAAAAATAGTGATCATCATACTCTGTGAAAAATTCCCACTTTAACTCTGGAACAAGCAGTGGATGCAGTTGATTTGGTATGTGTTAGACTACATTGTGTCTTGTGAAAGAATAATATGGTCGTTTGCAGTAAACCAGTTGGTACAAAAGAAATCAGGTTCGACCCAAAATCGAGACGGTCCAAAACCAAACCGGAAGAGCACTAGAAGACAAAAGATGAAAGATTGAAGGGTCTTATGTTCGCGGCAAAAGACATTACACACTTCTTGCTCATCACCGAAGAAAAAAAAAACCCTAAGAGAAACCAAAAGCGAAAACTCAATCCGTGGCTCCATGAGTTCCGAGAAGAACAATCCAGCTCAAATCGAGTCTCAGATGGAACATGCAACCGAGATTGAAGCTCAATCAACTCAATCTGCAACCCAAGAAAAGCTCGATTCGCTTGCGATCATCGCGTACAAGGAGTGGAATCCTTTTAACAAGATTGAAGCTTCAACTGAAATTCGTGGGACAACCGAGGGAGAAAAGGTACCTACGAAAGATACCGACTCTGAAGTCGTAACCGAAGCACCTGAGCAAGAAAGGACCAAAATCGGTGTAACTATCGAAGAACTTGAGTCGATAGTGAACGAGGCTCAGAAGACTCGTGGGGATGTTGCAAAGAAAGAAAAGAAGAACAACCCGTCCAGGCTTACAAGATCGAAGAGCAGAAAGAAGTCGGAAAGGAGCAGTGTGACAACAGGAGAAAGATCAAAAAGCCAAGAGAAGGAGAAGGCGATTGACATCTCTGATGAAGAAACAGAATCTGATGGATACGAGTCAGCAACTGGAATCTCGGTTCATGAACAGACAGAGAAAGCGACACGCTCACAGTCAAGAAAGAGGAAGCGTGCACCAGAGCAAAGGAAGACCCAAGTCAGAACATCCTTCGGAACTCCGATGATACCCAAGAAGATCAAGGTCTCAAAAACATTGGATCAGGAAAGGTACAAACTCTTTAAGAATAGGGGAATATTGCCTGAAAGATTGGTAGATATGAGTAAAGAGGATGAATGGGGGTATCTGAAACTGATCAAGGATAGTGATTTAGTATCAACTGTGACTGGGTTGATGGGATACATCAAGGAACATGTCTGTGAATTCTATGCTGCATTGCCTGGGGTGAAAGTAGAAGACTCAGTAGAGAAGATAGTTGTCTGGTTCAGAGGACACCCGTATGAACTCTCTCCGACTGCAATCAACGAGTCATTGGGACTTTCAGAACTGACTGAAGATGAAATCAGAGCAGACATTGAAGCTGACACCGAGAGTATGGAAACAGTGGCCACGGTTCTCAGTGAAGGAAAGACTGAATGGGAAGATCTCACTGCCACAGGACTCCCACCGTGTTATGCAGCCTTGAGTGTGCTTTCAGCATACAACTGGATTCCATCAACTCATAAGCACCATCTCTCAGAACAAAGAGCTAGGCTGATTTACAAGGTTGCTCAAGGAATAAAAACTGATGTTGGAAGAATGATCTTCAAGCAGATTCTATCCCTCGGAGTCACTAAGGATTCAGATTCACGGTGGTTAATGTTTCCAAGGATAATCACAGGACTTATGAAGGCTCAGCATGCACCTACGACTCTTAAGGGAGAGAAAGTCGTTGCTCCGATCTTCTACAAGAAGGACATACGCTCTGGTGAAGCATTTGTCAAGATCGAGGATTCCAAGTCTGCCAAGAAGAAAGCTATCAGAGCCAGTCCAAAGACACAGACACCGAGACGCACCAGCTCCAGCGCATCAGCTCCGAAAGCCTCAACTCACACAATGCAAGAGGTAGTGAATCTTGGATCAGTTCGTGTACCAGTTGGAAGCTGCAGCCCACGAGCAGCAAGAGAAGCCGTTGAGGATACCGCCAAAGCTCTCCAGACATTCTCTGAGGTGATCCAGCGACTTCTTCGTGTCATGCCAGGTAAGGTCTCTTCAAACTGTTAATCATCTTAGCTACTGACACTGTGTTTTTAACCTTGTGTGCTCTCAAGCAGGGGGAGAAGAGGATAGTGGCTAGAGTGTGTTACCAGATTGTGGGGGAGTGAGGGAAAAACCGTTTTGTTTTCGTTTTGTTGTCTAGTTTTTCCCTTCACTAAGAAACAAGTCGGATGTTATGGGGGAGTTTGTCTAAGTCTCTGTCTTGCTAAGACCTTATCATTTTGTATGACGGATTGCAAAAACCTTGGATGTAAAACTCTGGTTATGTTTTTGTTATGTTTTCCTAGAACAAGTGTTTTCGATGACAGATTTTCAGAATGCGACTTGTCTTTGCTTGTGTATAGTATTCTTGACCTTTTGCAGATACTTGAGAGACACACAATTTTAAAAAGGGGGAGATTGAAGATGCAGCTGAGTCACTTCGTGTATCAGTCAAGGAGTAGCTCAAGAAGTAACACAGGCGGGAAACATTTGAAGAACAAACAAGGACATAGCGGATTAACTTGAAACCGCGTACTGGAGCTGAGGTGGACTACCCAAGATATGTGATGAGCTGGACATATATCTTGGAGGATATTCAAGACAAATATCCAATGTGAATAAGAAGAATCTCCTAAGATCCTAAAGTTGTTAGGGTTGTTAGGATTCTTGAAGATGCCGTAAGAGATAAGGTTTATCTCTTAAAGTGGTTTCGAGCTAACTAGGTTAGCAATCCCATTGAGTATAAATGGGAGAGTTTTGCGCCGTGTATAGGCAAGCTTTAAAAGAGAGAGAATTTGTGAGAACTCAAGTGATCAAGTATAGATCATTGAGTTTGAGAGATTAGATTGAGAGATAGTGTTCTTGTAAGATCATATTGTCAATCTAATAAAGCGCAAGTTTTCAGAATCGTTTTGAGTTGTATTACATCTTTCTGAAAACTACAATAGCCTTGCACTTTCATCTCTAAGTACAGTAAATGCCTAGCACTTTTACCGTACTTCTGCTAAACCGTTCCTACACATTTTCCTGTTAGCTTAGGCGTGTGACCCATATGGGATCATATAATAAAGGCAATAAATCCAAGATTTATAGATCATGAGCGGACTCTAGCAAGCCATCATGACCCCCAGTATTATATGACTTATGTCTGATCATTGACATACTCTTACTTTCTAGAGACAGTACAGAGATTACTGGACATAATTCCAACAATGAGATCACAGATCAAGGGAATCAATCCACTTGCATGGAAAGCAGTCATGGAAACGTGGAAGGAACCCACGATCAAGGATGAAAAAGGAGGAGAAACGCCTAAACCAGAAGAGACTTGGACAGAAGAAGAGACAAAGAGATCAAAATAAAATTCTAAGGCTCTGAGTGCTATTCATTGTAGCGTCTCCAAGAAGACCTTTGAGCTGATTCAAGGCTGTGAAACACCAAAAGATGCATGGGATATACTTCAAACACACTTCGAAGGAACTCAAAAAGTGAAGAACTTTAGGAAAGATCTTCTGGCCTCTCGTTTTGAAAATCTGAAGATTGATGAACATGAGTCTATTGCTGACTTTAGTGCCAAGCTCAGCTCATTGTCTCAGGAAGCTGCAACTCTTGGGAAGAAGTATAAAGAAAAGAAGCTTGTAAAGAAATTCCTACGGTGCTTGCTGAAGGAATTTCTAGCAGTTCCTAAACCAATTAGGCAGCCCTAGGTATAAATTCCAAGCCTAGGATCTAGGGTTCATGTAATCGAATCATTGGGATCTCAGAATTACCTGGTGATTAGCAGCGGAAGGTTTGCAAGTAATCGATATCTAGAGCGCCTCAAATGCTGTGCCTCTACTGGTATCCACACGCACACAAACTGAACAGAAGGGATGCTAGTGCATATAGAGATCAGATCTCTCAAGAGGTTTCTATTTCTTTTATGGTGGTTGTGAACTAGGTTAGATTAGTGTTTAGGTCGACCATATATCTTATATATGTCGACTTAAACCACAACCGAATTAACCAACGATTAAACCAATTTTAATCTGGCAATTCGCGAGTTGTGTCGACCGACACACTTGATGTGTCGATCGACACTGCCCCAGAAAATTGGTATCGAATGCATATCAAATATGCATTCATCAGATCATTACATTAATGATCAACCTCGTCTTTAACGTCCAGTTTGCTTAGGTGTGTGACCCTGTAGGATCATATAACACTAGCAATGAGTTCTAAACTCATCGATCATAAGTGGCTTCTAGCAAAGCATTATGACTACCTAGTATTATATGATTGTCTCATCTCGACAATACGACTTTCACTTAGAGCAAGTACAATATATTTCAGGACATTCCCAACACTTGCCAGCCAAATACATGCAGTATAAGTCGGCTCTAAGTGTGTCTCAGAACACAGATGAACTCACCTTCGAGGAAGTTGTAGGGATGTTACAAGCTCATGAACTGGAATTGGAAGGCATTAAGAAACCACGAAGTTTAGCTCTAGCAGTGAGTGAGACGAGCAAGAATATTACTAATGAGGATGATCCACTAAGCCAGTTGGTTAGAAGGTTCGATAGAGCATTAAGAAGGATTGAGAAAGGACAAGGATCATCTCAAAAGAAATTTAATGTCACCAAGAAACAAACAGAAGGAGAAAAGTCCGCTAAACGTTCAGAAATCCAGTGTCATGAATGCAAAGGCTTTGGACATTATCAAACTGAGTGCCCAACAATCAAGAAAAGGGAAATCAAATGCTTTGGCTGTCAAGGTATGGGACAGACCCAATTGGAGTGTGTCAATTATCAAAAGAGGAGAAAGGAGAAATCCTTGCTTGTTGAGGAAGAAACAGATGGAGACAACACTGAAAGTGAAGAAGACCTTAACAACTTTGTGGCTTTTTTTGGGATCACTGAGTTCGAAGGAGGTGAGTCAGACTCTGATTCAGAACCTGATTTGGATCTAGAAGAGGTAAGAGACACCTTAATCAAGATAGGAAAAGAAAATGTGGAGCTGGCTAAGGAGAATTCACGGCTTGAGACAGTCATTGAGTCACTTAACCTGGAACTCATGACCGTGAAGAGATTAAGTGATGAAAGTGTAACACTGATGAAAGAAAAGCTGAATCTTGCAGTTAAGGCTGATAGACTGGAACAAGAGCTGAAAGCAGAAAAAGAAACATCAGCACGACTGCAAGCTGAATTAACACAGCATCACAAGAAGATTCACATGCTCACCGGGAGTAAACAACTAAACAAAATCTTGAGTTCTGGAAAAAGAGGGTATAGAGGTCTAGGTTACACAGGAAGAGGAATACAAGAAGCCGAGAATATCAACTTTGTGTCAGGGGGATTTGCTGATCAAGATTTCAAAAGCTCGTATGGGAAAACAGATGGATGCTGGTTTTGTGGAAATCAAGGACACATTAAAGCATACTGCACGAGGTTCAGAGAAAAGCTAAACTGGCTAACAAGACAAGGTATGTACTACTGGAATGGTTTTAAGAATCTAATATGGATAAAGACATCTGATCTACATCAGACGACAAGGAATGGGCCCATGAAAACAAAAGCCGGTCTTGGATCAGATGCATCATCGACTTTGTCTCAGACGAGTTAGAAGAAACAGTTCTATGGTACTTTGACAGTGGATGTTCCAGAAACATGACTGGAGACCAGAAAAATCTTCAAAGGGTCAAATCGATTAAAGGAGGGAAAGTTACCTTTGGAGATGGAGGACATGGAAACATTCTTGGTAAAGGACAAACAAGTGAAACTGAAATACCAAAACTATGAATTTTATTTGGTGCAGGGACTAAAGGAAAATCTCATCAGTGTAAGCCAGCTATGCGATGAAGGTTTGATGGTCATGTTTACGCGCAATGAGTGCAAGGGAATCAATGAGCGCCAAGAGACTTTCATTCAAGGAGTCAAGACAGGCAATAACTGCTACATGTGGAGAAACACAATGAAGTGTTTTAATGTTAAGGATGAGCTGAATCTGTGGCATCAAAGGCTGGGACACATGAACGTTCGAAATCTGACCACTCTGGTGAATAAAGAGATGATCCGTGGAGTTCCTCAAATAAAAGGAAGTGACAAGATAATATGCGAACCTTGCAATCAAGGAAAACAAGTCAAGGTGAAACACAAGAGGGTTCCTGACATTCAGTCTAAGTCAGCCCTTGACTTTGTTCACATGGACCTAATGGGAGCAATGCAGATTGAGAGTGTAGCAGAAAAAAGATACGTCTTTGTATTGGTGGATGACTACACAAGGTTTACATGGGTAAGGTTCATCGAAGAGAAGTCAGACACAACAAGCAGCTTCAGAATCTGGGCACTTCAGCTGATTAATAAGAGAGGAGGTGTGAAACGAATTTGAAGTGATCATGGATGAGAATTCCAAAATGACACAATGAGGATGTTCTGTGAGAACCATGGGATAAGTCATCAGTTCTCTGAACCCAGAACTCCACAACACAATGGTGTGGTAGAAAGAAAGAACAGGACACTTCAAGAGATGGCTAGAGCAATGTTGCATGGGAACAATGTACCAACCAGATTCTGGTCTGAGGCGATCAACACTGCGTGTTACATCATCAATAGGGTGTACGTTAGGAAAAGGTCCACAAAAACACCGTATGAACTGTGGAAAGGAAAAACACCCAATCTGAGCTATTTTCATGTGTTTGGTTGTAAATGCTACATCCTAAATAATAAAGATCACCTCGGGAAGTTTGACTCAAAGAGCGACGAAGGGATATTTATGGGCTACTCAGGAAATAGTACAACATTCAGGGTGTACAACAACAGAACATGCCTCATAATGGAATCAGTGAATGTGGTATTTGATGATTATTCATTCACACAATGGAAAGGGGAAAACTCTGAGGGAGATTCTGATAATGAAGGAAGGAATGAAATATCTAGAGAGATGAGATACTTGACTCAGACGAATCTGACGTAGGATGTAACTCATCCCAAGAAAGAGTTGTGAGTTCCTCGAAATCATTATGCCAAAGACATCATAGGAGAAGCAGGAGAGGAAGAAAAACTCGAGGAGTTCTGATGAATCTCAAGAACAAGAAAGAATCGCCTGAGAAAGTCAAAGAACAAGCTCAAGAGCCGATAAAGACAAGCAAGGAGGTGCATGTCCCACGCAACCATTTTTCCAAAGACATCATTGGAGAAGCTGAAGAAGAAAGAAAGACCAGAGGAGTCAAACTCGACTTTAAAGAGATAGTAAGATTTGCTTGTTTTGTTTCAACTATTGAACCTAAAACTCATGTGCAGGCAAATGATGATGAATTTTGGATCGTGGCCATGCAACAAGAGCTGGAACAATTCGTCCGAAATGATGTGTGGGAGTTAGTTCCAAGACCAGAACAAGGAAACGTCGTTGAAACCAAGTAGATTTTCAAAAGCAAGATTGATGAATGAGGAGTTGTGATCAGGAACAAAGCAAGATTGGTTGCTTAGGGATATTCTCAAATCGAAGGTGTGGAATTTGAGGAAACGTTTGCTCCTGTCGCAAGACTTGAGTCAATTAGACTGTTTTTGGGAATGACATGCATCATGAACTTTACAGTTTACCAAATGGACGTGAAAAGTGCCTTTTTAAACGGATTTCTTCAAGAGGAAATATATGTTGAACAGCCAAAAGGGCATGGTAGGAAAGACTGGCAGGGTTTTTGTTGGATCAAGGCTACAACAGGGGAAGTGTAGACAAGACTCTGTTCATTCTGGAGCATAGCAGGGAGATCTTGATGGTATAGATATATGTGGATAACATCATATTTGGAGGCACATCATAGAAACTCGTTGATAAGTTTGTGTCAAGCATGACAAAGGAGTTTGAGATGAGCATGGTTGGAGAGCTGAAGTACTTCCTTGGTCTTCAGATCACGCAGTCAAAAGAAGGGATATTTATCTCTCAAACAATATATGCTAAGAATCTTCGCACTAGATTCAAGATGGAACAGTGCAAAGAAGCTAAGACACCTATGAGCACTACTGTTAAAATGACAAAAGATGATGATAGAAAGGAGGTGGATGATAGGTTCTAAGTTTTACCCTATTCTAAACTGCAAGTGAACAGCAATGTCAAAGTAGTATATAGGGTTATCGAATCCACAGGGACACTTGGTCTCAATAGATCAGAACAGTAGAGACTAATACTAGAAATAAGCAATGTGATTGAATTGAAAGCGGTGCGAGAAAGTAAATCAGTAGCTGAGATTAACGGTTGTGGAAGCAAGTAATTAAAAGCGTCAAGCCTAGGGTATTCTCAGGAAATCAGACAAGCAGATAGTTATATTCAGTAAGGATCTAATTAAGCACAGTTCTAGAACTCAAAACACAGATATAGAATTAACCAAATTCCTTTGCGATAATTCTCTAAGTCTAAGTGCAGCAAACCAAACTTTCGTTTGCGAGAACTAACAGATTAAACTAGCATTAATTCCAAGTTTGATATGTTCACAATTATCCTAAACCAAACTTCCGTTTGCGCAAAGTTTAATTGCCCAATTTAATTAGTTCAGATTCCTAAACCCCACTTCCGTGACGTATTTAGCAACCTAAGATCTAGATTCTAATTGATCAGGTTAGAACTAGCTTTAAGCACAATTAAATTGAAGAACAGATATAGTTTGAATCCTTAACTGAGTTTGAACAAGTCTAGCAAGTCATGAAATCCTATGTGAGAAACCCTAAACCTAACTAGGAATCTACTCAGACATAGATAATGAAAACATAATCATAGATTGAATAAATTGCATAAAAGAATAAGAGTAAAAGGGGTTCGAAATCTTCTCCAAATACAGATGATGTATCAGGTTCAGATCAGCCCCAAAAGCTCTAAAAATCCTCTGCTCTTAATTATGAAAGCGTATTGTAAAGTGTATATAGCGTCTCTAATTAAAACACTAAAAACTCTATTATATAGGCATAATCTCGGCCAGGGGCTTCTTTATAAATATCAGGAACTTCTGGATCAAAGTGCAATATCTTGATTCTTTTAAACCGCCGAGTTTTGGCCCATCTCGCTGGTGCATCGATCGATGCTAGAGTGCAACGATCGACACCTTCCTCTGTTTCGGACAGTGAACTCTATCTCTCGGCCAAACACTCCAAAAATCTCCAAAATGCTCCATTATCTCCAATTCAGCTCCAAACCTGATTATACCTGTAAAAGACTCTAAAAGAACACAAAAGACACTAAAAACACAACTATATCATGGCATAAAACCGGTAAAAACCATGATATATCAACCCCCCACACTTAGCCTTTGCTTGCCCTCAAGCAAAACATAGAACTAAAACATGGTGAAGAGGTTTGAAAACTCTTCAGAAACTCATTTCATCCTAGAAGCTACAATACTCAGATTCCCCTTAGTAAACCACTGCAAGAATCAATCACAAGATATCAAGACCACAATGTACATCCCCCACACTTAGCAATTGTCCTAGGTAAACTCCACAATCACATTCAAGCATTCAAATTCTCCCTACTGACTTCTGCAAGTATTTAAGTGCGGTCTCACCTAAGGAGTATCGATCAAAGGGCACATGGATTCTTACCTCATCAGCTCTAGACCACCATACTATTTTTCTCTAGTCCCTTTCTTCTCTTTCCCTTCTTTAACAACTGATTTTTCCCCACTGGGTATCATTTTTTTTTTTTATCAGTGTTCTTCCCGTTATGGGGTGTACTTTGGACACATTCCATGGATCACATGAGAGAAAATAGTGTTTGCTACCATTCTCATGACCACTTCGGAGTTACTAACTCATCCTCAGTTTATTATAATTTTTTTTTACTTTACAGAAGGGGAGAAGGGAACTAAATAGGATAGGTTGACAGGCTGTGTCAGAACTACCAAGGGAATCCGACACAAAGTATACCAAGCCCTTAGGTGAGAAATCTAAGTCAGTATTAAATTGAAGTCAGTAAAAGGATCCTCTGATACCTGAAGTGATGTGGGTGTTCCCAGTAGGTTGATCTGTGATGGGGTTTTCTAATAGTCAGAGATAGATCCTGCAACTTCATCCCAATGGTTACTTAAGTTCCTGCAAGTCTTGTAAATCTTCTCAGAAAATCATGGTTTCTTACTTAAAACAATTTTGACTCAATAAAACTTTTTTTTTTTAAACAAACTGACTCATAAGAAAACAGAAAGATAATCATTAGTAGCACCTCCCCCACACTTAAGACACACTGTCCCCAGTAGTGTCCAGCGAGGGATCGGTAAAAAGAAAATAAAAATGAAAAGGTGAAATTATGTCTGTCGGGTTACCTCTGTCGCTCAGGCATCGACCGTTGCACTAAGTGCATCGACCGTTACTTGGCGATTTTCGTGTATGATCGATCGTTGCTCAGGACCGCAACGATCGCTGCAATGCGATTCCTTTTGTGTTGTGACGATCGACACAGAAGTGCGTCGATCGTTGCACTGCGAATTATCCGAGACCTGCAAACAGAAACTTACCAGAAACAAAAACAAACGTAAAATCCTAACAAAAATACCAAAAATAAAAACGAAAAACACCAGTACCTAATGGTGGGTTGCCTCCCACCCAGGGCTTGTTTAAGGTCAATAGCTTGACCGGACGGATGGGAATTTTCAGGTACCAGGAGGTCCTGACAGAGACTTTTTCTGTCTCTGTTCAAGTCTCCTCATCCAAGGTGGTGAGTAGGCTGTTGCGGAATGCTCATGTCCAAGAAAAGATGGAGTGAAATGTGCTCCAGGATCTATAATCATGGAATGATCAGGCTGCTCAAAATCTGTGTCCCTTATGGTGAATGTCTGCCCATCTATCAGTGGCTTTCGCAGCTTATCCATCTCATAGTGCAGTGGTTCATCTCCCAGATGGAGGTCTATCAGGCTGTTCCTAACATCAATCAATGCTCCCGCTGTAGCCAAAAAGGGTCTCCCAAGCAGTAATGCTTCATCCGGATCACAATCATATCTCAGCACAAGGAAGTCCGTTGGAACTAAGTAGTTTCCAACTCTCACCGGAATGTCCATAAGGAGTCCTTCAGGAACTCGTATGGACTGATCAGCTAGGACAAGAGAAGTCATAGTGGGAGTAAAATCCAACATACCCAGCTTCTCTGCCACAGAGTAAGGCATCAAACTTCCAGCAGCTCCTAAATCACACAGAGAACGTCCAAAACTATCCTCAAAGATAGAACAATCCAGTACAAAGACTCCAAGATCAGGCAGCTTCTTCGGGACCTTAGTTAGCAAAACATCACTAATATGCTGAGGAACTATTATCACCCAGTCTTTCAGATCATCATCCAGGGGCAACATCTTGTTCAGGTACCTCTGTACACATGGATGATAAGGTGGATCATCAGAAGTTGGAATTTCTTCCAATTCTTCACCAATCCCTTCTAATTTCTTCAGCTCTTCAATCTCTTGCCTAATCACTTCAGACACTGAGGAATGTTGTCTAAAAATCTGTTCGTAGATCTCCTGTTGAGTAATCTCAGAGGCTTCATTGAATAGACGATCAAGCTCCAAGTCAGCATCTATGCCATTATCATCCGACAGTTTTGTCTGTTCACGCCCTGCAACGACCGACACTAAGGGTGTGTCGATCGTTGCCATCCCGACGGGTGCATCGATCGTCGCAGATGTTGCATCGATCGTCGCACTGCAGCAGATCTCACCCGAGAGATTTTCACAAATATCCGAAAATTCTTGTTCTGTCACCAATTCAGCTGTACTTAGCTCAAATCTTTCACCTAGGTGAGATCCATCATTAATGTACACAGACCAGGACTTAACATGAGTGTCTGCCACTCCTTTTCCCTTCAGTGAGCTGGACATCTGGTTCACCTGAGTGTCCAACTGCTTCAAATGAGTGCTCATAGACTCAAATTTCCCATTGAGGTCTTCATAGACAGCGTCCAACTTCTTGTTGCAGTCCACAGAAATCTTGGTCTGACTCTCAATCAGTTGTTCCATCATAGCCTCCATCTTGCTCTCATGGGCTGTAGGTGCAGGAGGAGTCTGATAGGATGTAGATCCATAGGTTCTCTGAGTACCTTGTCCATAGGTCTTCTGAAAACCACCAGTCTGTCCTCCATTGGAGAATTTGTTCCCCTGTTGATTACCAAATCTATTACCTTGGAAACCAGAACCCCCTATGAAATTCACATCTTCTTCCTGAGTGTCCTCCTCAGTCTTAATCACCTCTACATCTTGGGCAAAGTGGACAGCTTTCTTACTTGTCAGGAGATTGTAGACTGTGTCCAATCTGGATCTTATATTAGCTATATCGGAATTCTCTACAGTTCCACCAGATTTCTTCCTCCTTTCATCCATCGTCTTGCAACTGTTGCTGCCAATCAGGTTCTCAATCAACTGCTTAGCTTGTGTAGGAGTCATGGTGTTGAAATTAGCATTACTGGAATTATCCAGCGCAATCTGATAAGGGAGATCTATGCCTCTGAAGAAAATACCAATCAGCTGTACTTCTGTGAATCCATGGTGTGGACAGTCACGCTGATACTGCTTAAATCTCATCCAGGCAGTCTTCAAGGGCTCCACAGCTCCTTGGGAAAAGGTGAGTATGTCCTGTCTGGACTGATCCGAGCGCGCATCATCATAAAAGTGACGCAGGAACTCACTCTTTAAGGCTGCCCAAGTAGTATACTGACCAGGTGCCAGTTGTCTCAGCCATGCACTAGCGTCTCCAGCAAGACTGTGCGGAAATAGCTTAAGGAACAGATAGTCCGGGCATACTCCTTCATACTTCATGCCAGTGACTATGTCCTCAAACTTGTCAATGTGATCCATAGGCTGCTCTGCTTGAAGACCATGGAAAGCAATCTGTCTCATCAGCTGGTAGTAGATGGTCTTTACCTCAAAGTCATTCCTCTCAAAAGCAGGAAGCACTAGAGCTGCTCGGTTTGCATGAAACTCATCAGGTCTGTTGTAATCAGCTGGTGTCCTCTCATGAACCACCATCTCTCTACCTTGGGCCTGTCCTTGACCCTGGTTTCGGTTCAGCTCCTGTTGCTGTTGCTCAGGAGGATCAGGGATGACATTCCCTTCAGCATCAACCCGATGCCCAGCAGCATTGTACGGGTTGTTATCTTGGTCCCTCAGGGTACCCTCAGCATCTGGTATCAAGATCAAACGTTCTCGAACCATTCTCTCTCTCTTTTCTCTTCTGATAGTCCTCTAGTCCGAGATTAAGCAAGCTCGAGTTCGGATTACTTCGAGTTGTCTGCGTTGGCATAAACTGTCTGTAATCGTCCAGCAACGATCGATGCTATCAGTGCAACGATCGATTCAATCTCAGTATCGTCTAGTGACGATCAACGCAAAGGGATGCAACGATCGACGCAAGGCGAAATTTGTACCTGCGACAGAAAGAAACAGAGAAAAAGTTAGTAGAATATAAAAACAAAACGAAAAAAAAGCAAAAACAAAAAGAAAAATTTCTAGTAAAAACCCTAAGTTCGGTCCTATCGAAGACTCTAAGAGTCCCCGGCAACGGCGCCAAAAACTTGATAGGTTCTAAGTTTTACCCTATTCTAAACTGCAAGTGAACAGCAATGTCAAAGTAGTATATAGGGTTATCGAATCCACAGGGACACTTGGTCTCAATAGATCAGAACAGTAGAGACTAATACTAGAAATAAGCAATGTGATTGAATTGAAAGCGGTGCGAGAAAGTAAATCAGTAGCTGAGATTAACGGTTGTGGAAGCAAGTAATTAAAAGCGTCAAGCCTAGGGTATTCTCAGGAAATCAGACAAGCAGACAGTTCATTCAGTAAGGATCTAATTAAGCACAGTTCTAGAACTCAAAACACAGATATAGAATTAACCAAATTCCTTTGCGATAATTCTCTAAGTCTAAGTGCAGCAAACCAAACTTTCGTTTGCGAGAACTAACAGATTAAACTAGCATTAATTCCAAGTTTGATATGTTCACAATTATCCTAAACCAAACTTCCGTTTGCGCAAAGTTTAATTGCCCAATTTAATTAGTTCAGATTCCTAAACCCCACTTCCGTGACGTATTTAGCAACCTAAGATCTAGATTCTAATTGATCAGGTTAGAACTAGCTTTAAGCACAATTAAATTGAAGAACAGATATAGTTTGAATCCTTAACTGAGTTTGAACAAGTCTAGCAAGTCATGAAATCCTATGTGAGAAACCCTAAACCTAACTAGGAATCTACTCAGACATAGATAATGAAAACATAATCATAGATTGAATAAATTGCATAAAAGAATAAGAGTAAAAGGGGTTCGAAATCTTCTCCAAATACAGATGATGTAACAGGTTCAGATCAGCCCCAAAAGCTCTAAAAATCCTCTGCTCTTAATTATGAAAGCGTATTGTAAAGTGTATATAGCGTCTCTAATTAAAACACTAAAAACTCTATTATATAGGCATAATCTCGGCCAGGGGCTTCTTTGTAAATATCAGGAACTTCTGGATCAAAGTGCAATATCTTGATTCTTCTAAACCGCCGAGTTTTGGCCCATCTCGCTGGTGCATCGATCGATGCTAGAGTGCAACGATCGACACCTTCCTCTGTTTCGGACAGTGAACTCTATCTCTCGGCCAAACACTCCAAAAATCTCCAAAATGCTCCATTATCTCCAATTCAGCTCCAAACCTGATTATACCTGTAAAAGACTCTAAAAGAACACAAAAGACACTAAAAACACAACTATATCATGGCATAAAACCGGTAAAAACCATGATATATCAGTGGATATCAAAACTTACAGAGGTCTGATAGGAAGTCTTCTATACTTAACTGCAAGTAGGCCAAATCTCACATTCAGCGTTGGAGTGTGTGCACGATTTCAAGCTAAACCTAAGCAGTCACATCTAGAAGCTGTCAAACGCATCATCAGATATGTTAAAGGATCAGTTGGCTTAGGAATCTGGTATTCTAAGGGGTCAAACAAGAGCTTGTGGGTTACTGTGATGCTGACTGGGCAGGAAGTGTTGATGATCGGAAAAGCCCCAGTGGAGGTTGTTTCTTCTTAGGAAATAATCTCATTGCATGGATGAGCAAGAAGCAGAATTCAGTATCTCTTTCTACAGCAGAGGCCGAATACATTGTAATGGGAAGTTGTTGTGCTCAACTCTTATGGATGAAGCAAATGTCTTCTGATTTTGGAATGGCCTCAGGGGTACTGCTGGTGTACTGTGACAGCAAAAGTGCCATAAGTATTTCAAAGAATCCAGTACAACACTCGAGAACCAAGCACATTGACATAAGACACCACTTCATTCGTGAGTTAGTGGAGGAAAAAACAGGTAATAATAGAACACATTGTCACTAAGTCTCAACTGGCTGATTTCTTTACAAAACCACTTGATTTTAATCGTTTTATCACTTCGATAAATGCATTAGGTATTTGTGAAATGTGACGGTTTGTGAAAGTGTGCAGAACTGATACAGGCAGTAAGACATGGTGTATATTAAGCTCAGATTTAGCTTGGAGTCTTATGAGGAAGTGGAAAAGAGCTGCCTACCATTCCGTCTTGTTTGTGTCTAGTACAAGTTTCGTAGAAAGAGAGAGCAAAAGACAAGAAAAATCAGACTAGAGCTAGTTTTTGAGAAGTCAAGTGATAAAACTAGCTCAACAAGAAAGAAAAGAACAAAAAAAAAAAGAAAAGAAAAAAAGGGATCTTCCCTCTCCTACAGGATAATGGTTGAAAACTGACACATACAAGATAAAGGAATGGGAGTGTGAAAGCTAGCCATGAAAATCTGGATGACCAAGTGCATGAATCAACATGAGCTGAGGTTACATTCTAGTAAAAGCATTGTGGCAGGCGGTACAAAGAAAGTCTTAAGAAATATGTAACTTCAAATTTTTCAAAGCTTGATGCCTGTGTAAGTGGAGTTTTTTATTAGACTTGAATATTCCCATAAAACTCATGACTTGGCTATGGATGTGGTTAAATTGGTTATGTGAAATACTACATTAACTCTTGTGAAAGAAGAATATGGTCTGTTACTGTAAACCAGATGGGTACGGGGAGTCAATCTCAGATTGAACCAGGCGGGTTCGCTACTAAACCAGGATGCTAAACGACAAAAGATTGAATACTGAAGAGACATGAATATAAACTCTCGGCAAAAGAAACAAGAGACTATTCACTTATTGTTCATCTCCGAGAAACCCTAAAAGAACGATTGACAGTACGATTTGGCAGAACTACTTCAAATCGAATCTCCGATGGCACATGCAACCGAAAGCGAAGCTCAATATGATCAAGTCGCGACCCAAGAAGAGTTTAATCCGCTTGCCATGATCGTTTACCAAGGATCGGACATTCCCAATAGAGGAGAGACTTCGAATGAAAACCGTAATGCTCCCGAGCACGAGAAGACATCGATAGAAGAAGAGAATCTCAACGCTCAAACAACAGAGGGTGAAATCAATGGAGCCGAGGCTAGAAACAGTGATACAGGGCTTGAGACAGTTGCGGATTCGGCTCGAATGGCTCAAGATCCATCACTGAAAGAAGAAAAGCTGAAGAACCTCGCTAGATCTCGAAAATCTAAGAATAAGAAGAAGGTAAGTGAAGCGAATCCAACTGCGGATAAGGATTCAAAGAAGAAAAAGAAGGCAATCGAGACTTCTGACAGAGAGACTGAATTAGACGGATATGACTCTGAAACCAAGATTCAGTACACAAGCAATCTGAGAGAGCAACTCGGCTGTCAACAAGAAAGAGGAAGCATATTCCTGAGCAGAAAGAGTCCAAAGTCAAAACCTCTTATGGAAGGCCGATGGTATCCAAGAAGATCAAAGTCTCAAAATCCTTGGATCAAGAAAGGTATAAACTCTTTAAAAATAGGAGTATATTGCTTGAACGTTTGGTAGATATGAGTGAAGAGGATGAATGGGGATATCTGGAACTGATCTAAGATGGTAACTTAGTGTCAATTGTGACTGGGCTAGCTAGGAATGTCAAGGAGCATATTGGTGAATTTTATGCTGCGTTACCTAGTGTGAAAGTGGAAGACTCAATGTAGAAAGTAGTTTTCTGGTTTAGAGGATATCCTTATGAGCTTTCTCCAGCTGCGATCAACGAGTCTTTGGGTCTTCAAGAACTGAATGAAGGAGAAATAAGGGCAGATATTGAAGCTGAGACAGAGAGTATGGAGACAGTTGCTATGTTTCGCAATGAAGGAAAGACAAGATGGAAAGACCTCACTGCCACAGGACTTCCACCATGTTATTCAGCTTTGAGTGTGCTCTCAGCCTACAACTGGATTCCATCTACTCATAAGCATCACCTCTCCGTGAAGGAATTTCTAGCAGATCCTAATCCAATTAGGCAATCCTGGTCTGAATTCCAAGCCTAGGATCTAGGGTTCATGTAATTGAATCATTGGGATCTCGAGATTACCTGGTGAATATGCAGCGGAAGTCTTGCAAGTAATCGAGATCACGAAGCGCCTCAAATGTTGCGTCTCTACTGGTATCCACACGCACACAAACTGAACAGGAGGGATGCTAGTGCCTATAGAGATCCAATCTCTTCAGAGGTTTCTATTCAAGTTCTGGTGGCTGTGAATTAGGTTAGATTAGTGTTTAGGTCGACCATATATCTTATATATGTCGACTTAAACCACAAGCGAATTAACCAACGATTAAACCGATTTTAATCTGGCAATTCGCGAGTTGCATCGATCGATGCACTATCTGCATCGATCGACACTGCCCCAGAATATTGATATCGAATGCATATCAAATATGCATTCACTGGATCATTACATTAATGATAAACCTCGTCTACAACGTCCAGTTTGCTTAGGTGTGTGACCCTGTAAGATCATATAACACTAGCAATGAGTTCTAAACTCATTGATCATAAGTGGCTTCTAGCAAAGCATTATGACTACCTAGCATTATATGATTGTCTCATCTCCACAATACGACTTTCACTTAGAGTAAGTACAATAGATTTCAGGACATTCCCAACAATCTCCCACTTGTACTAGAATCATCTATTCCCATAATCCCTTCGTCTCTATATCTCGATCTGGCATAAGGCAAGATCCGTGTCATCCTTATTAAGCCAAAATCATGTTCATCGAACTCCGATTTATACTGACAAGACAAACGACTGACAATCACCTCGTTTGAGTGTGGCCACACATTTCTCAGTATCAAATCTTCGATGGGCCCTGAGATATTTATCTCCTGTTATATAGGAGGGACAAATCCCATCTTGTTCCATCCCTGTTTCTTCACACACTTCATGATACGCCCAATCAATGCCTTTATAGTCACCAGTTACGGCTGACGTTTGACAAGGTTAAAGCGGACCAATTCATATGTAAGAAAGCATGATGAACTCAGGTCTAAGGACTATACTCTATAGTCGTAATGAAAACTCTCATGACACTTATATAACTATCCCGTAGAGTTCTCATTAGTGGGTCATGTCCGATCCTGTGTTCTCCAACACATATCTATGTGATTGACTTTAATACTCTTATTAATGACTCCATGAAACTTAGTTATCAGTCACCTCACATACTAGTCTCACGTGGTTGTTAATGTCCCATTTTAACAACCTTGACCAGGGACCAATCATAATTTATGTCATTTATTATCTATAGGGTTTCATGATCAAGTCACATACTTGATGACCTATAAAATGTCATAAATTATTTTGGGACTATTATTCAATAACCATTATTAAATAATACAGATGTCAGATTTCAATAACATAATCAAATTATGTTTTCACGAACATCATTTCATAACTAAAATTAACAACAACAACTCCCACTAAAATTAAGATCATATCTTAAGACATCTAATGCCTTTAGTAGTAGTCTGACCCTTATTCGCTCTTGCTCAGCGAGTGTCCAAGGACATTGCGTCTTGCTAAGAGTAATACCACGAGTCATTTGCACGAAGCCCTTCTTGGAATCCTGCATACTGGACCTGTGCAAGGCCTTATCACCATAAGTACCTTGACACAATCCAATTAGCTTGTCCAATCTATCTCTATAGATTCTTATTCCAAGAATGTATACGGTTTCTCCCATAATTTTATCGAAAAACAACTTTCGAGTCAAGTCTTAACAGACTGAAACGATGGAACTTCATTTCCGAGAAGTAGTATGTTATCAACATACAATACTAGAAATGCAACTACGCTCCCACTAGTCCTCTTGTAAACATACGGTTCCTCTTCGTTCGTGATGAAGTCAAACCTTTTGACTGCTTTATCAAAACGAAGATTCCAACTCCGAGATGCTCGCTTCAATCCATAAATGGATCGATGAAGCTTGCACACATTCCTAGTTTCATTAGGATCAATGAAAATTTCAGGTTGTGTCACGTACACATCCCTATCCAGAGTTCCATTAAGGAAAACTGTTTTCACATCCATCTGCCTCTTATCATAACCATTATGAGTGGCGGCAGTGGCTTTTAGCCATTTTCGGAGTCAAGGCCCATCATTGCTTCTTCAAAATTTGCAGGTCCGTCACTTTCAATGATCAATAGATCATGGCAATTGGTTACGAGAAATCCACATTTCTCGGGTTCGTGACGGATCCTTTTGGATCTCCGAGCTTCAGTCTTGTGTTCAAAATCACGCACATATCTCATATGTAGACTTTTACCACGACCTAATCAACCAAGAATTAAACCGTAGTTAATTAAGTCATAAACCAAAATCAATATTTTGGTTCGCGATCTGTGTCGATCGATGCAACCTTTGCGTTGATCGACACTTCTTCAGAAACTCGCCATTTGAATGTATATCGAATATACATTCATCAGATCCTTTGCAAACTTCAGGCACCACAGGTGCAGGTCCTACAACTCTTTGTAGACCCAACCGCTGCTCTTCCTCCTCAGGTCAAGCAGTCTCCTGTGACTTTCGAATTTTTTCGAGTTGTACTTTCACTCCCACTGTTCTTCTTGGAAAGAAAGTCTTTCTTAAGAAAACATAGTTCCGAGCAACAAACGATTTGTTCTCGAACTGGTTGTAAAAGTAACAGGCCTTGGTTTTATTAGGACAACCAATGAAGCAGCACTTATCAGATTTGGGTGTGAGCTTATCAGAGATAAAACGTTTTATATAAGTCTCACAACTCCAAATCTCCATGATGGATAAATCAGTAACATTTCCATTCCACATCTCATGTGGTGTCTCTGTAACTGATTTTCATGGAAACCTATTTAATGTAAACGCAGACGTTTCTAGAGCTTATTCTTAGAAGGATAATGGAAGATCTAAGTGACTCATCATTGATCGAACCATATCTAATAAAGTCCGATTCAGGAGGAGTGAATTGTTAAACACTTTCACAATCTCTCAGATGATCACTAAATTCTTGACTTAAGTATTCACCTCTATGATCTCATCGTAGAGTTTTAATACCTTTGCCAAATTGATTATGTACTTCATTCTAGAACTCTTTGAACTTTTCAAAGATTCTGACTTATGTCTTATAAATAAGACACAACCGTACCTACTGAAAGCATCAGTAAAGGTAATGAAGCACTGAAATTTTCCTCTAGCACTAGTGTTCATCGGCCCATATACATCCGTATGTATAAAGCCCAATAAGCCTCTGGCCCTTTCATTTTATTCGTTCGCAACCTGTGTCGATCGTTGCATACATGCATCGATCGACACTACCTTTGTTGAAAGGATCCTCCGTCATTTTACCCAATAAACGAGATTCACTTTACTCATTATGATTCATAATCAGATGAGCCCAAAAGCCCATCACTATGGAGCTTTTGAATCTGTTCCTCATTTATGTGGCCCAAAACGACAATGCCAGAGAGAAGTTTGATTCGTATCATTTGACTTGAATCTCTTGGTATTAATGTTATAGTTATGCACATTCTGGTTTAGAACATAAAGTCCATTCTCTAATGGATTGCTACTATAAAATATATCACTGTAATCAAATGAATAACACTTATTCTTAATTTGAAAACTGATATCCTTCCATATCCAAACAAGGAATAGAAATAGTCTTTCTGCTCATAGCAGATACATAGTAGCAGTTTTAAGTTCAAAACATGCCATAAAAGAAAACAAATGAAATACTCCTACGGCTAATGCAGCAACTCTTGCTCCATTTCCCACACGTAGATCCACTTGTCCTTTCTCCATAATCCTACTTTTGCTCAGGCCCTGCACATTTTCACAAAATATGAGTACCACAGCTGGTATCAAATACCCAATAAGTAGGACTATAAGAAGTAACATTTACTTCTATAACATAATACCTAAAGAAGAAGTCTCGTACGTCTTCTTCAGCTTCTCATAATCTTCCAAGAATTTATTGCAGTTTCTTTTCAAATGCCCATAACCATTACAATAACGGCACTTAACATCTTCAGAAGGACTGGTTTTAACCTTAGGAGCATGGCCAGACTCGCTTGGATTCACAATCGAGCTCGTCTTGCCATCACCTTTGTTCTTACCAAGTTTCTTAAACTTCTTACCCTTTTGTACCATAAGGACATCTGGGGTGTCCTTCTTGATGTTAGGTTCAACAGTCTTAAGCATCCCATGCAATTCAGTCAACGTCTTCGTCAAGTTGTTCATGTTATAGTTCATAACAAATTGATCATAGCTTGACGGCAGTGACTGTAGAATGATGTCAGTTGCCAACTCTTGGCTAATCGGACAATCCAGTTTCCCCAGGTTATCAATATAACCCATCATCTTAATGACATGAGGACTAACTGGTTCGCCCTTTGGTAGCTTGCACTCAATCAAAGATCTTACCGTCTGGTATCTCTGAGTTCGTGCCTACTCCTGAAACATACTTTTCAGGCCAGTGATCATCTCTTTTGGCGACTCCACGTACTCATATTGCTTCTGCAATTCCGAGTTCATGGTAGCCAACATGAGACAACTCACATCCACCGCATCATTAGAATGCTTATCCCAAGCATCCTTTTCTGACTGCCAGGCATTGGCTTGGTACTTCTTGGGGAGAACTTTCTGAAGGACATAGTCCTTTTTCTCCTGTTTGAGAACAATTCTCAAGTTCCGATACCATTCAAGAAAGTTGGATCCATTTAACTTGTCCTTCTCAAGGACGGATCGCAGGGAGAAATTGTTACGATGGTTTGTGCTAGACATAGCTGAAAACAAGTGAGGTTTAGTTATGATGTTCAAGAAATGAGAAATCTTAAAAATTAAGAAAACTCGCATTATATTCAAACAATGTTTCCTCAAATGAATATAATGATCCAAGACCCATACTTCACTAAACTTGAGTGAGCCACTGACTATCACCCAAATATTAGCTATCTAGGTAAGCAACAACTTTGCTAGTTATATCCAATATAACTCTTGGTTGTGGATTTACATCTTATGTCCAATCCACCTGATGTCTCTAGGCCCAAAACGATTTTGATAGCCCAGTCAAGTGAACCAATTTCTTCAGTCATGTAATTGTTGATGCCTTGCACTGCAAGCCCATTAACACGATTACTTCCTGCCTTACTCATGTAATTGTTGATACCTTGCACTGCAAGCCTATCGTACAATGAAATGAGTCTTGACAGTTGACAAGATTGGAAAGACATCAAGTATCACTTGATATTTGGTTGAGGAACGGAACCTTTTAAAACGTTCAGTTTTATTATTTTTAATTCTTATAATTAATTGATTTATCTTGCTTTGGTTCTGTGATTTCAGGTTCAATAACCTAATCATCGAATCTGATGTCGACCAACACTACCATAGTGTCGATTGATACAGAACAACCAAAAGCAATCCGCGATAACCGATCAATCCAATTGATCCGGTTTTGATTGCCGGTCAGTGTCGATCGATGCTACATTAGCATCGGTCGATACCAACCTAATCAAACCAATCGCAATTAAACCATTCACAGTGTTCAACCATCATTAACCAAGCTCGATAACTGGTCCAATCCAATTGAACTGATTCATCAATCTCGCGAGGTTTGTGTCGACCGACACAACACTTGTGTCGATCGACACTAGGCGAAAACTAAGTTTTATTCGGGTTTTCGCCCTGTGTCGATCGATGCCGGATTGGCATCGATCGACACCATGCGAAAAACCCTAAAACGTTTTTCGAACAAAACCCTAAACTAGGTTACTTTGATCAAAACGAGTTTTAGCATGCTTGTATCAATTATACATAGATACAGATTCAACCAATCGAATCAACATGCTACAGATTCAATGGAACCCTAAAGCTCTGATACCACTGAAGGAATTTCTAGCAGGTCCTAATCCAATTAGGCAATCCTGGTCTGAATTCCAAGCTTAGGATCATGTAATTGAATCATTGGGATCTCGAGATTACCTAGTGAATATGCAGCGGAAGTCTTGCAAGTAATCGAGATCACGAAGCGCCTCAAATGTTGCGTCTCTACTGGTATCCACACGCACACAAACTGAACAGGAGGGATGCTAGTGCCTATAGAGATCCAATCTCTTCAGAGGTTTCTATTCAAGTTCTGGTGGCTGTGAATTAGGTTAGATTAGTGTTTAGGTCGACCATATATCTTATATATGTCGACTTAAACCACAACCGAATTAACCAACGATTAAACCGATTTTAATCTGGCAATTCGCGAGTTGCATCGATCGATGCACTATCTGCATCGATCGACACTGCCCCAGAATATTGATATCGAATGCATATCAAATATGCATTCACTGGATCATTACATTAATGATAAACCTCGTCTACAACGTCCAGTTTGCTTAGGTGTGTGACCCTGTAGGATCATATAACACTAGCAATGAGTTCTAAACTCATTGATCATAAGTGGCTTCTAGCAAAGCATTATGACTACCTAGTATTATATGATTGTCTCATCTCGACAATACGACTTTCACTTAGAGTAAGTACAATAGATTTCAGGACATTCCCAACACTCCGAACAAAGGGCAAGGCTAATTTACAAGATTGCTCAAGGAATAAACACAGATGTTGGGAGGATGATGTTCAAGCAGATCTTG
Organism: Orychophragmus violaceus; assembly: GCA_030180135.1. Taxonomy (NCBI): domain Eukaryota; kingdom Viridiplantae; phylum Streptophyta; class Magnoliopsida; order Brassicales; family Brassicaceae; genus Orychophragmus; species Orychophragmus violaceus. The sequence continues at coordinate 88,541,774 of CM058229.1, read as the reverse complement.
TCTCTAGGAGTTGTTAAAGACGCAGACTCTCGTTGGTTGATATTTCCAAGGGTCATCACTGGGCTCATGAAGGTTCAGCATGCACCTACACTGCTCAAAGGAGAAAAAGTCATTGCTCAAATCTTTTACAAGAAGGACACACGATCTGGGGAAGCTTTTGTCAAGACCGAGGAGTCCAAGTCTGCTAAGAAGAAGACTGTGAATGCTATTACAAGGACAAACACACCACGAAGTGCAAAATCTAGTGCATCGGCTCCACGATTCTCGACTCAGATAATGCAGGAGATAGTGAGTCTTGGATCAGTTCGGGTTCCTGTTGGCAGTTGTAGTCCGCGTGCAGCAAGAGAAGCAGTCGAAACACAAGTCATTTGATCAATCCTACTTTTAGGCAAAATCCCTTTAATCAACTCTTAATAAAGAACAATCTCTCAATTATGATTAAGAACTAATCAAGCGCGCTAAATAAGTTCATAAGAATATTAAACACATAGACATAAATTCCCATTGGCTAAACATGTAAAATCTCTAACTATGTTTTTAAGCATTTCATCGAACACATTTGATTTGTGGTATGCTTTCTCCCCCCCCCCCATTTTTTGAGCCAGATATGTATGACGGACTTTATTTCTTTCCTTGGTAAAAGAAAAAGAATTTTTAAGGATTGTGCGAGGCGATTCTAGGTTATTGGGCGAGATCAAAGTTTAGGTGCAAGTACGTGCTCGGCTTATCCTGTTTTTTATTTTCGTGGATCGAAACTATGCTCGTTTTCTTACAAATGTTTTTAAGTGCGAACTTGGGCTCGGCTTATCTTGTCATTCGTTAATTTTCCTAGGTGCGGATACATGCTCGGCTTATCCTGTGAAGTTCTTGAACATAGTTGTGCGAAGGAGGTTCGGCTTACAAAACGTTTTCTAAGGACATATACAGGTATGGACCCGGCTTACAATCATTGAGAACGACGATGTGATGGATTATGTCACTGTGCATGAGACACATATTTGTTTGATCGATCATTTGGTCAAAATGTCGATTGTTGAGTTATTTCCGAAAAGAAATGTTTTACATTAAAATATAAGGGTGGTTGCACCTCATGGCAGGTTGCCTACGTACTCTGCAGGGAGAGATCAAGCCGGGCGTAGTTCTTTCTTTTACAATTCTGATCCGAGGCCCGATTTCTTTTATAGATATATTTTGATAGAGCTTTGGAGCTCGTTTGTAGTAGGATCTGGAGCTCGTGTTCGGTTCTTTTATTTTGGTAGCAAGGCCAGAACTGGCTAGAACGCCCTTTCCACCGGGGGTCGGATCCTGTCCGCTTTCATCGGATATGGTTACTTATTCAACGTGTCTCTGAAGTCCAACCGTTCCGATTGTGCCGCCAGTGGAGTCGGTGAGAGGTCTTTTCGATAGCCTCATCCTGTGATCATGTAGTTCCAATTTTAGCGGAGCTCCTTTGAGGGTGAGGTTGACTGAGCTGTCTGTCTTGATTAGGATCTAGTGGTTTTTTGGTCGCCTATCCAGAGCTCGGTGATGAACGAGTCATTGTGCAGCGTTCCGAGACTTTCTTCGTCTCTCGTGGTAAGAGTGATTTCTTCCCCAGCTCTCGTGGAAAGAGTGATTTCGTATGTGCTTGTTCCATGCTTAATTTTGTTGGCTGCCGATGTTTTATGTTGCCTCCTTCTTCCTTTTTTTGCCGAGGCACTCCGGTTTTGGCTCCTTTGCTCTCTTGGTGGAGGAGAACCTCTTCGCGAGCAAGTCTCTCCTTTCTTCTATTTTGACGAAGGCGGCTGCTCGGTAGAGAGCGTCTTTGAAGGTTTGCGGTTTGTTCATCACCAGATTGTCGCCGAATGATGATTCATGCCAGAGTCTATACCGTATTGCCGAGAGCCCCTCATCATCGGTTACTGATATTTCGGAGACGACATCCTTGAACCTGTTGATGTAAATCTAAGAGATTCCTTCGGTCCCTGGTTTATAGCCTAGAGGTCGGCGCTCGAGGCTTCCTCTTGGGTGAACGTGGAGTGGTGCTTAAGAAATGTAGTCAGTAGCTAGTGATAGTTGTCAATAGACTGTGCCTTCAGACATGAAAACCAGTTGAGGGCGCGCCGCTTAATTTTTTGACGAAGAGTTGGCAAAAGCCGGTGTCGCATTCCTCGGGTGATAATTGGGTTCGTGATAATGCAGTATTAAAGCTGTCAGGTACCGTTGAGGTCCGAACTCCCCTCGTAGGTTTGCAACTTGATTTCTCCGAGGTGCGCGAACGGTGTCTTCGTTATCTTCACTGTTAACGGTGTATTTTGCTCCTCTTTGGGAGATCGGTTGATTTCCTGGGCCAAGCTGGTTTTCCTGTGTTCATTTGATGTTATGTCACCGGCTGCGCCTTCAGTAACTCGAGCCCATCATTATTGCTAGCTTTTGATTGGTTTTGAGTCGGTTCAGCTAATGGCGGTGCTGAGGGTGCGTGTGGTTCTTGGCACATGTCCTTTTGAGGTCACAGGGAGGGGTCGTCAATCCGTTTCCTGCATGTGTTCTAATCGTTTGTGAGCTGGTCAAAGCGGGTGTTGTCGCTCCGAGTTAGCTTGTCGACCAATGCTGTCAAGGTCTTGATGAGGGAGAAGACATCCTGGTTTGAATGCTTGGAGTCTGGTTTGTCAGCTCGGCGTCTTGGTGGGTACTGGTTACCTCGCTGTGGTTTACCGGAGTATCGGTCTGTAAGAATGGTGAACATGCTCCGTCCATCGAGCTCGGGCTCGGAAAGAGCGGGCCCGGATCATTGACTGAGAGTGACATTATTGAAAATTATTTTATTGATTTAATTATTTATTGAATAATACATAAATTATTTTTTATTCCCAAACCAATCTCCTTCATCCGTCTCAGTCCAATTCTCGGTCATACGGTTCCATTCTTGAACCGTAATCTATACTGGTCTTTCTCCCCCTTTTTCCATAAGTTTCAACCGGCTCATTTTCGTTTGGAAAACCCTTCGAGCCATCCAATGGAATCCCGCCACACTTGTCCGTGAATATCAGGAGTAAAATTGAAATAGTCCTTTAAAAACAATTTAGTGATAGAAAATAATCGAAACATTTAAAATAAAATAATGTATTTACCAGGAAATCGAAGAACCATGTGATTTTAATACCTCTGGCAATATGCATGTTGGTTATAAAATTTCCGCAACAATGTCGTTTGATTACATCGCTGATGACAGACTGAATTGCAGCATTAAAACCGAACCAAATGGTCCGACTTTCGCGGGACAAGTGTAAAATAGGAAGTCGGTCCCGAAACGGGGTTGCGATTACATGTTGAATGGTGGTTCAGTTTTCGGCGGATAAACGAACAACGTCCAGGTTTAGAAATTTAAAGAATTTGAAAGGAGAATAATATAAGATATGAGGATGAAAAAGAGGAAATCAGAACTATATTTATAAATTGTATTCCGAAGGCATAACTGTCAAATTTTCGTCGGGAACCGACCAATTAGAAATGGTCCGACATACTTGATTTCTTAAAACCATAGAATACGTGTTCAAAGAGAATGTAAGGGATGGAATGTGGTCTTAAAGACCCTTACTTTATATCCTCAGTTGTTTTTCAATCGTTTGTTTCGTATTTGAAACCCTATACCCTAAACCCTCGGTTGTATACCGGTAATATCCGACGGATTTTAAAATATACGTTGAAAATCTTTCCGATATGGCACCGCCTTTTCTCCCCCTCGGTTATCCATTGGAAAGTTTAAAATAAAAGAAAAGCCCCTGTATCGAACCGTAACACGGAGAGATAAGTGTAGAGTATGAAACCATTGAGATGAGTGTTACGTTAACGTTTATCATACAAACTAATACTGATATTGTGATATTTTTTCGATTTGTTAAAAAAAAAATAAAAACTTTGGAAAATATTAGAAAACTTATTTCAAATTTAAATGTAATATTTTTAAGTTATTTTTTCAAAATATTTTATATTTTAGATCTAAACTTTATCGCTTATGAGTTGTAGTCGGATGAAATTGAATCGATGTTGTTATCAAATTCACCTCTCTCTTCTTCTGATCTGAATAAAGAATGACGTCTCCAAATTGACAAAATAAACGACTAGATTAACTTCTAGGGATTCTTCTACATGAGCTATATAAACATTTCTGCTTGTTTGTAATGGAGCATGTTCCTCTACTCTGTAGGCTTTTCCTTGCGGGTTAATTTTAGGAACTGTGATCCATGGGTTTTTCTTGTATGTTTTCTGAGAGTGATGTATATAAGACACCTGCGTCAAATGAAATGTAATTTATATGGTAAATTAAAAACACATGAAAATTAAGTTTTTAGCTAGATTATTAAAAATGTAAAGTTGATCCCTAACCTGATCTGCTTATGAAGCAATAATGAAAGGATCATATTTCCGAAGCTTTTTAGTCGAATGGATAGACATCACTCTAAACTCATCGATGGTGACATATTGGCTAATAATCGGGTTATACCAATCACAAAAAGACCACACTGTGATATGCGGTTGTTCTGGTAGAGCCTTCTTTATGCACCTTAAACGTATATCCCCTTGTGAAATATCTTGGATAAGACTTTGTATTGTAGTGGAGGCCGTTGACTATGTCTATCAACCAATCATCGGGCATGCATCCATTTCTTAATTCATTTAAGTATTACACGCAAGAGTTAATAAAGTTATCCAATTGTCGCCGTTGAATAACAGTTAAAAATAAAATATTATATAAAATTGTAACCAAATGGAAAAGACTTTTTGTTTATGCTCTTCACGCTCGTCCTCAGTCAGTTTTGGATGATAATGTCGTAGAACGTCTATGTATAACCTATGAGAAGTAAATTCTCATTAGTACACTTATTATTAAACTTACTTGCCAATATAATAACAAACATAATATAAACTATATACCTCTTATATTCGATGACTTCGTCGCAATTGGTGAGAATATACGTGTACAGGTGTGCATTCTCATGGGATGTCAGTTTCCGCACATGTGATTTTCTGCCTAACCGCCAACTTGTTGAAAAATTTTGGGTACTGTTGACGGATAATTTGGCTTCTCGCCTCTATCATCGTTTCGAGATGTGCGCCGACTCTTTTTACGTACTTGCGTTGGGAAGTAATAGCTGGAAAAGGTCGCAGTCTCTTCGTTGTTATATTGTGCCCCGGTAGAGAGCGTCTTTGAGGGTTTGCGGTTTGTTCATCACCAGATTGTCGCAGAATGATGATTCATGCCAGACTCTATACCGTATTGCCGAGAGCCCCTCATCATCGGTTACTGATATTTCGGAGACGACATCCTTGAACCTGTTGATGTACAATCTAAGAGATTCCTTCGGTCCCTGGTTTATAGCCTAGAGGTCGGCGCTCGAGGCTTCCTCTTGGGTGAACGTGGAGTGGTGCTTAAGAAATGTATTCAGTAGCTAGTGATAGTTGTCAATGGACTGTGCCTCCAGACATAAAAACCAGTTGAGGGCGCGCCGCTTAATTTTTTGACGAAGAGTTGGCAAAAGCCGGCGTCGCATATCTCGGGTGATAATTGGGTTCGTGATAATGCAGTATTAAAGATGTCAGGTACCGTTGAGGTCCGAACTCCCCTCGTAGGTTTGCAACTTGATTTCTCCGAGGTGCGCGAACGGTGTCTCCGTTATCTTCACTGTTAACGGTGTATTTTGCTCCTCTTTGGGAGATCGGTCGATTTCCTGGGCCAAGCTGGTTTTCCTATGTTCATTTGATGTTATGTCACCGGCTGCGCCTTCAGTAACTCGAGCCCATCATTATTGCTAGCTTTTGATTGGTTTTGAGTCGGTTCAGCTAATGGCGGTGCTGAGGGTGCGTGTGGTTCTTGGCACATGTCCTTTTGAGGTCACTGGGAGGGGTCGTCAATCTGTTTCCTGCATGTGTTCTATGTTGGGATTGTGTCCTGAAATCACACTTGTACTCACTCCTGATGATAGTTGTGTGTCGAGATCAGACATTCGTATAATACTGGGTGGTTGCAATGTTTTGCTAGAAACCTCTTGCAGTCTGTAAGTTGTAGACTTACTGCCAGTATTGTATGATCCTATAGGGTCACACACCTAAGCAAACTGGAAGCATAAATATGGGAATGATCATTATGGTAATGATCATGTTGATGTGTATTGGATACACATTGATATTGAGTTTTATAGTGGTGTGTCGATCGACACAGTAAGTGTGTCGATCGACACAGATCGGGTTTCGAAACTGACGTTTCAATTTCATGACTTAAACGAATTGGAATTTATCTAATTTCGGTTTAGTCATTCCAGGACTATATAAAGGCTTATATGGTCGACCTGGAACCCTAGCCGTTCAATTTTCTGTTGCAGAGAAAGCAGAACCACCTAAACTCAGTGATCACAAGATCCGGCACTAGCATCCCGGCTTTCCAGCTTTGTGTGCGTGTGTATCTGGTACAGACGAAGCATCTGAGGTAAAATAATGTATTTACCAGGAAATCGAAGAACCATGTGATTTTAAGACCTCTGGCAGTATGCATGTTGGTCATAAAATTTCCGGTCGTTTGATTACATCGCTGATGACAGACTGAATTGCAGCATTAAAACCGAACCAAATGGTCCGACTTTCGCGGGACAAGTGTAAAATAGGAAGTCGGTCCCGAACCGGTGTTGCGATTACATGCTGAATGGTGGTTTGGTTTTCGGCGGATAAACGAACAACGTCCAGGTTTAGAAATTTAAAGAATTTGAAAGAAGAATAATATAAGATATGAGGATGAAAAAGATGAAATCAGAACTATATTTATAAATTGTATTCCGACGGCATAACTGTCAAATCAGATCTCTGATTCAATTCCATAACCCTAGATCCGAGGCTTCCCAACAGTGGTATCAGAGCTATTAGGGTTTAATTCATTTTCGTGCCATTTCCACTGCAATCCGGAATTCTTAACGCACCAAAGGTTCCTAAGAGCCCCAAGGTAACCAAACCACTGTCTTGGGGAGGAGGATCATCGAGCACTTTTAGCTTCTTTGTAAAAAGTTTTGTGTTTCCTTGATATGGATAATCATGCTGTAGAAATATTCTATGACAATCAAACCAACATGATTTGCGTCCGTTCTTCAACTGGAATGCATCAGTTTTTTCTTTACAATAAGGACATGCTAACCTCTCATGTGTAGTCCGTCAATATAACATACCATAAGCCGGGAAATCGTTAATGTCCACATTAGTACATCCCATATCTGAAAAACATTATTGCACGAGACATCGTATGCTTCAACACCGGGAGCCCATAATAGTTGCAACTCATATATCAATGGATGCAAGAATAATTCAAGTGATCTTCATGGATGCTCTGGTCCGGGAACGAGTACGGGGAGGAAAAGAAACTCTCAACGCATGCACATATATGTCGGTAGGTTATAAAGAGTTTGAATCACTGTGCCACAAAGAATATTGTTTCCCATGCCTCCCAAATTGGTTGAAACCATTTGTGCATAATCTGAGGTACACATTACGTGGCTCATACGCAAAATCTGGATATACTCTCTGAAAATATCGCCACACCTCTGCATCTGATGGATGTGCAATCTCTTCTCCTCTTCTATGCTCGGCATGCCATCTCATTTCCCCCGCGGTTCGTTCAGATTGGTATAATCGCTTCAACCTTTCGGTTAACGGTAAATGCCACATCCGTTTGAACGGAACTTTAACTCTTCCCCTTCTATCATGATAGTGCGGATGCTTACAAAACTTACATTGTAGACGGTATTCAATCTATCGCCAATATACCATACAATTGTCGACGCACACATATATCATCTGATATTGTAGTCCTAGCGCTTGAACAAGTTTCTGAACCTCGTTGTATGAACATGGCGCAAGATTTATCTTCAGAAAGAATATATTTTACAAAATCACAAATCGCATCCACACATTCCTCCGCCAAATGTAGTCTGTCTTTACGCCCATTAATCTAGTAGCAGATGATAATGGTGAATGACCCTCTTTGCAACTTCGTAAAGTGGCCGCTTTGCTGCATCTAACATATCAAAAACTATCCTACCTTCTATATTAGGTTCCTTATTTACCCTAGAAATTTGATATTCACCTACTTCCTGAATATTTTCTCAATATGCGTCATTAATCATCTGAACGGTATCTACACCAAAATCTACTTCCATACTATAATGTTCGCTAGAACTACCATAAGTTTCCCTACTACTAGTACTAGCATTCTACTACAACTTTCATAATCTGATGTTTCCCCATGAAGATAACAAATCTTATAACCCGTCATAAACCCCGAAGAATACAAGTTATGCCACACGCCGTCAATCCTAGCATTTCTAACATTCCGGCACAAAGTACATGGATCCCATAATACCTAATGCATATTTGGCGTTCAATAAATTCGTCGCCGGATCAACCCTCGGACCGTCCATCCACGATCAGTAATAATTAGAAGAAGACATTTTTTGTTATAAAAATATTAGAGTGTGTGAGAGAGCGAGTTAGGGTGAGATTGGTGTGGATGAGAAGAGATGAATCATTTGGTATTTGTAGAAAAAATAACCGACTGAAATAGGCGTTATTCATCGGAAATTCGCCGGTTTATGGTCGGTCCAACGGATATTTCAACAGCTATATTAACATATCTATTAACGGTTACATTGAAACGACAACTAACCGTTGGATTACCGATGAAAAAATGGATTTCGTCGATATTCCGTCAGAAATTACCGACGGAGAGCAAACCGATTAAGGGAAGACAATGTGTATTTGTACAAGAATTGAATAGTTACCAAATTATGATAGTAATAAAAGTTGAAAAAATCTTACTATGATCAAATGTTTTGTTTTTGGCAAAGAATATTATTAATTTTGGATGGATGACAAAGATCTTATACTAAATTGGACAACACGTTTTATTTAAAATAAATCTTCATAATAAATTTGTATTGGAGGCATGCATAATTTATTTTAAAAAAAATCATGCGTAATTCACTTTCAAAATATTTTTCTGTTTTTGTCCATAAAATATATGAATTTAAATCATTATTATTTAAATAATAATATATTAAATAGGAACATATTTGTATGTTATTAAATTTTATTAATACGAGTAAATATGGTAAATAAGAGTTTTTGTGAAACATATAAAAGTTTGATTTTTAATTTTACTTTTTCTAGCTTTTTCATCTGAGTTTTTATTAATCAATTGAGATCCGATGCAAAACAAACATTTTAACGACCACAAAAATTAGTTACGTTTTGTATTATGTTATAAAAAATCACTTTTGTTTTGGTCTAAATCTTTTACTTCATTAACAGTGGAGAGTATAACAGCACTTACAGCAAGTTTTGCGATAGAGTCGGCTACAATATTTTTGATATCAGGATAAAATCAAAGCAAATTTCTGGAAAAAAAAAAACATAGCTAGTTATATTTCATGGAGTATTATCTTAGTGATTTGGAAACTCCAATGATAGTTCGAATTAGGGTTTGGAAGTCTGATTAAACGAGAATCCCTTGTCAATTGTTTGATAGAGGAAATTTGTGATTATTTTGGTATCCATACTATTCAAAATTATTCAAATTATCCAGAAAACAAAATTGAGTTACCCTAAAAAATGTCTGAAAATGCAATATCCAAAACATTGGTTGAAGTCTACAAAATAATTAATTTTTGAAAAATGTAACTAATGTGTTTTGAATATTTCGGGTTTTTGGATATTTGATTTATAACTTATTGTTTGGATGTTAAATATAATTTAAGTATTTTAGTTATTTTAGATTTAAATAACCAATTTTTTAAAATTATGTATTATCTTTTGGATACAAAAATAATCATTTGGCATTTGGTTTAGTACTGGTTCCGTTCATATACCCAAAATATTTTAAAAAGATCTATTCAGAATTTTTGTTTTATATGATTCAGTTTTAGTTCAGATAATTTTGATTCAGTACGGTTTAATGTTTTGATTTCAGGTAATTTGGCACAACCTAAAAGGTAGAAACCAGTTTCTATTATAATAAAATTATCTAGCGTAGAATATATTTACTATCTTTATATCAATTGAGAAATGTTTTTGGTTTTATATTCATTCTCAAAACAGTTGATTATTAATTTACCATTAATGAAATTAAACAAATTACTGTGTTAACCTTAATTTATATTGATAATTTTATTATATTTTTAATTTTTATTATGAAAATATACATATTTCTGGATTAAGAAAATGAGATAATAAATAAATTTTTGTGAATTTTTTATTTAAATTTTTATTTTGGAGATATACATAATCTTGAATAAAAAAATAAAAAAGTAAGATGAATGATAAATATGAAAAGACTTATAAAGATTTTTAATTTTATTTTAGAGGTATACATAACCTTCAATATAAAAAATTATAAATATGAAAATGTTTATGAATATTTTAAATTTTAATAAATATTATTTTAAATTTTATATAGTAAATTCATATTATTTATATAAATTTTGAACATATATATAATAAAATATTCTTAATAAAATATTTATGTATTGATATTTATACATAAAAATATATAATTATAATTTATTTTATTACTAATAATTTTATTTATAATAAATTATAAAAAAAAACTTATTAAATATAATAATATATGTATGTTTAATTATAAATAGTCTTAAATAAACTTTTATAGTATTATTATTTTTAAAAATTAATTTGATAAATTTTTTTATTTTAAAAAAGTTTATGTTAAAAAAATATTTGTGTTCGTATATGGTACAAGCGAATCATACTAGTCTATACTATTAAAGCAGAAGTACAAAATAGAAACTATCCAGTCTTTTTTATTTATTTACAATGAATACCACTACCATTTATAATTAACTAATTACATTGTTAAGGATATTTAGTATTTAAAAAATACTAAGCATCCGATTTTTTTCTTTCTCTTTTGGTGTTAAAGAGCCTATATTTTAGAAAACAAAATATTAAAACAATAAAGATTACACTAGAGAATATCCTGTGATGCGCATAAGGGTAGTGTTTTCTCGGAGTCTTGAACTCATTTTCTTTCAAAGATCCTTCGTAGATATTAAGCTTCTTAATTTCTAGATTTCTGGGTTCTGGTTTTGTTTAATTTTTTACTGACTTAAGAGTTCTTGTGTTTTCTTTTTAAGTGTTTGATTTAGATTGAAAGGTTTTGCTTTTCTTAACTGTGTCTTTCAGGAGTCGAATATTTAATCGCACCTTCTTCGCTTGGTGCCTCACTAAACTAGAATATCAATTGGTGCTTTAAAATAATCAGGATTGATTTATATTAATAAATTCCAATATTTAATCAAACGATATTCCACATGAGATGTGTTTTCAGGCTTCTTTGGCATCACTAAGCTTTCTTCTGTAGCTGATGCAAATGACAATGGAGATGAGGATGAAAAGAAATACGTGCATGAAAGACACATAATTATAGATATTTTTATTTCTTGATATAGCATTATTTTCACAATACTTGGATTTGTATGCATAATCAAAATCAAAGTACTGTGAATTTGTATCATACAAGATCAAAATGAAAGAAAAAAATAAACAAAAGTTTCTTCTGTATTTTTATATTTTCGTATTTATGATACTAATTTAATCTATAAATAATTAAAATTCTGTATTTTGTATTTTAAATTATAAGCCTAAACGGGTTTAAACGGCTTTGTGTTTTTTATGGCGGTAAAATAAATGAACCTAACGATAGAGAGTTAATTTTTTCGTATTTATGATATTAATTTAAAATATAAATAATTAAAATTTCTGTATTTTTGTACTTTAAATCTATAAACAAGCCTAAACCGGTTTAAGCGGCCACATGTTACTTATGACGGGTTTAAACAGATGGGTCTAAATGGATCATAAATATATCAAATCTAAATGGGCCGGATCTAAACGGGTTACACTATCTGTTTAACATCTCTATTAAACTAATAAATTTTCAAGGAAAAAATTGTCAACGTGTGATTCTGGAGCAGCATCCTAGACGACAAGCATCCGTTGCAGAGGATATACCAACAAAGGATAGAATTTTAGGTAGTAAGTCCGTTAGATCTTCATCAAGGGAAAGTGGAGTCATGCTAACCTTTAAATAAAAATGAGAATTGCGTAAGTATATTTCAGGTAAATTATCAAAATGTAGACGACTACGGATTGTTATCTTAAAGTAAATACAGAGCCCACGCAAAGAAAAACGTAGTCGGAAACAAGTATATGACTACTATATGGGGAGAGACATAGACGACTACTATAAGGATAAGCGCAGAGAACTACTGAATCGAAAAGGTAGACAACTATTAAAGGAAACAGAGAACTAGACGACTACTTTAAGGATAAACGCAGAGAACTACTGTATCGAGAAGGTAGAAATTAAGGTAGAAGCTTTTACTTTCTAGAAGACTTTCCGAATCTGTTAAACAAGGTCAAAACAGGTTCAAAAATAGACTTGGGGAAAGGAAAATGATTTTGAAATTTGAAAAACCACCCATGTATAAAAAAAAAATTCAAAAACAGGTTAAAATGGAAAGAAATGGGGAGAAACCATGAGAGCAAAGCTTCCGAAAACTCTGAAAAATCCATGAATACATGAATACCCATGAAATATCCAAAGTGGATTCAAATTGAAAATCTCTCTGTTTTTTGGCAAAGGTGGAAACTCATTTCAGCTAGATCCACAAATAAGCTAAGCAACGATTTTTTAAAAAACAGAGAAATCGGATCTTACCGATTTGAAGAGAGCTTCAGCGCAGCTGAAAAAGAAGGTCGGGTTCAGGGTTTCAAGATGATGAATCTTATAGCCAGGGTTTATTGATGGGCTCTTCAAGGGTGGGGCCATACGGCAGTACAATGTCAGCCCTAATGTTAAAGTTGTCAGTGTTAGATTCTATTGTCCAGAGTGTAACCGAGACGTTGGTGATGGGCAATCTTGAACTTTCCATCATCTCAAAAAACCACTTTTTATTTCCCTAATTTTGGTCTCATCTATAATCATAAAGCCCAATTTCCCTAATATATATAAGCATAATTGAGTTATTAAATCAATTATTAAATATAAATTATTTAATTCAACACATAGATTTTTATTTTTTAAATTTAGAACTAAATTAAAGTAATCTTACACACAATGACAAAATGCATGTTTTTACATTTTTGAAAAGTGAATGTTAAAACACATATACTGGAATTAATATTAATTAACTTTCATTAATAAATAAAGATTTCTAAAGATATAATTTTAAAATTAAATTTTACAACTAAGATTTTTAGGGTGTTATTTTTTCAAATTTGAAAAAAATATTATTTCATATCTAACCGATTACTCTATTATTATTTTCGATTATTTAGTTATATAAAATCATATATTGTATAAAACCAAATAGTACAATATAGAATATATTTAAGAATTTCACATTTTGCCATCGACAAATATATTTTATACTTAATATTTAGTCAATTGTAATATAATTAAATAATTTAATACATCAATTATTTTCTAAATAATAAAAATAAATATTAGTAAATATACACATAAATTAAAATAAATAATTATATTTCAACATAAAACTTGAAAAAAATCAAATCTAAGATTAATAAATTTATAATTTATAAAATAAAAATTATAAATTTCTACAAAAAATAATATTAAAATTAAGTCATATATTTGAAAATTTATATAAATAAAATATATATCAATCATATAGTGTGATAGATTGATGTTTTTATAATTACAAATTTTTATAGTTTCTTTCATCAAAATATATAAAACATTTAGACAGTTGCAGAACGGGTTAAATGGCTATTATATTTTGATTATAAATAAATACAAATAAATGATAGCATATAATTTTAAGAAATGGATTAACTTCCATAAATATATTTTTATATAAAGTAAAAAATATATAAGTAAAAAATAATTAAAATATCATCCTCATAACATATTAGAATTATATAATATATTTATACAAAATAAAACCGTCTCATATTTTAAACTTTCAAATTTAAAAATACACATTAAAAAAACTATAAAAAAAATCCTTGAGAAAATTAATTATATGATCAATAAACAAAATTCTCTATTCTAATTTAGTAAAATAATTATAAAATCATAGATAAAACCCAAATGACTAAAATCCAAACTCGGAAATATTTCAAAAATACATAAAACAGAAAACAATGAAATCTTAAACAAATATAACTAAATAAATAATTCAAATCAAATAAATCAACCATATCATTTAAAATTTTAAAAATCAAAATTAAACTAAATATATTAATCGAGACCAAAAATAGAAAAACGAAATAAATCCAAAAGAAAATAAACATTAAAACTCAAATCAAATATCCATATTATAACATTTAAAAAGTTTAAAATATACACAAAACATTAGAGTTTTAAAATATGTAATATATTGTTTAGATTTATCATTAAAAACTCTCGTGCTTAGTCCAGATAAACAATAGTTTATTTGATACTCCTTTGAGTTGGAAGACAAACCATATTTATGGATATATAATAGAATGTTCCCCAAACATTTACATAGATTCATTCTTTACATTTGAGATTGAAACCAAAGTTTTTCTTGATAGATTGATGACATTGAAAATTAAGAACAAGGTATTTGCAAAATAGAACGAAATTATGGCGCGAAGATATGTCGAAATATTGATAAGCAGGTCAGGAAAAGAGCACCCTATAAGAAACATGAGAGAAAAGAAAAGGTGAACCCCTGGTTCCCTGTGTCGCTCGTCTCCGGTCTGCCTCCACCGTTGTCACCACCGGATGGTCTGCTCAGTCATCCAAAACCTCCTGACCCTCCCAAACCTCCTATCCCTCCTGATTCCTCCTATCTTTCTTCATTCCACCCCTTTCTCCCTTGTCTCCTTCCTTTTTACGTGTTGCTAAATCTACTGTTCCTAATTCCACTGTGGCTTCCTCTACTGCCACCAATACTGGCCCTGTCGGATCTTCCTCCTCTCTTCCTAAGAGTAGATCTAAGATCCTGCCTAAAAACTGCTCTCAGTCAGCTTCTACTTCCTCTTTGACAAACCAAATCCCTAAAGTTACTATTCATGAACAGTACAAAGCTTCTATTCATGATTCTTCTCCCTTGTTGAGCACCTCAACTCTTTTATCTTCGATTGTGAGATCCTTGTCAACCTCCTGCCCTTCTTCCTCCTCAGTCTCTCAATCCCTTCCCCTCCTGCCCTTGCCCTCACTGTCCACTCTCTCTGCGCCTTCTATTCAACTTTCACCCGTTACCTCTCCATCCCTCCCTTTCCCGGCCCAAACTATCTCTGCTCCATCATGTGATATAACTCCTACTGCACCAGCTAAGGATTCCTGGTGGAGAAAATTCGTAAATCTCAAGTCAGGGCCCTTAAAAAGATAGACTCATTCACTATCACAGAATCTGGCAAACGAAGAAACAGTGTTCCGGATGCTACTTTTAAAAGACACTACAAGAAATCAGAGTATAGATAGCACATTAAGATAGCGTTTTGGTCAGTTATGCTATCTTTGACTACAGTGGGTATTTAAGATAGCGTTTCTTATATTTGAAACGCTATCTTATCATTACTTTGCATAAAACCGCCAATTTTTACGTTTGGCGGGTGTTTTTTAATAGCAGACAGGGCCGATAAACGCTATGGATAGTATGACCGGGAGATGAAAATTTTGTTCCCCGCGTATCGAACAAAAAAACATTGGTGAAGTATAAAACATGAAATTTTTTGGCTAATGCAAAAAAACAAAAATTCAGATCGAGAGCTAGCTCAGAGAGATCTTTGCATGTCCTTTTCCGGCTTGAAATGTCACTTCCACATTCGAATTTAAACTCCTCCTTGTATAAATCTCGGTGTCATTGTTCAGATCTAAATCATTTCGACCACTGCGAATCAATTCTTGTACTCGTGACTGAGGGAGTATCATCAATTGATAGAGAAGAAAGGCTACATATCTGGTAATCGAGAGGAATACACATTGATTTCCGGGATTTTTATTATCGATTAATTCTGTTCAAAATTCGTAACACGAATAGATTATTTTGTGAATTGGCAGGTAGCTTTCTGGGTTTGAATCTAGTGAAAGGTATGTGAAATTAATCTGAGTTTTCGTTTCAATTTATGTTTCAGCAATTGCAATCAATTGACGGCTAAGGTTTTTACAAGTTTTAGCGAGTTATGGTTGCAAAAAGCTTGTTTTTCAAAGTATAATGGATGCTTCTGTAATCTGCAGGGAGCTTTCCGTTTTAGAACTTGCGTTTTGTAAGGACCCAAGGTTTACTCAGGTGAGATCGAATCTCAGTCACTCTTTTCTTATTCTTTTCTTGTTTTGGTTGTTAGCGTTTATTTCTTAGTTTCAGTTGTTCATATCTCTCTTCCTGATACACTCGCCTGTTATTTTCTTATATGTTTGTTTAAATGGTCGTGGAGATTTGGTGTTGTTTTAACATGGACAAGTCTTGGGTATGGCATCCAAGGTATTGATTTCTTTATTATCTTCTTTCGTTTGTTACGTATAATTTATTTGATGACTTGTCTGAAATTTTAAATGGTTCTAACCACAGGGCTAGTCTTGAGTATCACAGAGGGGCATCTAAATTTGTGCAAGCATCATCAGTGAGATTGGGTAATCCTACTGAGATGTTATGTCCATGCATTGATTGCCGCAATTTATGCCATCAACCTGTATATACAGTGGAGGATCACTTAGTCATTAGGGGTATGGATCAGAGATACACGAGGAATACTTGTTGGAGTTTGCATGGTGATGCAAAGACTGATAAGCCAAGTTGTGGTTCAAGCTATGAATATGAAGCTTATGATCTGATTAGAACAGCATTCTTTGATGGTGAAAACAATAAGGAGGCACAGAAGGAAGATGAAGCAGATGGGGTTGATAGCAAAGAAGAATATGAGTTTAAGAAGAAGCTAGAAGATGCTGAGACTCCATTATACTCCACATGTTCCAACTACACAAAGGTTTCTGCGATTATGGGACTTTATCGCATCAAAGTGAAGAGTGGGATGTCTGAAAACTACTTTGATCAGCTCCTCTCATTAGTTCAAGACATGCTTCCCACAGATAATGTACTTCCCGGATCAACAAACGAGATGAAGAGATTCTTGAAGTTGTTTGGTTTTGGCTACGACATGGTTCACGCTTGCAAGAACGACTGTATTTTATACCGGAAGCAATATGAAGATATGGAAATCTGTCCAAGGTGTAATGTTTCTAGATGGGAAAGGGATAAGCATAGTGGTCAGGTAAAGAAGGGGATTCCAGCTAAGGTCTTATGGTATTTTCCAATAAAAGACAGATTCAGGCGTATGTTTAGATCAAAAAGAATAGCGGACGAGTTGCGTTGGCATATCAATGGTGGTAGTTCAGATGGTTCAATGCGTCATCCGGTAGATTCAATAACTTGGGCCAATGTGAATCACAAATGGCCAGAGTTTGCAGCTGAACCAAGAAACCTCCGACTAGGTATCTCCACAGATGGGATGAATCCTTTCTCCATTCAGAATTCCAAGTACAGCACATGGCCGGTGTTATTGGTTAACTACAACATGCATCCAACCAAGTGTATGAATGCAGAGAACATTATGTTGACAATGTTGATCCCGGGTCCAACTGCACCAAGTAACAACATCGATGTCTACCTCGCACCACTAATAGACGATCTACAGGAGCTTTGGAATGAAGGTATCATGGTGTATGACTCTTTTATGAAGGAACACTTTAAACTTAAAGCAATGTTGATGTGGAGTATTAGTGATTATCCTGGCTTAGGGACATTGGCTGGGTGTAAAGTCAAAGGCAAACAAGCGGGCAATGTGTGTGGAAAAGATACACCTTTCAGATGGTTGAAGTTTAGTAAGAAGCATGTATACTTAGGAAACAGGAAGAGGCTCCGACCTGATCATCCATATAGAAGAAGAAAGAAATGGTTTGACAACACTGTGGAAGAAGGGAGATCAAATAGAATTCAAACTGGAGCAGAAATCTTTAATGCACTTAAAGAGTTCAGAAATGATTTTGGTAAGCCTTTACCGAAAGTAAGTAGAAAGAAAAGAAAATCTTTGTGTGATGATGAGGAGATTGTGTTGGAATATATGTGTGTTCATGGTTCAATTAACGGATTGCAACCTAGCACATATAACTCAGATCTAGGTTCTTTCAAAACGAATCACAAAACAAACCTGATCATTACCTTTCAGATTGCAGCGGATTGATGGATGGTAATGATGAGATCAGCTAGAACAGATCAGATGCCTGTTCCTCCTTCAGTATCCACACTCTTACAAGCCGGGATGGTTGCTAGACCAAAGCAATGGATTGATCAGAGAGAGAAGAGAGACGTCTCACGTTTTAGGTCGCAGACTGTTCTAGTCGAAATTCTGAGAGAACTCAAATAAATATCGACTCTGTCATAAACCTAAACCGATGTCTCGGTTTCGCAACTGTGTCGACCGACACATACACTTGTGTCGATCGACACAAGTCATTTGTCTCGATATGGGCCCAAGTGATTAAACTAACGGCCCAACTCTCTGCACAAATACAGTAAATGCCTTGCATCTTACCGTATTCATTCCATGTTAACTTTCCCGTTAGCTATGGTGTGTGACCCTTTGGGATCATACAATACTGGTAATAAGTCCTAAACTTATAGATCAAGAGCGGACTCTAGCAAGTCATCATGATCACCCAGTATTTATGACTTATGTCTGATCTCGACATTTATCATACTTTCTAGAGATAGTACGGTAGATTTCAGGACATTCCCAACAATCTCCCACTTGTACTGGAATCCTACAAAGGACATTCCCAACAATCTTCCGATTGTACTGGAATCCTACATTCCCTAGTCCTTTTGTCTTAATATCTCGATCTGGCATAAGGCAAGATGCGTGTCATCCTTATATAGCCAGACCATGTTTATCGGACCAGATTTGATACTGACAATGCAAACGACTTGGGCAAGTCCGTTTGGGAATGGCCATTCTCTTACCAGCTATCAAATCTCCGATTGGCCTAGAGATATTACCTCCGTTAAACGGCAGGGACAAATCCCATCTTGTTCCATCACTATGAACTACACAATTCATAATACACCCAACCAAGGTCCGTATAGCTCCCAGTTACGAAACAGCGTTAGACAATGATCAAAGCGCATTACTCCATGTGCAGCCACATGCATGCGAACTCAGGTCTGAGGACTATACTCTATAGTCGTATATGAGAACTTCTTATGACACAGATATTAATATCTTGCAGAGTTCTCATCAGCGGGCCATGTCCGGTCATATGCTCCCCTACATATACCTATGTGTCGACTTTGATGCCGCGCATCTATGACCCCTCGAAACTTGGTCATAAGTCTCAACACAATCTAGTCTCAACAGGTTGTTGGTGTTCCAATTTCAACAACCTTCGACTATGGACACTATGATTTATGTCACTTCGTTAAATATGGGGTTTCAGGATCAAGTCTACTCATGTACTTCGATGGCCCATATATAGTGACATTAATCATTTTGGAACGATTATTTATATCACAGTTAAAATAATCCAGAAATCATTAGATTTCATCAACATAAAATATTATGTTTTCATGAACCATTCAAAACAACTAAGTAAAGCCCTTTACAAACTCCCACTGAAATTAAGACTACAACTTAATTTCACTCATCCTACAGCTACAGTCCGCGACTCGTGCTTAGGCATAAGGAGTGGCTTCGTTAATAGATTAGCAACGTTCTCATTCGATGAAACTTGCTTATCTACTTAACACCTCTGTCATTTATCTCACGGAATAGGTTATACCTATCCTCAAGGTGTTTGGATCTCAGATGTGCAGCTAGCCTCATCTACGCTGGGAATCACATCAAGTTCAGTGATGAACTTTTTCTATCCAAACAACCTCTTTCGCCGCTTCTCAAGTTGCGAAATGTTCAGCTTAAGTCATGGAGTCAGCTACAGTGCCTTGCACCGCCAGATAGACACAAGATATAGCCGGACTGTGACCAGGAAGTATCTTTGTCTATTGGAAACTTGCCTTTCAGACTCTATCGACTTGTAGCACCTCACTTTCTCCGTAAATCAAGAACTTATCCTAAGTATTCCTCAAATACTTCAGAATATTCTTTACGGAAATCCAGTGATTTTTTTCCTGGATTTGACTGGTCTTTACTTGTCTTGCTTAGCATTAAAGCAACATCAAAACAAGTATGTGTCATGGCATACATGATAGATCCAATTGCCGTCGCATATGGAATCCTATCCATGCATTCAAGCTCAGCAGATATCGTAGGATACTGTTTCTTGCTTAACGTATTGCCATGTGACATTGGCATAAAACCCTTCTTGGATTGCTGATTACGTGTAGGACTTTGTCAATTTAAGAATTCTGACTTTGTCCTACCAGCTCTTTTGGATCTCTATCTTTAGATCCAAAATCCAAGAACTACGTGGCTTTACCCATGTCAATCATAAAACCAACTCCCAAACCAGTCCTTTACCGACTGCAGCATTTGGACGTTATATTCGAGAATCAGTATGTCATCGACATACACTATGAGAAATGCGATATTGCTCCCACTTATCTTTTAGTAAACGCACAGTTCCTCTTCGTTCCTGTTCAAGTCAAAACCTTGACTACTTCAACAGAACGAAGATTCCAACTCCGATATGTTTGCTTCCATCCATGAATGGATCAATGAAGCTAACTTACACATAGTGTAATTTTCGGAGTCCGGGCTCACTTTCGCTTCTTTGAATTTCGCAGATTCGTCGCTTTCAATGATCATCAGATCATGCGAACTTTCAATGATCATCAGATTCAACTAATGATGAGAAATCACTCTCGGATTAGTAACTGATTCATTCAGATTCATTCAGATCTGCGAACTTCAGGCTTTACAGGTGCAGATTCTACAGATCTCCTGTATTTCTCGAATTTCTTCGAGTTATACTTTTACTCCCACTGTTCTTCTTGGAAAGTAACTTCCCTTCTTAGAAAACAGAATGGACGTAAAAGTAACAAGCCTTGGTTTCCCTAGGACAACCAGCGAAATAGCACAACTACAAATACTCAGTAAAGACGAATTTGGATCGATTCCAATCCACATTTACGTGGTGTCTTTCAACTGATATTGGTGGAACTACTTCAGCGTAAACTTAGATATTTCTTGAGCGCTATTTTTAAAGAATATCATGGAAGATTCGTGTGACTCATCTTTAATCATTTCTAATAAGATCTGATTCATTCTCACAGAAACACCTCTAGGTTTTCAGGAGAAGTGAGCTGTGAAACGACTTCACACTCATTCAGATGATCACACAATCAATGACTTAAGTATTCTCACTCGTGATCTAATTCAGAGTCTTAATACTTCTGTCATTCAGATTCTATACTTCATTCTGGAACTCTTTCGACCATGTCAAAGAATTCCGACTTGTGTCTCATCAAATGAACACAGTCACACTCACTGAAGTAATCAGTAGAGACAATGAAGTACAGGAAATTTTCTCTGGCATTACTGCTCATCGGACCACATACATGAGTATGTTCAATCTCCAATAAGCCTTTGGGCCTTTCTCTAGCTCGGCTAAGATGGGCCCTTTGTCTTTTGGTCCAGTAAGCAGAATTCAAGTCTCATAAGATATCCATTCAAATGAGCCCAAAAGTCCATAACTATGGGGTTTCTGAATCCGACTTACTCTTTGACCAAAACATTTATGCCAAGAAAAATCAGGTTTAATTCATCAGATTTAAACCAATTCGGTATTTATGTTACATTTAGGCACTTTTGGTTTAAGACATAAAACCCATTCCTTGAATAGGGTGCTACAATTAACATTTCATTAAGATCAAAAGAACAAAACTTGTCTTTATCAAAATGAAAAACATTCAAATTCTTACAAGAAAATGAAAGACAACTCTGCTTAAAGCAGGTACATTGTAGCAATTACTTAATAAAACCAAGCCTCAAAGGCATCTACAAGTGAAAACCCTACGGCTGAGGCAGCATCCCAAGCTCCTTCCAGACACGCAGTTTCACTTGCCCTTCCTTCAACGTTCTACTGTTGCTCAGGCTCTGCATATTATAACAAATATCAGTGCCACAACCAGTATCCAATACCTACAAGGTATAACTTGAAGTAATAACATGAATACCTGAGGAAGTAGTTTCATACATCAACTTCAACTCCTCATAATCTTCCATGAATTTAATGCAATCTCTCTTCCAATGCCCAGTCTCTTTACAGTAGCAGCACTTACCAACGTAAGAGGTATCTGACTCGGGCTCAGAAGACACACGCTTGCCATGATTCAAAATCTGGACAACTTTGTCGTCACCCTTGTCAGCATTAGGTTTAGTAAACCTACCCTTCTCATTCATGAGATTGTACAGGGTACTCTTCACGTTTGGCTCAACTGTCTTGAGCATATCATGCAGTTCAGTCAACGTCTTCGTTAAGCCTTTCTTGATATAGTTCCTTACGAACTTATCATAGCTTGACGGCAGTGACTGCAGAATGATCTCAGTTGCCAATTCCTGGCTAACTGGATAATCCAGTTTCCTCAGGTTATCAACGTAACCCATCATTTTACTGATATGAGGACTTACTGGATGATCCATCGGTAGCTTGCAGCTAGTGAGAGATTTAACCAACTGGTATCTCTCCACTCTAACCTGCTCCTGAAATTTCAATTTCAGGCTGCTGATCATCTCTATTGGCGACTCCATGTTCTCATATTGCTTCCGCAAATCTGAGTCCATGGTAGCCAATATCAGACCACGCACATCTACCGCATCATTATAATGCTTATTCCAAGCATTATATACTGCATGAGAGGCATTGGACCCGATCCTCGCGGGGAGAGCTCTTTCAAGGACATAGTCCTTTCTCTCCTGCCTGAGAACTAGCCTCAGGTTCCGCGACCAATTCAAGAAATTTGATCCGTTCAGTTTGTCCATCTCAAGGACAGACCGGATCGAGAAAGTGTTTTGATTGTTTGTGCTTGTCATAGCTGAAATTTAGAGATAAATAGAGTTTTAGTTATTAAGTTCATAAAAGAGTAATCTTAACAACTTATAAGAAAACTCGCATTGCATTCAAAATTTCTTTGTTTAACCTCATATGAATACAATGATTCCGAGACCCATGTTCAGCTAATTCCAAAGTGGGCCACTGGCCGTCACCCAGAATTAGCTTTACTTGGTAAGCATACACACAGCTAGTTATAACCAATAACTCTCGGTTGTGAATTGGACCCGAGGCCCAAATTCACCAGATGTCTCAAGGCCCGGGACTCCCGATGGCCCAGTCAAGGAAACCAATCTCTTACAGCCAAATAATCACTAAAGTCTGGGACTCCCAATGAAATTAGTGACTATATACTACTTTACTTACGCGAAAACAGACACCTCACACTGTAAGCCATATCTGTAATCAAGTAAGTGTTAAGTAGCTGACAAGATTGGGCAAGACATCCAAGCTTGATATTGTTTTGAGGATTTTCAAGTTTTATTTCCAAAAATAGAAGATTACTATTTTGAGAAACTTTCTTAATTTAGAAACTTTCTAAATTTAGTAACTTACTAAAAATAGAAATTTCTAATTTCAATATTTTATAAATATTTTCGGGTTGGGTCACAAATTATAGGCCCAATTCTTGGCCCAAGACCATAGAATTCCAGTTGGCCCAATAATTTGACATAACCGATTCGGTTTATTAATTCTGGTCCAAGACCAAATTAACTATCAAAACCATCGGTTATTTACTAAACCAGACCAGCTCTAAATTATTTGGTCCAACCAAATCAAACTTAGACCAGTTTTCGGTTTAGGTTAAAATTCAATTTTATGAATTTCAATCCGGTTTAACCAGAAATAAAATTATTTCCAGCAAACCGCGATTTGGGTTAACCGCTTGAACCACCAATTGAATTGGATCGGTTTAGTTAAGTCCAAAACCGGGAAGAAACACCTTGTGTTTTAGCCAATTTTGACCTAACTTGCGGTTCTGGCTAAAGTAGACAATGAACCACAATCGGATTGATCGGTTCATTGTCTCGGTTTAGGGAAAGATGAACCACGAAGCTCGGCTGAACCGATTGGCTACTCGCGGATTATCTGCATCGCCTTCGTATCGATCGATATGAGTCTTTCATGTCGATCGATACTAGCGAGCATCAACTCGGGTCAATCGGGTCATCAGGACCGCGAGATGTCAATCGGATCGATCGATATCGACCGATACCTCGCTCCCTCGTCGATCGACATGGGCATCGCCTTCGTATCGATCGATATGAGTCTTTCATGTCGATCGATACTAGCGTGTATCAGCTCGGGTCAATCGGGTCTTCGGGTCAGCGACACAATCGATCCGATATGCATATCGACCGATATCGCCCCCTCGTCGATCGACACAAGTGTCCAAATCGCACACCGATGGCTTTTCAATCGGATTAATGCGATTTCTTTTAGGTTTTTTGAGATTCTTAATCAAATTTCAACATTCAAATTCGATTCTAATCAGTAAAACAACCTAAGAATGATCCAAATTTACAAGAAACCTGAAACCTGGCTCTGATACCACTGTTGGAATATATGTGTGTTCATGGTTCAATTAACGGATTGCAACCTAGCACATATAACTCAGATCTAGGTTCTTGCAAAACGAATCACAAAACAAACCTGATCATTACCTTTCAGATTGCAGCGGATTGATGGATGGTAATGATGAGATCAGCTAGAACAGATCAGATGCCTGTTCCTCCTTCAGTATCCACACTCTTACAAGCCGGGATGGTTGCTAGACCAAAGCAATGGATTGATCAGAGAGAGAAGAGAGACGGCTCACGTTTTAGGTCGCAGACTGTTCTAGTCGAAATTCTGAGAGAACTCAAATAAATATCGACTCTGTCATAAACCTAAACCGATGTCTCGGTTTCGCAACTGTGTCGACCGACACATACACTTGTGTCGATCGACACAAGTCATTTGTCTCGATATGGGCCCAAGTGATTAAACTAACGGCCCAACTCTCTGCACAAATACAGTAAATGCCTTGCATCTTACCGTATTCATTCCATGTTAACTTTCCCGTTAGCTATGGTGTGTGACCCTTTGGGATCATACAATACTGGTAATAAGTCCTAAACTTATAGATCAAGAGCGGACTCTAGCAAGTCATCATGATCACCCAGTATTTATGACTTATGTCTGATCTCGACATTTATCATACTTTCTAGAGATAGTACGGTAGATTTCAGGACATTCCCAACAGATTGAAGAAGAAGAGTACGAAGAAGACAATGATAGTTGGAGATGGAAGAAAAGGTCAATTTTGTTTGATTTGCCTTACTGGAAGGTAAGCCTCAACTTTGCAAGCTAATTATTGTTGTTATACCTTTTCATTCAAAGTTAAGTCTTCAACTTGTTTCTGTTGTTAGGATATGCCTGTCAGACATAACCTTGATGTTATGCATGTGGAAAAGAATGTGTTTGATGCTATCTTGGCTATTCTGATGCAAAGTGCAAAGTCAAAAGATGGTGTCAAAGCACGGAAGGACTTAGAAGACATGGGGATTCGACATAAGTTACACGTTCAGGAAGGAGGTAGGAAAACTTACTTACCTCATGCTTCTTATTGGCTGACAAAGGATGAGAAAAAAAGTTTTCTGTAAGAGATTAAGCTTATTCAGAGGGCCTGATGGATATTGTGCCAACATTGCGAACTGTGTTTCTGTGGATCCTTCCATGATTGGTGGATTGAAGTCCCATGACCATCATGTCCTTCTTCATAATCTGTTACCGGTTGCGCTTAGAGGCTTGCTCCCTGACGGACCAAGAGTTGCTGTTACTAGATTGTGCAACTTCTTCAAAGACTATGTCAGCGTGTTCTTGATCCTCATAAACTCATAACTTTAGAGGTTGAGTGTGTAGAGACATTGTGTGAATTAGAGAGATACTTTCCTCCTTCCCTATTCGATATAATGTTCCACCTTCCCTTACATCTAGCAAGGGAGGCAAGACTAGGTGGACCTGTGCACTTCAGATGGATGTATCCATTTGAAAGGTAATCAAAACTATGCTTTATATTTCTTATTGTCCTTGTGTTGTTAGTTGACTAAGTATATTATTGGGTACAGGTACATGAAGACACTAAAGTCATATGTTAAGAACTATGCAAGGCCTGAAGCATGTATGGCTGAAGGATATCTGGCTGGTGAATGTATAGCATTTTGTTTGGAGCTTCTGCGTAATTCTGTTCTTGTTGAAGAAAGAGTTAAACGTAATGAGGATGTGGAGACAAGTGTATCCACACTAGAAGGCCGTCCATTGCATAAGGGTCCTGTAATTGAGTTAACTGATAAAGAGCGGGACATAGCCCATCGATATGTCCTGATGAACATGGAGATGATGACTCCATACGTAGAGTAAGTTAACCTCAACTTATTCTTTTATGATGGCATATCTGATTATTTATACTAAACTAACATTATGTTATTGTATACAAGGATGCACTTAGAAGAATTGCAAACCACTGATGCTAGATGTGCAAGAAATGAAACTCTCCTTTGGAAACTACATGGAGAAAGGTTCTCACAGTGGGTGAAGGACAAGGTATACTATTTCCTTGTCTTTTTAGGCTTCGTTATCTGTTTACTCAGTTACATACAAAATTAACTTCATTTCATTTTATTGTCTCTCGTCAGTTCTCTACTAACTCTGAGGAACAGTCTGAAGAACTTAGATGGATGGCTTACGGACCAAGACATAAAGCTCAGACTTATAAAGGTTATATCATCAACGGGCAGCGATTTCAAACGGAGGAAATAATGCGCAAGACTCAGAATAGTGGTGTAACATATGAGGCCTTTACAATGTGCAGATCTAGTTCCAGAGACACTAGACATATGGCAGACATTGTTGCCTATTATGGAGTTATCCAGCAGATCATACTTTTGGATTATCATTTCTTCCAAATACCATTGTTCAAGTGTATATGGGCCAACAAAGGTAATGGTGTAAAAGAAGAAGAAGGTTTTACACTCGTTAACCTCAGCGTAAACCAGTCTGCATATCAACAAGATCCGTACATTATGGCAGCGCAAGCAAAACAAGTATTCTACTCTAAAGATGAGTCTTCACAGTGGTCCGTAGTTATGAGAGCACCACCTAGAGGTTATCACGAGTTAGAGACAGAAGACGAGTTTGTGGCACCTTTATCAAGTATCGAAGATAAAGATTTGGAGAACCACTCCTCTGATGACGAAAGTTTTTTTGTTAGAGATGAGTGTGAAGAGGTCTTAGTGGTTGATTGATAGGGCTACAATTGGTTAGAGTAGGGAATGGATGCTTTCATGTTGTGGTGTGAATAATTTGACAAATTAGTTATGTTTCAGGTATAACGGAATGAAGAGTAAGAAAGACGGTGTCAAAAGACGCAGTCATCGTCAACAAGGCATTGCACCAGTCCCGGGAGAGTTGATCTTGAGACGCAACAGGACTGCTACTGTGACTCAGAAAGAAGTTGCTACTGTGACTCAGAAAGAAGTTGCTTCTGAGCCTCAGAAAGAAGTTGCTACTGAGCCTCGGAAAGAAGTTGCTCCTGAGCCTCAGGAAGAAGAGGAGAATTTGGAAGAGACTGTTGAAGAAAACACGAGATACAACAAGGATAAAGAACCGAATCCAACCGAAGCAACAGGAGATGTTGATACTGAAGAACCAGTTGCCAAGAAGAGAAAAACTAGGGGGCCAACAAAGTTTTGTGGAGTGGCTAAACATATTGATGAAAAGGTCAATGTTGAATTCACATCGCTAGGTGTGCCTATTGGTAAAGGGTCAGTCACACTTTCTTCCTTTCTTGGTCCGTTGGTGAGGGAATACGTACCTGTTCTGATTGATGATTGGAGGCACGTAGATGACCCAACGAGAGAAAGAATGTGGGATGAAGTTAAGGTACTCTCTGCAACCTGATATGGTAGTCTCCTTGAAAATTATTAATGTGTTATGTGAAAATGTCTAGGCAAGGTTCAATATTGATGAAGAATGGAAAAAAGATGCCGTTATTAAGCAGATGGGTACTATATGACGTGCTTCTAAATCCAGGCTCTTAGCTCAAGTCAAAAGAACAAGTAGGGCTGAAATATGTAGCTTGAAACCGAGTAACATCCAGTCTCAGACAGCTTGGAAGAATTGGGTGAAGAATAAGACGACTGAAGAGGCTGAGGTTCAGTTTGCTCTTTATCTTGTTTGCAGACATTTTGGTTTGAAATGTAAAATCATTGGAATTGCTTTCGTAGGATAATAGTGACAAATTTAGGAAGCTGAGGAAATCACAGATTCCCCACACAACCAGCCGCAAAGGAATGACTCGCTTAGGAGATGAACTGGTATGTTGTTTCTGGATTGTGTTGTCTACTTATTTGTTGTAATTGTGTTAATTTTGTGTCTGTTAATTGCAGAGGAAGAAAAGTGCTGATCCTTCAAAGGTGACTAGGAGTCAAATTTGGGTTGCAGGACATACTCATGCAGATGGGACACCTGTGAGACCTGAATACGCAGAAACTATTGTAAGTACAATCAAAACCAATTGAAGACTCATTTACTCTGTTTATTGTATGTCATACCATCGTTTTGTTGATCTTATGTCTCAGGAAAAAATTAAATCTCTGGACACTGAGATTGGATCCACTAATAGTACTAGTGTCAATGATGATGCGGTGAGTCAAGTGCTGGGAAAAGAAAGGCCTGGAAGAATTAGAGGACTAGGCAGAGGGGTGACTGCGACAAAGTTAGCTTTAATGCATTGTAGAGATACACATGTGCAAATGCTTGAAGCTAAACAGGCAGAATTGATCAACAAGATAGAGGACCTACAGATTCAAGTTCGTGGCTTAACTAATGGGAAGCAGATTGGAGATGTTTCTATGTCGGAGTCTAGTAATGCAAGCAAGGTAGTTACTAAGTGTAAAATACTAGATTGGTCTTCAATGGATGATGTGGTAGTAGGGGAAGGGAGGTTATGCTCGGCTGATGCAATGTATAAGATTGGAGGAATTCCTATTGGCCCCAGTGCAGCGGCTGTTATAGTTACGTCTGTCTGCAGGGAGGATGCATTTGTCTGGAGGCCAACATCAGATATGACAAGGATTGGCCAAGCTCTGGGAATGAAGATTCCATGGTTAGCTGATAAAATCATGTTGGACAATGATTTGAACTACCCAACTCCTAGTCACACTGCTGGTTCATCGGTAATATTTCATTTCCCTCTTTCTTGTTAAGAACTTGATGAATGGTATGCATGCACATTCCTAATATATAAATATAAATGTATGCATGTCTTAGGTGTCACGTGATAGAGTCATTGTTTACGACTGGAATAAAGAGGATGTTGTAGTTGCTGAGGGTATTTTGCTGTCAACTGATCCAGAGGAGAAGGCCAACGGTATTCCTCTCGGACCCAATGCTGCACTTGTGAAAGTTGATAAGGTAGTTGTGAAGGAAATTCACATGTGGAGACCTATCAGTGATAAAAAATACTTGATGGGAAGTGCTCTCCATGATATCATAGTGTGGCCTATTTCAAAGATAGGGATTTCTGATCCTCATAACCGATCATCACCAAAGGCAACATCTCCTGGGGTAATAATCTGTGATCTTAAACTTAATCTAATTTGCTAAGATAGGAATGTCTTGATTTGGTGTTTTACTAGGCTGTGTCTGGTCTGTTAGATTTGTTCTGATATAGATTTTATGTTTGGCAGAGTGTAAGCTGTAGCAAATCAAGTGGCCAGAGTAAATGTATGTTGTTGGATATCAATAACTCCGGTGAAGTCGTTGCAGAAGGAAAACTATTATCAAGCAATCCTGAAGACAAAGTTCATTTCGTACCACTAGGTCCAAATGCAAGCAGTGTGATGGTGGTAGTTGTAAAAGTTGGAACTGCAGATTTGTGGAGGCCAAATTCCGAGATGGAATATATTTCTGATGCAATGGGATCAACAGTGGCATGGCCTACTGATAAACTTGTTTTTATGTGAATGTGTTGAAGTCTCTTTTGGATTTGAGTGTTGTGTTAATGATTAAATTTTATTTGAGACTTGAATTGTGTTATAACTCTTAACAATCGTGTAATATTGTCTTGTCAGACCAAAAACATATATGTCTAGTAGTATTGTTCTAAGTTAATATTTAGACTATTAAACGAACCTTTAAGCGTGTAACCATATAAATCATTTAGGTTTATATATAGTTAATAAACCCGAAAAATTTTAGAGTGTTGATTTTTTGTATTAGAAAATACAAAAAATAAGCCTCATATACATCTATACCCTAAACTTTAGGGTTTTAGGTTAGGGTTTAGGGTTGGTAATTATAGGGTTTAGGGTATTAGTATAATTGTAACTTAGTATAGGGTTTAGGGTATTGATATAATTGTAAACTAGTATAGGGTTTAGGGTATTGGTATAATTGTTTCTTAGTATAGGGTTTAGAGTATTGGTATAATTGTAACTTAGTATAGGGTTTAGGGTATTGATATAATTGTAAACTAGTATAGGGTTTAGGGTATTGGTATATTTGTAACTTAGTATAGGGTTTAGAGTATTGGTATAATTGTAACTTAGTATAGGGTTTAGGATTTACACTTGTCTAATTACAACTTAACAACACACGTTTAGGATATTGTTATGTAAATGCATATCAAAATTTTAAGCTAAAGATTTCAGTGTTGTTTTTAGTTAATCTTTATACTTGACAATGTGTGTTCACTCTTAGAGCATTAATCCTTAGAGTTTAGAAGGGTTTTTTGCACAGGTTCATAGGAAGATTGAATTAAAAATAAATCCATTAATGCATTAATCCTAAGAAGATGAAGGGTTTTTTGTCGAAAGCTTTCACGCTCTTCGCTCATTTATAGTCGGTTATGTCCTGTTCGTCGTCATTTCCAGAGAGGAGAACAACCTGAAGTAGACAGAGAGACAGAGAAGTAGACGGCAAGGGTAAACTGCGACGAGGCTACACTTACCGACGGATCGATTAACCTGAAGGTAAATCGTTTAGTGGAATCGATTAATCCTTCTGGGTTTCGATTAGGTCTTTAAATCGGTTTGGGGCTTTTATTTAGGGTTTCGGTTCAAGGTTGTTAATCGATTAGGGGGTTCGAATTAATTAAGAAATCGATTTGTGAGAATGATTTAGGGAGTCGACCTAGGGTTCAAATATGTTGGGTTAATGTTTTTTGCTTGAGCAGGCTTGCATTATTTGTTGGGTTAACTTTTTTTTTGATGTCTAATTATTTTGCTTCCTCTCTCAGACTTGAAGCGCAACGCGTTGACAATGGACCCCTACCTTAAAGAAGAAAAGAGAGAGATGAGGAGGCTTAAGAAGCACTACGACATGCTCGAATTCATGGCCGCTGCGGAGTATGGGATTCCCACACGTTGCCCATGTGGACAGAGAATAGTGGACGAGGTGCCTGATAAGGAGGAAAGAGACACTCTTCCGGAAGAGATTCTTCACTTGCAGCGAATACAAGGTACCTCTGAGCAGTTAAATAAACTTCTATATGTTTCAGAAATGCTTTAGTAAGTCTAACTTGGTTTGTTACAGGGTGATGGGATGCACTTTAGGCAACCATGGGTACTGGGAGTGGAGCAAGAGATTGGGTTGGTAAAACGGAGGGTGGAAGAGGTGGAGAAGCTCACTTGGCAGGTGGCAGAAAGTAAACAGGAGATTAAGAACCTGAAGGTAAACTGTCGGTTCCATAATTATGATTTGTTTCTGTTTTTTCTAACATTAGTTCTTATTACTAACTACACACTTTTTTAAACTGGCCAGGAAGCGGTTGAGATGCTTACAAGGCAGGTGGCTGAGCTTCGGAATCTAACTTGAAGATAGTCAGAAACTTAAGGTTATTTTCAAACCCTTCATAGACATCAGGTTGTGTTAATCGTAAGTAATATACATGTTTTAATAGTAACTGTCTGTTAGGAATAAATCTCACTAGTTACTTCTAGTTTGGTGTTTGTTGAAAATGCTCTTAATGTTACATGAAGTGTTTTATAGGACGTGTAGTATTAGTTGCACTGTTTTAAATGTTTGCTTTAGTAGTAATCTGAAATGATGTGTTATCAATGTTTGGTAGTTATATAGTAGTTGTAATGTTATGTGTTTTCATGTTCTGTTTATGCATAACATTGTAATGTTTGTGTGTTTTATGTTCTCTGATTCTATGACTAACTTGTATTTTATGTTTTTCAATGTTTGTAGAAGGAGAAGGACACGGAGAAGCAGATGGGAACTCTCACTCTAGGTGTCACGGCTTTTATTGTTTTTGTTGTAACTTGTGTTTTGTTTCTAGTGTAGTGATGTGTTATCTAAACTCTAGCACAAGCTTTTTTCATCATCTCAATCAAAACTTTGAATTTTGTTTCTAAACAAAACTTTGTATTTTGTTTAAAACTTGAGATGAAATGTTTGGAAAAAAAAAATTTAAGAATCCCTACAAAAGTTCACCAATGGATAGGTCACTACTAAACATGCTCTTATGCTTTTATCCTTTTCAAAGATTTTGGCTTACCAAAGCCTTAAATAATTATTTGGTTTAAGGCTTAAAATTGATATTAAAATTGGGCCTTAACCATGTCAACCGGAGAGCATAAGAAGGTTAGGGTTTCTCCCAAATGAGACATTTCTTCTCATTTGGTCCTCTCCGTGTTTCAGACCAAAGATGGTTAGGGTTTCTCCCCGTCAATGTCTCTGTAATATATCTCTAACACTATCTATCTAACCCGTGTAACCATTCCATTGTTCCTCATTGTTAATTAGGGTTTGTCTCGCAATCCATAAACCGATTTCTGAATCTTCGCCGATTTCGAGGTTAGACAATATTCTCTATCGTTGCTGTCTTCTGGTATGGGGATTTTCTTAAATGTTTTCTATACATTTTTCTTAGTAATCCGAATCGTTTCTAGTCAGTTTGCAGCAACTCAGAAGAGGTACATTCGTTAAACTTTTTTGATTCTCTTTGATACAATTCTGATATTCTTTGATACAATTAATGATATGTTAGCGATTTACATTTTCGAGCTTTGTTTGCAGCAACTCAGAAGAGGTGCACGAGCGATACGACCTGGCCGACTTGTAAAGCAGCTGACTTGTAAAGGTTAGGTCTCCCTCTTACCCTCTCCTTCAATAACTATGCACGACTTGTAAAGCAGCTGATGCACTTCTTTGTATGCAGGTTCATACATACTTGTTTTTGATTCAATTCAGGTAATTTATTCGGTCGGTTATTCACTTACAAACTTCCATCCTTAGCCTTTCATATTTGAATGACTATGTGACTGATCATTCATTCAATTCATTGGAAACAGATATCATAGAAGAATCTGTGAAGTTGAAGAATCTAAAGGTAATTGAAATCATTTTTCTGATTTTAGTTCAATTTTACTTGCAGTCATCGAGATGTTAAACTAATCATCGATCTCGCTTTACGTTTTGTTTCAGCAATGGAAGCAAGGAAGGAAATAATCTGTGGACTACCAGCAAAAGGATTCATCCCAACGATCAACCAACAGCCACCAGAAGAAGATCATGATGTCATGGAGATCACAGAAAGGCAGTACCGGAGAGCTGTAGGATACATGATTCGGATTGAGGAAACTGACGTCGAAGATGAGTTTCTAAGACTTGTCCAAAACCTCAAAGGTGAAGAGCAAAGACTCAGAAAAGAAGAGCTGAAGGCTGCATTGGAAAGAACTAAACCGGAACGAGGAGAGTCCTCAAGAGGCAAGATGCGTCGTGGAGAGTAAGGATTGCAAGATGTAGTGTTTGGAATTAACTTATGTAGTTGGGTAATTCAACATGTAGACTTTTATATTTTGTGTTTTGGTGTTTTGGGTTTGAGGTCAATGAAATGAAAACCATGTATTTTGTTATTTTGCAATCTAATTTTATTTTACAATTGATTTTTTGTCAATATTTTAGAATTGATTTTTACAATTTATTTGAAATTAAATTAAATTAATATTTACAGAAAATTCGGCTATAATAAACTTCTAATATATAACAGTAAAATATCGCTATGTTTAATAAATAAATGGCATTTTCATAATGCTATGTTTAATATTTTAACGACGTTTAAAATAACGCTATTGTATAGTTATTAATAGCAGAGAATAAACGCTATTATATAAATATCGATTGCAAACATATAAACGCTATCTTAAAAATATTTACTATAGCACCTACTCAAAACGCTATCTAAATGGCTAGACTTTTTATCGCGGCCGATGACATAGCGTTTCGATAAACGCCATCGTCTCTATAGATAACGTTTTTCAGCCGCAATAGATACGCGATTTTCTTGTAGTGAGAGGAGCTGCAGAACACAAAGATTTTCTTGTGGGTTACTTCCTGGGTAAGGCTCCCTCTTACACTCAGATTCAAAATGTGTTGAACCATTTGTCGGGTAAAGTGGAAAGCTGGAAATCTACTTTAACCCGTTCCAACGTTCAATGCTTGTAAGAGTCCCAAATGCTTTCATTCGAGAGAAGATAATCGAAAAAGGGGTTTGGTATGTTGGAAGTTCTATGTTCAGAATTTACGAATGGAGTTCTAATCTTAAGGCTGACACAACAACTCTTACTGCTATTCCACTATGGGCTCATTTCAAAAATGTTACATTTGATCTATTGACAATTGGAGGATGGAGTAGAATTGGTGGAGCATTAGGTGAACCAAAAGAAGTGGATGAGTTTACCAGGAACCTTACCATTGTAACTGAAGCTCACATCAAGGTGATTACTGATGTCGGTTCCATTACCGGATACAGTTGAAATCCTAAAAGAAGATGGTTCAATTAGAGAACTTACTGTCGTCTATCCGTGGCTCCCACCGGTTTGCTCCCACTGTAAGGAAGTAGGACATATAATGAAAAATTGTTTACTTACGGATTAGAGCTGGATAGAGAATCCTAACCAGTAAAAAGTACATGTGGATAAGTCCGTTATAGCTGATGAGGTTGGACCCTCTGCTTCAGTTGATAATGTAGCTGCTGAGGTTGGAGTTTCTGCTTCTGTACAAGCTTCAATGTCAGGAGCTCCGGTGTTGGAGGCTGTTTCAAATGTTTCCAGTGATCATTCTTCACTTGTGTTGAAAGAGACTAACGTCATCTCTGCTTTATCTGAATCTACTTCTACAGCTGCTACTCAAAATGTGGTGGTTGGTCCCTCTATTCCTCCGGTTGCTGCTTCTTCTAATCATCCAACAGTACTAGACATAACCTCTTATCCATCCTCTCCCATTCTTCGATTAACTTCAGCCCTCTCCCCTGTCTCAGAAATTAACCAAGTTCAATCCCTCTTCTTAAATGCTTGTTCTCCTATTTTCTCTTCTCCACCGTTATCCACTCCAAATGTACCCTCCAACCTGTCATTGTTAGCCCCTTCCACAACCCCTTTTTGCGATCTAAACCTCATAAACGCTCTAACTCCTATCCTTCTACTAGATCAACTCATCTTTTTGGTTCTCACAGGTCTTCCTCTTCTTCGGAGAAGGCCAACCCTCAATCTCAATGAATATAAAATCCTTTTTTGGAACCTCCGTGGTATAAATGAAATGGAGAAGCATAAGCCCTTTAATGATTGGCTAAACTTTTACAAGCCCTCTTCTGGAGCCTTTTTAGAAACCCATATCAAGCTTCATAATCTCTCTTCTGTTATGTCTAGTATATGTCCGGGATGGATTTACTACTCGATCCACTCCCAGGATGATGATGGTAGAATTATTCTTATTTGAACTCTTCTGTCTCGGTCAAGTTCATCCATCAGTCCAAGCAATCAGCTACTTATCAGCTTCAGATGCCTGGAGTATCCCCTTTCATTCTCACTGCCATTTACGCATCAAATGTTGCGGATGATAGATCTGATCTCTATGTTGAGTTGCTTCAACTGCATCAGCGTTTTATCTCCACCATTCGCCATGTCTCTTGGAAGGAGATTTTAATCATATTTTACACTACCATGAGGTCTCTCAAGCTTCTTCAAATAGCTTCTCCTCGGGCATGCTGAACTCAAAGATACGTGTCTCCATCTTAATGTCTCGGATATTCGTTACCAAGGGCCTGCTTATACCTGGACAAACAACCAACCTGCCTCTCCTATAGCTAAAACACTTGACCGGTTCATGTCCAATCCCCTTTGGCTCTCTGCCCACCCTCTTCTTGATTTAGCTTACCCTCTACCCCAAACCGGTACCCGTCCTTTCAAGTTCTATAATTTTTATTACCAATCACCCAGACTTTCACTACAAAAAAAGTCCACATTGATAGCATATTATTATAGCACGTTTTAGTGAACTGCTATAGTAGATGTGTTTGAAATTTTCATACTATACAACAACATTAAATAAAAGCTATAATAAAGTTTTACTAAGCGGGAATCTAAAATTAGTTTTCCTCCAGACACTTAACGAAAATTTTAGGCTTAGACTCATTTTCCCTCTTTCACTTTTTATTTTCCCCCTTTCAACTCTCCTTTATCCCTCTTTCACTTAGGGTTCTAAGACAAAAAAAATTCATGTCCTCTCTCTCCCTCCGTTACATAAAAAATCCTTGACCAAAAATTGATCCATTCCTCTCCTCTCTCTTTTCTCGTCTCTCTCTAACCCTAAACGAGCTTGTACTTTCTTCAACCTCCACGATCGTCGTCTGCCTATTAATGTCCACTCCCCTTACGTTGAGCGAGAGAAAATACGACGGTGCTTCAACTCTGGCCAGACTCCTCACTTTGGGTATCTCCTTCTCTGCGGTGGCTCAACACAGAGGAAGCCAACAGCTCATCTTTCAGTGGTGGTAAGGTTTAATTCTGAAAAGAGAGAAACCCTAGACCCATTTCTCTTCTTTTTTACTCTCTGTCCTTCGATATCTCTAGGTTTTCTTTCTGCTCTTCTTCTTCTTCTTCTTCGTTTTCAGATTAGGTGTCTTTCACAGGCTTAGACATGTTATACGCACTGAGATTAGATTTCTATGTTCTTCTTCCTGCAACTTTGATTTGACAAGGTTCCATTTGATGCAGACATTCTAATACTATTGTCTTTCACCGAGCACTTGGTCTTATCCGCCCTAAACATATTGATTTGGAGCTAAGATTGAATATCTTTCTCCTTTATGGTTTTGTTATGCCTAATAAGAGAGGTTACAAGTTTAGCGTAAGATTCCTTTTCCTTGATTAAAACTCTTTGGCTGGTGAGTATGCTGTGATTTTGATATTGTTGGGTATTTTTCCTTTTCTCTGTGTGTGATATATAGGTACAATGTGGTGAAATAGAAGTGAAGAAGATGGGCGAGAAGATTGAGCACTTCATAAGCTCAATTGAGAAACACCGAACAAGAAAACTCAGGTATATTCATTCAGTGTATTTATCTTCCATCCTATTACTTATATGTCATTACCTGCTCAAGGATTGAACGTTTTTGCAGCAATCTGAAAGTGCTTCAGCCGACTAAATCCCCAATTGGAAAGTCCCGCACTCTAAAATAGTTATGGACCCTGGAGGTAAGATTTAAATGAATTTACTCCTTTCATCTCCAGAAATGGCACCGTGTTTTCTTATAAGAGTGGGGGGAAGTGATTGGAATGTTCTGTTTAATCAAGTGACTTTAGAGGCGTCTGAGGAGATTCTCGTAGGATATTTCTTGAGCAATCCCTTCAATAAGTCTTATTCCAAATCATAAAATTCGTGAATGAGAAAAAGGACCACGTTCCTCCAATCAAGAATGGTGTAATCTACTGCCCTTTTGAGAGCTTTTAAGCAATTTTAGTTTGGTCTACAATACCACATACCACGGATCCCTCTTGGTGAACTTATCTGAGTAATCCTTTTGTCTGCAGATACAAGCACTGGGACTAGCTTCTCCTTGGATTTTGCGGGTCAACCCAAGAGATGCTATTATGAGTGAAGATGGTGATGATGGCTTTTTCGTCCTCAGGAAATGATTTGGTGAGTTGGAAGATTTTATTCTCTTTTGTGTTCAGAAACCGGAGGTGGTTAATGCAAATCGAAAGTACGGAATACATGTACTTGTCTGTGCCCCATCAAACTCTTCACTTGATGAGATTGTCTTATCGTTATTTGAAAGTTGGTATTGGTGTTGTGTTATCGTATCATTGTTTCACTATTTGAAAGTTGGATTGGTCTTATGTGTTATCGTTTCTTCACTTTCAGGTCCTCGTGACGAAAATGCCCAGACATACACACCTAAAATTGTACGAACTGGTCTCAAGGCACATCACTCTGTCATGTCAGTATGGCTGGATCACCTCGTATGTAACTAGTAGCTTTTGCACTTTGCTTACCTTGTGAAAACTTATAAGGGACACAAAGTTGAGTCTTTACTCGGATAAGTAACGCATCGAAGCTGAGAAAGGTATGCGTTTGGTTTCTGTAAGCATTTTTTTAATTTTGTATGTGTTTTGATCTGTAAGCATCTTTTTGATTTTGTATGTGTTTTGATCTATAAGGATTTATGGATTTTATAGGTGTTTTGATCTCGTTTTCTTTCTAGGTAAAGTTATCATCAAGATCAACATTTGATGAGTCCAAGGTCTCAGTGTCTGAGGGTATCAGCTTCCCACCTATTCCTGATGTTAAAGTAAAGGTCTGTTGATATTTTTCTTGACTTTTATTTTTTCATGGTAGTTCCAGATGATGTTTGAAGATATACTAATGTCTTATTGATGTGTTTGTAGTGTGTATATGGTTCCTCAAGCCAGGGACAAAAGACTGAGAGTGAAGGAACCAGTGAGAATGTTTTGGAGTCACTGTGGTAGAGGCATGCAACAAGGGTTAGTGAATCTTATACCTTCTTAATGTATCAGTTTACTAATATGTGATATAGCCATATAGGTTACATGGAGCTTAGTGTGACTAATCTTCTTTTCCATTTGCAGATAACTTGACAGAAGCTCTCATGTTCTTATCACATTATATGGGAGATGTCCATCAGGTTTGCAAAATCCAGATAAAATCATATTAGAAACCAAATGATGTACTGAGTTAGTTATGTGCAAGT
Organism: Orychophragmus violaceus; assembly: GCA_030180135.1. Taxonomy (NCBI): domain Eukaryota; kingdom Viridiplantae; phylum Streptophyta; class Magnoliopsida; order Brassicales; family Brassicaceae; genus Orychophragmus; species Orychophragmus violaceus. The sequence continues at coordinate 88,502,643 of CM058229.1, read as the reverse complement.
GTGCAACTGAGGCTACTTTATTTACACTGCTAGCAGTAAGTAAGAACAAGATAATAAGGTTTTGGTAACGTATCTTACCTCTCGTTGGTTGGTAATGCTTTTGGTTTTAAAATGGAAGGTATCGAGCTGTGGGATGAGTGAGGTGGATTATGCAACTTTGGTGGATTATGCAGTTTCCATGAGACTACCATACGAACATATTCTCAAATGCAGGCTTGCAAGGTGCAAGTAGTATGATCAAACTTTGGGATCTAGAGGAGGCAAAGAATATGTTTTGTAATGTTGCCTTAGTGTTAATTTTTAATGTTTGTGTAAGACATTTTTGAGTTATTAATGAAAGTTAAAATTTCAAATCTATTTTCTTTTGTATAAATTCAAAAAAAAAAATATTATAAAATATAAAATATACCTAATTGTCAATTATTATAAAACATTATTATGACAAATAAAAAAAGCTATTACAAGTAGATTCCATAGCAAAGGAAAACATTGCTATCATAGGTGTCATATATCATAGCTGAGCGAAAATGCTATTATATATGGCCGACCTATTATAGATGGGGCAGACATAGCCATTTCAAAAACGCTATTATAGTGAACAATATTATAGCACATACAAAAAACGCTATCATATATGGCCGACCTATTATAGCTGGGGCAGACATAGCATTTTCAAAAACGCTATCATATACATACGATGGCATTTTTCGTGTGCTAAGAATATAGATTTTTCTTGTAGTGTTTATCCGGACGGTTGGGACAGCGTGGCTGCAGACTGGAGTTCTAGTTTCTAACTTGTCAAAGCTTTGCTACAAACTCAAATTAACCAAGGGTTCACTCAAAAAACTAAATAGAGACAATTATTCTAAAATTCAAGAGAGAATAAACACAACTAATGATTTACTTCTAGATGTGCAGGTTCAGGTTCTTTCTTCACCATCTCCTCTCTTATTTCAGATGCAAAAGGAGCTGCAAACAAAGTTATCAGAGTTAAGATCAGCTGAGGAGGCTTTTTTCAAGCAAAAGCCGAGCATAAACTGGTTAAAGGAAGGGGATTTTAACACCACATTCTTCTTCAGAGCGTGTGTGGCTAGAGCAGCTTATAATGTTATTCAGATGTTCACTCTACCTTCTGGTGTAACGATCACTGATCCTCAACAAATGAGTGACTTGGCGGTTTCTCATTTTGCTAACATCTTGGCGCCAACATCACTAGTTCCAGTCGCGGTATCTCCTCAATTTGTCTAGGGGATTACAAACTTTCGTTGCTCTTCTGATTATAAACGAGTTCTTGAGGCTTTGCCATCTCCAGAAACAATCAAGAAGACACTGTTTAAACTGAATCAATCGAAATCTCCGGGTCCAGATGGCTACTCGTTAGGATTCTTCAAAGCGGCTTGGAACAATCTGGGTCAAGAGACAATTCAAGAAATCAGAGGATTTTTTCAGACTTGTAACCTTCCCCCAGCTGTCAACTCTACAATTCTAGCCCTCATCCCAAAAAACCTGGATCTTCAGCAATTATAGACTTCATGCCCATATCTTGCTGCAACACCATCTACAAAACCATCTCTAAAATCCTCGTTTCCAAGCTTAAACTGATCCTTCCACAGCTTATTCTCCAAAACCAGATTGCTTTCGTTCAGGGAAGGCTGCTTATAGAGAACACGGTCCTAGCAGCACACATACTTAATGGTTATCACAAGGATTCAGGTCCAAAGCGTATTGCCATTAAAGTAGACATTGCAAAAGCATTTAATACAATCATGTGGGAATTAATTATGCCTGTTCTGAGAGCAATAGAGGTTCCTGATTTATACCTTTCTTGGCTCTACTCCTGCATCTCCTCTCCCTCTTACTCAGTGGGTTTTAATGGTACGGTTCAAGGATTTTTCAAAGGGAAAAGGGGTATCAGACAGGGAGATCCCTTGTATTCCTATCACTTTGTGATAGCCATGAACTGTCTATCCATAATGTTGAATGAGGCTGCTTTATCAGGCAGAATCAAATACCATAAGGACTGTGAAGCTGCAAATCTCACTCATTTATGTTTCACCGATGACCTCCTGATATCCATTGAGGGCTCTCTCCAGTCAGTTCAAAATACACTACAAATTCTCAAGGACTTTGAAGCTCTCTCTGGCCTAGCGATAAGTGTTCAAAAACAGCTTTCTACCCTTGCGAGCTCACGGAAGAAGAAGTGGAAGTAATAAGTTCCACTACGTGTCTTTCTTGAGGTAACCTTCCTATCATATATCTAGGTGTTCCCCTAACATCTAAAAAGCTCTCCAAACAAAACTGTGCTCCCTTAATACAATTGGTAAAAGGCAAGATCTCTTCTTGGGCTGCACGTTCTCTGTCTTTCGCCGGTAGATTGCTTCTAATCAAATCGGTGATAAGACAAATTACTCACTTTTGGTGTTCCTCATTCATTATTCCCAAGTCAGTTGTCAAGACTATTAATTCCTTAAGCAACAGTTTCCTTTGGAGTGGACAAATTGATTATAACTACACGGTTAGAGTTTCTTTGACAACTGTTACTATGCCTAAAGAAGAAGGTGGACTAGGGGTTAAGGATCTTGTTTAGGCCTGGGACTTCGGTTCTTCGGTTCAGTTACGGTTCGGTTACTTGGTTTTCGGTTTTTTTGTTTTAAAAAAACCACTAATCGGGTTTTTTCTTCGGTTCGGTTTGGTCGGTTCGGCTTCGGTTCGGTTTTATATCTCAGGGCTACGTATATATATAACAAACCCACAAACAAAAACTGACAAAAGTATATATATAGTGGAAGATTGAAATTCTTATGAAAATCAAAATCGATTGACAACTTCGGTTCTTCGGTTCAGTTCGATAGTTTCGGTTCAGTTTTATATCCCATGCCTAATCTTGTTACCTGGAATGTGGCCTCCTCTCTCAAGTTAATATGTCTCATGTTTTTTAGAAGCGGATCGTTATGGGTTGGCTGGTTTAAAGAGGTAATCCTTCATGGCAGCCTTAGCAACTTCTGGAAATTAAAGAGAAACCAAAGCACACTTGGCTCGTGAACAAATTAATCCGTATGAGGCAACTCACATATGACTGGATCAAGGTGAAAGTAGAAAATGGTGTGCATACCTCGTTTTGGACAGACAACTGGTCTCCACTGGGCAACCTTAACTCCCTATTCAGTAACGACCCGGCATTCAGGCGAGCCATCAATCCAGGTTCAAGTCTCCGAGACCTTCACCGGGATGGAAACTGGATGATCCCCTCTGCTAGATCAGAGAATCAAGTAGAACTCCAAGTTTACCTTTCGACTCTCACATTATCTGACTTGCAGGATTCATACACTTGGGAACCAGGCAACATCACTTCTAAATCCTTCAACACTGGCAAGGTTTACTCACTTATTCGACAACAATCTCCATATGTATCTTGGTCTCAGATCATCTAGAACTCGTGAAGGATACTGAGGCATAGCTTTCTAACTTGGTTGTTCAATCTTGATCGCTGTCCAACTCGTGCGAGATTAATTTCGTGGGGATTGCAAGTTGATCCAAACTGTTTGCTCTGAAACCAAAACTTGGAAGATCGAAACCATATACTCTTTGATTGCAGCTTCTCTTGGTCAATCTGGTTACATATTGCTTCGAGATGCAGGCTATTAGCATCTAGGGACTGGGAATGCACTATCTTGATGTTACAGAGCTTATCAGGAAATAAGAACCATCGGCGCGTAAGTCTGATTGCTTGGCAAGCGACCATTTACTTCATCTGGGCTGAACGGAATGCGCGACTCCACCGATCTGCTGACACGATAATTGGCCTCCTTCACACTAATCCGCAACAAGATTTCTTCTTTCAGAGATGCAAATCCTGCAAAAAGCTCCGAAATGATGCAATTCTGGCTTAGTTTAGGATCTTCTCGGCCATCAGTACAACCGCCTTGATGTCTCAAGTCTTTGATGCCATCGATTACTAAGGTTTCACCTTCTCTACTGATCGAATCCTGAAATGGGATTCACTGTCACTCATCCTAATCATCCTGATTTCTTTTTCTCTGCTAACTAGTTTCATTAAGCTTCTGGGTTTCTTAATGGACTTTTTTGTGCTGGGCTGTTGGGCTTAGACAAAAACACTAATTTTGAACTTGTAAAAGTTTGGTTTACTTTATGCATTTCAATATAATGATCCTTAAAAAAAAAAAAGAGCATCTTCCATTGCTGCGATGGGAGACTTAAAGTACATGGGAGTTTTGACATCTTGGTTTGCAACAAGATGAGCCCAACCAAATCAATTCTGCAAAGTTTCAGAAGAAGTCCACAAATCTTATAAAAAACCATTTTTCAAGTTAATTTAATATTTATTCAAACAAAGAACTAGGTATTTGAACCAAATGTAGTTCTTGATTTGTCTATATAGATTAATTATTTTTCTGAAAACAACGTAACAATTTTTTATGTATTTTTAATTCTACAGTTCGTTGTTCCTGATTTTTTTTTTTTTGTTATTGAAATTTTTTAAATACAAACGATAGAAAATACAAATACTAGCAAGTATATATAAAACAGACCATCTAAAGAAATGGATAACAAGATTAGAAACCCCAATCAAGGGTTGACTTGGAATTTAAACGATGACAAAACTATGACTCACCATGGCAGCAGAGGACGATCTTCAGCTATGACCACTTGTTGCTTCCTCCGATAATGCCCTTTGCAGCCAACTAGTGCCATTTAATTCAATGTAAGATTGATATCCGGCAAGAAAAAATCCGTATGATACGTTTAATGAGCATGTTTATACTGCTTTGAAAAAGCGGAGCTCCAAAGGTGGCAATGGAATATTCAAACTCTGAGGCCTCTTTATATTGTTCCGGTGAAGCGGGTTGTAGAGGCTGCAAGGATGAACCAAATCATGAGAAACAATCCATTCATCTTTTGATAAGAGAACAAGAAGGTAAAACCTTATTCAACTGAAAAGATCGAACGAAATTTTGTCCAAAAAAGCAGAAAAACTAAGATAAAATCGATAAGTTCACAATAGGTTATCAATCCAAGAATTTATCAGATTTCACCATTGAAACTAAAGAGATTTAATCTACTATTTAAACAAGCTCAAAACAGTATATCTCAAAAGAATAAATTGATCGACGAGCTATATAATCCACAGAAATTATAAGTGTGAAAATCTTTTTTCAAAAGAGGAAAATATAAACTGACCTTTAGCTTTTTAGTTTTTTTTTTATCGTCTAGAAGACTATTATAATCATGATTTATATTTGATCTAATCCTAACACTAAGAATCTTTTATTGTAGCTCCTGGATTCTGACTGCAGAGTTTGGCTTGTTTCTCCTCTTACACTTATGAGGAAATTAAAGAAGGAACTGTCTGATGAATATACCAATGAGGAAACATTCTGGAAGATTAAAAGCAGAGTCTCTTGGCTAAGTAATGGAGACAGGAATACGAAGGTCTATCACGCTGCCACTCAAAACAGAAGAGCTCAAAACAGAATACGAAACCTTGTGGATGACTGTGATAAGAAATGGTTCGCAGAAGCAGATATTGGAAGAGTGGCAGAAGCATACTTCAAGAAACTTTTCCAATCTGAAGACGTAGGCATAAGGTTACAAACCAGTGAGCTCTTTCATGATTCAAAACAGAAGGTCAGCCAAAGTCAAAATGAAGCATTACTCAAAGCAGTCACAAAGGAAGAAGTACGCTTGGCTGTCTTTGAGATCAATCCCTCTAAATGCCCTGGTCCAGACGGTATGAACGGTTTCTTTTACCAACAATTCTGGGATCTAATAGGAGAAGACTTGTTCAAGCTGGTTAAGGATTTCTTCGACACTGGAATTCTGGATAAGGAAACCAATAAGACTAACATCTGTCTTATACCAAAGAAGATTGGAGCTGATAGAATGACGGACTTCAGGCCAATAAGCCTCAGCAACGTTGCATATAAAGTTATTGCAAAAGTAATGGCCAACAGACTTAAAAAGGTGCTCCCGGACATAATCTCTGAATCTCAAGCTGCCTTCGTGAAGGGGAGACTCATCACAGACAATATACTGCTGGCCCATGAGCTTCTACACACGCTAAACACCAAAAACAGAAGCTCAGAGGAATTCATTGCTATAAAAACTGACCTTTCAAAGGCCTTTGATATGGTTGAATGGTCATTCTTGGAAGATGCACTAGGAGCTCTCGGGTTTGACAGTGGTTGGATCAAGCTCATCATGAGGTGTGTTTCTACTGTCTCTTATCAAGTACTTATTAATGGGAAACCTCATGGAGAAATCTTGCCAACCAGAGGTATCAGACAGGGAGACCCTCTGTCTCCCTATTTGTTTTTGATGTGCACAGAGATCCTGATAAGAATGATGTTGAAGGCAGAAAAGGATAAGAAGATCACCGGACTAAAAGTTGCAAGGTCTGCCCCTCCAATCTCTCACCTATTTTTCGTTGATGACAGTATGTTCTACTGCCGTGGTAACTCAAGTGAGCTGAGCCATCTTGTCAGTCTGCTGGAAAAATACTGTCTCATCTCTGGTCAAAGAATTAACTACCAAAAATCAAGTATCTACTTTGGGAAAAGAATACCAGAGCAAGCAAGAGGAGATATCAAAAATCAGATCAGTATTCAGCAAGAAGGTGGCACTGGCTTATACCTTGGACTTCCTGAATCCTTTGGTGGCTCAAAGATATCAGTGCTCAGCTATATAGAAGAAAGGATGAATCAAAAAATCAATGGATGGCAGCATAGATTTCTTTCTCAAGCTGGAAAAGAAACACTTCTAAAGGCAGTAGCAATGGCTCTACCTACATATACTATGTCATGTTTCCTTCTACCAAAGACACTGTGCAAGAAGATAGCAGCCTTAATGGCTGAATTCTGGTGGAAAAATTCAAAAGATAAGAGAGGGATGCATTGGAAATCATGGGAGCAGCTGAGCAAGTCAAAAAAGGCGGGAGGGCTTGGATTCAAGGATATAGAAGCTTTCAATCTTGCGCTATTGAGGAAGCAGTTTTGGAGGATCCTTACTCAGAAACAGACCCTTTTGGCTAAAGTTTTCAAAGCTAGATACTTCAAAAGCTCAAATATCCTACATGCTGCCTTAGGATCCCGTCCCTCGTACGCGTGGAGAAGCATTTTTCAAGCCAAGGAAGTAATACGAAAAGGAGCTAGATCAGTCATAGGGAATGGTCGGGAAAAAAATATTTGGGAGGATCTCTGGATCGGATCTGAACCAGCAAGACCAGCTTTGACAATTAAAAGAGTATCAGCCCTTATGAAGCCAAAAGTCTCATGTATTAGCAAGGTAAGTGAACTCTTATCACCAGATAAAAGAGAATGGAACAGGAAGATGTTGCTGGAAATCTTTGGTGAAGAGGAAACCATGCGGATTGAGCAAATAAGGCCAGGGGGTGAATACAGTAAAGATGAGTATTGTTGGGACTATACTAAAACTGGAGCATACTCTATCAAGTCTGGTTACTGGATTGCTGTGAATCTCCTCACTGAGAATCAGATACAGAGTGAGACCCAACAACCGTGTATGGAGCCACTTTACCAGCTCGCTTGGAAGGCAGACTCAACTCCAAAGGTTCAGCATTTTCTCTGGAAAACTTTGTCTAACTGTTTACCTGTTGCAGCAAACTTGCACTATAGACACTTAACCAAGGATAATAGTTGCTGTCGATTCCAACAGAGTAGTGAGTCAGTAAATCATGTACTATTCTTATGCCCATTTGCGAGACTGGTTTGGGCCATCTCTCCAATACCTGCACCACCTCTTGGACTGATGAGTGACTCTATTGAGGTAAACTTTCACCGAGTGATGACAGTGAAACCAAAGCATCCTTATGAAGATTATACGGGGAAGATAAGCCCTTGGATACTTTGGAGATTGTGGAAGAACAGGAACGCTTATATGATCAAAGACATTGAGTATGATGCACAATCTACAGTTATGAAAGCAATAGAGGATATGGAGGAATGGCAAAGTAGCAAGAGTGAACAGAAGAAGCAGTGTAATAATACACAAATGCTACAGCGGGAGAAGGGATGGAGGCGTCCACCACAAGATTGGGTTAAGTGTAACGTTGATGGAGCGTGGAACAAGCAGATGAATGCTTGCGGAACTGGCTGGATCATTCGTGATAATGGAGGACAGGTACTGTGGATGGGTGCAAGGAAGCTACCTTTGTTGAAGTCTCCTATAGAAACTGAACTGGAAGTGCTTCGTTGGGCCATATTATGTATGAGAAAGTTCAGCTACAAGAGAGTCATTTTCGAAACTGACTCTCAGACTGTGGTAAAGGTCATGGAGAACAAGGAAAACTGGCCAACTTTGAACGCCACTATTAACGATTGTAGACATATCCTCAGTCAACTCGGAGACTTCAAAGTATGCTTCACTGGAAGAAATGATAATGAGGCAGCTGATAGAATAGCGAAGGAGGCTATCTCTTTTGAGTCTAATGTCCCTAAGCTGTATTCTATTAAGCCTAGTTGGATCGTACCTTACGTTTGAAATGTCTTGGATGAACATTGTTGTATAATCATTTGATATGGCTAATGAGAGTGGAAGTTGAGACAAAAAAAAAAACACTAAGAATCTTTTGATCAAACGAAATCAACTATCTACAGCACCTACGATTATGATGAACAGCTCCATTGTTCAGCTATCTAAATCTCCAAAGCAACACTCAGATCTATGACGAACGGCTTCACATATACCACACATATGATGGACAGCTCTCCCGCAACACATGAGACCACAACGGTTGATTTTCCTGTAATCTTGAACCTTCAACAAGCTTGCATCCATTACTCTAGCTAAATTGCATTCTCTGGGAATCGAACCCCAGATCTGGTGTAGAAGCCTTTAAACCCTTAACCATTAGGCCAAGGGGCTTCCACCAGCTTTTTAGTTTAAGAATACTTATTTTTTATATCAACTTCTTATTTATTATAATTGGAAATGGACAAGTCTAAAACATATAAAAAAAATTATTATGATCTTGACAAAAAAAAAAATGAGTTTTGTTAATTCTATAAGAGAGTATATAAACTAACTACTCAAAAGAGAAAAAAAAATGGTTTGGATTAGTGTTCGAAAAGGCCCAACACCAAACAGCCCCATGGGCATTTAGACCCAATTAAAACTAATGGGCCTTCGATCCAATCAAAACCCTAATAAAAAGGAGGAGGAAGAAAACCCTAGGTTTATATAAAGTTTTGTCGACCTAACTCGTCACTTCCTTCTCTGAAGCCGAACTTGAAAGTTTTTTCGTACTCGCATCCGCTTCAATGGTGATCTACGTTTCTCTCCTCCTTTATGCGCCGATTCATCTATTCTTTTTGTGTATTTTCTTCTTGATTTCAATCGCTGATGTTGGTTTTTTATCGATGTTTGTTTATGAGGATTTCAGACAAAGGGAACGGGAAGTTTCGGTAAGAGGAGAAACAAGAGTCACACTCTCTGTGTGAGATGTGGCCGTCGCAGTTTCCACATCCAGAAGAGCCGTTGCTCCGCCTGTGCTTACCCCGCCGCTCGCAAGAGGACCTGTATGGATCTCTTCTCTCTCTCTGTATATATACACTCAGTTGATTCACTTGGCTTGGTAGTTTCTGATTTAGTGAATCTATCTTGTCGATTGAGAAATGAATGATTCTTCGTCTGATCCGTATTTGTTTCCCTGTTGCTGTAGAAGTGTAAATCTGTTTAGTATTGCAAGTCCATTTAGTTTCAGTCTAAATTAGAGTTCTTTCGATAATGGTTTATGTTAGGCATGTGAATCCATAGCAAGAATTAGATATCAGTACAAAAGACATCTACTGTAGTCTATCTTGACTTCATTTCTAGGAACATCTCGTGTAGCTTCTCTGTTTCTTCTATTGCTTGTCTCTGAGTTCTGAAAATTTGTAATCTGCAATTTTTTATTGATAGTGTGTATTCATTTTGGTAGACAACTGGAGTGTGAAGGCAATCCGTAGAAAGACTACTGGAACTGGAAGGATGAGGTATCTTCGCAATGTGCCTCGCAGGTTCAAGACAGGTTTCAGAGAAGGTACTGTATCCTTTACATTTCCACTTGAATTTTTTCCTGAGTTTTCATTCACCAGATTGATTCTGTAAGAAACAATGTTTATAATCGAAGTTTTTACACTTTTTATTGCTTAGGTACCGAAGCCAAGCCAAGGAACAAGGGAGCTGCTTCATCAACTTAAACCCGTGTTGAGTTTGAGTATTCGCAGGGAGAGTTAAAACTTAGTTTTTGGCTTTGAGTTTGTTGGCAAGATTATTACTACTATCGTTATCATTTGGTGTTGTTTACTCTTTTTTTAATTAAAAGTTTTGAACTTGGTTAAGATTTCTGTTGCCTCTGCAATTTGCCAGTCTTTGGTTCCATTATGTATTTCTTGTTATACTATTCCTCAAAGTTCTTTAGTCTATTATCCATTCTGTCCAACATAATCCCTGTTCGCAGTTATTTTGGGTGGTATTGTGCTGCCAAAAAACCATCGTAATTGTTTATGTGATTTCCAATTTGCAATTTTCGATTCCGTTATGTATTTCGTCTTAGACTATGCATCATCAAGGTTGTTTAGTTCAGTTTTATCCCTTTCAGTTTAGTGCGATAATTATGATCACTCTTATGTCACTTTTTTAAATTATGTATGAGCACGATAATTCAATTTGTCCTTTTTAACCTATTTTCTTCTTTTTCATGAAATAAATCAGATAATTGCTCCCATTGACTATTTATTTCATTCATTAGTCGTGTATTAGCCAGCCACCCACCTAAACTGGTTTTTAAATAAGTGTGTGGCAGCGTGTAAATGATCTGCTTAACCGCGTAGAGATAATTACTATTCCATGATTGATCAAAGAATTTCACTAATTTTAAAATTGATGATATGTGCATTCATATCTGTATTTGTACTTTTTTGTCATCTATGTTTTTAATCTAAGTCAAAATAGCTCCGACATTTCATTTTTTTTTGTGGAATTCAAAAATCCAATAAGTTATGATTTATAAGCGAAAACTCACGACTCGTGTCCTAACTCTTTTAGCAAAGGTATCGGCAATTACGTTATTTCTACGACCAATATGAACCAGACTAAAATACGAAAATTTCTCTCTAATAGTGGCGATGATATCCAAATCTAGGATAAAGTCTGGCCGGTCCACCAGACCTTCAATCATCTTTAGGAGGTTCCTACAGTCGATTTCAATTCTAACATTGAGAATATCCATGTTACAAAGGCTCTCAATAACATAAATGAGCCTGTCCGATTCGACATAAAGCGGTGATAGGCTTCTCCTGCACTCATTTTCTCCTGCTAGGACTCAACTAATATTATCTCGTAGAAACCATCCCAAACCACTAACAATACCATGATCAAATCATGAGGCATCAATCTTGCATGTAGGGATATAATGAGTCTCAGGGGGAAGTTTCATCAAAATCCGTTGTGGAGAGGTATCCACATCCACCTCACTTCTAGTTAGCTATCCACCAACTTTCCGCTTCGAGAGTTGCGTGTTGAAGGGTGTCTCTTGGAGATCTCTCGATGCCATTAAAAACCTTATCATTCTTGCTTTACATATATACCATATGATCCAAGGATAGTTATCTCTTTGTGGCACATGTAAGTTCATTTATTTTGTTCTCCAAAACAAAAAAAATCATGTTTCGGTAAATAGATGTACTCGGGGAGCAACTTGGAAGAGACATAAAGTGCGGTAAAGCCCACACCTGCAAAGATGGGGAGGGGCACTCAAATAATAGATGATTAATCGTTCTGGTGCTCCACATTTGGGGCAACTTTTGTATGTGCCGATATGCCGGTAAGCAAGACGTTGGCACGTCGCTACACATCCCAATAAGGTTTGCCACATGAAGTGTCGAAGCTTACCAGGAGTATTAATCGTCAAAACATGACTCTTTTGAGGGGTTATCCTTGATTTTAGCACCTCCTTATTTGCCTGTGCAAAGTTAGTTTTCCGTAAAATCTCGTAGCCCGATTTGACTTGTGTAAGTACAAAAGTAGTATGGTTTCATACATATCCATCTAATGTGAGATTGCGACTAGGTCACAGTCCAAGAATTAGAGGAACAACTTCAGGGTGAAAAAGATCTCATATCATGGGTTCGTTCCACTCACTCGACCCCCGCCTCATCAATTGGTGCACTATGAGATCGGGGTCTTTTTGCCCCATCGGGTCAACACCTCTCGGCACGCTGGCCAGAATATCTGGAACCCACCGTTCATCACACACTCTAGTATTACATGCTCAACTAATCCCATTTCTTAATCCGAGTTTAAAAACATCTCTTGCAGCCATGCTACTACGCCATCCATAGGATGATGAGCATACACTACAATCCTCTAAGGGATCAGAGTATCTATAGTACCGTCATTTTAAGAGTCTCAAAAAGAGGGAGTGTGGGTGATCAATCAAGCGCCACATCTGTTTAGCGAGAAGCGTGAGGTTCATATTGTGCTAATCTCAGAATCCAAGACGTCTCATATCCTGGGGAATACAAATCTTATCCCATGCAATCCAATGAAGTTCCTTACTATTTTTGTTTTGAGCTCAACCAGTAATTCGATATTGCACTCCTCAATTTATCAATGATACTTTGAGGAAGGAGAAAGCATGACATAACAAATGTCGGTACGGCTTGGACTACTGATTTGATTTGTACCTCTTTCCCTCTTTTCGAGACTAAACTTGCGGGCCAAGTACAAACCCGTTTATTTTATCTATCTTGTATATATACCTTAACTATTCCCTTTTATCTAAAATCAAATAAAAACTAAACAAACTAGACATAATAAAGGCAAGACCGACAAAATCATTGTCAGCTACTAAATCCACTAGTCGAGCGGATCTCACATTTCTGTTCCATACAACGACTCAGGAAGCCAAAAATTCTAGAGCACAAGGGTGGTAAGTTTATGTTCTACAAATCATTCTCCACTAGCCACATCTTGAGAAAAAGCTATTTTACTGATTTTGTTTATCTTGCGCTTCAAATTCTCATATACTGCAGGTCCTCCATGAAACTAACCCATGATTGGCTGATAAAGCAGAAGGTCTTCACTTTGGATGTTATGTACCTTCATGACAAGCCGAATCCTGATAATTGTCCTCAAGATGTGTATGACTCTCTTGTTGATGCCGTAGGACATGTTTCAGAGTATGAAGGTTACATCTTTGAGAGCGGTCAAGGGCTTGCTCGGTCTGTTTTCAAGCCCATGTCAATACTGTTATCCCATCCTCAACAAAGATGTGCTCAAGATGATCTCGATGTCCCTAAGTCTGTTTCAAATAAAATACATGTGGTTGAGGCAGAAAGTGCTGAAGATCATCACAATGGGAACAATATTCAGACCATGAGCCAATGAGAACACTGATTTTGCATCTTTAGCCATGACTGTGTCTTAAGTTTCGTATGTGAAAATACTCAAAATCCATCAAGTTAGAAAACACAAATGTCCAAATGTTTGAAGAATATAAATTGCTTTTCTTTTCTTAAGAAGTGTTGAAGATCATCACAATGGGAACAATATTCAGAGTACCAGTGTCGTCCCGTCTTTTTTAGTGGCTTAAAGCATTTTTATAAAAATGTGGTCTTTAGAGTAAAAAAAAAAAATTTGATCGTGAATGGAAGAAAAGAAGAAAAAAAATTGTGGCCTAAACCCTATACTTGTTATGCATTATGGCAGGGACGGTAGTGATTCAGACCATGAGCCAGTGAGAACACGGATTTTCATTGGGAAAAATACCAAATAAACCATGAACTCTACAAAACTGGCCAAAAGAAACTCAAACTACTAAGTTACCAATAAATATCCAAACTATTGGTTTACTTTTAATAAAAACATTGAACTTATGGTTGACCTGGCCAGTTTAGCAATCCGTTAAATAAGTTAACAGATTGATTGAATGACGTTAATCAAACCGTTTATTGGGCTGTCAATATGAAACGATGTCGTTTTGTCTTAATCAAAACATCATCAATTTATTTTGTTTAAAAATAAATATTGTCTTTAGACAGATTCGAACCTGGGTCTACCATGATATGAGTAGAGGTAGCTGACCACTGAGCCTGTAGTAATTTGTTGCTATTGTAACACAATACGAAAAAACTGACACAGTTAAAAAAAAAAAAATTAAAAATCAGAAGATAAGAAGAAAATTTACATGAAAAGAAGATAAAAATGACAAATATCGACACTAGAAAAGAAACAAAAATAATTTAAGCAAGAAGTAACAAGTGAAAAATGGAGGAGAAAGATGAAGAAGAAAATGTCCATCAGAAAGGAATAATAAAGGAAAAATAAAGGAGAAAGAAAGAAAAAAACTGTAAAAAAAACTGTCAAAATAAAAATAAAATTGTATAATATAAAAACTATTAAAAAGAATTGATAAAATCGTTTAAAATGATATCAAAAAGAAAGAACAAAGTAATATTACAAATGTCAGACACTTTCTTTTAATATAGATGTGCAACACAACTCAAATTAGTACACTATGAAAATTTAGTGTAAAATACTCTCAATAATATTTCTATTATTTGTGGCATAAAACTCATGCTTTATAAGCTTTAGTGGAGGGCCGACCCAGACTAAATTCATGATATTTGTTATGATATCTTAATATTCATTTTTTTCCGACAAAGTTAAAATTTTATTTATTGTGATTGAATAAAGTCATCATACAAAACTTGGTTTAACAAAACCGGAGGATAAATACAATCAGAAAAGATGTTATTTGGTGGACCGTTTTCTTTGCTAAAAGATGAGCTGGTGTATTAAAGATTCTTTTTACAAAATTGAAGGTACATGTCTTGAATTTATTTTTCCAGAACAAAATATTTTCAATCAAATTGTCATCATGAGGTGTTGTTCATTAGAACTTTGTAATGAATAGACCAATAATTGTGAGTCTCCTTCAAAAACCATACTTTGTATCCCCTGCTCCAAGAGTTTTATATTGTCATAAAAGAGTTTTGCCTTCTGCTTCACATGACGGTGAGGCCTTTCCAATTGTGGATGCTCCCCAAATTTTAGCTACGCCTTTGTTGTCTCTGATTATCCACCCTCCAATAACTTGTCATGTATTTAGATCGAAAGCTGCATCGTAGTTATATTTAAAAAAATTTGTTGTCGGCCGAGTCCATTTGACAGAAAAACCATGTGATCTTGGTTATTCGTTGGTGAGTTTTTTTGAGTATTATTGATGACAACTTATATTCATGAGGTTGTGTTTGCAATAGCTAAATTAATAACTGCTGCATGAGCAATGACTCTCTTGTTAAAGATTAGGTCATTTCCAACTTTCCAAATTTTCCAAACGATCCAAAACGGAAAATACCTTTGTTGAAGTGATAAGTCGGGGCAATGTTGGATATCTAACAAAAACTTTATGATTTCCTTTGTAGTTTGAAATTGCGTAAATTTAGAGATAAATAGTAGTTTTGATAGTCTCCAAATTTTCTCCGAATCAGGACAGGTAAATAGCAAATGATAGATTGTTTCACTAGCTGATGTACTCATATTTTAGGCCATTTAGACTTTGTTTTAGTGTATGTTTTCAGCAACTTTTTCATTGTTTCATTGTGGTTTCTTATATTTTCATGCATTTAGAAGTTAGAGCTTTTAGGATTAGAGTTTGCATTGTTTATCTTTTTCTTGAGTGTTTTAGGTACTTGTGGAGCATTGGAGAGTTCTTGGAGCGTTGGGAATGATAAAAAAAATTGGATTTGGAGGCTGAAAAGATGCAAGAAGATCTAAAGTGTATTCGGCTCCATTCCATTGGACGAGTGTATAGAGCAGACACGCCAAATGTGATTATATTGGCCATGTTCTATCGGCCATAATCCCTAGATGTGATTATATCGGCATGTTTCATCGACCATACTCGCATGATGCCCTTCCATTGACTGCAAAATATTGGACGCTCAAGGCCGATATTTTCCCACCTTCAAGACACGAAGCAGCCTATAACTTCATCGACCGATTATATCGGGAACAAGGGGCCGATGCAATTATATCGGATCAGAATATCAGTCAGCGCCGTACGATGGAAGATCCTCAAGAACATTCAAAGAGTTCTTGAGTGTTCTTCATTACATCATCACCAAGTTACTCAAATAACCTCTAAACTACCTTGAATCTGCCATAACCACTTGCATAATATTGATCACCATCATCTCCTCATCAACCACCGCCGATCAGCACTCCTCGCCATCGCCAAAATCTCGCTGAAGTCGCCGTGAAGGGTCGCCGCCGGTGAAGCTCCGCCGCAACTTTTCTTCTTCTTTTGGTTGGTGGATTCTTCTCAACAAGCACCTACTCTCTTCAGTGGTCTCCTTATCATCGGAGCTCACCATCAGTCGCCGGATAATGACTTTTTCCCCCGGTCAACGTGGAGCGCCGCGGTCAACGCCGGAAAAATGCCAAAAAGCCTTCTTCGCCGCCGTTCTCAGTCGGTTTGGTTTAAGAGTGGTTCAGCTATGGATTTGGTCCAGCCAACTTTGGTTCAAGCATTGGGTTGGTTTAGTTAAATCAGGTCAACCTTTAGTCAAATCGGTTTACCTTGTCAATGCCGGTTCACTTTGTTTAGCTAAACCCAGTTCTATTGGAGTGGTTCAAGCCGGTTCAGGATTTGGTCAACCGATTAAGGAAGAGGTCAACAGTCAGCTTGGTCAGTCAGTCAATGCTCGGTCAACTGCAGGTCAACCATCGGTCAACGCCATGATCAAGCCGGTCAACGCTTGGTCAACAACCGGTTTCTGATCGGTTTAGCTTGGAATGTTCGTGTTTTGATTCAGGAGAGTTGGGGAAGGTTCGGGTTTAGCTTCCGTCCGGTTCGGGATTTCTTATTATATCACTTCCGTCCATTCGCCGCACTATCACAATGAGTCAACTAATTGTATTTGTAGTTAGTTCATGTAGACCCGAGAATCCTTGAACCATAGCTTAGGAATGCATACCCGATGATTGAATTGATTGATTGGTTAAAGTGGATATCGGTTAATAATGAATATGTCTAGGACTATATATGCATGTTAGTTAGATAGACCGTTGATTGTTTGTTAGTTGTGCGTTGCTTGTTGCATTCATGTAGTCTATGCACTCTAGGTCGTATATGCATATATAAGTATTAAGAACGATATTAACTGAATCTATATACGTGAATTACGACTTAATTAAAATGCGGCAAAAGAATTAACAACCCTTATAAAATATGATAACGGGCGGGTTAATATATATTATTCGCGTTAACATGCAAAATGAATAAAGTTAAGTAACAACGAGATGTCGGGGATGGATTAGTAAGTTTACTAATCTTAAATCGACATATCGAAGAGATCATTAAAACACATTTAGGAAAGATAATTAAACATGTTATTTAATTGAGAGTTGTCTACGGGTTTGGCAATCCGTTAATCCCAAGGTAGCGGACTGAACGATATTAAAAGACGTTAACGAATTAAAATGTTGTTTAAGTGATTAATTGCGTGTGATCGGTTTGATGTTGTGTGTTAGTGTGCATGCATGTCATTTAGACTACTCCGGTGTTGGGCTGGGTAGTCATTTTGTGTGATACTTACGTCGGTCATGGGACCGGGTAAGTTTTTAGTTAAATATTCGGTATATCACCGAGTAGTTGGTGATGATGGTGATGGAATAAGACTTTCGGGATAGATCAGAGTTGTGTTTATCTTTCTGTTGACCTTGACAGTCTTGTGTTCTGTGTTAGAGTCCCAGTGAGTCTGCGTGTTTACTTTATTGCACTAGGACTCTAGGGTGCATTAGATCCCGCAAGTCTAAGTTTGAAAGCGTTACGGTACTTCTGACCCGATTGGATCCTCGGGTAGTTCCCTGACCGGTTCACGTGGTGAATCTTGTTATGGTGTGAACCTATCGAGTGATGATGGTAGGTGTGTGGTCCGGAGAATACGGGGTCATGTCCTAGGGCCGGACTGCATGGAAACTTAGGTTATCGTGGGGTAGCCCGATTTGATGTGTATCGATGGACTGAGAACAGTGTCCAAAGTCGTAGGAATTTGTGTTTACATCACTACAAAAAAATGTCTCATTCATAGCATATAAGCATAGCACGGTTTACTGATATGCTATCGTAGATGTTTCAGGAAAATTCCAAACTATAAGATAGCATTGGATTAATGCTATAATAGATTTTCCATAAGTGGGAACAAAAATTTGGGTGAACCGCCATACACTTAGCAAAATTTTGATTGTAAATTATCCTATCTCATTTCCCCCCCCCCCCCTTTTACTTCATTTTCCCTCTACATTTTCCCTCTCCAATTTCATTTTCCCTCTTTTCCATTAATCATCCCAGACCAAAATTAATTTTCTAATTTTCATTCCCTCTTCGACAAAAAAAAAGATTTTCTCCTTCCCATCTCTCTGCGTATCTCTTCTTTTTTCTTCTCATCTCTACCAATCCTCCATTACCTTCCTCTCTTCCTCTATTTCTCACCGATCCTCCTCTCGCTTTCATCTCTTCCTCCTCAAATTCCGCCCTCCTCCTCCTCAGCGAAACCCTAATTTATCCTCTCAACCTCCTCCTTCTCCTCTGCAAAACCCTAGCAATTACTCCATGCTCCGTCTCCACCGCTAGTTCGCGTGGCAATTCAAATCCGTGGCAATTCTGCCATGGCTTCTTCTACCCTCTACCTCTCCGTTGCACAGCTCCACATACTCTCCTCCCTTCGAAACCCTAAAGACCCGTCCTTGTCGCTGCCCAGACCTGATTAGGACCTGTACTGAATACAAAGTAATCTTCTCTTTCTACATCTTCTTCACTATTCCTGCTTTCGTTTGCAACCTTCTCTTGTTTCGTCGCTCGACGTTGTTGTACGCTTAGTAATTAGGTTCCTATTTTCTAACCAGTTGCTTGCTTTTTTTTTTCGCCAGTTAGGAGCTGAATCTGATCCTTGTACTACCTTTTTATTTTGTTATTTCTGGCTCGTCACTTGGGTAAGCTAGCTTTCTTCTCTGCCCATCTGTATTTCATTATCTTTCTGCTAGCTTATGACCAATTGCAAATTTGTGTGTGTTTGCTTGTTATCAGTTGTGTGGATATGTCCTATGGTGTGTTTTTCTTTTTAGGAAGCTACAAATTAGAGCATATACGGATCCAAGTCTCCGAAGTTACTCAGTCTCCAAAGAGGTATTAAAACAGCCTTGTAATTTAAAAAGAGTATGTGTAAGGGTCAATTTGGGTTCTCAAGTTCGGTCAGATATTATAATTCAATTACAACATAAGCATTGTTTTTTGCTTTGTTTTTGTTTTTTTCTTGGCTTAGGCAAAGGTTTGCGAAAATTTTAAGATACTAATCACAAACGGAGAACAGATATCATGAGTCGCACACACACCCTTCCCCTGTTCCACTTTGTTTATCTGTTTATATATTCCATTCTTTTTTCATAAATCTGAAGCTCTGCTATAAAATTTTGCAATGCCTTTGAAGGAAAATGTTAAAGAGAGATTTGTTCTCCTCTACTTGTTGCCTCGGCCACCACTGCCTTAGCGTAGACTATTACTAGGTACCATTTATCTTCGTACCTTTTATAAGCTGATTCCTTGTAGATATCTCATTTAGTTTGTCTTAATACCTCTACAGTTTGTCTCTCGCATTCACAAAGCTTATATCTTTTCTTCCAACCTTTTCGGGTGTGTCTGCGAATTTTCATTTCTAATTCCTGTATAATCTGATGTGGATCTTTGTACTCTTTCAGGCTGTCCTGAGCAAATGCTGTTCTAAAGAGTCTTTGTTTCTTGTTAGCTAAGCACACATCGAGTGACATGGCAGCATCAGTTTCAACCTGATTCCTTTGGAGGGTTTGCAGACAGTGAGATTGAGCTGGGAAAAGGATCGACTCAGCAGTTGAGATGATGTTGATGATACGGCAATGTGCTAAAACTTCCAGATTGGTTCATCCCCGTTCATCTGAGATAGGATGTTTGCTTAGACTTGCTAGAGGATGTTTTAATTAGACTTGTTTTGGTATTATATA
This sequence comes from Orychophragmus violaceus, assembly GCA_030180135.1. NCBI lineage: Eukaryota > Viridiplantae > Streptophyta > Magnoliopsida > Brassicales > Brassicaceae > Orychophragmus > Orychophragmus violaceus. Next base: position 88,482,585 of record CM058229.1, on the reverse strand, counting down.
TGTACTTATGTTGATGTAAACATGTTCTGGGTTATTAATAAAATCATATTCTAAACGAAATTTTAAATATAATTTTTTTTTATAAATCCAATCGATACAAAAATATATATAATAATAAAAATATAATACGGCTTGGCTCGGCTCGGCTCGGCTTGAAAATTTATATCAATACATCAACGCTATTATAAAACAAATCATAGCAAGTTAAATTCAACGCTATTGTATTGTTCAAATAACATAGCAAGTAAAAAATGCTATGGTAGGAGGGGGGTCTATTATAGCTGCCGCTATCAGAGCGTTTGTGAAAACGCTATCTATTACCTACCATAGCTTTTATCGTGTGCTATGAATGTTGATTTTTCTTGTAGTGCATCTAGGAGTCGTGGGTAGTTTAGTAACCATGGCGGTAGCTAAGTATTCCCGTTTAAGTTACCGAGTTTGCATAGTGGGCCTAATGGAGTTAAGTTTGGCAGATCGAGTCTAATTGAGGGCATGTGCAACAGTGACTTCGATTTTTGTAATCTTTCTTTTTGATAGAAAATGCTTGTGTGTTGTGGGTTTATCATGTCACGTGGTACGTGATAAGCTATTTTTTTTCTTATAATTGTTATTTTGCGTTTTGGGGCGGGATTAGTAGATGTAGGTTAGATTAGAAGCCGTTAGTGGGAGCCGACTCCCTGGGTGATCTTAGATCGCTCATTAGACTCTTGTTGTGTTTTTCAGGTTTAGCAGTGACAGACATGGGAGGTCCTCTGTTTAGATTCAGGATTGCTTGCGGGCCGAATATCTTTGATTCAATGATTTGGTTGTTGTATTTTGGTTCGGATTACTATGGCGCCTGTTTATTCTTTGGTTATATGTAATTAGAATTGAATAGTGAAATTGTTTTGTAAAACCTTAACTACTGAGAAATGAAATCGCTTCCTGATATATTGGTTTAGTCCGAACCGATACAACTCGTGGAAGCAATACATGTTGAAAAGCTTTGTATTATGGAAACAAGGTACACGGGGTCAAGGACGGTTTGATGCAAGCCTTTGTCTCAAACCATACTGTATATGGCTTTGTTTTTGACAAACTTTTCTCGTTTGACTTGCTCGGCTTTGATCGGTCATGTTCTTGTCTGATTGTTGACCAGCCAGCCCGACGGTCATCGGATAACTGGAAAAGGGCGTTGCAAAGGTTGTTGAGGATGCCACTAGAAAAGAGATACAAGCCTTGAATGACAAATTATATAAGATTATCCAAGCTAATGCGAAGAAGGAGATCCACTTTATTGGAAAAAAATTTCCTACTAATGCTTTTCAAGAAGTTGTGCAAATGGATCAAATGACTCAAGAGGAAGTTAACTACTTGAGTAATCAAAGAAACTTCCAAGGTGGTTACAATAACTATATAAGCCAAGGCTATCAACCTCAAAAAAGCTTTGTGTCTTTCAATCAATAACAAGGTTATGCTCCTAAGTCAAATTTCCAAGGGCAACTAAGAAGTTTCCCACCTAAGCTCCCTTACAACCCTCAAGCTCAAACTTCTACCTCTTCGGATCAACGTACTGAAATGAAGAAAGTGCTTCAACAACTCATCCAAGGAGAGATAAATGGTGCAATGACTTAAGTAAGAGGATGACTGATATCCACTTTAAGGTTGATGGAAACTTCAAAGATCTCACCTCCAAGCTTGAGACTTTGACTTCGAGAATGAACCAAATGAAATAGCAAAAAGGAAAGGTTGATTTCAACAACCATTGGAATAACATCTACTCCAATGCTGAAAATGAAAGGGTTGTAGCTGAACTTGAAGGCATTTTCTATGGATCTCCAATTGATTGAGAAGGAGAAATATGATAGGTTGGATGAAGAAGCCATCATTGAGGAATCTCTTCTTAGTCTTTGTGCTGAACATATGCATGCAAACATAGTTGAGGAGGAATTTCCCACACCCAATCTTGCTCCTACATCACTTCCTAAGCTAGGAGCGCCGGAAATTTCTCATTATCTTGATCTCTTGGTCACTTGAGGATTGGAGATGCTTTGTGTGATACATGCTCAAATGTGAGTGTCAGATCCCTTGAGATGGTAGAAAAATTGGGGATCAAGAGCATTGAAAGTTACACATCTACTCTCAATAAAGTCCCATATGGGGAGCTCAAAGATTATCCAGTCATGATTGGGGTGTGTGCCATACTTACATATTTGTTGTCATGCAGATGAAGAAGGGCAATAAGCTTCCTCTACTCCTCAGAACTGACTTCCTCAATACTACTGGTGCAACAATGGATTTCAACAAGAAAAGGATAATGCTCACCAAAGTGAATGACATAGTGTTCTTTCCCATGAAGTCTTCCTCCATCAACACTTGTGGAACCATCACAAGTGACCTTTATCTTGAAGAGGAAAGGGAATTTCTTGGTCTTGCCAAGCTCCAGAATTGTGTATCCATCATTTGGGAGGCTTGAATATTGAGGAGCCACAAATTTAAAAGGTTGAGAAGTTATACTCTCTAAAGAAAGAACATGTTGAGAAAGATGCTTTGGTTGGAGAGAGTAGTAACGAGTTGATGAGTGAACACTTGGAAAATGTTCCATTAGAGGTGGTGAGTGCAGCCAAGGAAACTCCTTTTAAGAGCAAAAAGAAGAAGGTAAAAGCACCCATAACCTTTACTCTCACTCAAGCTATTAACACTCTCACTCTCTACCATTTGAAGCTCAATGATGGGACTATAGAATACAATATCAAATGCAGGGGAAGGTCCAAGCCATTGTCTAGCGCAAGCGCCTCTCTCACTCCTGAACTCCAAACGGATCCAATCAAGCTCCAAGAGAATCTCAACAAAGTCTTGATCATCACCCAAAAGGTTAAGACTCCTCCACCTCCCCACTAAAAGAAAAGGTAGTCAAACTTAGTGACTCAAAACAAGCTCAGTTGGGAGGAAGTACCATGTCTATTTCTTGTATATATTTCTTTAAGTTTTAAGTTTCCTAGTCAATGTTGATCTCTCTATTAGGTCTCTATAAGGTTTAGGCCATATAGGGCTTGGCATTTGGGAGAAAGAAAGAGAGAAGGTCATAGCGAAATAAAAGAAGGATCGAGCCTTGAACTAAATTTGGGGGAATTCTATAGCCTCCACCTTCCATTCCTCCATCCCATTTCACTCCACTTAATTTCCAAATAACTCACTCCAATCCCTTTTTTATATCTTTGTTTCATTTTTCGTTTTTACCTTTCTCTTTGGTCTCTTTCCTTTGCTTCTATCACACAAGGGACTGTGTGATTTAAGTTTGGAGGAGGAGACTAGTTTCTAATGATGTGTTTTGTATTCTTATCTTCTTTTCTTACATTTTGAGTCTCATGCATTCACATAAGGCATAGAAAACCATGAATTTTTTATTTTTTTCATAAAAAGCATATAGTTGCATTGACATGCTTAAGATTGAGTCTAAAAGTCATTTAGGATTGCATGCATTTCAGAGCTAAGACATGTGTTCCTTGTAAAGAATTGTTTTGTGAATTTGGATCATCATGCTAAATTGTGATTTTTTTTAATGCATCTTGTAAGCTTGAAATTAAGAAAGAACCCTTCTTGGATCTCATGCATTATCGTTCATTTCTTGATTTAAGCATACTGTGATTTGAATTATTTCTTATCTATTAGAACTCTTAATATTGACTTGAATTATCATGTTATGCAATGAAAGGTGAACTCATGGATACTTAATACATATTTAGAATATATGTTTCCCTTATACCACTCTTTTGTTAGTCCAAGTAGATTTGCCCACCTTAAACCAATCTTTCCTTCAAGCCTAAACACTCTAGTGAGAGATGAATTTTTTTTTTTGAATCAATTAGGCAAAAAGTGTTGAGTTTGGACTTACAAGAATAGTTTTTTATTGTAAAGGTAGCCTTACATCATTGGGCTATACATAGGATAAGATAGAAGTTTGGGAGAATTGGGAAGAAAAGGAAAAATGGAATGAGGAAAAGAATGAGAAAAGAATGGGGGACTGCATAAGAAAAATAAAAGTGTTATAGCTCTAAGTGATTAAAGAAGTGAAAATATCAAGTGTAAAAGGAAAAGAAGCCAATGGCTCAGTCATCAAATGAAAGAAAAGAGACAAGTGAAGAAATCCTCTAAGTGGTTAAAGAAGAAGAAAGTGATCAAAGTTGGGATAAGAAGGCAAAAATGCTTTACGAAAAATGTAGCTTAGGAAGGGAACTTTGAGTTTAGAAGAAGAGTTAAGATCATTATGGGCATTTGGGTAGAATGAGAATTTATCTTTGTTGTATGCACGAAATGTTTCTTACTTTTAGCATTTTGCTATAGTTCATTCCTTTCTTGAGAGATCTTTTGTTCTTGAAACCTACATTTCATTTTAAATCACTTTTATCTCAAGATCTTAAACCCTTAACCAAATGTGTTTATTTGATTTGCACAATCATGATTCACCATTTCTTAATGAATGTTAAATGAAATGAGGATAGAAATTCATGTGTAGGTTGAGATTTGGACTTGATGTATTTGTTGATGGGAATGGCTAACTCTTTTGAAATAGAGTAAGTTTGATTATAGCTTTTAATTTCTTGTATAAACTTTGTTTCCTCTTTTGCTTGACAATTACTTTTGGAAGCTTTGAGCTATCACTTCCAAACCTTTCTCCCATCTCATCCTTGATTGCTTTCTCGCGGACAAGCAAAAGAGAAGTTTGTAGGAATTGATGTACTCATATTTTAGGCTATTTTTAGACTTTGTTTTAGTTCATGATTTCAGCAAATTTTGCATTGTTTCATTATGGTTTCTTAGATTTTCATGCATTTAGAAGTTTGAGTTGTTAGGATTAGATTTTGCATTGTTTTCTTTTTCTTGAGTGTTTTAGGTACTTGTGGAGCATTGGAGAGTTCTTGGGAGTTTCTTGGAGCTTTGGATTTTTGGAGGCTGAAAAGATGCAAGAAGAGCTAAAGGGCACTCAGCTCCATTCCATCGAGCGAGTGCATCGGGCAGACACGCCATATGTGATTATATCGGCCATACTCCCCAGATGTGATTATATTAGCCTATTTCATCGGCCATACTCGCCCGATGCACTTCCATTGACCGCAAAATATCGGACGCTCAAGGCCGATATTTTCCCACCTTTAAACCATGAAGAAGCCCGTAACTTCATCGACCGATTATATCGGGTACAAGGGGCCGATGAAATTATATCGGACTAGAATATCGGCCAGCGCCGCCCGATGGAAGCCATTTTCGCACCAACTTTTTATTTACCAAAATGCCACTACGGGCCAAATGACTATATATGTTTTGACCTATTTTGAGAGATCTACCTTCTATCTTATGAACTTTTTTTGCCTTTTCTAGATTCAAAAACATTTTGTAAAATTTTGTTTTGAGTTTTAATCAAGTACTTAATTATCTTTTATAATATTTTCTCTCTAATCATGATTTTCATTATTATCTCTATGAGTTTTGATGGGATCGATATGATTAGTGAGTAGTTCTTTTGGGTCTTTGAGATGATGTAGATTAGGGCATGATTATGAATTATCTAAATGTGTTTAGGGCTTTATTAGTGTTAATCCTTCTATTTATGTTGATCTCTATGCTAGATTTACAAGAAATTGTTGATTTAGATCTTAAGCTTTTTTGATGAAATGTTTGATACCTAATTAGAGATTTTCCATGCTTAGCCAATGGGAATTGATGTATAAGGTGTTTAATAGTCAAATGAACTTGTTTTGCATGCTTAATTGATTTTTTTATCATAATTGATAGATTGTTCTTTATTAAGAATTGATTAAAGGGTTTTTTTGCTTAAAGATATGATTGATCTAACGATTTGAGTTCTAGACTACGGATTAAAGCTTGCTTGAATATTTTAATTATTAAGATTGAATGTATATTATCTTGGATTTGATATTGAGAAATGGATTAATGCTTGATTAGAATATAGTTAGTTACTTGAGAATGTGATTAGTTACTTGATAGATCACTGAACCTTTCTTATTTGCTTGTATGATTGATAAACACCAAAAGTATAATCATCCATTGATAGTCTTAGTTCCATGACCTCATCTTAGACTATTTCTCTTATTCATTGCTTAATATCTTATGTAATTTTCTTACTTGTTTGCTTCCTTTTATTATTTGAAATTGTTAGCTATAAAACTTTTTTAAATTGGTTTAGCTTGATAGGTAATTTAAAGTAATACATCAAATAAACTGGGGTAACTATAGCTACTGAATTGAGGAGTACCTCCTTCCCGGCTGATGATAAAAATCTTTTATTCCATGTAGTAGTTCTTTGTTGAGGCAACATCTCATTTGCCCTAAACTGAGAAAAAGTAATCTCATATGTCCCTGTTATAAAAAATGATTTAGTTTAGATTTATTTTTAATGTTAAAAATGGACAATTACAAATTAGCCTTAAAGACATTGATTTTATTATGAAACCAACCACTAATATCCACCCAAATATGATCCGATCCAATTCAATCAGATAATCCGCCCAACTCAAAGATGTCAGAAATTACGATTTGAACCTTACTGAATATAAAGAGGAAAAAGTCAAACTAAAGTGACACCAATGGGATTCAAACTCAGGTGGCTATGTGAAATAAAAACACCACAGTCACTGCTCTATCGTGTTATATTATTAATCTACTCAAGATATATTACGTATATAAAGTTAAGTGGGGAGAAGAGATCTACTTGAATTCAAAACAAAATCTATTTTTTCGGAAACAATCAAAAACGCTAAAAGACATCCCATTTTTATTTAAATTTTAGAAATAGCGCTGATATATTAATAAAAATTATAGGTTTAGACACAGTTGTCCATTTAGCTTCATAGTTGTACATTTTCGATTTTGGTATTATTGAAGTTGTATCTTGATATAAATTTTAATATTTTAGTTGTCCCCATAATTTATGAATATTAAATATCATTTGGAAATTTTTCATAGAAAATAGTGTAGAATCATGTATTTTACCTCTTCTTCATTAATTAGAGGGAAAAAATTGTTTTTAAAAAACAATGGAAGGAAAATCTGAATTTTTCCCGCTTAAAATTTAATTATATTAAACATAGTTGTCTGGAAATGTAGAGTTGTCCGTTTAGCTTCATAGTTTCACATTTGCGATTTTGTGTAATTGAAGTTGAACCTTGATATAAATTTTGATATTCTAGTTGTCCCCATAATTTTGGAGTATTAAATATTATTTAGAAGGTTTCCAAAAATAGTGTAAAATCATATATTTTACCTCTTCTCCATTAATTAGAGGGAAAATCTGATTTTTAAATAACAATGGAGGAAAAATCTGATATTTTCCGCTTAAAATTTTAGACATGTTAAACATAATTGTCTTTAAATGTACATTCGTCCGTTTAGCTTCATAGTTGTACATTTGCGATTTTCATGTAATTGAAATTGAACATTGATATAAATTTTGTTATTCTAGTTGTCCCATCATTAAGAGTATTAAATATCATTTAGAAGATTTCCATAGGAAAAATAGTGAAATAATAGATTTTACTTGTTTTTCATTACACATAACTTAAATGTTACATATTTCATAAGGTATATTTTATGTGAATGAAGAAAATTTTATATAAAAATTTTAAAATTCATGTGAAACTATAATTTTATATACATTTATAAATATTATTATTATTTTTGTTGTAATTATGAATTAATAGTATTTGAATTTTAAGGAACTCAAATTGATCAAATGATCATGAATTACAAGAGGATATATACATATTTGTTTGCCATTTGATGTTTTAGTGTGGTTCTTTAGGATTATTTGGTCTATTTCCGAACATTTTTGGTTTTTTAGGACTATATATTTCTCAGTTATACCAGTTGTACTACTTGTCCTATATCTGTGGAATTCACGAAGCGCCGGAGATGCGTCGAAGATGCACCGGAGACAACGAAGATGCGCCGGAGAAAGTGTTGAAAATACGTTGGAAATGCTAGAAATATCGAAGGTGGGGTTCACTAAAAAAAAATATTTTTTTATTTTGTTTATTTCATCTTCTTTAAATTTGTTTTAATTAAAAAAAATAATATTTTAATCTAGTTTATAAAAGATAAAAATGGAATTCTACTTTTACGAAGGACATGTAAATCATAAGAGGACATCATAGATTTTTGCTCTTTCAATTAAAGGCAAAAGAGCAATTGATTCTTCTTTGTTTGACTGGTTATGTTAACTATTTCAAGCATAATAAACAGCTGTAAACATTAGTCATTTACTCATTTTAAGCGATAATAATATACCTGGTAACTTCGAAATAGAGTGTGACGCCGACCACAGAATTTAGACACTGTCAGAAGAATCTCACTAGTTGGACCTACCACATGACTCTTCTTTCTTCTCGTCTCCTCCTCCACATTTCTCTCACTTGCCAACGCGCGTGACGAAACCAATCATCGTCATCTGATCTAATGTCAGTGTCTCCGTCGAACAACGATATCCCCTCCGTCGCAAATCCGCCGGTCCCGGAGTTTCCCTTCACCAAAGCAAACACAACGACTTCATCTCCATCTCCGCCATCCATCATCGAATCTGCTTCGACACCTCCGTTACCTGCTAAGGAGCGTGGAAACGATGGAGGCTTGGGGACAGCAGCATTAGCTGGGCTGATTACCGGAGTAGTTCTCGGAGCAACGATTGTTCTTATCGGAGTTTGTGTTTTCGTCTGTTTCTATAAAAGGAAAAAGAGGAAGCAGAAGAGAAGAGATGCTGAAGCTGCTGCCATTAATACAGAGTTATTAGCTTCTTCTTCATCTGATCCGAAATTAGGTAAATTTTTCTATGACATAAATCCCGGAAATTTAGGGTTTCTTTCTTATATTAAATATTCGATTCCTTTGTTTTTATTCGCTATGTCTGATTCTTAAATCCTTAAAAAAGGACAGTCAATTGTTTTGTTCTGTTTCTTGATTAATCTTCCTGATTCGATTTTTATGTGAAATTTGATTACTTGAAACGATTTTTTGTAGATAATAGTAACAATATTCAGCAATGGAACCAAAGTACCAACTCAGACATTGGACACAACTTGTTCACATATGAAGATTTGTCTAAGGCAACTGATAACTTCTCCAAGAACAATCTCATTGGACAAGGTGGGTTTGGTTATGTTCATAAAGGAGTTCTTCCTGATGGAACAGAGGTTGCCATTAAGCAGCTTAAAGCTGGAAGCGGACAAGGGGAACGCGAGTTTCAGGCAGAGATTCAGACCATTAGTAGAGTTCATCATAGGCATCTTGTTTCACTCCTTGGTTATTGCATAACCGGATCTCAAAGATTGCTTGTTTATGAGTTTGTGCCGAATAAGACTCTCGAGTTTCATTTGCATGGTGAGTTAAGCAAAATAATAATGGTTTTTGTGGTTTCCTACTTTCTTTTGAACTAATGGTCTATAATTTGCAGAGAAAGGGAGACCGGTGATGGAGTGGGCAAAGAGGATGAAGATTGCTTTGGGTGCAGCTAAAGGGTTGTCATACTTACATGAAGATTGTAAGTCATGTTCTTGAGTCTTGTCTAGTGTTATAGAACATTTGTTCTCAAAGTTTTTGTCTTGTTTGATTTAGGTAACCCTAAAACAATACACCGCGATGTTAAGGCTGCCAATATTCTAATTGACGATAGCTATGAGGCAAAGGTATTCTAAAACTTGTAGAATTCTACATTTTTTATTTCAACTGCACTACTAATAATGTTGAACATGATTCATCAGTTAGCAGATTTTGGACTCGCAAGGTCTTCATTAGACACTGATACTCATGTTTCCACTCGGATTATGGGAACATTCGGGTATGAAACGTTCTTACTATATGCAACCAAACCATAAGCAATATGTTGACTTGTTTCTTGTGAATGTATGTGGATGCAGTTACTTGGCTCCTGAGTATGCTTCTTCTGGGAAACTCACTGACAAATCAGATGTATTCTCATTCGGAGTGGTGCTTCTCGAATTGATAACCGGACGCAAACCTGTTGATAAGTCACAGCCTTTTGCTGATGATGATAGCATTGTTGATTGGGTTGGTTATCTCTTGTTTCCCTTAGTATCAAATCCTCTAACCTTTGAAGAAGCTTCCTAAATATCAACTTAATGCTCTAGGCGAAACCGCTGATGATACAAGCACTAAACGATGGCAACTTTGGCGGTCTTGTTGACCCACGGTTAGAGGATAACTTCGACACCATCGAAATGACGAGAATGATTGCTTGTGCTGCTGCTAGTGTTCGCCATTCAGCTAAACGCCGCCCAAAAATGAGCCAGGTACTATCATAATCAAGTTTTTTTTTTGCAACACTTGACCTCATTGTTAGGATACAAGTCAAAACTTTGTGAGTTTCCTCTGAGTCTTGGGTGAACAATTGCAGATAGTTCGAGCATTTGAAGGAAATATGTCTCTAGATGACTTAACGGAAGGAGTCAATCCAGGTGACAGTACTATTTACAGCCTAGACGGGAGCTCGGATTATAGCTCAACACAATATAAAGAAGACTTGAAGAAATTCAAGAAAATGGCACTTGAAAGCCAGACATTTGGCAGCAGCGAATGCAGTGGTTTGACCACCAGTGACAACGGTCAGAACCCATCAGGCTCCTCGAGCATCACCGAAGGACAACGCACAACTCAAGAGATCGAATTGGAGAAGAAAACTAATGAGACAGTAACTTAGAAAACAGAGGATTATTTGGTGATTAGAGTCCAGCATTTTGGGGTAGGTAGGTTTGAGAACATATTTTTCACACGCATTCTCACTTTTGTTTTGAAGGTGTGGCTCTAATGAAGACAGCCTGCTTCTTGCACGTGAGTATTTGTTGGAGCATAAATAGTCGAACAGTTTTTTAGTTTGGAGTAAAGAGTTGCAAAGCTAGACTTTATGATTCTTTATTTTTGGCTTTTAATGCATGGTTTTTAAATGATATATCTTCTTTATTTTTAATCAACGTATTAAACGAAAATATGAATAAATGTGTATCATGTTTTCCCATTAATTCCGCGGTTCATAGATAAACATGATGCCATATAAACAAATAACATGTGAAGCTCAAGAATGGTCCGCGGTTCATCACATCTACAAAACTGTATAAATTGCTGGACTAGACCGAGACAGGGCTTTGTCAAGTGTAATTATGACAGCCGGTTTTAGCAAAACGGCTCATCATCACAAGCACTGGTTCAGTTTGTGCTTTGGTGATTTTATAAAAATAATCGGACCCATTAGACGGTATGAACTAGGCCTGGGACGGATCCGGATATCCGGCTTTTTTGAGGTATTTGGATCCGGATCCGGTTCCACCGGATATGCAATATGACTATCCGGATTCGGATCCGCTTATTCTAGATATTTTGTTTTCGGGTATCCATAATAATACCGGATATCCGGATCCGATCTGAAATTTAACTATTTCTTTTAGAGTTTATATTTTTCACACAAAAATATAATAGCAAAAATCATATGTGATTATATAATAGCAAAAGATCATTGTAAAAAGATAAAATAAAATAGTTTAACTAATAAAAGATCAAGTAACATAAGATAATAGCAAAAGAGGTTGTAACTTCTAAGATGATTTCACGCAGTAAGCACTCATTTGTACATATTTATTATTTTAGCATTCAACTGTACATTTGTAACGACCGCAAGATCTAAGATCTATCTTGGCATAGAAGAACCAATAATATAATAAGATTTAAGTCCACAACAAAAACACAACATAGGAAAATGTGAACAATCAAATATATAATTCCACGTTTCTATAATCTATGGTTAATACAAATAAATTTAACATGTTTACTATAACATATATAATAAAAAATATATTATAATATAATATAAACCGATATCGGATATCCGGTTCTGAAATTTCTATTATCCGGATCCGGTTCCGACGGATCCGTGATTTACTATTCGGATCCGGATTTAGTATCTGCTCCGGATCCTGGATAATAATCCCAACCCTAGTATGAACTATGAAGTATTGTTTTGTAAAGAATAAATATATTTGTTTTTGATAATAGAGATTGTATTAATGAATTGATTGATGACTAATTGAGTTAGGGGTACTTTTGGAAATAAAAAGATATTTAAAATAGTGCTGTTATTCAGCGAAGATACCTCTGAATCACACACGAAGGAAGAACAGAGACACTTTTTTTTTTGGTCTAGAACAGAGACACTTTCTCCGCTGGAAAAAAAAAAAAAGATTAGATCAATCCAAAAAGGTTTTCCGTCAATGTCTTCTCGCCGGAGAGTTCTTCTGAAGGTTATCATTCTTGGAGATAGCGGGTTATTTTCCTCATCTCTTCGATCCTGTTTATTTGTCCATGAATAAGAGATTTTGAGTCGTTTGTTTGTTTTTGTGTGTGTTCAGGGTTGGGAAGACATCGTTGATGAATCAGTACGTTTCTAAAAACACAGATCTATGTCTCGTTTACTTATATATATAATCATGTTTTGAAAAATGAAAATTTTGATTTTGTTTATTTGAATGTTAGGTTTGTGAATCGGAAATTTAGTAATCAGTATAAAGCGACGATTGGAGCAGATTTCTTGACTAAAGAGGTTCAAATTGATGACAGGATCTTCACTTTACAGGTAACCTTTGCTATTCTTTGAATGAATCAAACATTATTTTGCTTATAGTTTGCATTTATGATTATTCTTGGAATATTCTTAGGCTCCTAACTTTGAACTTCTTTCATATTTTAATTGTTGAGATTTTATTTATTAAGTAGGAAAAGTTCAAATCTTGTTTTTATAATTCTCCTACTATGTGTTTCTTAGGAAATTACAATGTTTTGTTGTCTTGTCGATACCACTATGTTCATGTATTAATGTCTTGTATCCATACACAGATTTGGGATACTGCTGGGCAAGAAAGGTTCCAGAGTTTGGGAGTAGCTTTTTACAGAGGAGCGGATTGTTGCGTCCTTGTGAACGATGTCAATGTTATGAAATCTTTTGAGAACCTCAATAACTGGAGGGAAGAATTCTTGATTCAGGTAAATAAATACAATATCATTCTACAATTTGGATAGTGTTTAGGATTTATTTTATAAATCCAAATGTTTTCATCGTCTTGGTTTTTATTATAGGCTAGTCCATCAGATCCTGAGAACTTCCCGTTTGTTGTGTTGGGGAACAAGACCGATGTTGATGGTGGCAAGAGCCGAGTGGTGAGATGTTTGTTTCTTGATTAGTCAAGTATCTAGAGAGAGTTTGGTTAAAGCCATCATCTCCATCTTGTCAGGTTTCTGAGAAGAAAGCAAAGGCATGGTGTGCTTCTAAAGGAAACATTCCTTACTTTGAGACATCAGCTAAAGAAGGATTCAATGTAGATGCGGCTTTCGAATGCATAACCAAAAATGCATTCAAGAATGAACCTGAAGAAGAACCGTAAGTACAACAAACTATATATCTATCTGTCAAATTTGCTTAGTGTTCCAAATGACTGGCAGGTACCTTCCTGACACCATTGATGTTGCTGGAGGTCAGCAACAAAGATCAACAGGGTGTGAATGCTAATCAACCAAAAGTTTTCTTGCTGAGAGACTACGAATATTAAATTTGTTAGAATCTGTATTTCAGTTCATTTAAATTACAGATTGTAACGAATTTAGCTCCTTTTCTTTTGGGTTACATACAATATTAAAAATTTAAAATCATTCAATTTTTGAAATCAACACTCCACTTAAATGTTGGTATTTTGGTTTCAATAACCCCAGTATAAGGACCTCTCTAAGATTTGAACCGGACCTAGTTGGTAAACCGGTTCTTCGATTTTGGGAAAAATGCTCTTGGAGAAATCGTGCATTCTACTCCTCTGCTTCGCTTGTGGCAACGTTCGTCTCTCCGATCTGAAGTATCTCGTGAGAATCAGAAAACGGCTCATCATCACAAGCACTGGTTGAGTTTGTGCTTTGGTTATTTTATAAAAATAATCGGACCCATTCGACCGTATGAACTATGAAGTATTTAGGGTTTTGTCAAGTGATGACATCCGGTTTGTGCTTTGGTTATTAGTTTTGTCAAGTGTAATTATGACATCCGGTTTTAGCAAAACGGCTCATCATCACAAGCACTGGTTGAGTTTGTGCTTTGGTTATTTTATAAAAATAATCGGACCCATTCGACCGTATGAACTATGAAGTATTTAGGGGTGTCAATTAGAAAATCGAAGGTTGGATCGGAGAAACCATAGATTCTATCAAATTTATATGTAGGGTTCACTCAGGCCATCAGTCTTGGTTAGTTCTTTGTCTCGTCTCATATGTTAATCGAATTCAGTCCGTTTTAGATTTATTTGATCGAATTTGAGTAATTTATGTAGGGTTCACTAATATATGAACATTGCGGCTCCAATTGCGTTTCTTCCTGAACAAAGTTGATTTTTTTCTTCCAGAAAATTAGAGACATTTTAGTGAAGTCAATTGTGTTTTATTAGATCGTTAGGTAAGTACCCGCGCTATGCCGCATATTTATTGTAAATTTTAATTCTATAAATGTGTATTTTTAAAATTGCTGGTCTTGTATTTAATATTATTTTATATCTTACGATTTTTTATCTTTAGTTAATATCAAAACTTCTAATTAATTTACATATAAAAGATTGTCATATCTCCGTTTATATTTGATTACCCTTTTTTCAATATCTTGAATTTTATACATAAATCAAAATGCAATAAACTAAATAAAAGAAAGGCAATGATCCGAATAAAAATTTCAAAATTCGAACCAAATTTCTAGAACCTAAACCAAATTGAATTATAAAATAATTCAATAGTATATATAGTATATAAAATAAACTAATATCGAACCGAACTAAACTATATTATATAAAAAAACTCAACTTAATAAAATTTACTTAATATTAATATTTTAATTGCATATAGAAATTATATCAAAAATTTATAATCTTAAATAAATTAGAGATTATTTTTTCTTATATGTTTTTTGAAATCCAAAAACAAATTATTGGTTAATATCGAATGTGAAGTTATTTTTTAGAACTCAAATTTTTTGAAATTCTAAATACTCGAACCGAAACAAACTGAATTATATTTCGAACCTGAATAAGATCTATTTTCTAAATTCTGAAAACAAAAAAAATCTAAACCGAACCAAACCCGATATTTGAATGTCTACCATTAAACTTAGTCCCTTAAGCTTATTAGTCATATTAGAATATGATATGTATTTTTGTTATGTTTTGATTGACTTTTCAAATTTTCATTAATTGATGTATCACATTCTCACGACTTTAAAATGAACCGGATAAAAATTTCAATTTTGAATCATATATCTAGAATCCAAACCAAATTGAATTATAAAATAAACCAATAGTATATATAATATATACAATAAACTAATATTAAACCGAACCAAACTATATTATATACAAACTGAACTGAAATTAATAAAATTCACTTAATATTAAGATTTTAATTAAATATAGAATTTTATTAAAATCTATTAATTAAATTAGTAGATTTTTTGTATATATGTTTTGTTAAAATCCAAAACAAATGTTATTTCATCTCGAATGTGAAGTTATTTTTTTAGAACTCGAAAATTTTCAGATTCTAAAAACTCAAACCGAACCGAAACAAACCGAATTATAGTTCAAACTTGAATAAGATCTATTTTTCTAAATCTTGAAAACCGAAAAGTCTAAACCGAACCAAATCCGGTAATCGAATGTCCACTGTTAAACCTAATCACTTAAGCTTATAAGTCATATTAAAATATGATGTGTATTTTTGTTATGTTTTGATCGATTTTTCAAAAATTTCATTAACTTATGTGTCAAGTGATGTATATTTTTGTTTTGTTTTGTTTTGATTTTTTTTTTTAAATTTCATTAATTGATGTGTCACATCCTTACGACTTTAAAATGAACCGAACCAAATTTTCCAAACTTGAACCAAAATTCTAGAACCTAAACCAAATTGAATTATAAATAACTCAGTAGTATATATACTATATAAAACTAAACTAATATTGTACCGAACAAAACTATATTATATAAAACCGAACTGAACTTAATAAAATTCACTTAATATTAATATTTTAACTACATATAGAAATTATATTAGAAATCTATAATCTTAATTAAATCAGTAGATTATTTTTTTCTTATACGTTTTGCTAAAATCTCAAAAAAATTAGTATTTAATCTCGAATGTGAACTTATTTTTAGAGCTTGATAGTTTTGAATTCTAAAAACTCAAACCGAACCGAAACACACCGAATTATAGTTCGAAGTTGAATAAAATTTGTTTTTCTAAATTACGAAAATCGAAAAGTCTAAACCGAACCAAACGCGATAATCGAATGTCCACTACTAAACCTAACCACTTAAATTTATGATGTGTATTTTTGTTATGTTTTGATTGGCTATTCAGATTTTTCATTAATTGATGTGTCAAGTTATGTGTATTTTTGTTTTGTTTTGATTGGTTTTAAGTTTTTTTCATTAATTAATGTATCACATTCTCATGAATTTAAAATGCTGATGTGTCGACATATGAGACACAAGCTCTATTAGTGTGTTGATTTTCCTCAAATTTAGGTATAATCTCGAATTGATTACTAGTCTTACATCTTGAGGGTTTGAAGTAAAATATTTTGTGGTAAAATGTGGTAAACACCATCGTCAGAATCTGAGAGTAATAGATTGTGTCATTTTTTTTCATTTTCCATTTAGACAAAATGATATCGTAGTATATGTCAATATGTCAATTTGTTTTCTGGTAGGCTGTTAAGTTTGAACTTCTGTAATCCAAACCCACAAAGCAATATCAAAGATAATACGTTATATTATTGATATCAATAACCCAACAACCAAATATGAATAACTCAGTCTTAGAAAAGGAAAACGATGCTAAATGAGCGACCATCTCATAACGATCGTACTGGATATCTCATGACGATGAACCCAGAACATTCAGCATACAAAGAAATAAAAAGCAGAAGGGTCTTATTTAGAGAAATCGTCTCTCATGCCCCTCTCTATACACAACCAAAAATCTCTCATGTCCCTGTTACAAGATCAATTTCATTTTCATTTAAATTAAATCTGAAAAATGGTAAATTAGTTATAAACCGAGTGAAGGACAGAAAATTACCACTCATACCTGGGTTAAACCCTATTTTCTTCATCCCAGCCACATGTACTCGGATTCTACCCTGATGTAAAAAAAAAATTCCAAAATCGGGTCAAAGGTCAAAATCCCTTCTCAAGTTTTTTTTTTCATTTTAGTTTCTTCTCTCTCGGATCGACGGAATCGACGTCGGGAAAATCTTCTCTCTCAAATCTCCGGTGAAATCAATCAACGACGATGGTGGAGATGAGGAAGGCAAGGAAGAGGACGAAGCCGAAGAGCTCTGCGGCGGAGAAGGTTTCGAAGAAACGTCGTGGAGAGGCGGCGGTTGAAGAAATGCCCGGAGAAGCGTCGGCGACTACTGCTCTGACTACTGTTCCGACTACTTCTCCGACTACTGCTCCGGAGACGGTGGAGGGAGCTACGGCGGAGACGGCGGAGGGAGGCGACCACGTTGCAATGGAGACTGTGGACAAAGACGATGAGGAGACGGAAACAGATGAAGAAGTAGAAGACGAAGAAGACAAAGATGGAGGAGAAGACAATGAGGCAGATGAATCGGAGGAGTCGGAATCCGACGAGGAGACCGACAGTCCTAATACGGTAAGTAAAAATATAAGTAATACTAGAAAATACTAGCTAAGTATATTTTTAATGTATTACTAGGAATACTAGGGATTACTAGGTTATCTTAGGTAAAACTAGGTTATACTATGATAACTAGGTGAACATGGTAATACTATTATAACTAGGTACAATTAGGAAAACTTGGTAATACTAGGATTTCTAGGTAAAACTGGATGACTAGGTAAAACTAGAATAACTTAGTTATACTGTGTGTTGTTTGTGATACCGTATTTTTTGTTTGCAGGGAGCCTCAGAGGAAATTGTAGCCCTGCGACCTCTTAAAATGTACTTCCCGCCAGATCAGTATAGTGAGAGCGTGAAGCTACCAACGCGGTGCTACATCGAGGAAACTTTTAACACTTTTGATTTGATGACTTGCATCTCACTCCGGAGGAGATGTCATGGTTTGAGAACCATCTGCAGTTCTCCAACATCTATCATATGCCGAGGAGCAATCACAAGGTTCAACCCATGTGGATGCTTCTAATGCGTACCGCTGAAATCAAAAGAAAAAAGGTAGCTTGGTTTCTGGTTAACGGTGTTTCCATCCGATACGGGTTACGAGAGCACACGTTGATTTTAGGACTCGACTGCCGCAACTATCCTATCAACTGGAAGAGACAAGGATCCTTGGACTTCTAGAAGAAGTATTTTGATGGGAAGGTGTTACGTGAAGACGTGAAAAAGAAGCTTGACGAAATGGGACCGGATCAGACTTGAGATAGGCTGAAGATGGCAGTGTTGTATTTTTTTAGCAGCATTATTTACTGTCCCAGAAAAACTGGAAATAAAGCCAAACCCGTGTTGGACATATTTCTGAGATACATGAATGATCTAGATCTATGTCAGATGTTTCCTTGGGGAAGATTGTCGTTTGAGTACATGTTGGAGTCCATTTACAAGACGATGGATCATTTTAAAGGGAAGGTGTCGGGCCATGGATGATTCCTGGTTTTTGTGTTCCATTGGGGATATAATCTTAGGACTTTGCGTTTTAACTAATCTTTTTGTAATGTCTAATTTGAATCTGTTTTTGTAGCTTTTGGCGATGGAGGCCATTCCGAGACTGAGAGAGCTTCCGAGAAGCTGTATCATTTCCTTACGACGATTGTCCGAGGATGTGCAAGACAAGTGGAAAAAGGCGAGTTGAGAGGGTGGCCTCTTGAGACAGTCTACGAGAAACTCGTTGATACCAAGGTTAGTAGTACTTGGTAATACTAGCAGCAATTGAAATAATCAAATTTTGATAGTTTAAATATGTTGAAATTTACAGGACATTGAGAGCATTTTGGTAGCCACGTCTGATGATAATGAGCTGTTGGAAGAGATCATGGAGAAAGAGGACGATGTCGATGAGCACGATATTGTTGTGGAAAGTTGGTGCAAGCGTCTAGACCAAGGATTAACTGTTTGGTTTGAAGATATTATGAAAGAAGATTTGAAAGGTCGTCAACCTAAGAAGGAGGCAAGAAGAGTAGAGAAAGAACGCCGAAATCACAAGGCTTCGGTGGAGGAGTTGTCCGCCGCGTTTGCGAATATGGCGGATCAGATGAGTTTACTTGTGTTCAAGGTCATCGAGATGGAGGAAAGGATCAAGCCTCTTGAAGAGTTTGTGAAGGCTCAGAAGTCTCGGAAGGGAGGTAGTGATGGTGTTTAAAGACACCTATGATTCTCCACTAAGTGTTTCTTAAACAAAAACAATACATAGATAGATAGATCGCAAAATGATAATAAGTCTTACTTAAACAAAAACAACACATAGATATATAGAAATATGATAAGAAGTGTTACTTAAACAAAAACAACACATAGTCTCCATAGATAGATCGAATGTAGATCCCAAAACAACACCACTTTAGCTTTGCAATCTCATTTCGCAATTCTTCAATTGTCTTGTCCTGCTCTTCAACCTTCCGACATAGCTTCTTAAGCTCTTGTTCGACACTAAAAACCCATGGATGACGAAAGTGGAGTCCATTATCCTATCAAAAATAAATCAGACACTTCCTTAGTAGTTGTACTCAGTATTACCTAGTTTTACTAGTTATACCAAAACGAACAACATTCATATAGTGTTATCTGGTTTTACTAGTTATACCCAGACGAACAACATTCATACAGTGTTACCTAGTTTTACTAGTTATACTCAGACGAAGAACATTCATATAGTGTTACCTAGTTTTACTAATTATACCCAGACGGAGAACAATCATATAATTACCTAGTTTTACTAGTTATACACAGACAAAAAACATTCATATAGCGTTACCTAGTTTTACTAGTTATACCCATAGAAACAAAGAAATGACATTTTACCTTAAACTGCATGCAGGTGAAGTACCTACTGCCCAGTAAAGTGTCGAATCATGCTGAAACTTTGGATTTGGAGACACATCATCCTTGATATCTCCCCCGCATGGGCATTTGGTTGGAATTTCATATTGGACATCCGCTATGAACGTAGTCATCTCGTAATGGTCCAACATGCGCTTCATCTCCTTCTAATCCTCCTCTCATCCTCGTATGGATCAAGGCTGAAATTCTCCATTGTGGCGTGAAAGAGAAAGGGAGAGATTTGAGAGAGAGAGAGAGAGAGAGAGAGAGAGAGAGAGAGAGAGAGAGAGAGAGAGAGAGAGAGAGAGAGAGAGAGAGAGAGAGAGAGAGAGAGAGAGAGAGAGAGAGAGAGAGAGAGAGAGGAGAGGACTAGAGAGAAAGAGTGAGAGAGAGAGAACGAAAAGGAACGAAATAAAAAGGAGAGAGAGATTGTAATTTTAAATTGTATGAAAATTTTGATTTTTAATTTTGGCGCCGAAATTGAGATTGGTTGGCGCCAAAAGTGAGTGAGAGAGAGAGAGAGAGAGAGAGAGAGAGAGAGAGAGAGAGAGAGAGAGAGAGAGAGAGAGAGAGAGAGAGAGAGAGAGAGAGAGAGAGAGAGAGAGAGAGAGAGAGAGAGAGATTTTAAAATTCTTTGTAAGTTTTTTTTTAATCGGCGAAGTTTTTTTATGATCTTAAAATATCACACATAGTTATACCAAGTTATTAGTTATACAAAATGTTCAAATAGTTTGTATAAATTTAAATTAGTATTACACAATAATTTAGTTATTTTTCCTAGTATAACAGACATTTTTATTAATCTACCATATGAATCTCATTGCTCAGTTCATTTCTTTATTTGCATTTTATTTTTTAGTAAGTTTCACTTCCCAAGTGGGTTCTCCATTATAAAGTCTTTCTTAAACTATAAGGAGAGATTTGGTGAAGGGAGAATATGTTTCGTAGAGTCCCATTTTAATTAATATTTGGTTAATTTATTCTTTGTAAAAAAAATAATATAAGACATAGCTCTTCCAATATTTCATGTTTTCATTAGATGATTAATGTTTAATTTCAAGTAACCAAACATAAATATTTTAGAAAGGGTTAAGTATTACAACTCATGCGCAATTATACTAATATTACCCAGAACTCACAAAATCCTTATATAGTATTACTTAAATGACAACAACCAATGCAGTGTTTTACATAAAAAAAAAGCAAAGCAAAAGCTCAAACATAGTCTTCTCCATACAACAACCATGGAAGTGTTCTTCCCCCTGCCTTTTGTTCTGTATCCTTACCCTTTTACGTTTTTCTCCAGCCGATGGATGTCTTTTTACCTTCTCCCTACCCTTTTTACGATGATATCTGGAGGTATTATCTGCTTCTCTATGATGTCATCTGGGACAACCCACGTAGACATATCAGGCACAACATAGATCGACCTGACATAAGCCAATGTCCACAACTCGTTCAAATAATATTTCGAACACAGATCATGAAGTTCTATGTAGATATCACCATGACGCCTACCATGTTCCTTGAAATAGATGAAAGCGGCTAGAGCATGGAGACAAGGATACTTATGAATATCGATGAACTTGCAAGTGCAGATTTTGTCTACCAAGTTCACCAAATGAAGCTTTCCTTCATCATCATCAACTTCATATTCAAGTGCATAACTGTTTACATCTCGCACATGCAATTTTTCAGCCTCATGCCAATTTTTATGCAAGAAGTTCTCGATCAAAGGCACCATTTTGTTTGTACTCGGTCCTACAACAGACTCTTTCCTATGATCGTTAAACCAATCAGAAAACTTTCGAAGTATGGTATCCAGCAAAGGCAGTAAGGAGTATTTCCTGGCGTCCTTAAAAACTTTGTTTAGAGATTCGACGGAGTTGCTAGTGTCCAGGTTGTATCTATCATCCGGAGATACACATCTCGCTCAATTTTCTAGCACGCAGGTATCCTCAGCATACTTCGTCGCTGATGGATATCTATTCTTAAACTCTAAACTCGTCGAAAAGATTGTTGAACTCAAAAACCGTGTGAGCCCAACCGCAATTTTGGAATTGTTTGGCGACAGTTTCCTTATTTGAGTGATGAGGAGCATGACCTTTCGCTTTTGGAATTGTTTGGCGACAATGTCCTTATTTGAGTGATGAGGAGCATGACCTTTCACATTTTGGGCCAAATGCCATAAGCAATAACCATGATGAGTTTGTGGATACACGTTAGCTACGGCGTTGATGAGGCTTAAATTTCTGTCACTCACAAACACCAAATCGGGAGAGTCGGCTACAACGGTTTTCAAACTATCATTATTCTCACCGTCGAGTACCCCAAATGCTATAGGATAAATGTGATGATTGGGATCTTGAGCTACGACGAAAACTAGTACACCACGATATGCTGTCTTCAGAAAAGTTGCATCCACCATAATCACTTTCCTCATGCACTTAAACCCTTCAATGCAAGCTCCCAAAGCTATGAAAAGGTACTTGAATTTCTCCACCACATCCAGTTTCACTTATGTTACCATACCTTGATTCAGCTCCTCCAGGACGTATAAATAACAATACAATATCCAGTAGCTATCTTCTGGACTACCACACAAACTACTTGATTTTTTCCTCTCAGAGCCGTGGAGTATGATATCCCTACACCAACTTTTCTCTTCACAATATCCATGATAACTTTAGGAGTTGGAGTCACGTATTTCCCTGGATAATCTTCACTCAACAGAGATGCAACTAGTTTTGATGATCCTTTCTTCTTCTCCCTGCCTTCTTCACTCTGACTAGTCCGGCTGCATGTGTTCATCTTCGTGTATGGTCTAATCGAGAAACTTTCGGATTTTGTGATCTTTTCTGCTCGTACTCTCCAATTACAGCCTCGTTGTGCACATCTAGCCACCCATCGCTGAGAATCAGATTTTTGTATAAAATACCCGAAAGATTTAACAAATGCGCCTCTATGAACCAACTTTGCTAAAACATCATTGTTTGGAAATTCTACACCAACAGTCAAATTCAATCCGTCTTCCCATGGCGGTAAAGTCGGACTACACACAACAACAACAGGTGGTTCCTCAACATACTCATCACGCAAATCTAATGAATCTTTACTGTTGCCCTCATATTCATCACGTACTGTATCTCCATCATTTTCGAGATCATCTCCATCATTTTCGAGGTTATCTCCATCATTTTCGAGAGCATCTCCATCATTTTCGAGATCATCATCCTCTTTTTATTTATTCCCTTGTTCATACACCATGATGACATCATGTCATATTTCTCCTTCATAGTTCATACCATAAGAGATTTTTCCCGCTCTCGACTGTTGCTCGGGCAGTTCCGATGTACTCAACACCTCCACATACAAAACACATCTACGGTTATCATTATCAACATGCGTTAGATACACAAATAGTTCCTCATCATCACAAATATACGACGGTTCCTCACACCTAGCCAGACTAGGAATGTAACTCAATTGGAATTTAATTTTACTTCCATCCAAGCCAAGCTTCTTGTATAACCTAGATTCTACCATCGACATTGTTATCTCCTCAACTGACCATAAATGCGACCTTCGCATTTATAATGTATGTTGACGTTGTTGATCATCCAGACCTGCCAAACAATACCCAAAAACTCAATCGCAACAGTTCTTTGTGCACATTTATACAATTGTCGTTCACGGTAATACACTAGTTGTTCACAGTTATACATTAGATGTACAAAGTATACCCTAGTTTTACTAGTTATACAACATTTTCTAGTGTTACTGTTTTTACCTAGTTATACTATTATCGAATGAACATGAACCCGAAATCAATTCAATTGGTTTCAAGATCTGAAAAATTAAAACTTTATAATGATTCAACCACAACAATGCATCTGTAACCAATTTGGACTCATAATAAACCCAGAAACATTCTTTAGACACCTATGTGCATCAAATAGATTATAATCTACCATTTCAAATCGATTAAAGAGACCAGAGACCCCAACAGACCAATCTACACATTCGTTATAGAGACCAATAAATGGTTAAACCTCGGTTTGGAGGGGAATGCGGCGGCTACGGCGGCGGCGGCGCGACGCTGTGCGGCAAAGGAGATGTTGACGACGGTGTAGGAGGGGAAGGCGAAGATCGAGGAGAAGCTGAGCTAAAGGGAAAACGACGGCGGCGAATAGAATAAAGAGACGAGGAGAGGAGCATAAGAGGAGAGAGAATCTCAGGTCAAAACGAGAGAGCCCATTGGATCAGATACAACCAACCCGATTTCAGATTTTCGATTTTCAATTTTTTTATTTTTATTTTGAGTCAGTAAGGGCAGATTCGTAAACAACCACTCTCATTTGAATGAGAAGTGTGTTGCAGATTAAGGAGGGGCAGTATGGATTTTCTTTGGCGTCATAGGGCTAGGAGAGCCAAAACCCCATCTTATTTATCGAGAGAAGAGCAAAGCCTCTCCAAGGTGTAGAGTCTTTGTTATCCCTTATCTTCCTGCTCAGTCAACTCCTAGCCTTGACTCCTGCTCCACCATTTGAATCTGCCTCAGCTTCCCGCCTCTGTTCCTGTCCATCACCCCTCTTTCTCTTCCGATAGTAAACCCGTGATATCGTATCATAGGCATGATTGTCACGTCTGCTTTGATCATATGGAAAGCTTTGATGTGTGTAACTGGAAGTGAATCCCCTGTGGTGGTTGTTCTCTCCGGAAGCATGGAAACCGGTTTTAAGAGGGTAAATGAAACTATTTTATTAAAATATCTTACATTTTTGTAGCAGCATTGCTAATCTATTTGAGGGTCAGCATGTATCTGTTTGTTTACTCAGTAGTGAAATGAACGTGTTATCTTTTAGGGGGATATATTGTTCTTGCAATATGAGTAATGCGGTCGCCCTAATTCTCTCTAAACTCCTCTAGCGCCGCCGACCACTTTTCAATCGCTGTGTGCTCCCCGGCCGGCGTTTATTGCCGTTGCCGGGGAGAGGATACTTGGTTCTGATTCTCTCTTTGTCGCCTATCTCCTCCCTCGGTTTTTGCGACGGTTTTCCGGCGAATCCCCAGCTTGCTAATCTCAGCGACGCCCTTTCTCCTCCGCGCCGTCGCCTTCTCTACACTGTCCGTGGCTTCCCTTGGCTCGTAGGCCTGACTCCGGTGCTTTATCTCCTCCGCCGCGTTTATCTTCGTCGATTCTCTTTGGTGCGGTTGGGCTCGAGGTTCCGGTGTGTCGTCTTTCTCTCGGTGCTTTTCTGGTCGAGCGAGGTCGGGCTTCTCTCGGCTGGGTCATGGTTCTATCAGTGCGGTTTGGTCTGGTTTTGGGGGAGCCGTGGTCTCCTCTCGGGTTTGGTTTGTGGTTCTGAGTTTGGTTTTTGGGTTGGGGCTGGGTATGGATCCGGCTTTTGTCGAGTCTTAGAGGTATAGGTTATCGTTTTAGAGTATTATGAAGTTTCCTCTGCTATAAAGTCAGATCCTTTTGTCCATTCTTGGTACCAATTTCTATGTTTGCAGGTTGTGTCTAAGTTGTGAGGTTGGTGGTGAACGGCTTTCTTAGTGATTTTTCGTTCTCTTTGATTTCGGGAGTCATTTGGTTGGGTGTCACTGGAGATGTGTGTGTAGTTTAAGGCTTCTATCTAGGTGGTTCTCGAGCACATGTGTGTGGCTCAGCCGCATCCGGAAGACTTTTAGTGGAACTAGTAGTGGTTCTGTCTTGTCGGGTTGTGAAGTCTAGGTTCTTTGGGTTTGGTTTCGAGAGTGTGTCTCTCTAGGTATCTCCAGGTTGCAGATGTTATCGTTTGGTGGGCCGCGGGCAACTTCGATAAATCTCGTTCATAGTTCTTCGCAGGATTCATGGTTTGCAAGCGTGGTTGTTGTTGCTAGATGTTGTTTTCTTTGATCTGTTGTTCTTATAGTTGTAGGATAGTTATCGGGGATTTCTTTGTAATCCGCCGGTTTAGTTGCCCGTCTGTTTGGGCTCAAGTTGCTCGTTGGTTGAGCTCAAGTTGCTCGTTGTTTGAGCTTTCGATTCCTTTGTCTAGGATCATGGATTAGATCTTTGTATCTAAGTTTCTATAAATATAATCTTATTAGTGAAAAAAAAAAAGAGTAATGATCCCATTCGAGCAGGAGAAATTGTTGTTTTCAATGTTGATGTAAGTTTCATTGTCTCATTCCATTTGATTCGTGGGTGTTAGTCCTTTTTTTTTTTTTTTTTGTCACGCGTGGGTGTTAGTCCTAATTGGTATTTTGCTTCATGCTTCTTCTCTCGTGATATTCCCATTGTTCATCGTGTAATCAAGGTAAAGTTTTTCTAGACCTCCTTATTATCATCTCTCGGTTATATATTTATAAGAGTTTGTAAATCATATAAAAATGTAATATACATAATTTAATAACTCTATGCTGAAATTTATTGATTTATAAGTTATTTGTAAGGGTATCTAAATCATTTGTAAAATGATATATATAAAAGTTTGCAAATCTATTTATAATCTTATAAATGTACATTTAGAAGTTTATAAATTATACAAATTGCACTACACTTGACTCAATAACTCTACTCTATGTGAAGTTTATAAGGATTTACAAATTATATAACAAATACATTTTCTTCTTGTGCGTTCTTACGAGCCAAATATCTTTTCAAGATTCTATTCTCCTCAAGTTCTTTTTCGGTTTCTCTATGCGAATACTATGCTCTCTAACCCATAAAAACATTGTTTATCATCATTAGTTGAAATTCAAAAGTTTAGAAACTCAAAAGACGTGAAGCATTAAACTAAATACACTTAATTGATTTGGAGACTCTCCACAAAATCTGAATATGTATAGATGTATTCAAGTGGAAGAGAAAGAGTGTACGGATTGTTCTCCCTGGCCCATTTATCGACTGAAGAAACTGTATCGAAGAAGTGTTTTTGTTACCGTCTTGTTCTTCACAAATTGTGAAAGAAATCGACTTTTTATTTTGTTCCTAAATTAGTTTTTTTCCCTCAAAAAAATCAAAGCGATGTTGTTTTGGCTGGATCATTTATTATAAAAAATTGGTTTCTCGAATTTATAATTGTTTGTCGGATAGTTAATTTTATTAACATGTAATTAACTTTGCTAACAATTTTGGAGGAATTGATCATATTGTAAATTAGAGATGTCAAAATGGGTTGTAACCCGCGGGTTGAGCCCAAATAGATCCGTTGCGGGGCGGGCTTGGGCCATAAGATTTTAAACCGCAGCCCGCGCGGGTCAACCCGCAAGATCCGAGAAAAAATTGAGACCGCATTGGGTTGGGCTATTTGAGTTTGGGTTAGCCCGCAGACATTTCTAAATTTATTGGAAAAACATTCATGTTCAACCTTCTAGTGCATTTTAGCCTTTATTAGAATTGTTTTGTTTAAGAATACTAACATCATATTTGTCAATCATTAACCCTAATTCTCTCTCATTCTTCCTCACAGCCGTCTAACAAGTTTCTGAGATTCTCTTGTCGGACGGCGCGCGGCGGCTCTGTTAGCGCCGGCGCCGTCCCCTCCCTCTCTTCCTTTCATCCTTTTTTCTTTTTCTCAACTGGGTTTTGTGTCTGAGACGGTGGTCGTTGGAAATCTCTAACGATGACAATAACTCCGGCGTATATCTCCTCCTTCCCTCTCTGG
Source organism: Orychophragmus violaceus (assembly GCA_030180135.1). Classification (NCBI taxonomy): domain Eukaryota; kingdom Viridiplantae; phylum Streptophyta; class Magnoliopsida; order Brassicales; family Brassicaceae; genus Orychophragmus; species Orychophragmus violaceus. The sequence goes on along the minus strand of CM058229.1, from coordinate 88,454,833 downwards.
CAGAGATGCTCGGTGGTTTGGGTGAGAGATCTTGGCTTTCTACTTAGTGGTGCTTTCTCTGGTTTGGTCTAGAATGTCGGGATCTTCTCGGTAATGGGTTACACAACGGTTTCGGGTAGCGCAGCGGTACCCTTCTTTGTCGTTGGGTCCGTCGTTGGTAACGACATCTCTTCATCTCTCCCGTTCTACTCTATTTGTTAATAGTCATAACCTTGGTTGAGTTTGAATTGGCGCCCCTTCAACAGCGTCTCCTTCCGGCGTTGCTTTCAAAACCGGCTGTTCTTTTTGCTTGCTTTGTATCCGTCTTAAGGTGACAGTATAATATTTTATGGAGATCTTAGTTTGTGCTTTTCGTTTTAATGGGAAGTGCTGTCAATCCTACATATCTCTGGTTTGTATTTTTGTTCAAGCTTTTCCGACGGTAGTTCTAAAGAAGCTAATCCGGAGAAAGTTGATAAAGACGATTGAAGAAGAAGACTTATCTGACTTGCGAGAATTCTCGCTGGTAAAGTTATTGGAAGTAAAGATATTGGAAGGCTGCATGCTAGTGTAAGATCGGGAACATCGTAATTTTACTTTGTCTCAAAAATTCTTTATGTATGGTATCGCTATTGTGTCATAGTATTGTTGTCTTCACCTATTTGGTGTTTGTTGCTATTTTTTAATATTGCTTTCAATTTTTTTGCTTTTCTTACCTTTTAGGATTGTCCAACAGTAAGATTATTTTTTTAAGATTTTTTTTTTTTATTGTTGAATGTTGTTTTAAAATTTTACCTTTGTTTTATCAATGTTTTTAATATAATTTTTAGAACATATAGTAAAAACTTAGAAAACAAGTCTATTTATACTCAATTATAAAGCTGAAATTGAAATGAAACAAGTTTGTATAGGAACCCGCGGGCCAGCCCGCTAATCCGTAAAATACATGCGGGTTGGGCTTGGGCCATTGGATTTTGGACCGCAGCCCGCGCGGATCAACCCGCCAGATCCGAGAAAAAATTGAAACCGCATTGGGTTGGGCTATTTGAGCTTGGGTTAGCCCGTCTGACATCTCTATTGTAAATGTTTATGTTGCATTTAATGTTGTTGTTAGTAGTTTAATGTTGTTGTTAGTAGTTTTGGCATTAGTCAATATGTCATGAAAAACTGTTTTTAACATAAACTAGTGTTTATTCTCGTTGAGAGCGATTTTTTAAATTATAAATCTAAATTTTATATTAAATAATTAAAAAACTATATTATTTTGTGTACATTTTAAAATTCACTGTGTAGATATTTGATTTGGGTTTTAAAGTTTTTTTAAGCTTTTGAATTTATTTCTTTTTTTGTTTTTGGTTTCAATTAATTTTTGTGATATTCAAATTCATATAAATAAAATGTGAAGCCCATTCTATTTGGGTTTAGCACAGATATTTTGTTTATATTTAAAATTTTACAATTTATCAGTTTTATAATATTATAAATTCATTATATTTGGTTTAGTTCTGATCTAAAATTTTAAATATTATAGTTTAGAATCTTTAGATATTGTTTTGGATTTTATTGTTTTTTACTTTGAATTTCATTGTTTTTTTTAGTATTTTTGAAATATTCAGAGTTTAGATTTTAGGAAAATGAGTTTTATATATGATTTTATTATATTTGAATCAAAATTATTTAACCAATTATACTGTAAATTGTATTTGTTATTGTAGAATTAATCTTCTATTTGGTTATTATGAGGGACTGTATCAAGTAATCTATTTTATTTGAAAATAAATAAAAAAAACTAAACACAAATATGTTTTATATTTAAATTTTATATTTTTGAAATAATTTCACAATTTTATCAATTTGATTATATTATAAAGAGTTTCACAATTGGTTTGGTTTTAGTTTTAAATTTTGAATATTATGGTTTAGACACTTTTTTTACTTTGATTTTTTTTTTTTTTTGCTTAAAGTAAGTTTTGAAATATTCTGAATTTAAGTTTAAATCAATTGAATTTCATCTACTATTTTAAAATTATGATTTTAAAATTTATATTTGAATCATAATTATTTTATTTTAAATTTATATTTAGAAAAAAATTCAATGTTTAGTTTTGCTAAATAATGTGTATTTTTAATTTAAAAGTTTAGGATATGAAACGGTTTTAGTTTTGTATAATATGCTATACAGTTTTAATATGTACGAAGAATTATTGGTTTTAGTTTCTATATTTTTTACTTTGTATAAAAAATATATTTATGAAAGTTATAATTTTGAAAATTCATTTACTGAACTTATATTCAATTATTGTTTTTAGTATTTTTATATTCAAAATGTATTAATTGTTATTTTTTCCTTTTTTGCAATTGATTAAATACTTTATATACTTGGATGAAAAAAACTGTAATTGTATAAACATCATCCTATCTTAGTATATGATATAATATATATATATATATATTGAATTATTTTTAATATTTTAGTTTTATCAAGTTAAAAATATATCGACTTAATTTTCATATTTTAAAATTTGTAAAAATTTAATATTTACATCTTATAAATGAGAAAATCATTAATTTTACATTTTATTTTTTAGTTTTTTTCTAGTTGAAATATATTCAAAATATATTTAGTTGTGTTAATTTATGTGTATATTTATCAATACTTGTTTTTATTATTTATGAAAAATAATTGATATGTTAAATTATTTAGTTATATATCATTGGATTTAATATTTTATGAAAATATATTTTGAATAGGTGTATTGAAGATCAAATTTGTAGTGATCCACTGTACAACGATTGTACATTTTGGATTTTACAAAGGTGTGTTGAAGAAATGCCAAACAATACCCGGACTATTTCATTCTGGCCAAAAAATACCTGAACTATAGAGCTGACCGAAAAATACCTCAACTTTGATTGACTTTTCAAAAATACCCAAACTTGTAGTTGACTTGGCCAAAACAGCACACCGTTATCTCATCCGTTAAGATGAAACAACGAGCCATTAACGGTTCCGTTAAGACAAAACGACATCGTTTTATCCAAAGTTTTTGTTTGGGAAAATTACCAAAATATACCTGAACTTTTTAATTTTGGCCAAACAATACCTGAACGTTTTTAGTTTTGGCCAAACAATACCTAAACTATAGAGCTAGCCAAAAAATACAAACCCCAAAATTAGGTTTGAAAATAATTTTACACCACAAGCCTTTGAACTCATATGTTGCATTGAAAACGTGCTTTAACACTAGACTATCTCGATAATTCGAATATTATTTAAAACAACTAATATATAAACTTAATAGTTCATATATAAATAAGAACACAATTAATTGAACCCAAGATTAATGAGATCTTCCGGTATACTTCCCAGTTGACTGTAATACCTTGTCTCAAGATATGTTCAACGGGCAATTTAAATGTCAATGGAAAGTCATTAGAGGTTATTTGTGTAATTTTCAGAAAGAAGACTGAAAATTTTGACGGCCCAAGTGATTCTCTTTTTATTTGAAAAAAGTTATTTAGAAGACGGAGAATGCAAAAAACGGAAAATCTCATTAATCTCGGGTTCGGTTAATTGTGTTCTTATTTATATATGAACTATTAAGTTTATATATTAGTTGTTTTAAATAATATTCGAATTATCGAGATAGCTTAGTGGTAAAGCACATTTTCAATGCAACATGTGAGTTCAAAGGCTTGTGGTGTGAAATTATTTTCAAACCCAATTTTTGGGTTTGTATTTTTTGGCAAGCTCTATCGTTTAGGTATTTTTTGGCCAAAACTAAAAAAGTTCAGGTATTGTTTGGCCAAAATTAAAAAGTTCAGGTATATTTTGGTAATTTTCCCAAACAAAAACTTTGGATAAAACGACGTCGTTTTGTCTTAACGGAACTGTTAACCGCTCGTCGTTTCATCTTAACGGATGAGATAACGGTGTGCTGTTTTGGCCAAGTCAACTACAAGTTTGGGTATTTTGGAAAAGTCAATCAAAGTTGAGGTTTTTTTCGGCCAGCTCTATAATTCAGGTATGTTTTGGCCAGAATGAAATAGTTCGGGTATTGTTTGGCATTTTTCCCAATTTGTAATGTTGGTGGAGTCTGCTCACCGGTACTATTAAGATAATGCTATAGAAAATGATTCAAGTTTAAAGTCTATGGAGTTGAAAGAGTACTTCACACATCTTCAACAGTTATCATCTATTGAAACCTTATGTATCTAATAGTGATGGCATATTCGAAGACTTTATGTCTTACAAGCGTGGAGTTCTTGTCACTGTAGCAATTATACCGGATGAAATATATGATTGAGTTAGAACCCTTGTGTTATTTACAATTTTTAGATATTTTTTTATCATAAGTTTATTTGTTAGCTCATTCACTTTTTGGGTTTTTCAGTGCATGTTGGTGAATGTTAACTGATTTGTTTTTGAAAAAGTTACTCGGTTATAAATTTAATCAAAATTAAAAAAAAAACATTACCGAATAAAAATTCAGTTTGGTTTGTTTATCGGTTAATTCGGTTATTAAATTCAAAATAAAATTAGTCTAATTTTGTTTTTTTTCTTTAATTCGGTTAAATCAGTTAATTTGGCTCAGTTCGCTTCGGTTCAAAATTTTAATATATTTTGGTTAAATTCGGTATATGTCGGTTTATGAATAAAACCGATCGGTTCGGTTAATAATTCGAGCCCCACTAATGATTATAGTGAAATATATTTCTGAAATTGTTTCATCTTTTCACATCATGATAAGATAATTTTCTTAACTTGAAAGGTGGGTGAAGGAATGGTGGAGATTTATAAAACTGTATTGCTAGATAGGGATGTTCATGTATTCGTGTCTTATATCCACACCAGATTTGGGATACAGCTGGGCAAGAAAGGTTCCAAAGTTTGGGAGTAGCTTTCTACAGAGGAGCGGATTGTCAATGTTATGAAATCTTTTGAGAACCTCGATAACTGGAGGGAAGAGTTCTTGATTCAGGTAACACAATATCATTCTGAAATTTGGATAGTATTTAGTGTTGCTATTATAAATCCAAATGTTTTCATCGTCTTGGTTTTTATTATAGGCTAGTCCATCAGATCCTGAGAACTTCCCGTTTGTTGTGTTGGGGAACAAGACCGATGTTGATGGTGACAAGAGCCGAGTGGTGAGATGTTTGTTTCTTCTTTTCTCCTTGATTACTCAAGTGTATCTAGAGAGAGTTTGGTTAATGCTAAAGCCATCATCCTCATATTATTGTCAGGTTTCTGAGAAGAAAGCAAAGGCATGGAGTGCATCTAAAGGAAACATTCCTTACTTTGAGACATCAGCTAAAGAAGGATTCAATGTAGATGCGGCTTTCGAATGCATAACCAAAAATGCATTCAAGAATGAAACTGAAGAACAGCCGTATGTACAACAAACTATATATCTATATGTCAAATTTGCATTTGTTATAGTCTTATCCTCTGAATAACTTGTAGGTACATGCCCGACACCATTGATGTTGCTGGAGGTCAGCAACAAAAATCAACAGGGTGTGAATGCTAATCAACCAAAAGTTTTATTGCTGAGAGGCTACCAGTATTAAATTCGTTAGAATCTGTATTTCAGTTCGTTTAAATCACAGATTGTAACATATTTAGCTCCTTTTCTTTTGGGTTACATACAATATTAAAATCATGTAATGACTCAAAAAGTGATCATTTATGAATCTCTCTCTGTTTCTAGTGTCTACATTCCCTAAAACTTGACTACAATTCTTCTTTAGCACAACCATCCTTCGGTTCAACTCGAGAGATGATCAAATCGGAGAGGGCGAGAGGAAGTTCTTCCGAAGGTACCTGAAATATTAGGAAGATAAATTCATTAGAGAAAGATTGTACAAGAGATCAAAACAGGAACCAAAACTCACATACCGATCGGGACTGGATGAACAAATTTCTTGCGTCATTAACTGAATTAACAACAAATTAAAATGTATCAAGATCAATTGATCATGGTTAGCTTAAGAAAAAATAACTCAGATG